>OY997263.1:2410000-3010000 GCA_963921465.1 Triticum timopheevii
TGCCAGATTTCATAAATGCAGCCAATGCTAACATGATTCCGACGGACTTTAAGCATCGCTACGGATGAGAAAATCTCATCGTAGTCAACTCCTTGAACTTGTGAAAAATTCTTCGCCACAAGTCGAGCTTCATGGACGGTGACATTACCGTCCACGTCCGTCTTCTTCTTAAAGATCCATTTATCTCAATGGCTTTCCGATCATCGGGCAAGTCCACCAAAGTCCATGCTTTGTTCTGATACATGGATCCTATCTCGGACTTTATGGCTTCTAACCATTTGTCGGAATTTGGGCCCACCATCGCTTCTCCATAGCTCGTAGGTTCATTGTTGTCTAGCAACATGACCTTCAAGACAGGATTACTGTACCACTCTGAAGTAGTACGTATCCATGTCACCCTACAAGGTACGGTAGTGACTTGATCCGAAACTTCATGATCACTATCATAAGCTTCTACTTCAATTGGTGTAGGTGCCACAGGAACAACTTCCCGTGCCCTGCTACACACTTGTTGAAGTGACGGTTCAATAACCTCATCAAGTCTCCACCATCCTCCCACTCAACTCTTTCGAGAGAAATCTTTCCTCGAGAAAGGACTCGATTCAAGAAACAATCCATATTGCTTTCGGATCTGAATTAGGAGGTATACCCAACTGTTTTGGGTGTCCTATGAAGATGCATTTTATCCGCTTTGGGTTCGAGCTTATCAATCCTGAAACTTTTTCACATAAGCATCGCAGCCCCAAACCTTTAAGAAACGACAACTTAGGTTTCTCTAAACCATAGTTCATACGGTGTCATCTCAACGGAATTACGTGGTGCCCTATTTAAAGTGAATGTGGTTGTCTCTAATGCCTAACCCATGAATGACAGTGGTAATTCGATAAGAGACATCATGGTACCCACCATATCCAATAGGGTGCAACTATGATGTTCGGACACACCATCACACTATGGTGTTCCAGGCGGTATTAATTGCGAAACAATTTCCACAATGTCTTAATTGTGTGCCAAAACTCGTAACTCAGATATTCATCTCTATGATCATATCATAGACATTTTATCCTCCTGTCACAATGATCTTCTACTTCACTCTGAAATTACTTGAACCATTCAATAATTCAGACTTGTGTTTCATCAAGTAAATATTCTCAACAACTACTTGAATCATCTGTGAAGTAAGAACATAACGATATCCACTACATGCCTCAGCACTTATTGGATTGCATACATCAAAATGTATTTCTTCCCACAAGTTGCTTTCTAGTTCCATTTTACTGAAATCGAGGATTTCAGTCATCTTGCCCATGTGGTATGATTTGCATGTCTCAAGTGATTCAAGATCAAGTGAGTTCAAACGGTCCATTCGCATGGAGTTTCTTCATGCATATACACCAATAGACATGGTTCGCATGTCTCAAACTTTTCAAAAACGTGTGAGTCCAAAGATCCATCAACATGGAGCTTCTTCATGCGTTTTACACCAATATGACTTACATGGCAGTGCCACAAGTAAGTGGTACTATCATTACTATCTTATATCTTTTGGCATGAAAATGTATATCACTACGATCGAGATTCAATAAACCATTCAGGTTTAATACTAATCTTGATGGTAGAGGGAGCGTGCGATGTTTGATCACATCAAACTTGGAAACACTTCCAACATATATCATCAGCTCACCTTTAGCTAGTCTCCGTTTATTCCGTAGCCTTTTATTTCGAGTTACTAACACTTAGCAACCGAACCGGTATCTTAATACCCTGGTGCTACTAGGAGTACTAGTAAAGTACACATTAACATAATGTATACCCAATATACTTATATCGACTTTGCCAGCCTTCTCATCTACCAAGTATCTAGGGTAATTCTGCTCCAGTGGTTGTTCCCCTTATTACAGTAGCACTTAGTCTCGGGTTTGGGTTCAACCTTGGGTTTCTTCACTAGAGCAGCAGCTGAATTGCCGTTTCACGAAGTATCCCTTCTTGCCCTTGCCCTTCTTGAAACTAGTGGTTTCACCAACCATCAACAATTGATGCTCCTTCTTGATTTCTACTTTCGTGGCGTCAAACATCGCGAATATCTCAAGGATCATCATATATGTCCCTGATATATCATAGTTCATCACGAAGCTCTAGCAGCTTGGTGGTAATGACTTCGGAGAACCATCACTATTTCATCTGGAAGATCAACTCCCACTCGATTCAAGCGATTGTTGTACTCAGACAATCTGAGCACAAGCACAACAATTGAGCTTTTCTCCTTAATCTGCAGGCTAAGAAAATCGTCGGAGGTCTTATACCTCTTGACGTGGGCATGAGCCTGAAATCCCAATTTCAGCCCTCGAAACATCTCATATGTTCCGCGATGTTTCGAAAACGTCTTTGGTGCCTCAACTCTAAACCGTTTAACTGAACTATCACGTAGTTATCAAAACGTGTATGTCCGATGTTCACAACATCCACAGACGACGTTTGGGGTTCAGCACACTGAGCGGTGCATTAAGGACATAAGCTTTCTACTATCCGCATAATCGCTACTGTCAACTTTCAACTATATTTTCTCTAGGAACATAACTAAACAGTAGAACTAAAGCGCGAGCTACGACATAATTTGCAAAGAGTCTTTTGACTATGTTCAAGATAATTAAGTTCATCTTATGAACTCCCACTTAGATAGACATCCCTCTGGTCATCTAAGTGATTACATGATCCGAGTCAACTAGGCCGTGTCCGATCATCACGTGAGACGGACTAGCCAACGTCGGTGAACATCTTCATGTTGATCGTATCTACTATACGACTCATGCTCGACCTTTCGGTCTCCGTGTTCCGAGGCCATGTCTGTACATGCTAGGCTCGTCAAGTTAACCCTAAGTGTTTTCGCGTGTGTAAATCTGTCTTACACCCGTTGTATGTGAACGTAAGAATCCATCACACCCGATCATCACGTGGTGCTTAGAAGCGACGAACTGTAGCAACGGTGCACAGTTAGGGGAGAACACTTCTTGAAATTTGTGTAAGGGATCATCTTATTTACTACTGTCGTCCTAAGTAAACAAGATGCATAAACATAATAAACATCACATGCAATTATATAGTAGTGACATGATATGGCCAATATCATATAGCTCCATTGATCTCCATCTTCGGGGCTCCATGATCATCATCGTTACCGGCATGACACCATGATCTCCATCATCATGATCTCCATCATCGTGTCTCCATGAAGTCGTCTCGCCAACTTATTACTTCTACTACTATGGCTACCGGTTAGCAATAAAGTAAAGTAATTACATGGCGTTGTTCAATGACACGCAGGTCATACAATAAATAAAGACAACTCCTAAGGCTCCTGCCGGTTGTCATACTCGTCGACATGCAAGTCGTGAATCCTATTACAAGAACATGATCAATCTCGTACATCACATATCATTCATCACATTCTTGTTGGCCATATCACATCACATAGCATACCCTGCAAAAACAAGTTAGACGTCCTCTAATTGTTGTTGCATGTTTTACGTGGCTGCTATGGGTTTCTAGCAAGAACGTTTCTTACCTACGCAACACCACAACGTGATATGCCAATTGCTATTTACCCTTCATAAGGACCCTTTTCATCGAATCCGTTCCGACTAAAGTGGGAGAGACTGGCACCCGCTAGCCACCTTATGCACCAAGTGCATGTCAACCGGTGGAACCTGTCTCACGTAAGAGTACGTGTAAGGTCGGTCCGGGCCGCTTCATCCCACAATACCGTCGAAACAAGATTGGACTAGTAACGGTAAGCATATTGAACAAAATCAATGCCCACAACTACTTTGTGTTCTACTCGTGCAAAGAATCTACGCAATAGACCTAGCTCTGATACCACTGTTGGGGAACGTAGCAGAAATTCAAAAAAAAAATTCCTACGTGTCACCAAGATCTATCTATGGAGAGACTAGCAACGAGGGGAAGGAGAGTGCATCTACATACCCTTGTAGATCGCTAAGCGGAAGCGTTCAAGTGAACGGGGTTGATGGAGTCGTACTCGTCATGATTCAAATCACCGATGATCAAGTGCCGAACGCACGGCACCTCCGCGTTCAACACACGTACAGCCCGGTGACGTCTCCCAAGCCTTGATCCAGCAAGGAGAGAGGGATAGGTTGAGGAAGACTCCATCCAGCAGCAGCACAACGGCGTGGTGGTGGTGGAGGAGCGTGGCAATCCTGCAGGGCTTCGCCAAGCACCGCGGGAGAGGAGGAGGACTTGGGAGAGGGGGAGGGCTGCGCCAGAACTTCGTGTGTAGCTCCTATGCGCCTCCCCACTATATATAGGGGTGGGGGGGCTGATTTCTTGCCGTCCAAGTCCATTGGGGCGTTGGCCAAGGTGGGAGGAAAGAAATCCCATCATTCCCTTCCCCACCGATTGTTATCCCCCCTTTTTAGGGATCTTGATCTTATCCCTTCGGGACATGATCTTATTCCTTCTAAGGGGGGATCTTGGTGCGTCTTGACCAGGGGTGTGGGGCCTTGCCCCCACTACCCAAGTTCATGTGGGTCCCCCCATGCAGGTGGGCCCCACTCCAGAACCTTCTAGAACCTTCCCGGTACAATACCGAAAAATCCTGAACATTTTCCAGTGGCCAAAATAGGACTTCCCATATATAAATCTTTACCTCCGGACCATTCCGGAACTCCTCGTGACGTCCGGGATCTCATCTGGGACTCCGAACAACATTCGGTAACCACATACAAACTTCCTTTATAACCCTAGCGTCATCGAACCTTAAGTGTGTAGACCCTACGGGTTCGGGAGACATGCAGACATGACCGAGATGTTCTCCGATCAATAACCAACAGCGGGATCTGGATACCCATGATGGCTCCCACATGTTCCACGATGATCTCATCGGATGAACCACGATGTCAAGGACTTAATCAATCCCGTATACAATCCCCTTTGTCTAGCGGTACGATACTTGCCCGAGATTCGATCGTCGGTATCCCGATACCTTGTTCAATCTCATTACCGGCAAGTCTCTTTACTCGTTCCGTAACACATCATCCCATGATCAACTCCTTGGTCACATTGTGCACATTATGATGATGTCCTACCGAGTGGGCCCAGAGATACCTCTCCGTTTACATGGAGTGACAAATCCCAGTCTCGATTCGTGCCAACCCAACAGACACTTTCGGAGATACCTGTAGTGTACCTTTATAGCCACCCAGTTACGTTGTGACGTTTGGCACACCCAAAGCACTCCTACGGTATCTAGGAGTTGCATAATCTCATGGTCTAAGGAAATGATACTTGACATTAGAAGAGCTTTAGCATATGAACTACACGATCTTTGTGCTAGGCTTAGGATTGGGTCTTGTACATCACATCATTCTCCTAATGATGTGATCCCATTATCAACGACATCCAATGTCCATGGTTAGGAAACCGTAACCATCTATTGATCAACGAGCTAGTCAACTAGAGGCTTACTAGGGACATGGTGTTGTCTATGTATCCACACATGTATCTGAGTTTCCTATCAATACAATTCTAGCATGGATAATAAACAATTATCATGAACAAGGAAATATAATAATAACCAATTTATTATTGCCTCTAGGGCGTATTTCCAACAGTCTCCCACTTGCACTAGAGTCAATAATCTAGTTCACATCGCCATGTGATTAACACTCACAGGTCACATCGCCATGTGACCAACATCCAAGAGTCTATAATCTAGACTCAATGATCTAGTTCATATCACTATGTGATAAACACTCAAAGAGTTCTAGGTTTGATCATGTTATGCTTGTGAGAGAGGTTGTAGTCAACGGGTCTTGCCATATTCAGATCCCTATGTATTTCGCAAAACTTTATGTCATATCGTAGATGCTGCTACCACGTTCCACTTGGAGCTATTCCAAATTGTTGCTCCATTATACGTATCCACGTTACCTCTGTCCAGCGTGGAGGTCCAAATTCCGTGTAGATCGTGCTATCGCACATGACAATCCATTGCCATCGAGCTGCAACATGGATAGTGCTCTGACCAAAGCTGGAGCAGTTAATAGAGTCACGAAAGAGTATACTGTGCGTGATAAGGTACGTAATGTTTGTGATTCATCACTACAGGATAGTTCATCAAGTATTTCTTTTGATCCGTAATGGTTTTTTGCACGGTAGACGTATATCGCGTTGAATATCGACAATAGCCACTGGATGACCGTGGTCATGCACATGATCAAGAAAGAATTCCAAGCTCTCGATTCGCTCTATCCTCTGGACCTGACTGAGAGGACTATTAAAGCACTGGTAATGTAACCAACATTTGTACCATTGCTCTTACATATTGTTTATGATTGTTCTTTAACACTATCCTCTTTATAGCGAATGGCTATAGCACACGATATGCGTTAGGCAAATCTTATTACACCAGGGAAATATCCGGACGTAAGTAAGTGGCCTATCAAGGAGTATGACATACCCCGGCAAGAGGATGGGTGAGTTAATAGGACATCATGCACAATCAAACAACAACACACATGTTTGTATTGCCCACCGCTAATGTTTGCATATGTACTAGGAACTCTTGTGGCCTTTTTGTCACAGAATGTCTAGAACATTGGGACGGGGTCCGAATCACCCGCCAATTTACACAGGTATGCTGTTATTTTCGTTTGTAGACTAGCTACTATGGTGGTGTAGCAACTTTGGTTCATGTAACCTTTATGTCATTTTTTGCAGGCCACCGTTGACGCAAGGAGAAGACGTTTTGTCGCAGAGTTGATTATGTCACCTTCAAACTCGATGGAGTGTGTGAAGAACAAAATTCGCAAAATCGCAAGGAAAAGGCGCGCCTAAAGAATTCATGCTGCATGCAAGAGTGAAGTTTTAGTGGTTTGGATTTAGTCCGGTTGAAGGTTTCGACGGCATGATTATCTTTGGGGTTCTATCATTTTTATGTAATAAACAAGGCACATGCATGTGTATGTGTCTGTCAGACAATTCGCTCGTACAAGACAATTCGGTCATAAAATTCACTAGGAGAAGACAATTTGGTCGTACCTATAAAGTTTTGGCTTCACTTATCAATTGTTCTTGCTTAATATTTTTCTCATTCTCCAATTTTTTATAATTGTATTTTCACGGCTTCACTTATCAAGTGTTCTTTCTTAATATTTTTCTCCTTCTCCAATTTTTTATAATAGTCTATTTTTCTCTTCAACTGCTCTCGTAAGTTTCATATTAAAATTTTCACAATCTTAACTTTTTTTAAACTCTACCAAGCTTAGCATTCTGCCTTAGCTATCTACATGTCATCATCTTGCATAATCTCCTAGTAATTCCCCCTCATCACATTATTATGAAAAGTAGTCATGGTAGATAAGTAAATATATTGAGCCAAAATGTAATATTACACTCATCAAAATTAGTCATGTAAGCTCGTTGGCTCTATCGCGTGTTATCAGGCATCATGTTTTTCTAGTTTGTTTTACAAACCCGTCATTTTTTATTATATGTATAATAACTTTTTCTGTACTCACCATAATGCCAGGCACGGCCCATCTAACCACGTGAGGGGCCCCACAGGTGGGCTATCTTCCCGGCAGCGCTACACCAGCCCATTTTGCCAGGTTCACATCGATCTTTCCCCTTTTCTCGTTTCCCTTTCCAAATCCCTAGCCCTCCCTCTCTATTTGCGCCTCCAAATCTCGACGGCGACAGCATGACAGCGAGCTGGGCGTCGGGCGGCGGCGGCGGCGAGAAGAGCGGTGGCGACCGCAAGTTAGGTCGAACCCTGGGTCCTGCAAGCAGGTGGGCCGGATTCAGTGGCACAGGAGGCAGCGGCGGCGGATCTAGTAGAACAGGGGACGGGGGTTTCGTGGGTGGCGGCGGGCTGGGAGAACCCACGGCTAGGGTTTCTTCAGTGCTACACTTTGGTGGCAAAAAGGTAAGTTCTTTACCGTTGTTCTTTACATCCCAGCATTATCGCCCATAATTCATCACATGTGGCCATGACAAGCTCCATCTATGTGGTCATCAGGAAACTCCTAGTGGACTTGTCTTCATAGATGCAGACAATTTTGGCAGCGCACTCGGGGGATGTGTGTTTGAGGTTAGTCTACTGAGCATGATCTTCAAACTAGTACTGCTATTGCGGTCAAGCTGCAAAAAAGTTCAGTGTTTAACGCTTGCAGCGACAAGTTCAGTTATAAAATGACTTGAATTGCTCATGATTTATTTAGGATGATATCACTTCTGAGTATGTTGAATGGGTTGATGGGGAATGGGATAGCAAAGCAAAGTCAGTCATTAAGTATCTTCCCATGAAGAACAAGAAACTGGAGACTAAGATTACAGAATATGTAGCTGAAATTAAAAGGAATGAGAAAGAAAAGAGGGCAATGGTTAAGATGCACAAGGAGATATTGCTCTATAGGGATAGGATTTTAGGACTTGGAGGTCTTCTGTATCTTGGCCTGCTTGCCATTATGATTGCTGTCATAGTTAGCAAGTAGATTGTTCATAAAGTTATTGACATCATTGTAATTGACATGATGAAATGATGCTGAATTATTTGCTATTCAGTTTATGGGCTAAGTGTAACAGAGATTGCAGCATAAATAACATGGGGCCATCATGATTGGTAGACAGTGCACTTTTGGCATGTTCTATATTTGGCAGACAATGCACTTTTGGCATGTCCTGTATTTGACAGACAATGCACTTTTGGCATGTTCTATATTTGGTATGTGATGCACATGGGCACATCACCTAGCAACACTACTGATTTATGTAGCAGACTAGTTCATTATCTTATTACAACATAGGAGCAACATCTAGCAGCTTCCATGCAACACTGAAGCAAAGCAACAATACATATTCAATATTCAGAAATTTAACTGAACTTGGCACTTAGGGTGAGCAGTAGATATTCAGTTCTTCAGCCACAAAGAACCCGATCAAACCATACCGATTGCATAACTTGTATGCTTACATATAAAAGCATACCTAACCAACATCAAACCCAAAATAATGTTAACTTATATGCTGAAACATATAACATCATACCTAACTTAAGATAATCAGCAGCTTCCTCCTCCTTCAGCAACTGTGCCCATCTTCACTTCTTCAGAAATTTGAGGCGGCGTGAGCGGTGCACCACACACGGAGAAGCCTTCTTCTTGACCACGGTTCTGTTGGACAGCTGCGCCACCTGATCCTGAGCCACCTCCTCTTCTTCCACCTTCACTATGTCAGGGAGGAGGGGAAGGAGCTCGACGTCGATGGGCATTGTCTTGCTACCCTCGACGGCGACCGGCGCTACCATCTGCACAACGTCCTCCTCGCCCTCCTAATGGTCATCAGGGATGACCAGTACCTCCTCCACGTCGTCCTCCACGACGTCAGAGCCCAACGACAGCACTGGCTTCGACACATGGCGGACCTGGTAGTCCGGGCTGACAGGCGCAGGGACAGCAAGCTCGATGTCGACGCGGTCCGCCCTCGACGCGACGCGTGCTGAATCTGGCCGCAACGTCATGGTGGTGGAGCGGTACATCCACCACCTTGCGCGCTGAACAGGGGACTCGCTCAGCATGGCCTCTCGCATTGCCCACACGAGTAGGACAGCCGGCGGGACACCGCGGCCGTAGGGGAAGGCGCGCTTCCTCTTGGCGTCGGTGAGGACTTTGACGAGGCCACGCGCGTGGTTGACCAACATCTCCATGCTGGGGAACCAGCCGCACACCTCCGTCAACTGCGCGCGCCACCCCTCATCATCGCCGGCGAGGTCCATCATTGCTCTCTGCCAGCCGAGGCTTCTCTCCATGGAGGCGGCTGCAGCGGTCGCCGACAAGGGTATTCTCGATGTACTGTAGGTGGGGATAAGAGGGGAGTTCGAACCGGCGCCCGTGGGAGGTGGGTGAGTGTGTGGTGGGGAGGAGAGTGGTACAGTTACTTATTTAATGGCATTTAGGACGTGGGTGTTGGGTAACGTAGCAGAAATTCAAAATTTTCCTACGTGTCACCAAGATCTATCTATGGAGAGACCAGCAACGAGGGGAAGGAGAGTGCATCTACATACCCTTGTAGATCGCTAAGCGGAAGCGTTCAAGTGAACGGGGTCGATGGAGTCGTACTCGTCGTGATCCAAATCACCGACGATCAAGTGCCGAACGCACGGCACCTCCGCGTTCAACACACGTGCAGCCCGGTGACGTCTCCCACGCCTTGATCCAGCAAGGAGAGAGGGAGAGGTTGAGGAAGACTCCATCCAGCAGCGTGGCAATCCTGCAGGGCTTCGCCAAGCACCACGGGAGAGGAGAAGGACTTAGGAGAGAGGGAGGGGCTGCACCAAAGGCATAAGGGGTGTCTCAAGAGGCCCTCCTACCCTCACTATATATAGGGAGCCCAAGGGGGGGGTGCGCCAGCCCTAGGAGATCCAATCTCCTAGGGGGCGGCGGCCAGGGGAGGTTTCCCTCCCCCCCCAAGGCACCTAGGAGGTGCCTTCCCTCCTTGGGACTCTTCCTTAGGGTTCCCCCTTCACCCTAGGCGCATGGGCCATAAGGGAAGTGGCGCCCCAGCCCACTTTGGGATGGATCCCTTCCGACTTCAGCCCATGGGACCCTCCGGGATAGGTGGCCCCACCCGGTGGGCCCCCGGGACCCTTCCGGTGGTTCCGGTACAATACCGATGACCCCGAAACTTGTCCCGATGGCCGAAATAGGACTTCCTATATATAAATCTTTACCTCCGGACCATTCCGGAACTCCTCGTGACGTCTGGGATCTCATCCGGGACTCCGAACAACATTCGGTAACCACATACAAGCTTCCTTTATAACCCTAGCGTCATCAAACCTTAAGTGTGTAGACCCTACGGGTTCGGGAGACATGCAGACATGACCGAGATGACTCTCCGGTCAATAACCAACAGCGGGATCTGGATACCCATGTTGGCTCCCACATGTTCCACGATGATCTCATCGGATGAACCACGATGTCAAGGACTTAATCAATCCCGTATACAATTCCCTTTGTCTATCGGTACGATACTTGCCCGAGATTCGATCGTCGGTATCCCGATACCTTGTTCAATCTCGTTACCGGCAAGTCTCTTTACTTGTTCCGTAACACATCATCCCGTGATCAACTCCTTGATCACATTGTGCACATTATGATGATGTCCTACCGAGTGGGCCCAGAGATACCTCTCCGTTTACACGGAGTGACAAATCCCAGTCTCGATTCGTGCCAACCCAACAGACACTTTCGGAGATACCTGTAATGTACCTTTATAGCCACCCAGTTACGTTGTGACATTTGGCACACCCAAAGCACTCCTACGGTATCCGGGAGTTGCACAATCTCATGGTCTAAGGAAATGATACTTGACATTAGAAAAGCTTTAGCATACGAACTACATGATCTTGTGCTAGGCTTAGGATTGGGTCTTGTCCATCACATCATTCTCCTAATGATGTGATCCCGTTATCAACGACATCCAATGTCCATGGTCAGGAAACCGTAACCATCTATTGATCAACGAGCTAGTCAACTAGAGGCTTACTAGGGACATGGTGTTGTCTATGTATCCACACATGTATCTGAGTTTCCTATCAATACAATTCTAGCATGGATAATAAACGATTATCATGAACAAGGAAATATAATAATAACTAATTTATTATTGCCTCTAGGGCATATTTCCAACAGTGGGCAGGGGAAATGTACAATAATATTCTTTCTACCTCCCGCCCCGGTCATTACACAGCCCTGGTCATTACACGGTAAAGAATTTTTTTGATTTTTGTTTACAGGGAAACATCTTACTTTATTTAAACAAAGACTGGGATCTCGTCTGCTAATACACTAAGGATACAATCAGGGGGCCAAAGCCTCCAAACCAAAGAAACACAAGCGCCTACAGCTACCTTAGCCAAAGTATGAGCCGGCCGATTAACATAGTAAATAATTGAAGCAAGTGTTCTACTCTTGTTCCTTCTCCACTTTTATGCACCTGATAGAAGACAAGCTAAGTTAATGAATGATACAAACTTTAATAATCCACAATGCATACAAACACTTACTTCTGATTTAGTTTGCATTTCTTGCTACGTCTAGTGTGTCCTACCAATTTGCAAGCGCCGCACTGGGTTTTCAACTCATCAAAAGAGAGTGGTCTACCATTTTTCGAGACAGGGCGGCTCTCATCTTCCTTTGTTGCACCTTTGCTTGACACTTTCATAGGATCTTTAACCTCAATCATGTTGCCTTCACCATCGTCCACATATTCAACTGCACACTTACTGATGTCATTTGTTTGCTTCAACAAATTTTCCTGTAGCAGATCATACTCATGACTCTTAGCTATCACAGCCTTCAAACTCTCTTGTAACTGATCCCACAAAGCAGGGTGTTTGCATGCCGCATGCATAGCTTCAGACGCCAACACACTGACCTGGCTATATTTCATTCTTTCCCCGGCCCCAGTCCAACCAAATCCCAACATATCGCTTGTGCGCCTCGCGGGCAGTCCCAACCTTTCTTCTTTCGTGAACCGAATAAGAACTAAACACTTTGGTATTTCAGATATGTTCAAGTGCTTCAGTACATGGAATATGTGCTTGCAAGGTAGACCCTTTCGAATCATTCTTCTGCAGCTGCACCTTATAGTTTCTGCGGAATTTACTGGTGTATACTCTAGCCAAAAACAGCACTTTCGGTTATTCTTCCAGGCCACGATGTACTGCTGTGATCCATCTCCCAGCTTAATTTCTACAATCTCCATGCCGTCAATTTTTCTAAGATCATCTTGCAACATATAGAAGTTTGCTGGAGTGAAGACGTGAGAAGCAGCTATCTCAAGTTCCCTCGAGCTAGTAACTGGCACCGGTAAACTCTGTGAGGCCGTGCAGTCATCTCGCGCCTCGTTTTCACGGATACGCACAACGGCGTTCTCATAGTGCAAAATCATATCCACCAGGGTCATTTCACCGTCTAGGTGGAGGTGAAGGCATGAGTTCAGCCTTTCACTCCGCTGGTTGCTTTTCATGCCAAGCCAAAACCCCTCAGTTAGATATGTCGCGGCCCACAGTCTCCTATTCTTATACATCCGCCTCAACCATGTTACAGTTTTTTCCGACTGCCATCTTTTGGAAAATGCGTGTCATCTCTCCTCAAATGTTGCCGTGGACGTGTTGTAGTACAGAAGAGTTCGGAACTCCTTCAAGGACTTGTGACTGAGGTGAATCTTCATATTTTTCTCTATGTGCCACGTACATATACGGTGCCACATGTCTGGCAAGACTTCGCGAATTGCCTTGATCATCGCAGCGTCGGCGTTTGTGATAACACTCTTAGGCAAGTTTTGACACATGGACCTCAAAAAAGTCTGCAGAAGCCACACGTATGTCTCCTTGGTCTCGTCCGAAACTATGGCACAACCAAAAGCAGTGGTCTTCCAATGATTGTTAAGACCAGCAAAAGGTATGAATCGCATACCATAGCGGTTCATCTTGTACGTGTTGTCAAATACAAGCACGTCGCCGAAGTCCTCATAGTCATGACGAGACTGGGAGTCACACCAGAACATCCTATTCAAATGTCCTTCCTTATCTAGCCTGTACTCGAAAAAGAAGCTAGGATCCCTCTGTTTCCTACTGGCCATGATGCCTATGGCTGTGGCAGCATCACCTTTTGAAAGCAGCTTCCTCTTCTCCTTGGCGCAAAGGTTGTATATTTCACGCCTGGTAAAACCAACACCACTATACCATACATGTTTGCTGATGAAGCAATCCATCATGTCGTGAATTCTAATCCCTGCAGCTCCCATGGACATTATCTCATGCTTCTGGTACTCTTTGATTTTTTTGTGGGACCAAAGAAAAGGTACCTCGTCCGGTCCTGCCAACATATGGCTATGCTTGTCCTCAAAACTTTCAACATACCAAACCCCACGCTTTTGGTCAAGCTTGACGGTCAGGTGCGCTTCGCAAAAGCACCGTGTCTCGGCTCTGAGCCTACGGCTGTATCCTTCCTCGGTTAGCAACTTGCTGTCACGTTTCCCTTGTCTTGAACAAACAAACCGCCTATAACGCATATGACGTGACTCTGTTTTGCTATACCTGACCTTATTTTTTCTAATGTTGAAACCATTATCTCTAGCATAGCTGTTTTAGAAATCATACGCAGCATCGTGAGACGTAAAGGTCATTTCCATTATCTGCATGAACATATCCCTCTTATCACATGCACTGGCAGTATCTTGGACATTCTTTGCCCCATCATCTTGTGTCACCTACACAATCAAACCACAGCCATGAAAACAGATTTCTAAGGTTTAACATTACTTACTTCCATAGAACATTGATTACACACATACCTCACTCATGATGACTGACGACTTGGACTCCCCAGAACCAGGTGCATCTAATGATTCGTCGTTAAGGCCTGTCTCCGCGTCGGATTCACCGTAATAGTTGTACGCATTATGACATTCGGAAATGAACTGAAAAATACAACACAAATAAATAATCACTTATCATATAATATTCCAGAAGAAATTCAATTTGCATGCCAACAAAAATTTTCACTTACGTACCTGACTAATGTAATCTTCATTCGAGAGCTCCGAGTTGTTTTCCTGATCATCATCAAGCTCATCGATCTATAAATTTTCAACACAAAGATTTAATGTTGTCGGATGCCACCAAAAAATTACAACATGACAATGCCACTCACATTAATATCGTCCCATTCGTTCCCATTCTCTGACCGATCTTCACGATCTGAATTTTCATCATCTGACCAATCTTCTATCCAGTCTTTCATCAGTTCTCCAAACTCCATGTCTACCATGATATCAGTTAACTCCTCGTCCGCCATTTCCTACAACCAATATTATGTATCATCACATGTGCAAACATTATCAATGATGAAATATAGAACACATAGCACACGATCACGGATGTTATGTAAACAACCGCAACCGAGGCCGTTCAGATCTGCCAAACTTATTAAGGAAGATGGCCACGACACCCGTCGTGATCACTTTCAATCGCGAGGAACTGCACAATCTCAAAACCTAGCTAGATCTGTGATTACCTCTGCCGCCGGATACCTAGGTTAGCCGCCACATGAAATAACGATACTGATGGTGCACACAGTCGACGGCAACCGACGCTACGTGAACGCAGATCACGAGGAGCAGCACTACCGGAACAAGATCCACAATCGCATGCGCCGCCAGGTAGCTAGGTTACCCGCTCCGCTAGGTTAACCACTGCCACTGGCGCGGTGCCAGTTCATTCAATGTCGCCGCGAGCGAGACTAGAGGGGGGACGCGGGATGCGGTACCTGTGCGCGATCGTTGGAGATTCACGATGTTGTCGCGCCCGCTGTCCGATGAGATCGCCGGCGACGAGATAGCCGCCGGTGGAGATCTACTACGTGACTTATGGAGCTGCGTCAATGCTCGCGAGATTGATCGAGCTGCTCGCGTGAATGATTGGATTCGGCAGGTCTTATGTGGACGTGGGGTCGTGTGATGTTTTTTTCGGACCAGGGTATTGTACGTATACGGTCTGGGTTATACAGGGCTAGACAGGGCTTGGATCTGGGCCGCGGCGGGCCAAGAAAAAAACAAATTAGCGGGGACAAAAATACACCTCCGAAATTAGGTTAGGGGGGAGCACTGGAGCAGGGCTCCTCCAACCCAAGGGAGCTGACATTCAATAAATATTTCATGGGTAACTGCAGGTGTACGCCGCGCCGGTGGTGCTGTACAACATCCAGTTCTACAACTACTGGCTGGTTGCTTCGGAAAGCGGGAAACTGCGGACCAACTGGATCAAGGATGAGTACGCGTTCATGGCACGGTACGTGAGCTCCAACCCAAGGGAGGCCTACTTCAACTGCAGGGACCTGGATCTCAGCATCAACTAGGGGCCCAAATATTTCATGGGTAACTACCAGAAGCTCAAGGCCAGGTCTACCGGTGATCAACCCCAACCAATGCCAGATTTGTCTTGCGAACACACAACCAAGTAGGAGGTGATGGATGGTTTCTTCCTCTTGGTTGCATAGCGGGCAGGCGTCTTGGTGAGGTAACCCACGCCTAGCCAACCGATCCAAGGTCCAGCACCTGTTCTTTAAGGCTAGCCACGTGAAGAAGCGACAGCGAAGAGGTGCCCGAGAGCCCCATGTAAACTCTGCCTCCGGTGACACTTGAAGACCCAAGAACCTCGCAACATAAGCCGAACGCACCGAGAATTGCCTGTTGCTCTCCCAACTCCACCGCATAGTGTCTTCAACTTCCTCGTTGAGCTGCACCTCGTCCAGTTTAGACCACAGCCGCAAGAACTGAAGCAGCGCATCCGCTGAGAGCTCCGGGCCAATGCTCGCCACCCAGCTGTTGTTGTCGAGGGCCTCCGAGACCCTCATCGACCTTCTAACCCTCTGCGGAATCCTGTCGTATATCAAAGGCGCCACGTCGCATATCCTGGAGCCATCCAACCATTTGTCCTCCCAGAACATTGTGGATTTCTCATCACCCAGAGTCGTAACCACAGCTTCTTGCACCAACGCTTGTGCCTCTACAGGAACGCTGATCTGGAATTCTGCCCATGGTCTTTCTTTGTCGTAGTTCTGCATCCACAACCATCTCGCTTGAAGTGCTTTATTGAGCCATTTCAAGTTCGCTATTCCCAGCCCTCCTGCCCTCTTGGGCCTGCACACCATCTCCCAAGATACAGAGCAATTTCCTCCTCGGGCCTCCTTCTTTCCGCACCATAGGAACCCACGGCAAATCATTGTTAAAGACGAGATTGTCTTTGCGGGCAAATCCAGAGCCAACATTCAGTGTACAGGGATCACACACATCACAGATTGGATAAGTAGCATGCAACTACTGTTCGGGAATAGGGAGGCCTTCCACAACGGTAGCGCGTCATCTACCTTGTCCACCAGATCCTGGAGCTGCGCTGCCGTTGGCTTCCTCGGGGTTAATGGGAGGCCGAGGTACTTGCAAGGGAAGATGTCAGTAGGGCAGCCCAAGATGTTTGTAACCATCTCCATCTCGTCCGGAGAGCATCTAATTGGGATAGCCAAACTTTTGCTCCTGTTCACCCCCAAGCCCGAGGCCTGACCAAAAAGCTGTAGAACAGCATCGCAAGTCCGTGATTCCAATTCATTGGGTTTGAAAAAAATCTACCACATCGTCCGCGAACATGGATACTCGTTGTTCTAGCCCCGAGTGTGCCAAAGGCGCAAGTAGCCCTTTCTCCGTTGCATATTGGAAGAGTGCTCGAAGTGGCTCCATACACAATATGAAAAGCATTGGAGATAGAGGGTCTCCTTGCCTGAAGCCTTGGCAAGGCAAGATCGGCCTTATAGGTAGTCCATTTACCATGATCCTCGTGGAGGAGGTGGCCAACAGTCCACACATCCATGCAACCCATTTGGCTCCAAATCCCAACCTCCGCAACACCTCAAGCAGAAATGGCCACTGGATGGTATCAAATGCTTTCGTGATGTCGAGTTTAAGTAGGACTGTCAGAGGCCTCAACGCATGTAGCCTCCTGGCCGTGCATTGCACCAATATATAGTTATCATGGAGCGAACGACTGTGCAGGAATGCAACCTCGTGGTGCCCCACCAACCGCGGCAGGTCCTGGGCCAAATGGGTTGGTACGTGCACGACAGACGTAGAAGACTAGTACACCTGGACCTGAAGGCTGACAAATGGTGCCGCGACTCTCCCCGTAGTACGTATGCTGCATAAATCCACATCTGGTTTGACAAACACACGCACGTAGCAAATGCATGCGTTGATTCCATGCTGACATCATGTTGAATATCTTTGGTTTGACGGCAACTCGATCCATCGACCGCTTTTTTTTTCCTTTTTTTCGATTTGATGGCGACTAGATCGATCGAAGGATACGAGCCGGGCCCGAGCAAGAGAGCGAAGTAGCATCCATATAGACCGATCTCCCAATCAATTCAGCAGATGCCATGAGGGCAGCAGTGTTAGGCATAAGGGGGAACATCATCGAAGAGGACCCAAGAATCAACCACTAAAGAGGAAGCTTTGCCCCCATTCTCAGCAGCCTTTAAAGAGATAACGAACCCAGTTTTCGCCCGGTTTTCCGTAATTAACTAGGCAATTCTATTCTATTTAATTAATAGATGAGGTAATCTTTGTCTCCGTTTCAAAAAAAAGATAAAGGGAGATAACGAACTGGTTGATAGGCAGAATGAAGCTTGTACAAGAGGCAACCATCCCGAGGCTCTCTTTCGAGGGAGATATCACACCAAACTCAGAGGAGGGCAGCTGCTGGATCTGCTAGTCCCACCCTTCCAGACCCGGCCCCAGACCCCATTCCTTGAGTTCGTCGCTAAGCATCTGCAAGGTGGCCCCCTTTGTCTCAACAATGATGACTATGTTCTTGGCACCGTACGTGACCTCCAACCCAAGGAAAGCCTACTTCAACTATAGGGACCTAGATCTCAGCACCAAATGGGGCCCAAAATACTTCATGACTAACTACCAGAACCTCACCAAGGACAAGGGTCAGAATCCTCTCTTGAGTTGCTCCAATGACCGATCCAACAACCCAAAGCCCAAGGAAATGCCATAGCGAGTGAAGAACGCCGCGCCCAAACAGTCTCCAGAGAAACATAAGATGGGGCATCGTCAACTTTTCATTCTTTGAAAGAAGTTTCAGCACCATGTGACTTTACTCAAACCTCTAGGTCAGCCATTCGGTGAAGATCGTCAAAGGAGGGGAATGACACCAAAAAGGCATCCTTGCCACGCAAAATGGGCTCCCACGTCCATTGAGCCTGAGTCCAAACAATCGTGGCAATCTTAGCTTCAAGCACCGCTACAGGTAGCTCCCCACTGGATACCATTACCAAGGTAGTTGGCGACGCTGATGGAGAATTGTCGATCTCCTTGCACACGTGCTCTGGGATCTGAATGAACATAGAAGCATTAGATCCTTGTCCACCACAATACAATATCTTTGGACATGTGATCATTAAACCGACATTTGAAACAGTGTATCTTTTCTTTCTTCGTTTCAGGCACGTCAGCAGAGGTTTCCTCCCATTGAGCAGCAACTGTGCCGTCGGAATCGGCCATTGGCGGCCGTAACCTAGGAGACGGCCAAAGTCACAATAACCGAGACACCTCAGGTGCCGATGATGTATGAGATTATGACATAATGCTCTTATTTTTTGAAGGTTGCAAAAAATTAAAAGAAAAAAGAATTTCATTTGCATGGTAATATGTGTCTTATTAATATCATAAAGATCAAAATACAAGTCACGTAGGAACCGACATGACAAAACTGAAAAGATAGCAGAACATCTCTGAGCTTGACACAAACGCTCGTCGCCTGCTGATAACCCACAAGTATAGGGGATCGCAACAGTTTTCGAGGGTAGAGTATTCAACCCAAATTTATTGATTCAACATGAGGGGAGCTAAATAATATTCTCAAGTATTAGCAGTTGAGTTGTCAATTCAACCACACCTGGATAACTTAGTATCTGCAGCAAAGTAGTATGGAAGTAACGGTAACGGTAGCAAAAGTAATATTTTCGGGTTTCGTAGTGATTGTAACAGTAGCAACGGAAAAGTAAATAAACGAAGAACAATATGTGAAAAGATCGTAGGCATTGGATCGGTGATGGAGAATTATGCCGGATGTGGTTCATCATGTAACAGTCATAACATAGGGTGACACAGAACTAGCTCCAATTCATCAATATAATGTAGGCATGTATTCCGAATATAGTCATACCTACTTATGGAAAAGAACTTGCATGACATCTTTTGTCCTACCCTCCCGTGGCAGCGGGGTCCTAACGGAAACTAAGGGATATTAAGGCCTCCTTTTAATAGAGTACTGGACCAGAGCATTAACACGTAGTGAATACATGAACTCCTCAAACTACGGTCATCACCGGGAGTGGTCCCGATTATTGTCACTTCGGGGTTGCCGGATCATAACACATAG
Source organism: Triticum timopheevii (assembly GCA_963921465.1). NCBI lineage: Eukaryota > Viridiplantae > Streptophyta > Magnoliopsida > Poales > Poaceae > Triticum > Triticum timopheevii. The sequence continues at coordinate 2,430,024 of OY997263.1, forward strand.
TAGGTGACTATAGACTTGCAAGATAGGATCAAGAACTCACATATATTCATGAAAACATAATAGGTTTAGATCTGAAATCATGGCACTCGGGCCCTAGTGACAAGGATTAAGCATAGCAAAGTCATAACAACATCAATCTCAGAACATAATGGATACTAGGGATCAAACCCTAACAAAATAACTCGATTACATGATAAATCTCATCCAACCCATCACCGTCCAGCAAGCCTATGATGGAATTACTCACGCACAGCGGTGAGCATCATGAAATTGGTGATGGAGGATGGTTGATGATGACGATGGCGACGGATTCCCCTCTCCAGAGCCCCGAATGGACTCTAGATCAGCCCTCCCAAGAGAGTTTAGGGCTTGGCGGTGGCTCTGTATCGTAAAACGCGATGAATCTTTCTCCCTGAATTTTTTCTCCCCGAACACGAATATATGGAGTTGGAGTTGAGGTCGGTGGAGCTCCAGGGGGCCCATGAGGCAGGGGGCGTGCCCAGGGGGGCAGGCGCGCCCCCACCCTCGTGGAAAGGGTGTGGGCCCCCTGGCCTTGATTCTTTCGCCAGTATTTTTTATTATTTACAAAAATAATCTCCGTGAAGTTTCAGGTCATTCCGAGAAATTTTGTTTCTGCACATAAATAACACCATGGCAATTCTACTGAAAACAGCGTCAGTCCGGGTTAGTTCCATTCAAATCATGCAAGTTAGAGTCCAAAACAAGGGCAAAAGTGTTTGGAAAAGTAGATACGACGGAGACGTATCAACCCCCCCCCCCCCCCAAGCTTAAACCTTTGCTTGTCCTCAAGCAATTCAGTTGATAAACTGAAAGTGATACATAAAAACTTTTACAAACTCTGTTTGCTCTTGTTGTTGTAAACATGTAAAGCCAGCATTCAAGTTTTCAGCAAAGATTATGACTAACCATATTCATAATAACATTTAGGTCTCATATTTACTCATATCAATGTCATAATCAACTAGCGAGCAATAATAATAAATCTCGGATGACAAGACTTTCTCAAAACAATCATGATATAATATAATAAGATGGTATCTCGCTAGCCCTTTCTGAGACCGCAAAACATAAATGCAGAGCACCTTTAAAGATCAAGGACTGACTAAACATTGTAATTCATAGTAAAAGAGATCCAATCATAGTCATACCCAATATAAATTAACGGTAATTGATGCAAATGACAGCGGTGCTCTTCAGCTGGTGCTTTTTAATAAGAGGGTGATGACTCAACATAAAAGTAAATAGATAGGCCCTTCGCAGAGGGAAGCGGGGATTTGTTGAGGTGCCAGAGCTCGATTTTAAAGCAGAGATAAATAATATTTTGAGCGGCATACTTTCATTGTCAACATAACAACCAAGAAATGGCAATATCTTCCATACTACACACATTATAGGCGGTTCCCAAACAGAATGGTAAAGTTTATACTCCCCCTCCATCAACAAGCATCAATCCATGGCTTGCTCGAAACAACGAGTGCCTCCAACTACCAACAATCCTGGGTGAGTTTTGTTTGCAATTATTTTGATTTGATTTGCTTAAAGCATGGGACTGGGCATCCCGGTGACTAGTCATTTTCTCGTGAGTGAGGAGCGGAGTCCACTCCTCTTGAGAATAACCCGCCTACCATGGAAGATACAAACGGCCCTAGTTGATACATGACCTATTCGAGCATACAAAACAGAATTTCATTTGAAGGTTTAGAGTTTGGCACATACAAATTTACTTGGAACGGCAGGTAGATACCGCATATAGGAAGGTATAGTGGACTCATATGGCATAACTTTGGGGTTTAAGGGATTGGATGCACAAGCAGTATTCCCGCTTAGTACAAGTGAAGGCTAGCAAAAGACTAGGAAGCGACCAACTAGAGAGCGACAACAGTCATGAACATGCATTAAAATTAATAAACATTGAGTGCAAGCATGAGTAGGATATAATCCACCATGAACATAAATATCGTGAATGTTATGTTGATTTGTTTCAACTACATGTGTGAACATGTGCCAAGTCAAATCACTCGAATCATTCAAAGGAGGATACCACCCTACTATACCACATCACAACCATCTTAATAGCATGTTGGCACGCAAGGTAAACCATTATAAACTCCTAACTAATTAAGCATGGCATAAGCAACTATAATCTCTAATTATCATTGCAAATATGTTTATTCATAATAGGCTGAATCAGGAACGATGAACTAATCATATTTACAAAAACAAGAGAGTACGAGTTCATACCAGCTTCTCCCATCTCAATCAGTCCATCATAAATCGTCATAATTGTCTTTCACTTGCACGACTGAACGATGTGAATAATAATGATGGTGCACGTGCATTGCACTAAGCTGGAATCTGCAAGCATTCAATAAACATGAAAAGACAAGGCAATATGGGCTCTTGGTTAAATCAACAATAATGCATATAAGAGCCACTTCAACGTTTTCATTATGGTCTTCTCCTATCGACCCCCAAAGGAATAAAACTATTTACACAGGAAAGCTCCCAATAAGCAAAAGAAGAACATGAAATATTTTTGGGTTTTCTTTTAATTATTACTACTACAACATGAAAAGTAAACTAGCTAAAAGCTACTACTAATTGTTTTTAGTTTTCTTAAGGTTTATCAAACACACAAGAAGAAATCAAAAAAAAACTAGCATGGATATTACAGTGAAAGAGTATGAGCACCGACATCTAGCAATGAGTGTGTGAACATAAATGTAATGTGTGAGAGATACGTACTCACCAAGCTTAGGCTTTTGGCCTAAGTTGGTCTATTGCCACGGATGGCCTGGCGGATATCCAAAGTTGTAGTTGGGGTTGTACTGAGAAGAAGAAGCCTCTGATTGCCACTGGTTGGCAATCATCTCCAGATCCCACTAGTAATTAGACTGTCGTGGAGGATCAAATTGTTGTTCCGGCTCCGTAGCTGATGTAGGGTTCCGGTAGGCGTGGATGGCCGCCAACGGAACGAGATACTTGCCTGCAGACAAATCAAACAAGGACGGAGCATGCAAGGTAATAGTCTCGGGGTGATTTTTATCAAATAACAGTTTATATTTAAGCGCCATTTCCCTATTCTTAACAATAAAATCGTGTTCTACCATACTCTTATAGTCTAGAAAAACAGTAGGAAACAACTTTTCTTCTTTCTCATAGTGCCTAATAGGTATGTTATAGTATGCAGCGAGGCGCGAGGCGAAGATGCCTCCCAATATGGTGCCCTTAGTACAGTTAAGATTTAATTGCTTTGCAACAATAGCGCCCATACTAAATGTGTCATCTCGAAACAAGGCATGGAACAAAATAATAATATCGGGGACACTCAAGTTTCCATAGTTTCCGCGACCAATTAAGTTTCTACTAGCAAATATAGCAAAGTAACGTAGAACGGAAAAATGTATGCTAGTGATTCTTATGACGGAAACTTTCCTCGTTTCCCCTACAACAATTGTATCAATAAACCACTCCACATCGTTACTATGTGGTTCCTCTATGATACCTGGAAAAGGTAACTTGCAAACCCTACAGAATTCTTGAAGGGTCATCTCCTTATACTCATCATATAAATAAAAATCCACCGTAGGTGGTGACCTCCTAGAATGGAAATGAAAATTTTGCACAAAGGTATTGGTGACTAAGAGATATTGTTCGCATTGGTCACGGAGGAAGTTGGTGAGGCCTGCATTCTCAGCCAACTCATAGAAATCATCATAAATCCCGACTGCTCTCAAGAAATCATCGCAACGCCATTCATACGGCCGAACCTCCGCGGTGCGAGGCAGATTATATTTGGGCCTCTCTGCTTCTTCACTTTGTTTATCCTTCAAGCTTCGGCTCGAAGAGCCTCTCAAAAATCTCTTCATCATTTTCTGAAATTTTTAGTAACTTCAAATAAAAGTGAACCAAGCTCAACAAAATTGATATCAACTACTCCTACAAGTGGCTAGAGCCTATATCATGCATTAGAACTACTTGGAACCATATAAATTTGACATGCAAGCTCAAGAACATGGTCACCTAGGCATCACAAATTTACAATGAATAAAGCACTAGAACAAAAACTAAATGGATCAATGGAGAAGTCACATACCAAGGAACAATCCCCCAAAGCAGTTCTGTGAGAGGTGCTTTGAGAAAGGAGATCGAAAATTGCAGCAAAATGAGCTAGAACTCATGCTTGAGCTGGTTGGTGGTTTTTTTGGGAGGAATAAGAAGTGTGTCAGTGCAGGAATAAGTGGAGGGGAGCCACCGTGGGCCCACGAGGCAGGGGGCGCGCCCAGGGGGGTGGGCGCACCCTGGACCCTCGTGCCCAGGTGCTTTCTCCCCCTGCTGTGTTCTCACAGTGCCAGATATTCTCAAATATTTCAGAAAAAATCATAATAATTTGGCAGGGCATTTGGAGAACTTTTATTTTTGGGTATTTTTATATTGCACGGATAATTCAGAAAACTAACTGAAAATACTATTTTTACTTTATTTCAACTAAATAACAGAAAGTAAAAGGAGGGTACAGAATGTTGTGCTTTCTAACTTCATCCATCTTATTCTCATCAAAAGAAATCCACTAACAAGGTTGATCAAGTCTTGTTAACAAACTCATTTCGACTAATATGGAACCGGAGAAATTTCGAATAACACTATGTTACCTTAACGGGGATATGCACATCCCCAATAATAAGAATATCATATTTCTTCTTGACAGTAGGTAGAGGAAATTCAAAACCTCCAAAAATAATCTATGGAATTTTCCCAATAGAATTGATACTGTAGACTTGAGGTTGTTTCCTTGGAAAGTGTACCGCATGCTCATTGTCATTAACATAAAAAGTGACATTGCCTTTGTTGCAATCAATAACAGCCCCTGCAGTATTCAAAAAGGGTCTTCCAAGAATAACAGACATGCTATCATCTTCGGAAATATCAAAAATAACAAAATCCGTTAAAATAGTAACGTTTGCAACCACAACAGGCAAATCTTCACAAATACCGACAGGTATAGCAGAGTATATTTGAAGGCCGTCACCTGGTGACGTCAGTCAGACTGACCTCAATTGCTGCGATGGTTAGTATTTTCTTCATTGAGTATCAGTGTATCACATAGTATTCTGACCCTGACCCTGAACACATTTCACTTACTGCTGCTTTGCCAGGCCCGTGCCCGCTGTGCCGAAGATATCTGGCAGGACTGAAATCAGTCATTCTTCCTTCACCACAGCCACAATCCTGAGGAATATGTATGCCGTTTCTTGGCTTTATTTGGCGATGAGAAGAAGTGGGAAGTGATCATTGAGGGAAGCCTTTTATTTCCCAAAACTGGCACTGCAAAGGTAAGAAGGAGATAATGCATGCGTGTCTGCTTTGAGCAGAGGGACATTATGTGTACTATAATCAGCTATAACTGAATGGCTTGTTGAATTTTGCAGGTGTGACTAGCTCACTGGAGAAGGTTTAGATGCCGCTCAACAGTTCAGGGCACCGAAAGGAAGACTGTACTCATTGTTCCCGCCAAGAACGGCACACAAGGACTGCCATACACCTGCTCGATGACTCCATCATTTAATGGGCGTGCTTAAAACATCGGAGAGCGTTCCTTCATGCGAGGTAAATAGGCCTCACTGAAGTGTAACTCTCCAAGCTGGCTACATGTTGTTAGTTGAAAACATTTCAGAATCGTCTGCCAAGGAGGGTGATGGATCGACTTAAACCAGGCCGCGGAATATCTGAAGCCATGCCAAGGAAGAAGCAGAAACCCTGCCTAGGCTAGAAGCAGCGCCGCGTGAAGCTATCTGAAGTGTTGTGATGTTACCTGGAAGTTGCTGCGATGGGTACATCACTCACATTCATACCGTGCGTGCGATGGTTAGTATTTCAGTCATTCGGTATTAGTGTAGTACAAAATATTCTGAACCCTGACCGTCAGAACCATGGCAATTACTTACACATCTCCTTGTCAGGAACGTGACTGCATCAACTTGTGAAGAAACTGACACTTGTCATGCTGTTAACTGAAGAAATCGACACCCTGAGGTCGGTTGGCGCCAAACCGGGCAGGATCATCTCGGCCGTCTGATCTTCATCGAACGGCAACTTACTGCTTCGCCCGGAGTTACAAGAAGACTGGAGCTGTTGAATTTATCTGCTTTACTTTAGCGATAAAATAGCTACCTTTGGCTGGCTGTTATGGGTATAAAACCCTGGATCTACAGGAGTGCCCTGGAAGCCGTTGCGCGCCGGATGTGCCTTGTTCATGGCTAGAGAACGCCAGCTGTGCTTAATTAGTTTCAGCTTCTCTTTCTTCTTTGCGTCCAGACAAATTCATAACTATATCATGTACTCCGGGCTTGCAGATTTTGGCTAGCAGCAGCAATATCATGTACTCATCTCAAATGGTGTGCAGACCAAACCTATACATTAACAATAAAGTCCTCGAAAAAACAATTAGAGATGAAGATAAAATAAAAGCTAAGAGTAATTTGTGGATTCCGTTAACCCCTCTCACAACCTGCGAGAAAATGGCCTGCGTTCAAGTCGTGTGTGTGGTCCGTTTTTTCAGTTTTTTTTACTGGTTTTTTAGCATTTTTACTGTTTTTTTGTTGCTGTTGAAGGAGAGCATTTTTACTGGTTGTTTAGCATGCAGGAAGTTTTGTCGCAGGTTGGGCTATGTGTTACTTTTCCTTCTTTTTTTAAGAAAAATGTGTTGTTTTTACTGTGCTTTCTGTCTACATGGCTTGTTATCCAAGGGCAGATCCAATCACTTGCCCGTAGACTTAGACGCGTCATGATTCAGATTTTAGATTTATTTTCCGCTTCTTATTTCTCTTCTTTTCTCATGTACTCATCTCAAATGGTGTGCATGTTTTGTCATTTGTTCCTGTAGCTTCCAAGGTCAGGTTTCTGAAAAGACTTTCTTTTATCTTTTTTTCTCATGATTAATTGTTGTTTTTTGTTTTTTTACTATTTTACTGTATCTAGTAGAACATTGTTTTGCTATTTTCCCTTTTCCTATATTAGTATATTCATTGTTTCTTAGCTTAATATTCATTTGTTATCAAAAATTGCAAGTTGTTGTTGTTGTTGTTGTTGTTGTCGTTGTTGTTGTTGTTGTTGTTGTTGTTGTTGTTGTTGTTAAGAAAATCACCGTGTCCATCACTAGACATGAACTGCAATCATTGTAATCCAACGGCAACTGCGTAAGCACAAATCGATTACAACTCAGTCAGGAGGGTGGTTGTCGGACCAGTTGCATATCCATCTCTGGACACGCAATTGTAAGCGTTGTAACCCGACTGCAACTTGCAGAGCCACAGCACGACTACAACTGGGAACGGGTTACATGTCCACTAGTAGATATGCAATGTCAAGCATTGTAACCCGACTGCAACTGTAAGATATGTGCGACAAACATATCCCTACCTATAATAGAAATAGCAGAGACAATCAATAATGATTGTAACTAACACATGAATTAAAAATGATGATGCAACACACAAGAATCATATTTACTTCACACATTATAAATATGAGCAAACACATCAAGCTGGCAGTGGCAGGTGAGCCTTAGCTTTCATTTCTCATAGATGTATATTGTTGTTTGATGGAAACAAGTAGCACGACTTATGAGAATTAGTGCTTGCACGCTACAACATCTCTATTGCACATACCAAGTAATAGATTGAAATGTACCAACTTCTCACTGAACCCAAGGTGATTTGTAACAAATAACTAGGTTCAAGTAGTGTCTTTTGACCAAAGATATTAGTATCTTTTGACAAAATATATTAAATGGAGCACAATTGGCATAAAGCTAAAGTCCATTTGATTGGGAGGTTTAATTTAATACCAGATAATGTCCAGTACCACAAAAAGGTCATAGTTTACCTCCTAAGCATTTAGCTACAGCTCCAACAACTTAGCCCCCAACCATATCAACGGCAAGCACATCTGAATATGCACCAAAATTTGCCATAGACAATAAGAGGGAGAGCACACCAACTCACATAAACCTAGGAAACACAGAAAAGACAACATGAAGTAACTAAGTTCTATAGCTACACACTTGAGTTGTTTCTAGGCAACAAGATCAAGAAATTGACTATGATGATTGACAAGGTAAAAACAGATTGGCTCTAGCAAGTAATGACCCAGAAATAATTACTCTATTAGATTTGGGTACTTCTTGAAACATGTCTCACAAATATAAAAAATCACATCGGAAACTTATGTATTCCAGATTTTCCTATTTGCGTATTCATGATCTTACACTAGAAAACATTTTCAAGATATTTTTTAGAGCAAAAGCTTTAAATTTCTTTATCAAGATATTTTAAGATATTAAAATATACAAGAACACATTAGTATACATACACTATATTTGCAAATGGTAATACACATTCTATAATTTATTAAAGTGTCACAAATTAATGATGTCGAGGCTTCGGATATTGTCTTGCCTTTTTGTTCTCACATTTAGAAGGTTATGTTTAAAAAGATCTTATTAAGTGCCAATGTCCCAAAGTTAAAATAAGCAAAAATGTTTTATGTACAAATTAAATGTAGTTTAAAGTTAGTATGATGAATTTGTACTTATTTATGATGGAAGCTACAATAATATAACAAATAACATCATAGTTATTATTTAACAATATTTTACATGGTTAATAATTGATGATTAATTTATATAAAAATTAAACTAGTTAAACTTATGGTTCGATAAAAATAAATTATAAAAAGTATAAAAGTTTAGTATAACCATTATCAAACACAATAACCATCGCTACAAGGGTGCATGCTCGTCGTGTCCACGTTGGCAAATTTAATGTGCAACGCTGGGTGAAAAATAATCTCGGTAGAACATGTAAACCTAGCCGACACGCTTCCTCCCCACTCCGTCATTCCACTCCCCCATCTCAACTTCCTCTCTTCCTCCCCAATTCGGCGTCTTGTATTCATCAAGCATCGTTCTTGCCATTTCGATGAGCGTCCGGTTCTTCCTCTCAACAACTCCATTTTGTTGAGGTGTGTACGTAGCCGAGAACTCGTGTGAAATCCCTTCTTCGTCAAGAAAGGTGTCCACATTTGCGTTCTTGAACTCCATTCCGTTGTCACTCCGAACCTTCTTGATCTTCACGTCAAACTGATTTTGGGCCTTCCTAGCGAAGTTTCTGAAGATCTTCTGGACCTGCGACTTGTCATTAAGAAAGAACACCCACGTAAATCTTGAAAAGTCATCAATTATAACTAGACCAAAAGAATTTCCACCGAGACTCTTGTAGGCGTTGGGACCAAAAAGATCCATATGAAGTAGCTCGAGTGGCCTTCTTGTGGTCATGATGTTCTTCACGGGATGCCTTCCTCCAACCTGTTTACCTGCTTGACAAGCACTACAAAGTCTATCCTTATCAAATATGACATCGTTAACTCCAAGGATATGATTTCCTTTAATAAGCTTGTCAAGGTTTCTCATGCCAACGTGACCTAGTCGTCTATGCCACAACCAACCTTTTGAGGATTTAGCAACAAAGCAAGTTTTAGGTTGTGCCTTTTTAGAGAAATCGACAATGTAAAGATCACCTCTACGCATACCGGTAAAGACCATTTTATGATTGTCTCGACGAAATACTTGGCAATCTACCTCAGTAAATAGGACATTCAAACCAAAATCAGCAAGTCTAGATACTGAAAGTAAGTTGTAGCCGAGAGATTCAACGAGCATGACATTTTGAATGGAACTATCATGTGAGATGGCCACCTTACCAAGGCCAACCACTTTACCCTTTGAATTATCACCAAAGGTGACACATTTTCGAGGGCCGTCATTTTTAGCAAGCTCACGAAACATCTCTGCATCTCCGGCCATATGATCAGTACATCCACTATCAAGAACCCATTCCTTTCTCTCCTGATTCATATCCCCGAAGATTTGCCATAAGACCAAAATGTCTCATTGCATCGTCAAGATCGAAGTCACTATCATCATCATCATCATAGTATCCATGTTCATCATGATCTTGTGACTCATCATTTCCTAGAGAGGGTAATTCATTAGATAAATGATCATCAAAGTGGTCACTTTTATGAATTCTTATAGCTTCGAATATGATATCACTAATGATTCCAACATCTCCTTTAGCATGCTTAAGATTGGTAAGTTCAAATAGACAATTACCAAAACTAGGATCACTAGAGTTCATCTTACTCAAGGCAATGGATTTATGGAGAATTTCATCCAAAGTTTTCAAGGAATGATCGGGAAATCGTTCCTCAAGAAATTTCCATATAGTATAGGCACAATTAAGAGTAGGCAAACTAGCAATCAAATTTTTGGGCAATCCTCTAATGATGAGCTCAATAGTTCTAAGATTGCGAATCATGTCAATATCTTCATCTAGGGTAGGATGCAAAGGATCAATATGAGGTGCACAAGGACTAGCAATATACTTGTTCAAATGATATTGATTGAAGATTACAAGCATCTCATTTTTCCACTCATGAAAATACTCTCCATCAAGAATAGGCACTCTATGTCTAAGACTCCCTAAAGTAGATGCTCTGATGCCACTTGTAGGATCTTGAAGTAGATGTGTCTAGAGGGGGGGTGATTAGACACTTAATGCTAAAGTTGCACTTTTTAGGCTTTTTCGGTTTAAGTGGAGTTTAGACATAATTTCATCATTCACAATACATATCAAGCAAGCATGCAAAGAGTGTATAGGCAGCGGAAAGTAAAGCATGCAACTTGCAAGAATGTAAAGGGAAGGGTTTGGAGAATTCAAACGCAATTGGAGACATGGATGTTTTTCCCGTGGTTCGGATAGGTGGTGCTATCCTACATCCACGTTGATGGAGACTTCAACCCACGATGGGTAACGGTTGCGCGAGTCCACGGAGGGCTCCACCCACAAAGGGTAACGGTTGCGCGAGTCCACGAAGGGCTCCACCCACGAAGGGTCCACGAAGAAGCAACCACCCACAAAGGGTCCACGAAGAAGCAACCTTGTCTATCCCACCATGGCCATCGCCCACGAAGGACTTGCCTCACTAGCGGTACATCTTTACGAAGTAGGCGATCTCCTTGACCTTACAAACTCCTTGGTTCAACTCCACAATCTTGTCGGAGGCTCCCAAGTGACACCTAGCCAATCTAGGAGACACCACTCTCCAAGAAGTAACAAATGGTGTGTAGGTAATGAACTCCTTGCTCTTGTGCTTCAAATGATAGTCTCCCCAACACTCAACTCTCTCTCATAGGATTTGGATTTGGTGGAAAGAAGATTTGAGTGGAAAGCAACTTGGGAAGGCTAGAGATCAAGATTCATATGGTAGGAATGGAATATCTTGGTCTCAACACATGAGTAGGTGGTTCTCTCTCAGAACATATGAGTTGGAATTGTGTATGTGTTCTGAAGGCTCTCTCCACGAATGAAGAGGAGGTGGAGGGGTATATATAGCCTCCACACAAAATCCAACCGTTACACACAGTTTTCCAATCTCGGTGGGACCGAATCAACAAACTCGGTCGGACCGAAAAGGTAAACCTAGTGACCGTTAGAGATTTTCGGTGGGACTGACATGCAACTCGGTAGGACCGATATGGTTAGGGTTTTGGGCATAACGTAATCTCGGTGAGACCGATTACACAAACTCGGTGAGACCGATTTTGGTAATTAGCTAACCAGAGAGTTGGTCAGGCAAACTCGGTGGGACCGATTTGCTCTTTCGGTGAGACCGAAAAGTTACAAAAAGGAAACACTGAATTTACATTGCAATCTCGGTGGGACCGATTCGCTCTTTCGGTGAGACCGAAAGGTTACGAAAGGGAAACAGAGAGTTTGCAATCCCATCTCGGTGAGACCGAGATCCCTATCGGTAGAACCGAATTGCTAGGGTTTGGCAGTGGCTTATGACAAGTGAAACTCGGTGGCGCCGGATAGAAAGAATCGGTATGACCAAGTTTGGCTTAGGGTTTAGGTCATTTGTGGAAGTGAGAAAGTGGCTGAGGATTTTGGAGCATATCATTAAGCACATGAAGCAAGAGGCTCATTAAGCAACACCTCATCCCTCCTTGATAGTATTGGCTTTTCCTATGGACTCAATGTGATCTTGGATCACTAAAATGTAAAATGAAGAGTCTTGAGCTTTTGAGCTTGAAGCTTTAGCCAATCCTTTGTCCTTAGCATCTTGAAGGAGTTCCCACAACCTTTAGTCCATGCCACTCCATTGTTGAACTTATCTGAAACATGCTAGATAGAAATGTTAGTCCAACAAGAGATATGTTGTCATCAATTATCAAAACCACCTAGGGAGCACTTGTGCTTTCAGTGTGACAACTGTCCGATACCAAATTAAGGTAAATGGTCAGCTCACGGAGCAGTTTTGCCCATCCAGGGGCCTTCGGCAAGGTGATCCGGCCTCCCCCTATTTATTTGCATTTTGTGCCGAAGGTCTATCAGCTTTGCTATAGGCGGCAGAAAGAGAAGGCAAAATAAGTGGTGTCAAGATATGCCCAGCAGCGCCGGTGGTGTCACACCTGTTCTTTGCGGATGACTCTGTAATTCTGATGAAATCAAATCAACAGGAAGCTACTGCTCTAAAAGAGATCCTCGACCTCTATGAGCAGTGCTCCGGACAGTGCATCAACATGGAGAAGTCTGCTTTAATGTTTAGTCCCAATACCAACACGGAGGCAAGGAATGCAGTTAAGGACACATTGCAGATTAGGAGTGAGGATTGGAAGGAGAAATACCTTGGTCTGCCGGTCCATGTCGGGCGGTCCAGGAAGAAAACGTTCGCTTTCATCAAAGGGGCGTTGGCGGGACGCATCTATGGGTGGAAGGAGAAGCTCATTGCCAAGGTGGGCAAAGAAACTCTAGTGACGGCACTGGCGCAGGCCATACCCACTTTTGCTATGTCGTGCTTCGACTTAACCAAGAGTTTCTGCCATGAACTGAGCGCCCTAATTTGTAACTACTGGTGGAGCCAACAAGATAAGGAGAACACAGTTCACTGGATTGGATGGGAGAAACTAGTAAAGCCGAAGGCGCAAGGGGGTTTAGGCTTTCGCGATATGCATAGCTTTAACATGGCAATGCTCTCGAGACAGGCCTGGTGGCTCATTCAAAATCCGGACACACTACACGCCCGTGTTCTCAAAGCCCGATATTTCCCAAACTGTCATGTGCTGCAAGCTAAGGCACGCGATGGTATCTCATATGCTTGGAGGAGTTTGCTGAAAGGGCTGGACCTAGTCCGCGAAGGTTATATCTGGCGCATAGGCGATGGCGAAAGTGTTAACATATGGGAAGACCCTTGGATTCCAAGGCCATGGTCACGGAAAGTTTTAACCCCAAGAGGAAATAATCTGATGCAGAATGTTAGTGAGCTCATGGACCCGGCCACCGGGCAATGGGACGATCACCTGGTGCGGGATACCTTCTGTGCGGAGGATGCAAGGCATATCTTACAGATGCCACTACGAGAGGGTGTGTATGACTTTGTGGCATAGCAATTTGACAGCAAAGGTGTTCATTCTGTAAAGAGTGCCTACAAACTGCATATGGAGCTAAAATCAATAAGGAAGAATGGCGGGGCGGGAATGAGCTCTGTGGAAGCGGGCAACCTGAATACATGCGCAGATGATTCTTGGAAAAGGATATGGAAGTTACCATGCCCGCGGACGGTCCAGATGTTTACTTGGAGACTGAGGCATGAATCTCTAGCCTTGCTAACGAACATGCAGAGGCGAGGCCTTGCAGTGGAGGGAACAAAATGCTTTTTCTGCGGTTGTGCGGACGAAGATGGAGGACACTTGTTCATCAAGTGCAAAGTGGTCAAGGAGGTGTGGAGAGATTTATCCCTAGAGAAGGAAAGAAGGGAGCTGGAAGTAATCCCATCTGTGCATGCAATGTTGGACTACTTATGGGGGGTAGATACACTAAAACGCATGCAAATCCTGACGTTCTGGTGGATGTGGTGGAGTGCGAGGAATAAGCTGAGAAAGGGGGAACTTGTGAAGCCTGCGGCTGATATTGCGAGACGTACACGAAGCTGCACACTTGAGTATATGCAAGTATTTCTCCCGGCTCCTAAGGCACAGAACACTGAGTGTTGGAGGCCGCCTCAGGGAGACATGGTGAAGTTCAATATTGATGGATCTTTTGTCCCAGGAGAAAACCATGCAGGGTGGGGAGCAGTGGCAAGGACAAGCGATGGTGCCGTGGTGGGCGCGCGGGCCGGTCGACAAGAGCTCATCCAAGATGCGTTTGCGGCCGAAGTAATGGCTTTTTCAAACGCAGTCTCCTTTGCTGCCGATCGGGGGATCACCCAAGTGGAGTTCGAGACAGACTCGCAGCTGTTGGTAGAAGCAATGAACGTGTGCAAGGCCAATTCCTCGGCGTATGCTGTCGTGATTGAGGATGCTAAATACCAGCTCAAACTGTGGTTTTCTAAATTTGTAATAAAATGGTGTAGGCGTAGCGCAAACTCCGCGGCCCATGAACTAGCAGGCCTCGGCCGTATGTGCCCTGCAAACTCGGCTGTCGAGTGGGAGAATGATGTACCCGCCCAAGTGGCTGTTTGTGTCTCCAGGGATTTACCTGGACACCGTTAAGTTATAAAGCTTTGCTTTGCCCTAAAAAAAAGGCTGAGTCTCGGGCTGATTTGTTGCCAATGGGGAAGATATGGAAAGATTGCGCGTGCGACAAGCCGAGAAGTAATCACTGTAACCTTTTTCCCTTTCATAAGAATCGATCTGTTACATTACGCGGAACCAGGCCATCAGGGGGCCCTTCCTACGCGGGGGCCCGGGGCGGCCGCCCCCTCTGCCCCCCCTCAGGGCCGGCCCTGGGCTGCAGCGGTGTTTTCCAATCTGCGTCGTCTTCAAGGGCGCGGAGCGACGGAGGTTTTCTCCCTCCTTCCCCACGGTCGCAGCACCGGGAGAGGATTCAGCCCCTGTGTGGTTCTGCACCGAGGTCAGCGACGAGGGATGCTAGGCCACCGTCCCGGTTTCCACTGTGGCTGTGAGGAGAGGGTTGGCTGCTCTGTGCCGATGACCGAATCGTCCTCACCACGGACTCCGACATAGATATTCGTCTCTTCTGCTCTCTGTTTCATGGGACTAATGGAGGTGATTGTCTGGTGTGTGTGTGTGTGTGTCCTTGGCTGTCAGTATAAAAATAGGTTGGATTCGGCAACCCTTAGTGTTGCCTGGTAATTTTCCTGTCTTGCATCCTCAAATGCTTGGTAGTTGGTCCTCATAGTTTTTCTTTGTCTCTGGACATAATTGTTCCATTATGTTTATAATGGAACCCAGCTCCTTATTTTGGGAGGCGTATGGAAAAAATGGAGGTGATTGTCTCTGCAATTAAATTCTTTCTATTGAGCGACCTTCTTGTTGTTCCTCTTCCTTCTGACATAATGTGACCCGTTCTTGCAGGTGCGTGTGAAGTGAGCACACAATTGTTCATCGTTGCTAGATAGATTCTTCTTGGTCGTCTTCTTTTGTTGAGGCCTGACGTTACAATTGCGTTAAGCGACGGTGGCCAAATCTGTTGCTGACGGGACAGATGTGGTCGGAGGCGCTGGATTGGCGGTCAAGCAGTCCATAGCGGCAGCAAGACATCCGAGATCGGGCATCATTGGCACTAGAGGTGCATCGCCCGTGTCTCACCCTCCCTCTACCCCTACCCCGCTCGCCCCACCGAGCACCTTCAGCGGGAGCCTGCCGCGGTGGCGCTTCTCTGTTCCCTCCAATTCTAGCAAGCCAACGAGAACGAAAATATCATGGAAAGATCTTTCCCTCTAATGTCCACATTGTTTCTAATAGTGCCTAAACTCAACTTCTCTGACTATTTATAGCAGCCAAAATAAATTTGCTTCAGTCGAAATCTGTCTGTTTCTTCTCTATATTTGGTGTAATATAGTGTGCCCCTTTTAAATGATCCAGCAGGTATTCACTGTCTTTATCATGCTGTTCAGCAAGGTGGAAGTGAATTTGAGAAGGCTGATCGAGGAGGCTTCTCGGCTGTAGAATTAGGCTAAGCTTACTAGATTTGTGCCATGCTCCGTTTCTGTTAAATAATTGAGCAGACAATGCTCTGAAGCTTACTTAAATTGAGAAGGGAGTAAAGATATGAAAACCGTTGTTAATTATTTGCGGACAGATGGGAACATATCTTGCATTGGCTTGTGGAGCCGCTCAATGGGCGCAGTACAAGGTATGTTCTGTATGTTGAAAGATACTGTAATTTTCTCCCATAGTGGGCAACAATTAGTTAATTATGATAACTTGCTTTCCAGCTTAGTTTGCTTGTATGCAGTATGCTTTATGATATTTCCTCCATAATATTTGGCTACATCTCCATCTCCTCCTTACAATTTGTCACATGTCTTGTGCTTGCTTGTACCTGTTGGACTAGAAAAGGCTGAAGAGTGCGATGGTGATCCATTGTATTCCTATATTAATACTTGATCTGCGGGTAAACATATGGAGTTATGATAATCAGGAGTTGTTGCATATAATTGGCACTGGCGATTAACAAATGTATTTTGCACAAAAGTTGTCGAGGAAGCATCCCATGGAGTAGTTTGAGGAGCAGGAGCAGTTATTCTGAGGCACATCAACTAGTGAAGAGGATATTGAATTGGTTAGTTGTTGTTTATATTGAAGTGGTGGCGTTAAATGGCACTCACTCACTTAGTTAACATTTGTCTGCTTGTTCATGATTTGGTAGTTGTAACGGCTGAATTAGCTTGTTTTATGGCTGCCATAAGAAGTTGCAGTGTTTGTTATGTAATTACGATTCTACTATATGAGCACATAGGCTACTTACTCTTATCTTTTATGTCAAGTTGATGATTTAGTCCAGTTGTTAAAAGGTTTAATTGTTACATAATTATTGGAATGATGATGTCGACACAATGTATGCTCGTGGGTTGGTCCAATGCACTGCTCATTTGACATTTCCCATGACACTTCATTTTCTTTTCGAGTGTGGTTTTGTGTACCTTGAGCTACGTGGTACCCTTATCTTAGCCATCCATTTTTGCATCATGATCTGTGCAGGCACATTTGTCATTTTTGTTTCTCTCAAACGAAACAACGTATAAACTTTAAACTTTGCAGGACAACAAAACATTCTAATTACTATGTGTGAAAAAACTTTCAGATTTTTTCATGCATTTTAAGTGCAAAAAATTATTATTTTTAATCAAAAAATCCTCGTTTTGTATATTTATGTCGGTCCAAAAAATCTGAAAGTTTTTTCACACATTGAAGTTCTAAATTTGGTTTGATCTGCAAAGTTTGAAGCCCATATGTTCTTTCATTTGAGAGAAACAAAAAAGAGAAATCTTCTTGCTGTAAGTTAGTTGACGAGTACGGATCTCAAAGCAATGTTGGAGGGCTGGAGATAAGAGGTTCCGTATAGCTCGACCTACAGAGAAACTTTACCTTTTCTTAGTAGTTGTAGAGGAGATTTTGCATAGAATCTGTCCCAAGTAAAAGAAGTACGGAAAGCTAGCTCTCCTTTCTAATTTCATTTCAGTTACTTCTGATGTTGTTAGATCCTTTGAACATGTGGTCACAGTATCATGCTTTTGTTTTTCCTTTTTATCTCTCAGGTTGTTCCCCATGGTGCAGTCACTTAAATGAGTCATTCATGTCTTTCTCCCATGTGCTGCAGATGGACTTACGAACATGCTCTATTCCTTGCTATGATGCAGTTCTCCATGACAGAACAGAAACAGCTGCAGTAGTCTGGTACAAGCTCTTCTAGCCGTGTTTTTTCTTTTATTACCTTCATACAATTAAGATGCCATCTGGAAGTATACATTTGGCATTACTAACAAGTCGGGCTTGACTATATGAATGGGTTCCACTTTTCTGTTTTATGAAATTCATCTTCTTGCAAATGTATATATCACTACCTACTATTAATATGTTTAGAATAACCAAGATTTGACTGTCGTTAAATCTGCAATGGGACTGTATTTTCCTTGTCTGATTCCGGCATTGTCGAATGCTTCAGGTCTTATCTGGCCCTTGGTATATAGTGTATTTTTCCACTGGAGAAGGGAATTCAAATTTTTTGCAAATTTGTTCGAGAGCCAAAACTTTGCGGTGATGCGCAGATGCAATGAGAGATGGCTCAAGGTAAATCAAAAGTTCAGAACTCAAAGGCTGATAAATTAGATGTGCTCCACCTACATGATACCAATTCAGGATGATTTTTTTTTCATTTTTACACTTCTTGAATAATGCTTGGATTCCTCACCCACGACGGATTCCTCTGTCTAAAAATCAATGAATTGGGACCTATGCTTGCTGCTGCTACTTTTATAGTTATAATATGAAGCAAAAGGACAACATTCCCTCTACAACTGTGAGGCAATGAACACTGTAAAAAAAATCTTCACAATGAACAGCTACCCTCAAGCTGTGAATGCCACAGTGGTATCCTTTTTTGTTGAAACAGCGGCCAATGTTTTTGCTTTTTCATTAACTAAGAAAAGATTTTTTTTTAAGAAATGTAACAAAATTAGAAATTACAAAGAAAGAAAGAAATTTGTTAGGCATCCAAACGCTATTTAAAATTTTTATGTTTGAATGACCGGATTCTTTGGTTCAAAATTGCACTATTTCGAATACAAAATTTCAGGATTCTTACACGGATTCTTCATTATTTTTTCTCTCAATTTTAAAAATTCATAGTTCATTCCAATTTCAATTATTTTGTTGCCAATTTTAATAAATTCCCCAAAATTTATCAATATAATTCATAACTACTAATTTTTTTATTATTCAAGTGACATTTAATTCCATTTCAGAAATATTCACGGACCTTTCAAAACAAAATGCTTATTGTTTTTTAGTCGGTTCCGGAAGCATTTCATACAAGTATCAAATTTTCTATTGGATAAAAAATGTACAAATATAATTTATAACTTTTCATACATTTCAATTATTTTTTATATTTAATCAGTTCTACATACATTTCACACAAATTTCATTTATTGAAGAAACATTTCAATCTGATAATTGAAGTCGCATTTTCTATTAAAAATATGAAGATTTATTTCAAAATGTATTTTGAATTTTTTAAAGTATTTGATTTTTATATATTCTGGGAAATAAGTATATTTGAAACTATTTTGAGTCAGCGTGTTTAATTGAGAGGTTGCCAAGTAGGTGGGGATACAATGGTGATGTTAATCTTGGTGGATCCTTGGTAATGTGAGAAGCATCATCGTGCGGGGCCGCATTAATGGTGGAAATAAGGACCCAAAGCCAAATCCCCCACCCCCTTTTCATCATCCGATAATTGTTACCGAGACAAACATTGTACCACGAGGTTGTCTTATTGTTTTTTTTTTTCTGTTTCAATCGATTAGTCAATTTAATGACTAAGGCTTCCTCTTCCTCCTCCACCGTTTTCTTCTTCCTCGCGGAAGTGCCTTGCCCGGTGTCGTCCGGACCGCCTGCTGCCGCAAGCCAAGTCACGTACAGCATGCTCCTGCCGCTCCCGGCCATCTTGTTATCCATCAGTACGATCTCCATTGCCAATGACCTCCCCGTACCCCTCCTCCCTCCTGAACCCGTCAACCTCCAAATCCCATTCATCGACGATGTTGTTCCTGGCTCCATGTCGTTTCTGGTTCGACGTCGCCGACAACCCCACACCTCGTTGTTGCTCACCGCAATACTCATTCTTGGCCTCATGGCTTGACGCAAAATCGACCGGCGTAAATAGAATTTTCAGTCAATTGATGAATAGAAAATGCGATATAAATTACTATACTTTGTGGTAAGGATGGAAAGAGAATCATAAGCAAAGTCTTTGGTAGGTCAAGTGAAGCAAAATATTGATACTCTAGTACTAGATAAACAGTGTGTATCGAGATCCATTCGACCACTGGCAACTCCAACACACGACCCCATCGAGTCCGTGTCTGTCTGTTTGGGCCCAAACGGACAGACGCCACAGCCCAACGCGCGACTACGTCCGCATTTTTTGTCCGTTTGTCGTTTGGCCCGCCCCATTCCTTGCGCAAACTTGCACCCGGTCTGTGTTCACACGGACGGCGAACGGCACCCACGCGCCCGCCTCGCGTCCGGCTCGAGCCTGCGTGGCAGCCGCCTACCTACCTCCCACGACACACCCGCTCCGATGACAGCCGAGGAGGAGGAGCTGGTGAAGCGAGTCATGGAGGACTCCCTCCACACCCATGACGAGGACCAGTGGCAGGGCCTCGAACATATGATAGCCCTTTCCGCGGCCTGCGACGTCGCCACCCCGGAGTTTGACGTCGTGGTGAAGGAGAAGGCCATGAAGGACATGCAGCAGTGGGAGGAGGAAGAGCCCGCGGCGTGGAACCCTACGCCGGTCGGCCAGAAGTGATCCCGGACGAAGACGATGTCGTGCACGCTGAAGCACACACGTGCACGACGAGGCCTGGTCACCATCCCCGCCATGCCTCCCCCCTCCCCACGGGGATACGATGGTGATGTTAATCTTTGTGGATCCTTGGTAATTCAAGGAGCATCATCGTGCGGGACCGCTTAGTGGTGGAAATAAGGACCCAAAGCGACCCCCCCCCCCCACAATCCCTTTTCATCCTTCGATAATTATCATCGAGACAAATATTGTACCACATGGTTCCCTTATTGTTTTCCTATTTCAATCGATTCGTCAATTTAATGACTAAGGCTTCCTCTTCCTCCTCCATCGGTTTCTTCTTCCTCATGGAACTGCCTTGCCCGATACCACCCGGACCGCCTGCTGTCACAAACCAAGTCACTTACATCATGCTCCTGCCGCTCACAGCCATCTTTCTACCCATCAGTACGATCTTCATTGCCAATGACCTCCCCCGTACACCTCCTCCCTCCTGAACCGTCAACCTGCAACTCCCCTTCATTGACGACATTGTTGTCGTGTCGTCCCTAGCTCCATGTCGTTCCTGTTCAATCTCGCCACCGACCCCACACCCTCTTGTCGCTCACCATGGCACTCCTTCTTGGCCTCGTGGCTTGATACGTCTCCAACGTATCTATAATTTTTGATTGTTCCATGCTATTATATTATCTGTTTTGGATGTTTAATGGGCTTTTATATGTTGTTTTATATGATTTTTGGGACTAACCTATTAACTTAGAGCCCAATGCCAGTTTCTGTTTTTTCCTTGTTTTGGAGTTTTACAGAAAAGGAATTCCAAACGGAGTCCAATTGACGTGCCAATTTTTGATAATTTTTTATGGACAAAAAGAAGCCTCCGGAGTAAAAGAGTTGGGCCAGAAGAGTTCTGAGCCATCCACGAGGGTGGAGGGCGCGCCCAACCCCCCTGACGTGAGACCGAGGCCAAAAATTCCTATAAATACAGAAACCCCCGAAAAGAAACCTAGATCGGGAGTTTCGCCGCCACAAGTCTCTGTAGCCACCAAAAACCAGTCAGGACCCTGTTCTCGCACCCTGTCGGAGGGGGGATCCATCACCGGTGGCCATCTTCATCATCCCGGCGCTCTCCATGACGAGGAAGGAGTAATTCACCCTCGGGGCTGAGGGTATGTACCAGTAGCTATGTGTTTGATCTCTCTCTCTCTCTCTCGTGTTCTTGATTCGGCACGATCTTGATGTATCGCGAGCTTTGCTATTATAGTTGGATCTTATGATGTTTCTCTCCCTATACTCTCTTGTAATGGATTGAATTTTCCCTTTGAAGTAATCTTATCGGATTGAGTCTTTAAGGATTTAAGAACACTTGATGTATGTCTTGCATGTGCTTATCTGTGGTGACAATGGGATATTCACGTGATCTACTTTATGTATGTTTTGGTGATCAACTTGCGGATTCAGTGACCTTGTGAACTTATGCATAGGGGTTGGCACACGTTTTCATCTTGACTCTCCCGTAGAAACTTTGGGGCACTCTTTGAAGTTCTTTGTGTTGGTTGAATAGATGAATTTGAGATTGTGTGATGCATATCGTATAATCATACCCACGGATACTTGAGGTGACATTGGAGTATCTACGTGACATTAGTGTTTTGGTT
Source organism: Triticum timopheevii (assembly GCA_963921465.1). Classification (NCBI taxonomy): domain Eukaryota; kingdom Viridiplantae; phylum Streptophyta; class Magnoliopsida; order Poales; family Poaceae; genus Triticum; species Triticum timopheevii. The sequence continues at coordinate 2,452,096 of OY997263.1, forward strand.
GATTTGTGTCTTAATGTGTTAATCTAGTATAAACTCTAGGATAGATCGAACGAAAATAATAGCTTCGTGTTATTTTACTACGGACTCTTGAATAGATCGATCAGAAAGGATAACTTTGAGGTGGTTTCGTACACTACAATAATCTCTTCGTTTGTTCTCCTCTATTAGTGACTTTGAAGTGACTCTTTGTTGCATGTTGAGGGATAGTTATATGATCCAGTTATATTATTATTGTTGAGAGAACTTGCACTAGTGAAAGTATGAACCCTAGGCCTTGTTTTGAAGCATTGCAATACCGTTTACGCTCACTTTTACCACTTGCTACCTTGCTGTTTTTATATTTTCAGATTACAAAAACCTATATCTACCATCCATATTGCACTTGTATCATCATCTCTTCGCCGAACTAGTGCACATATACAATTTACCATTGTATTGGGTGTGTTGGGGACACAAGAGACTCTTTGTTATTTGGTTGTAGCGTTGTTTGAGAGAGACCATCTTCATCCTACCCCTCCCACGGATTGATAAATCTTAGGTCATTCACTTGAGGGAAATTTTCTACTGCTCTACAAACCTCTGCACTTGGAGGCCCAACAACGTCTACAAGAAGAAGGTTATGTAGTAGACATCATGGCTTCATGCAAAATTGACCGGCGTAAATAGAATTTTCAGTCAATTGATGAATACCAAATGCTATACAAATTACTATGCTTTGTGGTAAGGATGGAAAAAGAATATGCTTTGTGATAAGGATGGAAAAAGAATCATAAGCAAAGTCTTTGGTAGGTCAAGTGAAGCAAACTATTGATACTCTAGTACTAGACAAACAGTGTGCGTCGAGATCCATTCGAGCTCTGCCAACTCCAACGTATGATCCCATCCGGTCTATGTCTATCTGTTTGGGCCCAAATGGACAGACGCCACAGCTCAACGCACGACTGCATCCACATTTTTTATCCGCTTGACGTCCGGCCCGCCCCATTCCTGGCACAACTTGCACCCGGTTTGCGTCCACACGGACGGCGAATGGACGCCCACGCGCCCGCTTCGTGTCCGTCTCGAGCCAGCATGGCAGCCGCCCACTAACCTCCGACGACACACCCGCTCCGATGACAGCCGAGGAGGAGGAGCTGGTGAGGCGGGTCATGGGGGACTCCCTCCACACCCACGACGAGGCCCAGTGGCAGTGCCTCAAACATATGGCAGCCCTCTCTGCGGTCGGCGACGTCGCGGTGAAGGAGGAGGCCATGGAGGACGTGCAACAACAGGAGGAGGAGGAGCCCGTGGCGTGGAACCCGGCGCTGGTCAGCCACGCCTCCCCCCCCCCCCCCCCCATGCATGCCTCCTGCCTGGCATGGGCCGCCAGCCCACCTTTGGACGTCGCCACCGTACATCAACCTCACGGGCGACGAGGACGACAGCGACAGCGACGGTGATGGGCTTCTAGTTTTTTTATGACGTTTTAATTTTAAGTTTGTTTAAGAATGTGCTGGACTGGACTTGCGTTGTTGATGTTAATATTTAAGATTTTTAAATTGTTTTCCAATGTCTATTTGAGTTCATTTTGGGTGAAATTTGCTAGTTCACTTGGTGGACAATTTGGGATGCAGCGGCCCAACCGGGCACACCGATGGCCGAACAACTGCATCTGGACGCATGTGTCCGTTTTGCCGATCCAAACGGATGAAATCCGGCTAAAACGAACGTCCGTTTAGGATCGTGCATTGGAGTTGGCCTTATTACACCAACTACTCACTCTCTGTGTCTCTGTTTTCTCGCTGTCACTCCAATGCTCCCCTGGTCTGCTCTCCACCTCCCGGCAACTGCAAGCATACATGGGGATCTTGGCAGGACTTGTTTGCGCATTCAAATAATCTACGGAAAATAAGTCACTATTTCATCCGGCGCACATCAAGTGCACGACGACTTCACCAAATTAGTTTACAAACACAATGATGGTAGGCCCCGAAAATGCAACTTTGAACGCTCGAAACTATTCCCACCAGATTACTGAAAATTGCCGTTCTAGTTTTTTTTTTTTTTGAATTGGAAGCGTTTTAGGCATTGACATGGTGTTCATAAATATTACTTTGACAGTTAGTTCCATCCAACATATGGCACCACTATAGACATATTCAAATCAGCACGGGAAGATATTTTTGAACATTTGGTGTTACATCTGTATTACAAACATTTGTTTTTTCTTTTAAATAAGTATGTTCAATATAGTGAAAACAACAACGAAAGGGTCATCTTTTAAAACTTGGTAATCGAACAGATTGCATTGTTATTTTGAAGTTTACAATATGATTGATATCTCAGAATTTTCCATGTTAGGCAGTACGATCACCTGCAACACTGCATGATTAAGTGTAAGTGGAAGATTCTTAAGTACGGATATGTTTGGATGAAAATAAATTGCGTACCATGTGTTTAAATTAGTTGTTTTTAGCAGAACAGTATGTTTTAAATTACTACTCCCTCCGTTCCTAAATATTTATCTTTCTAGATATTTCAACAAGTGACTACATACGAGGCAAAATGAGTGAATCTACACTCTAAAATATGTCTACATACATCCGTATATGATAGCCATTTGAAATGTCTAGAAAGACGATTATTTAGAAACGGAGGGAGTATTTTTTTGAGCAAAATGCGTATTAACACGGGTTGTGTGCAAATAGAGAAAAAGAGTAGATGTTGCTGGGAAAAAAAAGAAGCAGAAGGGCCAAGGCGGTCCATTCATCATCGACCAAGGCAAGCCGCCTCCTCTGCTCTGTTCGTGGCGACTGGCGAGTAAGAGTTAAACGGCAGACGATGTCGGCGCCGGCGAGGGGAGGAACGGCGTGCGTCGTCTTCCAGGCCGCTGGAGCTGGAACAGGAACAGGAACAGGAACAGGAACGGGAAGCAAGCCGCCGGGCCTCTTCAGGTGAGGTCAGCTCTCATCTACCTGCCTGCCCTGCCCGCCATGTGCTTGTGTTTATGCCTGCCCACAACGCTCTCTGCCACTGCGACCTATACTCCTTGATAGCTCGAGTAGGAGTAGCTGTCTGCCCTTGGCCCACGAGCTTGCTTCAGTGGAGTACCTCAGTTCATTCATTGCTCACCAGCAAACTGGGCATCCAAAATTTAACACGAGCTTGCTTGTGTCATTTTCAAAAATTCATACCGTTGTATATTATTCAGCTTTCAATTATTTTCTTGCCAATTGCATTATTTTCCCCAAAATATAAAGTTATAGTTATAAATATTTAAAATTTAATTATTCAAGTGACATTTCAATCGATGTCAGAATATTCACGGACACTTCAAACAAACTTCAGTTTTTTAATCAGTTTCAGAAGCATTTCATACAACTATCAATCTTTTTATTCGTTCAAAACAATGCACAGATATAATTCGTAGATTTAACACATTTCAATTATTTTTATATTCAATCAGTTCTAGAAACATTCCACATACATTTCACACAAATTTCTTTTTATTCAAGACACGTGTCAATCTGATAATTGAAGTTACATTTTTATGAAAAAAATATGAAGGTTTTTCAAATTTTGAAACTATCTTGAATTTTGTATATTATGGGAAATAAACATATTTGAAACTATTGTGAGTTGCCGAGTTTAAACAAGAGGTTGCCTGGTAGGCTAGTCGCACAGGTGCGCGACGGCGATGTTGATCTTGGTGGGTAATGCAAAGGCACACCTTCGTGCGTGGCTGCATTCACTCCTTATCCACGGCAAAAAAAAATCTCCCCTCTCCGTTTCATCCTTCGATAAAATGTGATCAAGACAAATATTACCATAGGACTGCCTTAGTTTTTTCAATTTCAGTTATTTAGTCAATTCAACCACTAAGGCTTCATACTTTTTCTATTTCAGTTATTTCGTCAATTTAACCACTAGAGCTTCATGTTTTTTCTATTTCAGCTATTTCGTCAATTCAACCACTAAGGCTTCATCTTTCTCCTCCTTCATTTTCTTCTTCCTCCTTGAACCACTTTGACCAACGCCGCCCGAATATTTCAGTTATTTCGTCAATTCAACCACTAAGGGCGTGTTCTGATCTTCTCCCGCTCCACGCTTCACATATTCCTGAAGCAGATCTGAGCCGAACGAAATAGCACTGAGAAGCTAGCTTCAAGAAGTTACGATCGATCGCAGTACAAAAACACGAAGCACGGTCCACCCAGCTCCATCGATACGAAAAGCTGGAGTTAGCCAATATTACAATCGAATTGCCACCGCCAAGTGAAGCCATCGAATCGGTACGCTCTATCAAACAGATCGCTAGGTCCTTCCCTCAACCGAATCGCTACAGGGGCTCATTCCCTTGATGTCTAGCCCAAACTGGGTTGCCTCCAACGGCCCAAACTGATGCCCAACCATGCCAGCAACCTCCCAGCTGGGCTTTAGCGATGAGAGAAGCTACGCACGACGCCGAATGCTTGGGTATCGCCAGCTGAAGCAAGAAGTTGGCTAGGGAAACTGGACTTGGGAAGTTTTGTGAAGCTGGAGGAGATCAGAACACGCTCTAATGCTTCATATTTCTCCTCCTTCGTTTTCTTCTTCCTCCTTGAACCGCCTTGCACGATGCCGCCCGAATATTTTGGTTATTTCGTAAATTCAACCACTAAGGCTTCATCTTTCTCATCCTTCATTTTCTTCTTTCTCCTTGAACCACCTTGCACGCCGCCGCACGAATATTCGAGTTATTTCGTCAATTCAACACTAAGGCTTCATCTTTCTCCTCCTTCATTTTCTTCTTCCTCGTTGAACCGCCTTGCCCGACAACGCCCAAACCGCCTCCTATTGCAAGCCTAGTCACTTAATCCGTGCTGCCGCCGCTCCCAACCATATTCATATACATCGGTACAATCTCCCTGCATCCCTCCTCCGTCCTGAACCTGTCAATCTCCAACTGACCTCCATCGAGGCTACGCAGTTGCCACGTCATCCCTGGCTCCATGCCGTGCCTGGTTCGACCTCGCCAGCCGCCCCACGCCTCGTTGTCGCTCACCGCGACACTTCGTCTTGGCCTCATGGCTTCACGCAAAATCGACCGACACAAATGCAATATAAATTACTCCCTCCGTCCCATAATATAAGACGTTTTTTGACACTATAGTGTCAAAAAACGTCTTATATTATGGGACGGAGGGAGTACCATGCTAGGAGGAGCAGGAGTATAAGATAAGGATGAAAAAGAAAACAGTAAGCAAAGACTTTGGCAGGTCAAGTCAAGCAAAAATATTGGTACTCCTACTAGACGCCTCCAGATCCATTCCAGCACTTATTAGACGAACCACTCACTCTAGTATTTCTCACTCTCACTCCACTGCTCCCAGGCTCTGCTCTGCTCTCCACTCCCCGGCAAGCCAGCCCTGCTGCTCTTCATCTCCGCATCGCCAGCCGGCAGCGCAGCGCAGCCCCTGCCGCCTCCTCCCCTGCCCGAAGCGCCGTTGTCTCCCCCACTCTTCCCGTCACCACGGCTCCCGGATCTGGACCAGCCGCACCGTGCTGCCGCCGCGCACAGCAGCAGGTACCCAGCACAACCCTCGCCGTCTCTCTCTCTCTCTCTCTCTCTCTCTCTCTCTCTGACTGCTGACTGAGCCCAACACAACTCTCATTCGCAGGTGGCAGCTAGCTAGGCGTCAGCGGCACCGGTCACCGCGGCAGAGGCAGGCAGCGTACATCACCGGTGCGCGCGCGTCACCGGTCGCAGTACACACTCATCTCTTTTTTTAACTTCTCCAGTTCAAGCTAGCACTATCCATTATCTCCTCTAGGATTTACACTACTTTTTATTTCCATTCGATCCAACATTAGGGCCTACAAACGAAAAACATCTCTTCTGAATGAGTAGTATTTACTTTTGATTCGTGTTCCTGCAGCGACTCAACCCAAGACAATCCACAAGAGAAAGCTTTTGCAGCTAGCTAGGCCTTTAATTTGTGGCTACCAGCAACCAAGATTTATCTACAATCACATTTGATTGGTTCCTTCTTGGATATATGTAAGCTTCTCCATTTGAAGCTAACCTATACAAGCACTCTATTCTCAAGGATTTAGTATTTACTTTTGATTCGTGTTCTTGCAGTGACTCAATCCTTTTGCAGCTAGCTAGGACTTTAATTTGTGGCTGCCAGCAACCAAGATTTATGTACAATCACATTTGATTGGTTCCTGGATATGTAAGCTGTTCCAGTCCTCCTGCAATGACTCAACTCGGACAGCCCATTTGCAGCTAACAAGTTAGGCCTGGACCTCATCCGCACCCATCAAGGTACGCATTGCCTACTCATCTCCTTCAGTTTGCAGCTATCAGCAGTGAGGATTAATCACAGTTGATTGCAGGTGCACGCACGAACGCCAATCAAACGATGTATGCCGCCCTCAGCACGGCGCAATGGGTGGTCGGCAAGGCGCTGGCCCCTGTTGCGGACGGCGTGCTGGGGGCTTGGGAAGCCGCCAGGAACTTTGGTCCCAACGTCGAGGCCCTCAGCACGGAACTGCTGCTCGTCAAGGCCACGCTCGAGCAGGCTGCCCTCAAGGAGCTCGGTGGCCCCGCCATGGAGATGCTGCTGCAGGAGCTGCAGGATTTGGCGCACAATGCCGAAGACTTGCTAGATGAGCTGGACTACCTCCGCATCCATGACGAGCTCAACAACACGTATGATGCTGCCGATGAGCATGCCAAGGGTTGTGTCCGCAACCTTGCACTCAATGCTCGCCACACTGCCAAAGCTGTTGGCAAACTGGTCAAGTGTCGGCCTTGGATGTGTGCTAAGCGCAGGCAGAGGTCAGGTGGTGATTCCTCCTTGGCGCCAGAAACCAATCAGGAGATCACTGGATGCATGCCCAAGCTTGGTAAATTCCTCCCTTGCTCATCTTCCCCGCATCCACATGTTAGTGGTGAAGGTCGTCGCAGTGATGAAGATCGTGGAAGTGTTGAAGATTGTGGTAGTGATGAAGATTGTGGTAGTGATGAAGATTGTGGCAATGCGCAAGAAACACCAAAGCTTGAGTTTAATAGGGTTGATTTCTCTCGAAGGATGAAGGATTTCGTAGAGAAACTGCAGCTTATGCGAAATGAGGTTAATAGGATTTTGATACATTGTGGCCCTAGAACTGTCCCAGACATTGCCCAGATTCGTCCTATCACAAAAGGTCGAATTGATGAGCCAAAACTATACGGGAGGGACCATGTCATGAATGGCATCATACATGATATCACCAATGGTCAATACTGTGACAAGGATCTAACCGTGCTTCCGGTTTTCGGTCCGGGGGGAATGGGGAAGACAACTTTGATACAACACATATATAACAACCAACAAGTGCGGAATCATTTTCCAGTCATGATTTGGACATGTGTGTCGTTCAATTTCAAGCTGGGAAAGGTGCTAGAAGAGATTAAAAGATATACCCCTCCAGTTGAAGGTGAAAAAGAGTGTATTGGAATAGAAGAGCTGATTGAACAAAGATTGAAACCAAAAGGTTCTTACTTGTATTGGATGATATATGGCAGTTTACTGATGTGGATGACTGGAAAAAACTATTGTCGACACTCGGCCAGTCACAAGAAAAGGGTTCCATAATTCTAGTAACAACTCGGCAAAAAGAAATAGCACAGATGGTTAAAACAACAGTCTGTCTAAAAGAACTGAACGGTTTAGAACCTGAAGAGTTTAGGAAGTTATTCCTAGTGTATGTCTTAGATGATGAGCAATGTCCAGGGGATAAACGTTTTTTGCTTGACACTGGAGATAAGATAATGGAGAAACTAAAGGGCTCCCCTCTTGCTGCAAAGACCGTTGGTAGATTACTGAGAACAGACCCTAGCTTGGCTCATTGGAGAAGGGTCCTAAACAGTAAACAATGGGTGAAACAGACCAATGGAATTATGCCTGCCTTGGAGCTTAGCTATGACTTCCTCCCTTTCCATCTGCAACGGTGTTTTTCCTATTCTGCATTATTTCCTGAAGATTACCATTTCAGAAGCTATGAGCTCATCAACCTGTGGATCGGACTAGATATTTTGACACCTCGTGGTCAAAACCCAACCTTTGAAGGCATAGGTCTGAGCATTTTAAATGATTTAGTCCTCCATGGATTCTTCAGAGAATATAAAATTGATGGTGATCTGCTGTATGTTATGCATGACCTACTGCATGAGTTGGCATTGAAGGTTGCATCTCATGATTGTCTTACTTTTCTTCTCTCTGATGTTGGATCGATAGAATTTAAGCCATCCACCCGACACGTGTCTATAAGCACAGAGAACTTGGGTGAATATAATACAGTGTCTGGTCAAAAATTAAAGAGGGAACTGGAAAAACTGAGGACAAGATTGAAGGTCGAACATTTGCAAACACTCATGTTATTTGGAGAAATGGATGAAGGTTTTGCTAAAATATTCGGTGATTTTTTTGGGGAAGCAAATGCTCTTCGTGTTCTTTATTTGCCCGAAATGACTTGTCCCGTGGAGTCCATGTTACATAGCTTTTCAGTACTTGTCCACCTACGATTCCTATGTCTAGGGACATGGAAGAGTAAGGTGCATTTACCAGTTAACATCTCTAAATTCTATCACTTAAGGGTTCTAGATCTTAACTCGTGGTATGTCAGTGGTGATTTTCCCGAAGACATGAGCAACCTTGCAAAATTGTGTCATTATTATACCCCAAGATATGGTAAGCTTCATTTTGAAAAAATTCAGAACCACATTAAGTCATCAAGATGCATAATTACAACCATAGGACAGTATCTTTAACAAGACTTCAGAAGATCTGTTCTTTCCAAGGACTACATGTCACCAACAGACTGGCAGAGCTGCACCGTAAGTTTACGCATTAACCTGAATTTGTTCATACTATGGCATCATACAATCGTTGTCTCTGTCTACAGTTTTGAATTGTCTGAGACTGAAATTTGTAGTACTGTGTTTATTAAAATGTACAGTGCAACGGTACATGCTTATCTTTCCCTGGATGAACACTCTGTTATGTCTTGAAATCCTTCACCAATTGCTCAACATCAAAATGCGTGTTCTGAATGTATGGTACTGCTCACAGTCAGGGGAAAAGCACGTAGCACTGCTGATAAAATTCAGGGGGAGATGACTTGTCATTCATTTCATTTAGAAGCTTTAGATGCCACTGAACATGGTTTACAATCGATCCCGTACTCGCGGCGGTATGCAAGGATCTGTACACACACCTACTCGACCGCACCAAAAATAGGCTATCAATGTGTGTTCTGAACGTTTTGTACTACTCACTGTAAAAAAAAATGTAGTACCGCTGATAAAATTCATTTCATTTTATGGCACCAAAAATAAGCTACCAGCCTGGGCTTCGGTGGGGCCAGTCACTCAGCGCAAGTCCCAGCAGTGCGGTCTTGGGAATCATTTATGCATTTGAAGTGATACAGCATGGGCCACTGCAACTTGGAATCGTTCGCTAATTGGTCTTCAGATGGATCCCCCCTCTGAAGTGTCTCATGTGTATACAGCAACGCAAGTGTTCCCTCTAATTCTGCAAAGAACTCTTTGCTCTCTTGTATCACACTCTAACCAAATCAGCTCTCTTTTACTCTGCAAAATGAAGCTTATTTTCATGGTCTTTTATCTATTTCAGTCAGAAATGCGCTTCATTGCTCCAGGAAGATGCAGCCAACAGACTCAAAACTGATACTGCGAAGGTAAGAAGGAGATTATGGATGCCTGTCTACTCTGAGTACGAGGGAGACATTATGTATAACCAGGTAATGGAATCACTGGTCGACGTTTGCAGGTGTGACTGCAATGGAGAAGGTATAGATGCCGCTAAACGATTTGGGGCACAGAAAGGAACACCCTACTCATGGCTCCTGCCAAGAACGGCACGCAAGGGAACTGCAGATGTTCATTCATGCGATTGAGGTAAATAGGCTCCACTGAAGTGCAACTCTGCAAGATAGCTGCATGTTCTTACCAATTTAACCGGCTTGAAAACATTTCAGAACCGGCTACCGAGGAGGTGACAAATTGACTTGCAACCAGTCCACGGAGCCATGCTAAGGAAGCCGCAGCAATACTGCATAGGCTAGCAGAAGCATTAGCCTGCAGCTAGGTGATATATCTGAAGCCTGTCAGCCTTGTGATGTCACTCAGAAATTTCTGCGATGAGTAGGTATATCCAGTGAGGCCTTATTCACGTTCACACCATGTAGTACAAAAATATTCTAAACCCTGACCGGCAGAACCATGCCATTTACTTGTCAGGAACCAGACTGCATTTTCTGAAGAACTCGACACATGCATGTTGTTAACTGCAGAAATCGACACTTGTCATACTGTTAACTGAAGAAATGGGCACCCAGCAGTCGATTGGTGCCAAACCGGGCGGGCTCAACGTCGACAGTTTGATCTTCATCTAACGGCAACTTACAGCTTCGCTCAGAGTTACGGCAGACCACCACCCTTGGTCGCGCATCCAGCGGCTCTGAAGACCGGAGCCGCCGCAGTTTGAACTATATTACCTTTGGTCCTATTTCTTTGAAAATGTACCTTTAGGTCCCAATTCTTTCATAAGTGGTTCACCCGAGGTCCTTTTCTTCACTAGCGCTTGCTGACCTGCCCTCGTGGCGCGTTGACCCATGCCACGTCGACACAGGGCCCATCCGACAGGCGAGAAATTTTGCAATAAGCCCCTCCCCATCTATTCCCCTCTCAGTGGCATCCCATCTCCTCTTTCGGGGCTAATCTGGCGACACGGGAGGCGATCGGCGGCGGCGCCGGCTACGATTTCCTGCACGCGGTGGCGATTTCCGCCGTGCGGCGACGAGCGGAGGTGATCTGGAGAGCAATCTGAGCGGGTGCCCGTCAAGATGCCCCCTCTGCGACGGCCAGTGGGCGATCCTCCTCCCTCTTACGGTAAGAACCCTAATCTTGTCGCTCCTTTGCTCCTATAGTGCTTCTAATCTGCAAGGACTGTGCCATAGTCATAGATTTACTTTGGTTTGCACTGTCACATTTAGGATTCCGAAACCACATGCTCTGATTTGAGGTTAGGGCTAGGGTTTCAGTTCTAAATTCCAAAAGATCACTTCTTTTGTAATTTTTTCGCTGCAATACATCAATTGAAATTTGACAATTTGTTTCCATTGTAATGATAGGACCAAATGAAGAAGTGTTTTCTATTGAAATCAATTATGGTGGGCTGTTTTGTGGATTTGGGTCGAACAAGTCTTATATTGAGGGAAAAATTGAGTATTTTGATGGATGTGAAGTTGAGACATGGTCTCCACTTTGGATCAAAGACTTTCTGCTACAACTAGGATATGATATGGCCCAGTGTAATGTTTATTGGCTGCTCCCTGGTATGAATTTGGATACAGGACTACGGATTGTTGACAGGGATACAGACACACTTAGCATGTCTGCTGTTGTTCCTAAGTTTCAGCATTTTCAGCTATATGTTGATCACAAAGAATTAACTGGTAACATAGGCTTTGATGATGTGTGCATCACTGGATCTACTGAGCTTCCACCAGTGCTTAGTCCAACAAAGCATGGTGTTAATTTGCATATCAGGAATAGTCCTAGACTAAAGACCAAAGCTATGAAGGGCAAGCTAAATGAAGCACATGTGGGCAGCAGCAGTGGGACAAGGGCTGAGACAGATGTACAAAAGGAGAGAACAAATAAGAGAAGAGAAAGAGTGGAAGTGCATGAGCAAGAAACTGATGACAGTAGTAGTGGCTCAGAGAGGGTTGACTCTGACAATGAAGTTCAGAAGGATGATGATGATCTGTTTGCAGAATGGGTTGATGACAAGCATGAGAAGAAAAAGAATAGGAAATCAGAGTGGATTGATGATAGTGACTATGATTCAGAAGAATTGGTTGAACTCAAAAATTCAGATGCCGAGGATGTTAAATCTGAAGAAGAAGTTGAAGTGAAGGACAAACATGGACAGAAGAAAAATAAGAAGAAGGTAAAGCTTAAAAGATTCAGGCCTAAGAACATGAAGGAACTTGATTTCCACATTGGCATGGTGTTTCTATCAGTAATTGAGCTTAGAGGAGCAATACAGGAGTACATTGTGCAGAATAGAGTGCATATCAAATATCTTAAGAATGATAAGCAGAGAGTTAGGGCTCATTGTGTGGAGGGTTGTCCTTGGTATTTGTTTGTTGCACCTGACAGCAGGACAAAGAGCTTTGTGGTGAAGAAATACATTGGAGAACACACATGCTCAAAGGAATGGGAGCTGCAACAGTTTACTGCAAGATACTTAGCAAATAGATATTTGGAAAAATTCAGGGCAGATGAGAAAATGTCTCTTCAGGACTTTGCAAGGATAGTGCAGCTTGATTTCAATATGACCACAACAAGGAGCAAACTTTCAAGGGCCAGAAGGATTGCACTAAAGCAAATAAAAGGAGATGAACTGAAGCAATATGACATGCTATGGGACTATGCAGAAGAAATAAGAACAACTAATCCTGGGAGCAGCATGTTTCTAACAGTTAAGGATGGGAAGTTTGAGAGCCCGTACATGTCATTGGATGCTGCCAAAAGAGGGTTTTTAGCTAGTTGTAGACCTGTCATATGCATTGATGGGTGTCACCTAAAGACTAGATGTGGGGGAATTATGTTGACTGCTGTTGGAATTGATCCCAATGATTGTATCTTCCCTATTGCCATAGGTGTAGTAGAAGTTGAGGACAAGAACACATGGATGTGGTTTTTGAACACATTAAAAAAGGAACTTCTCATACGCAACACTGCCCCATGGACACTGGTGAGTGATAGACAAAAGGTATCTTAGTATGTAATGCACACTTCCTTTATTATTTGTGTTTTCATGTGTTTGTTTGGTAATCTAATTGTATTTCTATGTGAATGCAGGGGTTGATCAATGCAGTAGAAGTTGTTTTCCCTGATGCTGAACATAGATTTTGTGTAAGGCATCTACATCAGAACTTTGACAAGAACTGGAAAGGGGATATCCTGAAAAACAAATTGTGGCAAATTGCAAGGGCCACCACTAGGGCAGATTAGCTTGCAAGAATGGCAGAGATGAAAGAGTTGACCCAGGAGGGATATGAGTATTTGGAGGCAATTAATCTTAGTACATGGTGTAAAGCTTATTTCAGAGAACTTCCTAAGTGTGACCTACTTCTCAATAACAATTGTGAAGTTTTCAACAGGTCAGTTATCCTCTGCCTTTAATTATTTGAATGATCTCTCTACTTGTGAGCTGCTAGATAACTAACATAGTATCACATAATTTACTATGTAGGTATATCCTTGATGCTAGAGAGTTGCCCATTATTACTATGTTAGAAAAGATCAAGGATCATTTGACTACTAGATATTATAGCAAAAACAAGGAGGCAGAGGAGTGGTGCGGGACTCTATGTCCAAAGATAAGGAAGAAACTGGACAAACAGATAGAGATGTCCAATAACTGCATTGCATACCCTGCTGGAAAAGTGATTTTCAAAGTCAAAGGTTTGACTGGACAGTACACTGTTGACATACTTAAGATGTTGTGTACATGCAAATACTGGAAGCTCACTGGAATTCCATGTAGACATGGTATTTCTTGTTTAAGGCATGATAGGATTAAACCTGAAGATGTGGTGTCACATTGCTACAGCATAGCTGCATTTAAGAAAGCTTATGGTCATGTCATAATGCCAACTAGAGATCCTAAAGATTGGCCCAAAACTAATGGTGTTGCAATTAAACCACCAAGGTATGAGAAAGTTGTTGGAAGGCCTAGTACAAAAAGAAAGAAGAATCCATTTGAGGAGGAAGAGGGAAGAAGGATGAGTAGACATGGAATTGTAGGCCATTGTAGTGTTTGCAATACAGAAGGGCACAACAAGAGAAAGTGCCCTCAGCTAGGAAGGGGTCCAGCAGGAGCAACTGGTCAAGATGCAGCTGGTCAAGCAGCACCTGTTGGTGAAGATGCATCTGCTAAAGCAACACCAGCTGGTGAAGATGCACCTGCTGCTCAAGCTGGAGTTTGTCAACCAGCAACAAAAGCTTCCAGTGAAGAGGAAGATTTTGTCCAAACCAAAGGTACAATCAATTATCCTGTTCTGATCTATATTTTGCTGGCTCTAGTGTGGCTGATCTCTATTTGTATCTTGCAAGGAAACTGCTAGCACTAGTGTGGCTGCATCTACCACAACACATGTGTATGAGCAGAATGTTTCAGTGTTGGAGATACTACAGGAACAAGTATGTTGTAATACTCAAGTTAACTGTGTTGATCTCAAACCATTTCAAACTCAAAATATTTTTTGTTCTTTCAGGCCATATCAACTCAGCAGTCTCAAACCACTGCTCAAGGCCCTCTACCAGAAAGTGCATTCATTGCAAACTGTAGAGATGCTATTCCAAAGCCAAGACCTACTACAGCAACTCTTGGTTTAAAAAGGCAGAGGAAGAAAAGGGTAGTGAAGACCAAGGAGAACACAGTTCCTGAAGTATAGAAGAAGAAAAGTGTTCTGATGTTGTAGTTTGAGCTTGAAAACTAAAAAGCTTATTTTGGGCCAGCACTGATTGGTTTGAAATTAAACCTAGTGTTCTCATGATGTAGGTTTCATCCAAACCATCAACAGTGTCTTTTGAACTAGACAAGCAGGGCATGTTTATGTGCTTGCCTAGTACTAGTATGGCCAAGTGAACTATTCTGTGAACTATGCAATGTTGGAAATGAACTATTGTGTGAGCTTTGTTGTTCTCAATGTGGACGAAAATAAAGCTATTCATCAATGTGGATGATCGTCACGACCGTCCACATTGACCAAAATGAAGCTATTCATCAATGTGGACAATAGCCGCGACCGTCCACATTGACCAAAATGAAGCTATTCATCAATGTGGACGATCGTCGCGACCGTCCACATTGACCAAAATGAAGCTATTCATCAATGTGGACGATCGCCTCGACCGTCCACGAGACAAAAAAGAGTAAAAATAAGCTAACTTTCATTCAAATCAAACACTTCATTTAGATCAAAATGCTTCCAAAATCTCAATCTTGCTTTTCAATTCAGATTAAACACTTCATTCAAATAGTTCATCCCAATAGTGCTTACATGTACTTCATTCATTTCAGAGCCACTACATAAACCATCACAGCCAACAAAGTGACAATACAAAACAAGAACATCCTAACTAAGCAGATCAGCTCATCCATCTTCTTCACAACATCAATCATCACACCATTGCAAATCTTCTGAACTTCAACACCTCTGTCTTCTTCCTCCTCTGCCTCTTCACTTTATATGTCGCCCAATGAATGACCAGAGATACCTCTAGATCTTCCTGTTCTTGCAATAGATATGTGGCCATTCTTAACCAGAAAATCAAAATAGTTATCTGGGCCATCTTCCCAATAGTAGAGCTGGCATGGATTCGTTCCAACCTGGACGAATTTGACACATTCAGAAAAAGAGAAATGAGATAGAATCAAAGATAAAGGCTTCAAAACATCAAACTCTTGGTTCTTACACGATGGTTGGGGCACTTGTAGAACACCCGTCTAGGGTTGGCAGTAGATTTCGAACGGAGCACAATGGTGTCACGGACATGGCAGCAAGGGCAAGCCACGAGCGGCAACATACCAGACGAAATTGGAGCTTGCACCGGCAGCGGCGGTGGCGCTGACGACGACGCTATCATGCTCCTCTTCTTCAACTGCTTCCCCGCCGAGGAGCTTGAAGTGCCGGCCATGGCTAGGGTTAGGGCACGGGAGAGACAGAGGGGGATTTGGGGAATAAATAGAGCAAGGGACCGGGGAATGTGAAGAAGAGTGTTTCTAAGGGGTTTTCTATAAAAAAAAGAGCAGCCTCCGCAGCCCCTGTGTCGACGTGGCGTGGGTCAACGCGCCACGAGGGCAGGTCAGCGAGCGCTAGTGAAGAAAAGGACCTCGGGTGAACCACTTATGGAAGAATTGGGACCTAAAGGTGCATTTTCAAAGAAATAGGACTAAAGTGACACAGTGGGGAAATTTCCTGAAGCTTCAATCCTTCAGGTGCTCTTCCTTCATCTCTGTATATACAATGTACATGTTACATATTAGCCCCTACACAGTTCTAGTTTTCTAAGCTAGGACCTTCAACACTCCCCCTCAAGATGGGGCGAATATATCCATGAGTCCCATCTTGCTACATAAGTTCACAAACGACACAACACTAACACCTTTTGTAAGTATATTTGCCAATTGACTATCAGATCTAACAAAAGTAACATGAAGGCTCCCCTCATCTAACTTCTCTCTAATGAAATGTCTATCAATTTCGACATGCTTAGTTCTATCATGCAGAACTGGATTATGCACTATATTGATTGCAGCTTGGTTATCACAATAGAGTTGTAGTGGTCCTCCGTCAAATAGACCGAGCTCAGATAGTAATATCCTCAACCACATAAGTTCACATAAACCAGAAGCCATAGACCTGAATTCTGCCTCAGCAGTAGATCGTGCCACCACATTTTGCTTTTTACTTCTCCAACAAACTAGATTATCTCCAACAAACACACAATAACCTGATGTAGATCGTCTATCATATAGACATCCAGCCCAATCTGCATTAGTATATCCCTCTACCTTCAAATGTCCATGATTAGAAAAATAAGATTCCCTTCCTTGGACAGCCTTTTAGATATCTCAAAATTCGATTTACCACTTCTAATTGGCCTGAACGAGGATCATGCATATAACGGCTTACAACACTAACTGCATATGCAATATCTGGCCTTATGTGCGATAAATAGATTAAACGGCCAACTAACCTCTGATATTGGTATTTATCTACGGGGTCACCTGAGTCTTCCAAGGTATGATGATTTTGTTCAATAGGTGTGGCCGTTGGTTTGCATCCTAACATACCTGTTTCATTAAGAAGATCAAGTACATACTTCCTTTGAGAGAGGTAAATACCTTGTGCCCCATAAGCAACTTCAATCCCCAGAAAATAATGAAGATAGCCCAAGTCTTTAACTTCAAATATTCTAGCCATCATCTTCTTCAAGTATGATATCTCCTCAACATCATCCCCTGTGATTACTATATCATCAACATATACAGTAAGTATAGTAATCTTATCATGATGACGTTTAAAGAAGAGAGTGTGATCAGCATTGCTTTGTTGATACCCCAAGGAGCAAATTCCTTTTCTAAACCTTCCAAACCATGCTCGAGGTGATTGTTTTAGACCATAGAGGGATTTTTTTAGTTTACAAACTTTGCTTTCAGTCTCACGGCTATTGAGATTATTGTTCTGATGGTGTTCATTTTTGCTACTGGGGCAAAAGTTTCATCATAATCTACTCCATAGGTTTGGCTATACCCCTTTGCTACTAACCTGGCCTTGTACCTCTCCACTTTACCTTCTGGAGTTTGTTTTACAGTGAATACCCATTTACAACCCACAGTCTTTTTCCCTGCAGGAAGAGTGGTGAGGATCCAAGTATTGTTTTCGTCAAGTGCTTCCATCTCTTCAAACATTGCTGTTCTCCATCTTGGGTCCTTTATTGCTACTTGCCAGTCATGTGGTATAGGATCTATAGAATCTAAAGCTGCAACGAATGACTTATACTTGGAACCCAAGGATGCATATGATACATAATTTGAGACATCATATGGAGATAGCTTTGATGGTAATTTCCCAGCAGTAGTGCGGGGTTGCTTCCTAAGAGCAATAGGAGCATCTAAATCTTCATGTGGAAGAGAATGAGGAAGCGTACCATCATCTAAATCATATGTATCAGTAAGCTCTTGAGTTTCTGTACCACACTCCGGTGGGTTAGGTTCTTGTCTCTGCACTTGCTCCTTCTCAATTCTATGCCTTCGTGTAAACACTTGAACTTCTCATTCCTCATTTGGTTTTGGCCATCTATGCCTCAGTGTAAACACTTGAACTTCTCGTTCCTCATTCGGTTTTGGCCATTGTAATGCTCCATTAGAGTCACTTTGTTGTTCCCTCTGTTCATGTTCTTGCCCTGCATCATCTTGCACATCTTCAATAGGTATAACCCCAACTATCATCTTCTCTGGTGCTACATCATTGTCTTCTCTGCTGTCATCTCCCCTTGTCTCGTTGTCCAGGCCTGTAACATCATTAGGGAAGACATCGGTTAAATCTACTGGTTCCCCATAATATGGTTCATGTTCCCTGAACACTACATCCATGCTCACAAACATCCATTTTTCTGATGGGCACCAACATGTATAACCCTTTTGTTTTCCAGAGTATCCCACAAATACACATTTCACTGCTCTAGGGTCAAGCTTGCCAACCGATGGTCTATGATCCCTCACAAAATATACACATCGAAATACCTTTGGTGGCACAACATATGTAGTTTCACCAGTTAGACACTCAATCGGTGTCTTGTTATTGAGCACCCGGGATGGCATTCTATTCATCAAATAAGCCGCTGTCATCACAGCTTCAGCCCACAAATATTTAGGAACATTCATAGCTAACATGATACACCGGGTGATTTCTAAGAGATGTCTGTTTTTCCTTTTAGCCAACCCATTCTGCTGAGAAGTACCCGGGCAACTAGTTTGATGGATAATTCCAAAGCTTGACAAATACTCATCAAATTGGTTATTTACATATTCCGTACCATTGTCAGTTCGAAATATTTTCACCCGTGCATCATATTGATTTTTGATTAAGTTGTGGAAATCCTTAAAGCATTCAAACACGTCACTTTTATTTCTCAATACATAAACCCAAGTAGTCCTAGTGCAACAGTCAATAAATGTAACAAAAGATTTGTATCCATAAAGTGACCACACCCCACTAGGACCCCACACATCTGAGTGGATAGTTTGAAATGGCACCATACTTCTGTGATCAGATGAAGTATATATACTACGGGTTAGCTTCCCATACTGACAGGAATCACATACTAGGCTTTCTTTGCAAATTTTATTATATAGGTTAGGATACAACTGACCCAGGGTGTTAAAGGACATGTGTCCCAACCTACGATGATGAAGAAGAAATTCTTCCAATGATGACCGAGACAGCACAGCAGCAACCATAGGTGCCATATCATCATCCAAGTAGTATAGACCATCTCGCATAATTCCTGTCCCGAGGATTTTCCAAGTCCCAAGTTGCAGAAACAAACACCAAGTTGGGAAGAAAACTGCAGCACAATTAAGTTCCTTTGTAATACAACTGATAGATAATAGATTAATTGGGAATGAGGGAACATGTAAAACAGATGACAGAGACATATTAGGTCCACATATGACAGTCCCTGTTCCCATAATAGCTTGAGTAGAGCCATCTGCCAACTTCACATCCTGCCCCATCACATTAGGTACATATTTTAAGAAGTCCTCATAGGATCCCACCATATGTCTTGATGCACCAGAATCAATTAACCATGGTCGATTACAACTTACAGCTTTAGAAGCATTAGTCCAAGGACCAGCAGAAGCAGCAAAAACAGGTGCTTCCTTTGAAGAATTTTCACTTGAACTCATCTTCTTAAACCGCTGCCACTTCACCATATCTTCTGCAGTCATTCTCACACTCACAAGCTGTGTGGTTCCACTATCACCAGCTGGTCATGTAACTCCACAAATATTACAGATTCTGCGAAAAGCAAAATTTACATTTCCACAGTTTGCATTTGGACACAGCCAATCCCCATCTCGTCGCCAAGACTTCTCAGTATCAACAACACATCTTTTGCTATACCAATTCTGCCATCGCGCAGGTTGATTGTATCCAAAGCAACTCTTATTTCTTAGATCCATTCCAAACCTTGAATTCTCTCCCTGCTTGCGATTTGCACCAAACAACATATTGTTCCTCTTCTCTTCCACCTCAAGTGTACTGGACCTCCTCTCTTGCAAGCTTCACACAGTACACCCGCGGCACTCCCCTGCACACACGCACAGCAAGCACCTCTTCTGCAGCAGCAGCAAGAGTCCACCAGCACACAGCAGTAATAGCACAGCACCAGCACACACGTACAATACTCCCAACAGCAAGCAGCAGCAGATCCAGCAAATTCAGCAGCAGCAGTCTTCAACCAGCTGCTCTCAGCACCACCTCGCAGTAGCAGTCAGCAATGCAGACCACCACCAGCCACAATAGCACAATATTCAGTAGTGCCACTATTCAGCACTTCAGCAACCAGCAAGAAGCAGCACCAAGCACAGCCGCAGCTCGCCTCCTTCCTCTGCCGCAGCAGCAACAATAGCACTCAGTCTTCTTCTCCCCTTATCCTCCCGCAGCACTACAACGCGCGCAACAGCTCCCCCTCAGCGCCGATCCCCGCACCTTGGTCCCCAGCTGCCAGACCTGACCCGCCGCGCGGACCCGCACCTCCTCTGTAGCCGCACGAGGATGAGGAAGAGCTCGAGCAGGGGCTCTGCCTCGGGTCCAAGAAGCAGCCACCCGCGCAGCCCCGCCTGGCCGCTCTCTGCGTCGCACGCTGCCCACCAAGCTCCGCGCACGCGCGCGCTCTCACAAGCCCAGACGCGCCGCGGCTCTCCTCGAAGGACTCCGCCACCTCACCGGCGACTACACCGCCGGCGCCGCCGCCTCCAATGAACCTAGCTCCGATGCCATGTTGAATGGAGTACTCACAGTGGGGAAATTTCCTGAAGCTTCAATCCTTCAGGTGCTCTTCCTTCATCTCTGTATATACAATGTACATGTTACATATTAGCCCCTACACAGTTCTAGTTTTCTAAGCTAGGACCTTCAACAGGTACCTTGCCTGCCTGCATGTTAGTGAAATAAATGGCCAGCTTCTTCTTGTGAGCAGAAGAAAGAAAAAATGCTGCTCACCTCTTCTGGCTTGCAGGCTTCAAGTGGATCCTGACCTTCAGTTGTATCCCAGAAATCCTGCTCCGCGCTCCTGCTTACTGGAGCACACGGCATTGATCATCGACAAATTAAGGCAGTGAAGCTCCAAGAAGTCATCATCACCAGAGAGGAGATGAGCATGAGGGACCATTCACTGCACTTGGCGCCATCAAGCAGCTCAAGATGCTCTTCAAATGATTGGTTTCTTCTTTGCCATCGACTGCATGATCTTGTGCCTCCCTAAGTACTATCTGCCTTTGCAACGAGTCTGGTTCAGAAAAGCTTGATGCCGCATGGTTGCAGAGCGGCGATTGCGCCACGATCACCATGGCGGTGTGGTGTGGTGTGGTGTATGCCAATGGACGCATATAAGAAGAAGCTCTGTCAGTGTGCAAATGTGGAGGAGGCAAGGGCTTTGTGTCCTGGCTCTGAATTTGATGGTTCGGTTCTCTCAAGATGATTTTATCTTTGCTGAGAGCGATTCAGTGACTGTACCTGATCAACAATATTCACTCCACCATAGCGATTCAGAGATGAAGAAGACAAGCAGAAAATAGCAACACGCTGGGTTGCGCACGACAAAGCAAAATCTTCCCCAAGCATTTTAAAAATTCTGAACATTTCCAAATTCTTCAATGATTTTGCAAATTCACGACAATTTTCAAATCCATGAATGTTTTAAAAATAGTGAACATTTTTCATTTCATGAATATTTTCAAATTTTTGAATATTAATCCATGAACATTTATTAAATTTGTGAACATCCTTTTGATTTTTTTTATGTTTTAAAATTTTGTGAACTTTTCAAATCTGCCAAAAAAACCCAGAGAACTTGTATGTGTTCACTACGGATCCATGAATTTTGTGTTTTCAAAAAATTGCAATTTTAAGCTGTAAAAAACGAAATTCAGGCCATTTGAAAATACATGTTTTTCTTTTTTCATATGACAAGTGTGAAATTAAAATTTCATGAAATTTTGCACATACGTAGTGTATACACACATGTGTGTGTATGTGTGTATGGTCATTGTGAACCCTTCCCCTCGTAAACGGTGGCTAGGGCAAACTTTTTGTTATGTTAAGTAATGAGAAGGGGAATGTGCCGGTTAAGAAAAAATATCTCACGGCATCATGTGCTTTTGCACCGGAATGACATCTAGACTAGGGGTTGTTTGATGTCGTCCGTTGTAAGGTCTTTCTATCGACCGTTGGCCATTATATCGTTCTTTGTTTTGAAAACATCAAGGCGCAAGATTTGGTTTTGTCCGAAAAAAACAGCAGCCACTCCGAAACCACGACCAAATATTTTGGAACGGAGGCAGTATTATTTATCCAGCACCTACAAATGAATGCACAGTTTTTCAAGTTTTTCCCAAGGGGATGTAAGGCGCTAGTGTAAAAAAACAAAAAAGTTTTTTCTTCTTCTGTGGATACACTGTTTATTTGTTTTTGTATTTTTAGTTGTGAGGATACTAGTACTGTAGTAATATACCCTCGACCAACCCGAACCCACCCACCTCCTCCTCTGCTCCCAACCCAACGGCGGGCAAGGGCGAAGGCGCCTCGTCTTCCAGTCCAACTGCATGCCCTCTCCTCCGTCCGCAGGAACAGGAACTGGAACTGGAAGCGGAAGCAACCGCCACCATCGACTAAGCCACCACCACCACCACCATTCCTTCCTCCTCTGCTCTGCTCCCGACCACGCCGGCGACGGCACGGCAAGGAGACACCTCGTCTTCAAGCTGCTCTGCTCCCCGGCCGGCCGTCGCTCCTCCGTCCCCTGGAACTGGAACTGGAACTGGAAGCGGAAGCAACCGCCCCCACAAGGTCAGCTCTCATCTGTTGTGTCCGCGCCCTGGAGGTGCTTGCGTTTATTCCCACCAGCACCACCTTCCTAGCTAGTTCGAGTACCGTGGTCACCAACCAAGCACTCAGACTCAGTTGCATCAATTGAATCGCTCGCAGCTGTCTTATTGTCCGTCCTATTGTCTGCCTGTTTGTCTCTCTCGGGGCGTACGTCCCCAGAAATAATTTTTGCTCCCGCCGCAATCGGTCTTGGTAGTTAAATTTACGGTCAAAGTTGAAGCACGTGGATAGAGGAAGCACTACACTACATTGTGGTATGGAGGGAGTAGTAATGGCCACCGGGCCTTGTGGGAGCCAATTCAAGTATAGTATGATCAACCCGAGTCTAGGTCTTTTTAACACTCAGCTCTCCTTCACATGCCATGTCCTTGTGCCTTGCAGACCGCAACGCCACCAGCGCCAAACCAGCGGCTTAGCTTTGTCTTTAGTCTTGGATTTACTTCACGGGATGGGATGGGATGGGATGGGATATTATATTGCGAGCAATCAAGATCGTCAATTTGACTCGTCGTGGTGCAAGCGGATGAGCGACAAGGGATGATCTACAACGAGTCAACATAAGAAGAAGCATGAGGAAGACGACAAGTCAAGATTAAGGGGAAATTGTTAGATAATCTTGAGTTTGTAGTGCATGTACCGATGATGTAATAGTGTGTGCATGTACGAGTTGGGCTAGGACGTGCACTCAAGATTGTCTAACATGGGATGTGGTTAGTTCGGTTGATCAGATCCGATGGGAGCAATGTTTAGATGGATACTGGGTTACTGGTCCGTTCAGCCTCAGCTTGATCAATTTTTCAGTTCGTTCCCACTATGTTACTAGAGACCTCGATACTGAAGGAATCCGGGTGACAAGTGCAGCTAGCCCAATTATTACTACTATATACGTTTGAGGAATCACTCACTTACGCCTTTTCTTCTTCTTCTTCTTCTTCTTTATACGGGAACAAGACTTTATAGATCAAATAATAATGTTTACATCAAGCCCCCCAGTCCTCACTGTCCTGGCTGGCTGGCTCTCGCCATGGCTCTTTGTTTAGTCCTACCGCTACTTTCTGCAAACTTTGTTTCCGACTTCTGTGACTACTTTTTTCATGTTGCCGTGGCTGTCCAATGCAAAGCAGTGCATTTTGTTCTCATCAGTCAACAGTGAATCAGGATCTGGATTAATGCTTGGGATTTATTTGCTGCCCTCAACTTTTTACATGCGAAACTAGTCAACCAAGTGTCTCGCAATGATTGACCTTGTACATATTTCACTTAGTCTCAGTTAAAATGTGTAGAGGTGACTGCAAAAAATAGGAAGACTACATGTATCAGACCAAGTCTCAGTACCCTTGTCTTAATTTATCTTTTATTATTATACTTTATCTTCTGTTGTATATTATGCCAACTTGGT
The DNA here is from genome assembly GCA_963921465.1 of Triticum timopheevii. Classification (NCBI taxonomy): domain Eukaryota; kingdom Viridiplantae; phylum Streptophyta; class Magnoliopsida; order Poales; family Poaceae; genus Triticum; species Triticum timopheevii. The sequence continues at coordinate 2,476,220 of OY997263.1, forward strand.
TAGACAGAAACCATATGTTAAGCAAATGATGTCAGTGATTAGGTGATGGTATTGACCAGCAAATCAAGTGAAGGCCGGCAGCAATTACAGGGAAAATTCGGTCCATTAGCCCACTTATTTCCCCCCACCTAGGTAGGTAGCTACAGCCAACTTATGTTAGTTCCCTCAAAATAAAAACAGATGAATATAAAGTCCTTCACTATGTTATCCTATTGTAATTTTGCACAAATAACTTCATGCAGTACAGTTCAGCTTCAAAACTTTCTCTATGCTCCAAGATGTAACCAGGTGGCAAAAGCTATCTCTCTGTGTTTCACTGATCGAATCGAAAAAATATGAGCTGTTTAATCTCTCCATGTTCTGGGAGTTTTTTGTGCAAAAAAAGACTGCGACAATCTTTTCGGGACGGAGGGAGTATTATATATGATGCCAACCTGGTTTGAGTGAAACCATATGTTAGATAAATGATGTCACTAGTTTGGTGATGGTATCATGTGGACTGGAGTAGGTATACATTCATGCATCGACCTGCAAACCAAAAGAAGAACGGCAGTTCAGTATGGAATATAATTGGCTAAATATGGGGCAAATTTCTACCCGCCGTGTTTAGCTACAGCCAACTTGATTAAGAATTAGTTCCCCAAAAATAAAGTAGATGAAGATAAAGCCTTCACTAACTTAGTGCTCTTTACCCAATTGTAATTTTGCACAAATAACTTCATGCAGTACAATTCAACTCTGATACCTTCTCTATGCTCGAAGATGTAACCTGGTAGCAAGATATCTCCATGCCGTAAAATAAACTTTACAGCTCTCTGCTCTAAAAGTCCCGACCCCTTCATAAAAAACAACTGCGCAAGGTTTCAGGTCAATCCCCACGCCCGCGGCCATGGCCGGCGACGAGCTCCGGCACCCCCTACCTCGCAGCACTCGGCGCCGAGACGTTGGGCACCACCATCAATGGGATCTCCTCCGCGAGCAACTCCGGATTTCCCGTCGCCCTCCTTGCCGCCACGGGTACCTCTCCTCTGCCACAACGCCTGTTTTTGTGCTATTTTTGCGGAAATTAGGGGCAGCTTCGTCAAATCTCTCCGCTTTTTGGTGGCTGGTTAGCTAGCGTCATTTGTATTCACAAGTTGATGTGCCTCTGCATATAACAAAACAACTCAACTTGCCCAAACATCAGCTACCTAACCTAGCATGCCATGCCAAGGTGCCGGTTGAAATTCGATAGAAAATTTGACAAGAAAAAAATGTCATTGTTGCAGTTAGCAACACGCAAGTAACAACTTCATGTTATTTATATGGACCAACCAATGTGTAGAGGTGACTGCAAAAGATAGCAAGACTGGATGTATCAGACCAAGCTTGGTACCCATTTCTTAACTATTATATATGATGCCAACTTGGTTAGAGTGAAACCATATTAGGTGATGGTATCATGTGGAGTAGGTACACACTCGTGCATCGACGGCCGGGGAAACCAACAAAGGGCGGCAGTTCAGTATATGGAATAAAATTAGCTAAACAGGGTCCAAACTGAGTGCATTAGCTCCACGGGATGCTTTGCCGGCAGCGATTAGTTTAGTTGACCAGATCTGGTGGGATCATTACCTTCCAGCTGCTGGTGTCTGGCGAGAGATGGAGGGAGGGAAAAAATAGAAAGACTTTATCATACCAAGTCTTGGTACCCTTACATAGCTAGCTACTTTGTACTCCCTATACATAAACAAATATAAGATGTTTTAGGTCACTAAAGTAGTGATCTAAAATGTCTCATATTTGTTTACATAGGGAGTACCTCCCGCAAAAGGGCACTATCTCTTGCTGATGACAGCCCATTACACAGCAACTTGGTAGAAACACTGAGCATACCAAGTTTCTCTCCCTCTATGTAAGCTGTTCCTGCAAGCCTTCTGCAACGACTCAGCAAGCAGCACAACCCGCCTTGTGCTGCTAGCTAGGCAGGCGGCATCCATCCTTGAGCACCTCCTCGGCACGCATCAACGTATGTACCTACTCTTCTTTCGTTTGAAGCTAGCAACAGCCTATACCAGTAATCTCTAGGATTACCTGCTGCTGCTGGTACGGGATTGGTGATGGCAAATGCATGCATATTAATTTGCGAATGTATTCCTTTTGATTCTTGGAAGCAGGTGCAGGCCAGAGGACAGCCGTTGCGGATCGTCTATGTTTTTAAATCCGTGTGACAACTGACAAATGCAGCCAGGCCAGTGATACTAGTAAATCACTCCTAAGCAGCAGTGCGCCTCCTCCCGTTGCTCACCCTTCCCTGGTCTAACTGTGCTTCCGGTTGTGGGTCCGGGGGGGGGGGGCGGGGGGGGGGGGGGGGGTGGGGATGGGGAAAACAACTCTGATACAACACATATACCAGAACCAACATGTGCAGAAGCATTTTCCAGTCATGATTTGGATATGTGTGTCACTCAGTTTTAATCTATATAAGGTGCTAGAATAGATTAAAGCATACACCCCTCAAGTTGAAAGTGAAAAAGAGTGTAGTACAACAGGAGAGCTGATTGAACAAAGATTAAAATCTAAAAGGTTCTTACTTGTGTTGGATGATATATGGCAGATTAGTAATGGGGATGACTGGGGAAAACTATTGATGACACTCAATCAATCACAAGAAAAGGGTTGCATGATTCTGGTCACAACTCGGTTTCAAGCAATAGCATGGAAAGTTAAAACAGTTGACCATTCAGTAGAACTGAACGGTTTAGAATCTGAAGAGTTTAGGAAGTTACTCTTTGCATTTGCCTTTGGCAATGAGCAATGTGGAAAGGATAAACATTTTTTGCAATCAGTTTTGCTGAGGCTCTGGCCGACGAAACTCCGGCTCGTCGACGATGCCTCTTGCGCCGTTGATCGACGCCGGTGAGGTCCAGGACGGGCGGTCCGTGGTGGACCCCTTCCTCGGGTCTGATGATACCCCCATGCTCTCTGATCAGCAGGGCTTTGATGGGGTCAGCATGGGTCAAGAAGGGAAGGGGGCAGGGGCTCATAAGGAGATGGCGGAAGAAGGGACGGACCAGTTTTGTGAAAGTCTGCAGTCTCTGGTCACCACCCTGGCGGCTGGCGCGGGGCAGCCTGATGCGGAAGAGGCAGGGCTCGATGAGGAAAGGGGGACGACGAGCGGGGGAGGAGAAAAGGACGTGCATGGCCTTTTCCATGCAGAGGGCCCCACTGGCGCATGTGCCCGAGCGTCGGTGGTGGACCGCCAAGAAGAGACGGGGGGTGGTGAGCAAGCGGCCCTGTTTGGACCACATTCGCCGCGCGGTAGCCCAGGAGGAGGAGGGCGCGAAAGCCCAGGAGGGGAGGGGCTCGCCAGGCCTGGCAGGCTGCTGGAGGCGGAGCTGATTGTGGATGATGGGCCGATCCCGGTTGGGCCGCCAGCTGCCAGCGACCGCCTGGTGTTGGCCCAAGAGGGGGAGCGGGGCTCTTTGGGGGCGGGGGAGCAGGAAGTGGAACCAGCTGATCCACTCAGTCTGTTCCTCATCTCTTGCTCCTCCTCCCCACCTGCGCCGCTGCTGCCCTGCCCTCCGGTCGCCAAGGAGCCGGCGGCGCCGCTGGCGGTGAAGCCCTCCAAGAGAAGCAGCGGAAGGCTGGCAGCCAAGCCGACCGCGGGGTGGTCTACTATGGACAAGGTGCAGCTGGTCCTGCTGAAGAAAAGCGACATCTGGGCGGGTGAGGCACCGGCAGCGGCGCCGACGGGGGACGATCTGCTCAAGTACAGGGAGCTGCACAAGAAACCGTTGTCTGGGCGGTTCATATCAGCGATTGAGGCGCTGATGGATGCTACCAGCGGCGGGAAGGGGGAAAGGCAGGGAGGGCCGATGGCTTGCGCCTGAAGATCCTTCTCAGATTCTGTATCGCTGAGTTTTTAGCCAGGTTTTCTATGATAGTTCTGCCTTTGTTTCTTGTGGTTAGAATTGGGGTGGAGGGATTGGAGTTTGGTGTTGGCTCCGGCAGTTTATGTTGAGGCTGTGAGGTAGTGCTGCCGTGGAGATGTGTTGTTGCTGAGTTATCCCAGTTTGATTTATGGATTGCACCTATCTGAATTGGAATGTGAGGGGGATAAATAACCCCGCGAAGAGAAGGGCTATTCAGATTTTCGTTGCTGATCTTAAATGTAGTATTGTCTATTTGCAAGAGACAAAGATTTGTGACATGTCACGCAGCATTGTGGCGGAGACGCTTGGGCCGCGTTTTGCTAACAGTTTCATTGCGCTGCCTGCGGATAGATCGAGAGGGGGAATGTTGGGTTTCGTAGTAATTTCAAAAAATTTCCTACGCACACGCAAGATCATGTGATGCATAGCAATGAGAGGGGAGAGTGTTGTCTACGTACCCACGCAGACCGACTGCGGAAGCGTTGACGCAACGTAGAGGAAGTAGTCGTACGTCTTCACGATCCAACCGATCAAGCACCGAAACTACGGCACCTCCGAGTTCGAGCACACGTTCAGCTCGATGACGATCCCCGGACTCCGATCCAGCAAAGTGTCGGGGAAGAGTTCCGTCAGCACGACGGCGTGGTGACGATCTTGATGTACTACAGCAGCAGGGCTTCGCCTAAACTCCGCTACAGTATTATCGAGGACTATGGTGGCTGGGGGCACCGCACACGGCTAAGGAATAGATCACGTGGATCAACTTCTGTGTTCTAGGGTGCCTCTACCTCAGTATATAAAGGACCAAAGGGGGGAGGCTGGCCGGCCACAAGGGGTGCGCCAGGAGAGTCCTACTCCTTCCGGGAGTAGGAACCCCCCCCCCCCCCCAATCCTAGTTGGAATAGGATTTGCGGAGGGGGAAAAGAGAGAGAGGGGGCCGGCCACCTCTCCTAGTCCTAATAGGACTAGGGGAAGGAGGAGGCGCGCAGCCCATGTAGGGCTGCCTCTTCTCTTTTCCACTAAGGCCCATCATGGCCCATTTAGCTCCCGGGGGGTTCCGGTAACCTTCCCGGTACTCCGGTAAAATCCCGGTTTCACCCGGAACACTTCCGATGTCCAAACATAGGCTTCCAATATATCAATCTTTATGTCTCGACCATTTCGAGACTCCTCGTCATGTCCGTGATCACATCCGGGACTCCGAACAACCTTCGGTACATCAAAATGCATAAACTCATAATATAACTGTCATCGTAACCTTAAGCACGCGGACCCTACGGGTTCGAGAACAATGTAGACATGACCGAGACTCGTCTCCGGTCAATAACCAATAGCGGGACCTGGATGCCCATATTGGCTCCTACATACTCTACGAAGATCTTTATCGGTCAGACCGCATAACAACATACGTCGTTCCCTTTGTCATCGGTATGTTACTTGCCCGAGATTCGATCGTCGGTATCTAATACCTAGTTCAATCTCGTTACCGGCAAGTCTCTTTACTCATTCTGTAATACATCATCCCGCAACTAACTCATTTAGTTGCAATGCTTGGAAGGCTTAAGTGATGTGCATTACCGAGAGGGCCCAGAGATACCTCTCCGACAATCGGAGTGACAAAACCTAATCTCGAAATACGCCAACCCAACATGTACCTTTGGAGACACCTGTAGTACTACTTTATAATCACCCAGTTACGTTGTGACGTTTGGTAGTACCCAAAGTGTTCCTCCGGTAAACGGGAGTTGCATAATCTCATAGTTATAGGAACATGTATAAGTCATGAAGAAAGCAATAGCAACATACTAAACGATCGTGTGCTAAGCTAATGGAATGGGTCATGTCAATCAGATCGTTCAACTAATGATGTGACCTCGTTAATCAAATAACAACTCTTTGTTCATGGTTAGGAAACATAACCATCTTTGATTAACGAGCTAGTCAAGTAGAGGCATACTAGTGACACTCTGTTTGTCTATATATTCACACATGTATTATGTTTCCGGTTAATACAATTCTAGCATGAATAATAAACATTTATCATGATATATGGAAATAAATAATAACTTTATTATTGCCTCTAGGGCATATTTCCTTCAGTCTCCCACTTGCACTAGAGTTAATAATCTAGATTACACTGTAATGATTCTAACACCCATGGAGTTTTGGTGCTGATCATGTTTTGCTCGTGGAAGAGGCTTAGTCAACGGGTCTGCAACATTCAGATCCGTATGTATCTTGCAAATCTCTATGTCTCCCACCTGGACTAGATCCCGGATGGAATTGAAGCGTCTCTTGATGTGTTTGGTCCTTTTGTGAAATCTGGATTCCTTTGCCAAGGCAATGGCACCAGTATTGTCACAAAAGATTTTCATTGGACCCGATGCACTAGGTATGACACCTAGATCTGATATGAACTCCTTCATCCAGACTCCTTCATTTGCTGCTTCCGAAGCAGCTATGTACTCCGCTTCACATGTAGATCCCGCTACGACGCTTTGTTTAGAACTGCACCAACTGACAGCTCCACCGTTTAATGTAAACACGTATCCGGTTTGCGATTTAGAATCGTCCGGATCAGTGTCAAAGCTTGCATCAACGTAACCTTTTACGGTGAGCTCTTTGTCACCTCCATATACGAGAAACATATCCTTAGTCCTTTTCAGGTATTTCAGGATGTTCTTGACCGCTGTCCAGTGATCCACTCCTAGATTACTTTGGTACCTCCCTGCTAAACTTATAGCAAGGCACACATCAGGTCTGGTACACATCATTGCATACATGATAGAGCCTATGGCTGAAGGATAGGGAACATCTTTCATTTTCTCTCTATCTTCTGCAGTGGTCGGGCATTGAGTCTGACTCAACTTCACACCTTGTAACACAGGCAAGAACCCTTTCTTTGCTTGATCCATTTTGAACTTTTTCAAAATCTTGTCAAGGTATGTGCCTTGTGAAAGTCCAATTAAGCGTATTGATCTATCTCTATAGATCTTTATGCCTAATATGTAAGCAGCTTCTCCGAGGTCTTTCATTGAAAAACTCTTATTCAAGTATCCCTTTATGCTATCCAGAAATTCTATATCATTTCCAATCAGCAATATGTCATCCACATATAATATCAGAAATGCTACAGAGCTCCCACTCACTTTCTTGTAAATACAGGCTTCTCCGAAAGTCTGTATAAAACGAAATGCTTTGATCACACTATCAAAACGTTTATTCCAACTCCAAGAGGCTTGCACCAGTCCATAAATGGATCGCTGGAGCTTGCATACTTTGTTAGCTCCCTTTGGATCGACAAAACCTTCCGGTTGCATCATATACAACTCTTCTTCCAAAAATCCATTCAGGAATGCAGTTTTGAAATCCATCTGCCAAATTTCATAATCATAAAATGCGGCTATTGCTAACATGATTCGGACAGACTTAAGCATCGCTACGGGTGAGAAGGTCTCATCGTAGTCAACCCCTTGAACTTGTCGAAAACCTTTTGCGACAAGTCGAGCTTTGTAGACAGTAACATTACCATCAGCGTCAGTCTTCTTCTTGAAGATCCATTTATTCTCAATTGCTTGCCGATCATCGGGCAAGTCAACCAAAGTCCATACTTTGTTCTCATACATGGATCCCATCTCAGATTTCATGGATTCAAGCCATTTTGCAGAATCTGGGCTCACCATCGCTTCTTCATAGTTCGTAGGTTCATCATGATCTAGTAGCATGACTTCCAGAACAGGATTACCGTACCACTCTGGTGCCGATCTCGCTCTGGTCGATCTACGAGGTTCAGTAGTATCTTGACCTGAAGTTTCATGATCAACATCATTAGCTTCCTCACTAATTGGTATAGATGTCGCAGAAACAGTTTTCTGTGATGTACTATTTTCCAATAAGGGAGCAGGTACAATTACCTCATCAAGTTCTACTTTCCTCCCACTCACTTCTTTCGAGAGAAACTCCTTCTCTAGAAAGGATCCATTCTTAGCAACGAATGTCTTGCCTTCGGATCTGTGATAGAAGGTGTACCCAACAGTCTCCTTTGGGTATCCTATGAAGACACATTTCTCCGATTTGGGTTCGAGCTTATCAGGTTGAAGCTTCTTCACATAAGCATCGCAGCCCCAAACTTTAAGAAACGACAACTTTGGTTTCTTGCCAAACCATAGTTCATAAGGCGTCGTCTCAACGGATTTTGATGGTGCCCTATTTAACGTGAATGCGGCCGTCTCTAAAGCATAACCCCAAAACGATAGCGGTAAATCAGTAAGAGACATCATAGATCGCACCATATCTAGTAAAGTACGATTACGACGTTCGGACACACCATTACGCTGTGGTGTTCCGGGTGGCGTGAGTTGCGAAACTATTCCACAATTTTTCAAATGTACACCAAACTCGTAACTCAAATATTCTCCTCCACGATCAGATCGTAGAAACTTTATTTTCTTGTTACGATGATTTTCAACTTCACTCTGAAATTCTTTAAACTTTTCAAATGTTTTAGACTTATGTTTCATTAATTAGATATACCCATATCTGCTTAAGTCATCTGTGAAGGTGAGAAAATAACGATATCTGCCACGAGCCTCAATATTCATCGGACCACATACATCGGTATGTATGATTTCCAACAAATCTGTTGCTCTCTCCATAGTACCGGAGAACGGTGTTTTAGTCATCTTGCCCATGAGGCACGGTTCGCAAGTACCAAGTGATTCATAATCAAGTGGTTCCAAAAGTCCATCAGTATGGAGTTTCTTCATGCGCTTTACACCGATATGACCTAAACGACAGTGCCACAAATAAGTTGCACTTTCATTATCAACTCTGCATCTTTTGGCTTCAACATTATGAATATGTGTATCACTACTATCGAGATTCATCAAAAATAGACCACTCTTCAAAGGTGCATGACCATAAAAGATATATTACTCATATAAATAGAGCAACCATTTATTCTCTGATTTAAATAAATAACCGTCTCGCATTAAACAAGATCCAGATATAATGTTCATGCTCAACGCTGGCACCAAATAACAATTATTTAGGTCTAATATTAATCCCGAAGGTAGATGTAGAGGTAGCTTGCCGACCGCGATCACATCGACTTTGGAACCGTTTCCCACGCGCATCGTCACCTCGTCCTTTGCCAGTGCCCGCTTATTCCGTAGTCCCTGTTTCGAGTTGCAAATATTAGCAACAGAACCAGTATCAAATACCCAGGTGCTACTGCGAGCTCTAGTAAGGTACACATCAATAACATGTATATCACATATACCTTTGATCACCTTGCCATCCTTCTTATCCGCCAAATACTTGGGGCAGTTCCGCTTGCAGTGACCAGTCTGCTTGCAGTAGAAGCACTTAGTTTCAGGCTTAGGTCCAGACTTGGGTTTCTTCTCCTGAGCAGCAACTTGCTTGCCGTTCTTCTTGAAGTTCCCCTTCTTCTTCCCTTTGCCCTTTTTCTTGAAACTAGTGGTCTTGTTAACCATCAACACTTGATGCTCCTTCTTGATTTCTACCTCCGCAGCTTTCAGCATCGCAAAGAGCTCGGGAATAGTCTTGTTCATCCCTTGCATATTATAGTTCATCACGAAGCTCTTGTAGCTTGGTGGCAGTGATTGGAGAATTCTGTCAATGACGAAATCATCTGGAAGATTAACTCCCATCTGAATCAAGTGATTATTATACCCAGACATTTTGAGTATATGCTCACTGACAGAACTGTTCTCCTCCATCTTGTAGCTATAGAACTTATTGGAGACTTCATATCTCTCAATCCGGGCATTTGCTTGAAATATTAACTTCAACTCCGGGAACATCTCATATGCTCCATGACGTTCAAAACGTCGTTGAAGTCCCGATTCTAAGCCGTAAAGCATGGCACACTGAACTATCGAGTAGTCTTCAGCCTTGCTCTGCCAGATGTTCATAACATCTGGTGTTGCTCCAGCAGCAGGCCTGGCACCTAGCGGTGCTTCCAGGACGTAATTCTTCTGAGCAGCAATGAGGATAATCCTCAAATTATGGACCCAGTCCGTGTAATTGCTACCATCATCTTTCAACTTTGCTTTCTCAAGGAACGCATTAAAATTCAACAGAACAACAGCACGAGCCATCTATCTACAATCAACATAAACAAGCAAGATACTATCAGGTACTAAGTTCATGATAAGTTTAAGTTCAATTAATCAAATTACTTAAGAACTCCCACTTAGATAGACATCCCTCTAATCCTCTAAGTGATCACGTGATCCAAATCAAATAAACCATAACCGATCATCACGTGAGATGGAGTAGTTTTCAATGGTGAACATCATTATGTTGATCATATGTACTATATGATTCACGTTCGACCTTTCGGTCTCTGTGTTCCGAGGCCATATCTGCATATGCTAGGCTCGTCAAGTTTAACCTGAGTATTCTGCGTGTGCAAAACTGGCTTGCACCCGTTGTAGATGGACGTAGAGCTTATCACACCCGATCGTCACGTGGTGTCTGGGCACGACGAACTTTGGCAACGGTGCATACTCAGGGAGAACACTTTCTTGATAATTTTAGTGAGAGATCATCTTATAATGCTACCGTCAATCAAAGCAAGATAAGATGCATAAAAGGATAAACATCACATGCAATCAATATAAGTGATATGATATGGCCATCATCATCTTGTGCTTGTGATCTCCTTCTTCGAAGCACCATCATGATCACCATCGTCACCGGCGCGACACCTTGATCTCCATCGTAGCATCATTGTCGTCTCGCCAATCTTATGCTTCCACGACTATCACTACTGTTTAGTAATAAAGTAAAGCATTACATCGCGATTGCATTGCATACAATAAAGCGACAACCATATGGCTCCTGCCAGTTGCCGATAACTCGGTTACAAAACATGATCATCTCATACAATAAAATTCAGCATCATGCCTTGACCATATCACATCACAACATGCCCTGCAAAAACAAGTTAGACGTCCTCTACTTTGTTGTTGCAAGTTTTACGTGGCTGCTACGGGCTTAAGCAAGAACCAATATCACCTACGCATCAAAACCACAACGATAGTTTGTCAAATAGACTCCATTTTAACCTTCGCAAGGACCGGGCATAGCCACACTTGGTTCAACTAAAGTTGGAGAGACAGTCGCCCGCAAGCCACCTGTGTGCAAAGCACGTCAGGGGAACCGGTCTCGCGTAAGCGTACGCGTAAGGTTGGTCCGGGTCGTCTCGTCCAACAATGCCGCCGAACCAAAGTATGACATGCTGGTAGGCAATATGACTTATATCGCCCACAACTCACTTGTGTTCTACTCATGCATATAACATCAACATAAATAACCTAGGCTCGGATGCCACTGTTGGGTTTCGTAGTAATTTCAAAAAAATTCCTACGCACACGCAAGATCATGTGATGCATAGCAACGAGAGGGGAGAGTGTTGTCTACGTACCCACGCAGACCGACTGCGGAAGCGTTGATGCAACGTAGAGGAAGTAGTCGTACGTCTTCACGATCCAACCGATCAAGCACCGAAACTACGGCACCTCCGAGTTCGAGCACACGTTCAGCTCGATGACGATCCCCTGACTCCGATCCAGCAAAGTGTCGGGGAAGAGCTCCGTCAGCACGACGGCGTGGTGATGATCTTGATGTACTACGGCAGCAGGGCTTCGCCTAAACTCCGCTACAGTATTATCGAGGACTATGGTGGCTGGGGGCACCGCACACGGCTAAGGAATAGATCACGTGGATCAACTTCTGTGTTCTAGGGTGCCTCTACCTCAGTATATAAAGGACCAAAGGGGGGAGGCTGACCGGCCACAAGGGGGGCGCCAGGAGAGTCCTACTCCTTCCGGGAGTAGGATTCCCCCCCCCCCCAATCCTAGTTGGAATAGGATTTGCGGAGGGGGAAAAGAGAGAGAGGGGGCCGGCCACCTCTCCTAGTCCTAATAGGACTAGGGGAAGGAGGAGGCGTGCAGCCCATGTAGGGCTGCCTCTTCTCTTTTCCACTAAGGCCCATCATGGCCCATTTAGCTCCCGGGGGGTTCCGGTAACCTTCCCGGTACTCCGGTAAAATTCCGATTTCACCCGGAACACTTCCGATATCCAAACATAGGCTTCCAATATATCAATCTTTATGTCTCGACCATTTCGAGACTCCTCGTCATGTCCGTGATCACATCCGGGACTCCGAACAACCTTCGGTACATCAAAATGCATAAACTCATAATATAACTGTCATCGTAACCTTAAGCGTGCGGACCCTACGGGTTCGAGAACAACGTAGACATGACCGAGACTCGTCTCCGGTCAATAACCAATAGCGGGACCTGGATGCCCATATTGGCTCCTACATATTCTACGAAGATCTTTATCAGTCAGACCGCATAACAACATACGTCGTTCCCTTTGTCATCGGTATGTTACTTCCCCGAGATTCGATCGTCGGTATCCAATACCTAGTTCAATCTCGTTACCGGCAAGTCTCTCTACTCGTTCTGTAATACATCATCCCGCAAGTAACTCATTTAGTTGCAATGCTTGCAAGGCTTAAGTGATGTGCATTACCGAGAGGGCCCAGAGATACCTCTCCGACAATCGGAGTGACAAAACCTAATCTCGAAATACGCCAACCCAACATGTACCTTTGGAGACACCTGTAGTACTCCTTTATAATCACCCAGTTACGTTGTGACATTTGGTAGTACCCAAAGTGTTCCTCCGGTAAACGGGAGTTGCATAATCTCATAGTTATAGGAACATGTATAAGTCATGAAGAAAGCAATAGCAACATACTAAACGATCGGGTGCTAAGATAATGGAATGGGTCATGTCAATCAGATCATTCAACTAATGATGTGACCTCGTTAATCAAATAACTACTCTTTGTTCATGGTTAGGAAACATAACCATCTTTGATTAACGAGCTAGTCAAGTAGAGGCATACTAGTGACACTCTGTTTCTCTATATATTCACACATGTATTATGTTTCCGGTTAATACAATTCTAGCATGAATAATAAACATTTATCATGATATAAGGAAATAAATAATAACTTTATTATTGCCTCTAGGGCATATTTCCTTCAGGGAATACTCATTGCTTGCTCAGAGGACTATGAGATTGAGGTGGAACCACTCGCGGATGGGGATTTCTCGATCTCGGGGACAGTTAGGAGAAGGGCCGATGGTTTCTGCTGGTCGATCACCGGGGTGTATAGGCCTCAGCAAGATGATGACAAAATCAGGTTCATTGAGGAAATGAAGAGGATCAAACAGCACATGCTGCCAAGATGGATGATGATGGGGGATTTCAACCTGATCGCGAGAGCTTCTGATAAGAACAAAAACAACGTCAACCTGAGGATGATGGGCCGGTTCAGGGCAGCCATCGACGAGATGGAGTTGATGGAGTTTCCCCTGCTTGGAAGGAGATTTACATGGTCAAACGAGCGTGGAAATGCAACTCTCACAAGGATTGATCGGGTGATGGTTTCCAGCGACTGGGAAACGGCGTTCCCTCACTACCAGCTTACCCCAGCCTCAACAAATATATCCGACCACTGCCCGCTGGTTCTTAGACCGATGGATGCATCCCATCACAGCGCGTTTAGATTTGAGAACCATTGGCTCAAGTGCCCTGATTTTGACGCAATTGTTGCCCAGGCATGGGGCAGTGAGGTCCAATTGAGGGACCCCATTAGGGTGCTCCACACAAGGCTGTCAAGGACTGCGAAGGCGCTGAGGGCGTGGAACAAAAACAAGAAGAGATGGGCTGTTTTCATGTCGGGGCTGGCGAGCGAGGTGATCTTCCGACTTGACCTTGCCCAGGAGGACCGGGATCTAACTGACGAGGAAAGGCGCCTGAGGAATCTGCTCAAATCCAAGCTGTTGGGATTTGCGGTGGTGGACAAGGCCCGATGGAGGCAGAAATCAAGACTGACGAAGATCAAAGAGGGAGATGCCAGCATCAGGTTTTTTCATATGCGGGCGAGTGGCTGCCGGCGTAAGAACCACATATCGGTCCTCTTGGGAAGGGAGGGGCCGGTCGTTGACCATGCTGGAATGGCTGAGATTCTGAAGGAGCGGTTTAAGGGAATCATGGGGTCGTCGTTCGGGCGCGCTCAAACACTGAACTGGGAGGAGTTGGGACTGCCACGTAGACAACTGGACCACCTGGAGGGGGCGTTTACGGAGGCCGAACTGCTCTCAGCGATCAAAGAGACCCATGGCGAGAAGGCGCCAGGCCCCGACGGGTTCACGGGGGCCTTCTTTAAGAGAGCCTGGCCGGTCATCAAGCAGGATTTACTTGCGGCTGTTAACTGTGTTTACAATCTCAGAGGGAGGAATTGGGACCTGCTAAACACGGCAAATATCGTGCTTATCCCTAAGCGGGACAATGCTCAGGACCCCGAAGATTTTCGGCATGTGAGCCTCATGCACAGCGTTCCAAAGCTTGTAAGCAAAATGCTCGCCGCTCGGCTAGCTCCAGAGATTCACAACTTGGTCACGCACAATCAGAGCGCCTTTATTCGAGGAATGTCAATCCAGGACAACTTTCTCTATGTCAAGAATGTGATAAAGGCGGCTCACTCGGCAAAATCACCGCTTGTGTTCCTTAAACTAGACGTGGCCAAGGCTTTCGACTCAGTATCCTGGGAATATCTGTTGGAGGTGATGGAGGCAATGGGGTTTGGACAGAGATGGAGAGACATGATTGCTTTGATATTGGCGTCGTCCTCTTTCAGAATACTGTTGAATGGAACGCCCGGATCGCCTTTTCTCCATCTCCGTGGCCTGAGGCAGGGGGACCCACAGTCCCCCTTGCTTTTCATCATTGCTATGGAACCACTACAGAGGCTGCTTGTGATGGCAACGGAGAGGAACATTCTGAAGCCGCTAGGGATGCGAGTGGCACGATTCCGGGCCAGTTTCTATGCGGATGATGCGGCCTTGTTCATCAACCCGGCACATGAGGAGATGTCCGCTGTCACTGCCATCTTGGAGATGTTTGGAAATGCATCGGGTCTCAAAACAAACCTGAGTAAATCGGTGGCATACCCAATTGCTTATTTGGACAGTGACCTGCAACAGCTACTAGGGCCTGCTGGGATTGCCCAAGGATCCCTCCCCTGTCAATACTTGGGGCTGCCCCTGGGAGTGCGTAAACCGAAGAGGATTGAGGTGCAGCCGCTCTTTGATAAGATTGCCGGTAAGCTGTCTTTAAGGAAAGGCCGGCTTCTGAACAGAAAGGGCAGATTGGTTTACACAAATTCGGTGATCACGGCCACGGCAACATACTTCTTGACTGCTTTCCTCCCGGAAAAATGGTTTATCAAGAAGGTGGATAAGTTGAGGAGAAATTTCCTCTGGGAGGCGGAAGATACAAGCATTGGGGGGCGAAGCCTTGTAAATTGGACACAAGTGTGCTCCCCAATAAAGAATGGAAGGCTGGGGGTGAAGAACATTGAATGTTTCAGTCGGGCCCTCCGACTGCGATGGGAATGGTTTCGCTGGGCTGAGGAAGATAGGCCATGGAAGGGATCGTCGACGCCATGCGATGAGAAGGACAAGCAGCTGTTTGCGAGCTGCACTTCGATCATGCTGGGGGATGGGCAAACGGCTGCTTTCTGGACGGACAGATGGCTGAATGGAGAAGCCCCATGCATGGTCTTTTCAGAACTGTATCAACTAGCCAGGTTCAAAAAGATAATGGTGCGGGAGGCGCTCCACAGCAGAAGATGGATGCATGGACTGCCGAGAATGACAAGGGAGGAGCAGCTCAACCAATTTGTGCGGCTCTGGGAAGAGGTGCAATTGCTGCATCTCACGGACGGCAAAGACCAAATCTGCTGGAACCTAACTGCAAACCTACGCTACTCAGCAGCCTCTGCTTATGACATACAATTTGTGGCAAGAGTGGTCAAACCTGATCTGGCCAAAATATGGAAGAGTAAGATGGAGGGGAAGATCAAGTTCTACCTATGGCTGTTGATCCAAAACAGGAACTGGACCGCCGATCGACTGCAAGCAAGGGGATGGCCCCATAATGCAATGTGTGTTCTGTGTGACCAGGAAAGTGAGACGGCGGATCACATCACACTAGGCTGCTGTTTTGCCAAAGAGGTCTGGATGCAGTTCCAAGGAGGTACTGGAAGAATGGCAATAGAGGTTCCGTCGGCTGCAACCATTAGGGAATGGTGGGCCAGCCTATGTGAAGGCAGGGGGACAAAGGAGAGGAGCAAGGAGCAAATCACGTTAGCGGCTTACATTGCTTGGAACATCTGGAGGGAAAGGAATAGAAGAATCTTCGAGCAAAAGGAGCTGACGCCGGTTGCCCTTGCTGGAATGATAAGAGATGAGGCTCGAGTTTTCTACGAGGCCACTAGCCCTGTGACCATAGAGGGCTGACCGCCGAGGAGGAATTTGTCTTCTCCCCCAGCTCTTTTTTTTGTTGGTTTTCTTCCTATTCTTTGACCCTGTTGTTTGAGGGCTGCCTAGGCTTCCTGCCTGGCAGAGTTGCTATCTGCCTTGGCAGACTGCATGTTGTAATGACTTCCTCTATCCTTCTTAAATGCAAAAGCAGAGCTCCTGCTGTTTCACGTCAAAAAAAAAAATACTTGAGGAGGTTAACATTGGACTGGGATAGTAAGTGTTCTAGTGTTGAGCCTGGTGTGGAAGCAGCGGTTCTTGAGAGCCTTCAACCACATGGAGATCTTCAAGTGTTGTGCATTAGAGGGCACGGAGGTCCTTCGTGTCCAACATGGCTTGGTGATGAGTTCGCTGTTGAAGCTCTACAATCTCTTTTTCTTGATGGTGTTTCTTAGGAAGTTCTCCCTTCTTTATGGAAGGCGTGGGATCTTCGTGAACTGAGGTTTGAGGATATTACCAGACTGAAGGAGTTTATCATAGAGAGAAGTTTCTGCATGTTAATAAAACTTGAACTCATTGGCCTAGGAAGTTTTGAAAAATGGGTTTTCCCAGCTGAACAAGAGTCTTCCCAGCAGTTGCCAATGGATGCTCATGTGTTCCCTCTCTTGCAAGTGCTGATTATTAGAGAGTGCCCGAAATTCTTGGAGTTTCCAGTTTCAAACCACATTCTTTACCCAGATTGTTTTCCCAAACTACAAGAGCTTGAGATACAACACTGTCCAGAATTCTTGTCTCCCATCTCCTGGATTGAAAGTCTGCGTAATGTCAGGTTAGAAAATGTGAAACTATTAAAGGGGTTTGCATACTCAAAATCACCCATTGGCGTAAAATTGAAAATTGAGGTAAAGGGTGATTTGCATAGCTTAGAGCAAGTGTTAGTTTTCAGTAAAGAAACAAGTCCTAACCTCGTTGAAGACATTGTTTGTATCTAGTTCAGATGGTCTGGTAGGAATGGCAGCTCCCTGTTGAGCATATGGAGGCCCATAGCTTAAGTGGTAATACTGGGAAGGAATTGACAGAGCTCCTCCCCCACCTCCCAAAGCTCTCCAAATTGTATATATGGGATTGTAGAAACATAAAAAAGCTAGTAGTGGAGCTGGATGTGCAACAAAAAACATCAGAAGCATCAGAGATTGGGAGAGGTGAAATAACAGTAGCAGCAGAGGAAGAGGATGATGGGGTGCTGCTCTTCCCAGCTCATCTCTGTGACTTGGAGTTCCTTTTCTGCCCACAGCTTGTCCTGGTGGACCCGCCAACTCTTGTTCCTGGAGGAGGATGCCTCCAAGCCTTGCGATCCCTCCAGAGATTAAGCATATGCAATGCCCCAAAGTTTCTGTCCGCCTTTTTGTTTCCCCGTCACATATTTTCCTTCCTCCCTGCAGTTCCTGAAGCTTAGGGGTGTGGAAGGCATGGAGACACTGGAGCCCCTCTCAAACCTCTCCTCTCTCACCAGATTAGAATTGCAAGGTTGTGGAGAGGATCTGAAATGTCAGGGCTTGTGCTCTCTCCTTACCGCCGGAGGAAAGCTGAACAAATTAACAGTCCTTGGCAGCCCTGGGTTCTTTGATGGTTGGAATCCCAATCACATACGGGCTTTGGAGGATGCTGAGGGAGGTGAAGAGCAGCAGACGCTGCAGGAGCTTGTCACGGATGCAATAGGGCTCCTTTCTGCACCCATCTGCAGCTTCCTCTCGTCCTCCCTTATGAAGCTGGAACTTAGAGGGAGAGGGTCCAAACGGGTGGAGCGCTTCAGCAAGGAACAAGAGGACGCCCTTCAGCTCCTCTCCTCCCTCCAGAAACTTGAGTTTTTGTATTTCCAAGGTCTCCAGCAACTCCCTGCAGGGCTGCACAACCTTACCAGCCTCAAGGAATTAATAATCTATGACTGTCCAGCCGTCTCATCACTGCCCAACGATAGGCCTCCCCAAATCACTGCAAAAGCTAGATGTCAGATTCTGCAACAAGGAGCTAACACAGCAGTGCAGGGGGTTAGTGGTCAGGGTCAGGTTTAAATATTCAGATCTGCTTCATTGTAGTTGCACGGAGGGATGATGCTTCCTGTACTAACTAACAAGTTACTCCTCTGTGCAGACAAACAAGACATAATTGAATGGCTTATTATTATTATTTCCTAAAGCCCCAAATGCCAGAAGATGCAACTTATTATCGAAAACTTGCACTGCAGAGGTAACAAGGGATTATTCATGTCTGCTCTGAGTGCCAGAAGAGGGACATAATTAGCCCCAAATAACTGAATGGCTGGTCGAATTTTGCAGGTGTGACAACTCACTCGAGAAGGACTGCTATACACCTGCTTGATGACTCCAGTAGGGTGTGCTTAAAACACTGCAGAGGTTCATTCATGCGAGGTAAATAGGCCCCAGTGAAGTGTAACTCTGCAAGATAGCTACATGTTCTTATCAGGTTAATTGACTTGAAAACATTTCAGTCGGCTGCCAAGGAGGCAAGGAGGGTGATGAATTGACTTGCAACCGGTCCGCAGAATATCTGGAGCCATGCTAAGGACGAAGCAGCAGAAACACTGCCCAGGCTAGAAGAAGCATAGCCTGCAGCTGGGTATATCTGAAGCCTGTCAGCCTTGTTATGCCGCTTCGAATTAAATTGCTGCAATGAGTATTGAGTAGGTCCATATCGTGTGTGTGATGGTTAGTATTTCGGTCATTCAGTATTAGTGTAGGTCATGTAGCACAAAATATTCCGACACTGACGGGCAGAACCATGGCAATTACTTACACATCCCCCTCTTTGTCAGGAACGAGACTGCATCTTCTGAAGAAATCGACACTTGTCATGTTGATAACTCAAGAAATTGACACCCAGCGGTTGGCGCCAAACCAGGCACATTGTCGACCATCAGACGGCAACTTACTGCCTCGGTCTGAGTGACGACGCACCGCCACCCTCGATCTGAGTGCCTAGTCTGCAGCTAGTTGTATATCTGCAGCTATTTGGCAAATGGAATGATGCTCTGCTCATCTCCCCTGCTTCTCAAGCATACTAGAAACCCGATGGATGCTTGCTTGCTTATTCGGAGTAGTGTCTGTCGCTGCCTCTGTTGATTGTTGCTGCAGGTCTATGGATTTGAACATCTGCCAAAGCTCGTGCTCATGTTTTCTTTGATTCCCCCGACTGTCTTTTTCCTTCCTTATTTTGAACTCTTGTTCAGCGTGTGTTGTTGCTGCATCACAAAACAGAGCTTAAATAATTTTGACGATGCAAAGCCTGGCTAGAGATTTATTTATTTATTTGCATTCGGAGAAATTTGGTCTTGAAATTTATAGCTGTTCAGAGCTCTTTCTTTCTTTCTTTCTTTGCATTCAAACACCACATCTCAATGTGACACATGCCCCGCACAAGGAAAAAAACACACGCAAACTATTCTGACCTTGACTGGCATGCAGATGCAGAACAAGGCCAATTACTTACACATCTCCTTGTCAGGAGAACAACCAGGCTGGCGGCATCATCTTGTGAAGAAATCGACACTTGTTATGTTGTTAACTGAAGAAATCGACAGCCAGCGTTTATCGTGGCATACCACCACCCTTGACCGTGCATCCAACAACTCTGAAGACTGCAGCTGTCGCTACTTGAATTACCGTTTACTGACTCCTTGTTCACATGCTTTACTTCAGTGTTAAAGTTATCTTTCACTAGATGTAATAATTGGGTATAAAACTCGGGAGATCATCTTCCTATTACTTGGGGTAAACCCTAGCCACCTGCTTTTGCAACAAGTCCGGTTCAGAAAAAGATTGATGCTGCCTGCTTTCAGAGCGGCGACTGCGGCTGCGGGTGGCCGTGATCCGCGACCACCATGGGTTGTGTGCAAGTTGACCCCAATGAACACATCATATGTAACTGAATGAACGCTATTTTTCTTTTTTGCAGGGAGAAAGGAGATTGTATTAAATTAAGGGGGCATGATATCGTTCATACAAAGGGTAGCAATCTCCTCTAAGCTAGAGCCTAACCACACAGCCGTTCGTGGCATTGTACGCCCATACGCAGCAAGGGCATCACTCACTCTATTTTGACTTCGGCTGATAAGCTTGACCACCACTTCTCTATCATTTTCCAACAACGCCTTGATTTCCTGGATACATGCCGTATTGCTAGATCGATCTATACCTGGAGTTGTTATTATGGATACAGCCTCCTTACAATCCAGCTCCATCAAGATGGGTCGATCAGTTCGCTCCAGGGCCAGCGCAAGGCCTTCTCGACAGGCAGCCAACTCAGCCTGGAGGGCATTATCACATGTGAAAGAGCCCCTGCAAGCAGTAAAAATTATGGCCCCCACATCATCTCTCAACACCATCCCAGCTCCAGCTGATCCGTCCGCTTCCTGATAAGCTCCATCCGTGTTAAGCTTTGTCCAGCCCTCCGGCGGTGGTGACCAAGTGAGTTCATCCTTCCTAGTGGCTGACCGAGGTGCATGTTTCTTCACATGTGGAGCTCCAGCAACGTGCATAGGCATCTTGCCCTTGGCAATATCACTAGTTGGGTGGAACTGAAGAAAACGACAGGAAGCTTCGGTTGGCGGAGGGACTTTCTCATGAGTTATCTCATTACGTACGTGCCAAACACGCCAGAGAGTCATCAGCAACACCATTCGGGATGTGTCTGGCAATGGTTCCAACACACCCAACAGCCATTCCGGGCCGGTGTTCGGAACACTCATCACATCAGGCAGCGCCCAATCTGTCTGCATAGCACGCCACAACTCAACTGCACGGGGGCACCTGTAGAATGCGTGGAAGCAGTCCTCGCGTTCCGTACCACACAAGGGGCATATGTCAGAGACTTCCAAACCACGAGAAAACTTATTTTCCCAAGTCGCAAGGGAATTTGTGGCAAGGCGCCAAGCAAAAACGCGTACCTTAGGGGGGGGGGGGGGGGGGGGGGCAGGGCACCCCCATATGATCTTCCAGTGGCGCGCTGACCATCCGGTGCCCTGCTAGAAGCGCTTGCCAATGGGCGTTCGCGCTCGTCCATGGCAAAGCGGTATGCTAACCGGACCGAGAACATCCCGGTCTTCTCTGGAGCCCACGCGAGGACATCATCAATGAACGCTATTTTCTCCCTTAAATTTTTACTCCCTCCGTCCGAAAATACTTGTCATCAAAATGGATAAAAGAGGATGTATCTAGATGCATTTTAGTTCTAGATATATCTCTTTTTATCCATTTTGATGAAAAGTATTCTCGGCCGAGGGAGTACTTTGTAACTATTCACATCTCTTTCTTTGCAAGACCGTTACGACTTCAAACCCACATCTCATAGATGCCCGCAGAAAAAAAAAAGTACACCCCAACCACATGCCTTGGATTTTCCTTTCATTCTTCCTCTATGTTATTTGCGAAATCTGTTTTTTAGGCGCCATTTTCACCACTTTTTAGAAGCTTTTCACTTTTTTAATTTTTATTTTCGGTGTTTCTTTTCAGTTTTCTGCATGATAGTTTTTTTATTTCTCTTCCCATCTTTTTTTTATTTTTAAAATTAATGAGCATTTGAAATTTTTTGCACATTTTTTAATTCTTCAATAAATTCATACACATGAATATTTTAAATCCATGAATATTTTGTAAAAAATTAAAGCATTTCTTAAAAGTACTGTACATTTTAAAAATTTCATGAATATTTTTTAAATTATGAATATTACCATGAGCATTTTTTGTAAATTCATTGATATTTTTAAATTAGAGAACATCTTTTTAAAATATCTGATTGTTTTATGATTTTGTCAAAAAAAATTAAAATTGCCAAAAAAAACAAAGAGCTGATTTTTTAAGCTAGCCATGAGAAAAAGTATAGCGATGCAAGGTAGCTTTTTTTGTTTGAGGCAAGCGATGTATAATTTTTTTGTTGTATTTAAAAAAGATTGCATAATTTTCAAAAAACTACACACGTCTTTTAAAATATTCAAGCATTATGTATAAAAATCCACACACTTTTCCTAAATATTTTGCATGCAATTAATTGAGTGTTCACTTTTGTTAAACACAGTTTTATGCTAAACACAGAAAGTCCTACCAAAAGCAAAGTAAACCGTTCGGTACATAAATAAATCACAAATGCCTAACTGCCTTGACGATCCTATAACACAATGACAGAATGTGGATACCTCTCCTATATGAGAAGCACAGGAGCGACAATGTAATGCTCTCTGCATCAATTTGCTGCCGTTTCGCATAGGCGAGCCCCCGATTGTGCCGGCCCATTGCAACACAATGTAGCGAGATGACACTTGGGAACCGGCACTGCAGCGACTTAGTTCGAGACGACTCTGTACCGTCTCTGCTTACTATAGTGGCAGATTTTCTCTAGTATTTTTTTCATTCATTTTTTTGACAAACACATAAACAAATATATTTTTAAAAATTGCAATTTTGAAGAAAGTAAACATTTTTAAAGTGCAAACCTTTTTCTTCAAAAATTGGAATATGTTTAGGAAAAAGTGAACATTTCCTGCGAATGTCAAATATTTTTTTTTCAAAGATTGCTCGTGGCCTCCGCCGCTTCCCCGAGCGTGCGCTGTCTTGACTGGCCTCAACATCGCGATGGCGGAGGAGCAGCCAACACCGGCCCCTATGTCGGTGTTTCGGCAGGCGCATAAGAAGTCGTGTTACAACCCCTTCCTCCTCGGGCAGCACCTGTTGGTGGAGAGCCAAATCTATGAGAGCATGCGAGCGAGGATGCCGTGGTGGCCATGGGCCACGGCAACCCCAACTTCGTTGTCGAGCAGCGGGCGCTCTACGAGGCAGCCCGCACCCATGCCGCCGCTCGTAACACGGAGGCAGCGCAGGCGATTGCGGATGAGAACACCATCATTTATGTGTCTTACGCGCCCCAACAAACTTTCGAGCGCGCCAGTGGCATGAGGATTGTGTCGCCCCGTCCATCGTGAACCTCATGTCCACCCGTAACGGATAGGTCGCGGGCTCCAACGAGAAGGAGTAGTGCATCGGAGGCGGCGGGCCTGGTGTCCCAAGTGGGCCGGTCCATCCTCCATCTCCTACTCTTCCTCCCGGCAACCGCACCTTCACTTCACGGGTGTTATTCCCGGCACTCATGGATATGGCGAGATGGACCCGGCGATCGTCGGAAGGGAACAACAAGAACGTGTAGGATGGGCGCCGCCATAGGCTAGATTTAGGTCCGGTCTTTTTTTTAATGGAAAATGTTGAAAATGTAATGAAATTGTTTCGGTTTGTGTGAAAATCATCTGGTTTGCTGCGGCTACGGTTGTAAGGCTGGCTCCCATATTTACTGATTCCGCCGGTCCACATATGGATACGATGTCCGGTGTGAGTCAGCGTTCGAGATGCTCTAAAGAATCTTGTAGAGTAACAACTGCGTACCTACGTACGTACGTACGCTGCGGGTGATCCCTTATAAAGAAAAAGAAAAAGGGTAAACGCGGTGGTGATCGATGGCCGACGCCGAGCAGCAGCAGCTGCTGGCGGCGGAGCCCGAGGAGTGCAGCCGGTCGGCGGTGATATTCCTCTTGGGCTGCACCGTCGTGGCGCTCTTCTCCACCGCCATCGACGACCGCAGTGTTAACGACCTCAAGGTCCTTGCGCTGACGCTCCTCCTTGCCCCGGTCCTCTGCCTGACCGCCCCCATCATCAGCCTTGTCACCGCCTCACCGGTATGCTCATTCAACGGCACCATGGAAACCCGGACGGAGAGAGGATCGTCGATGAGTTGCTTCTGCTCTGGTGATCCATCAAATCGTTTTGCCTGGAACACATCATCATCAGACTAGGTCCATCCATCATCGTAATCTGAGATTCATGCTACCTAGCTAGTACCTGCGGTTTATTATCAGGTTACGAGAGTTTATGCATCATGCTTGAGCATACATAATTAAGATGATTGGACGCCATTGGAGATGACTTCTGTTGTCAGTTTATTTGCATGTAGGTATGGGGGCAACTTATATATTGTACGGTGATGTTAAAACTCCAACATCAGATTTTTAACCATGACAGATTGAATGTTTTTTGTGCAAATTATGATGCGGCAATGAGGGCAATTTTCTTTAGTAAGCATGGAAAATCCTGGCTAAAACTGAACATCACAAGGATTTGTCATGCTTGCCAGAAGTTGCCGTCCCCGCGACATTATAATTTATCATAAAAAAGTTTGATTTGTCATGCTTAAAAAATCTGACGCTTAATTTGTAGCGAAATCCGTATTGTATGGTTGTCTAAACAAACCGCAAAAGCACACACACGACAGACGTGCTCGAAAAATGGTTTGGATAAGGCAGATCATCGTAATGCACTAAAGTATAAGACAATAGGTTCCATTGCTAGGCTCCATGCCCGACACAACCTTTCTTATTTATCATTCATCTATCTTCACATTTATCTTCACTGATCCATTTTTCACTATCAGAATGAACCTTTGCCGAGTGTCCGGGTGTTTGCTGAGTTTATTTTATCCGGGCACTCAGAAAAGTAAATGAAACCGAGTGGGAGAAAAAAAACTCAGAAAGACGGGTGCCCATGGCAAAGACAGTACTCTTTACCGTGTTCGGCCTACATGGCACTATTTTTTCCTTCTTCTTTTCCTTTTTACATTTTTTTAAAAGGAGGGTTACCCCGGCCACTACACTAAAATGATGCATGCAGCCATATTATTAAGCAAACGGTTCAAAAGGTCTGTGATTTGGTACAAGCTCACTGGGGAGCCAAAGTAAATTGAAGATAAAAGTTGCCACAACCGGCAAAAAAAGGGTCAAGATGACTAAACATCTATCCTATTATTAGAACACCATCCAAACCTGTTGTAAGGATCATGTGCTACCGTCTCCGAACGGTTGCACCCAGCCATAAGCCCCATTCCCGACACACCCTTGGCCCCCGCGTCGCTCCCGCAGGGGCGACTCGGGCGGCGCTAACCCTAGCCGCCGCCGGCGGCTCCTCCCCCTTCTCCTCTCCCTCGCCACCACCGGAGGGGGTCGCCGGAAAGCCGTGCGTCCGCCGGGGAGGGTGGTGGCGAGGATCTGTCCGCCTGTTTCGCGCAGGGGATCTGGAGCCGAGGCGGTGGCCTCGGGTGGTGGTGCGTCGTCGTCTTCAGCCCGCGGCGTCGCTGGTGCTGGCCGCCCCCTTGGCCACGCGGGTGGCAAGGCGGTGGCGGGTGGTGGCTGTGGGGCGCGGTGGCCACGGGGGCGCCCGCCCCGGACCTGACGCCTTCGCCCCCAATCCGTTCGGCCTCTGTCAGATCTGGCTTCCGGCTGGCCCTGGTCGCCGGCGCCGCGTCTGTGGTAGGGGTGGGGGAGATGGGGGACCTGGAGAAATCCACGGCTGGCTATGCCGGCCACGACGACGGCGACACCTGAGGGCGTCGTCTCCTACCTGTAGGCGCCGTCAAGGTGCCCCCTTTCCCCCTTCTGCCTCTCTCCCCTGCTCGTGCACCGGGGTGAAAACCAAAATCCCCCTGGATTGGGCGGCAGCGACGCTCGCGGCGTCGCCACCTTCATGGAGGTGCCGCCTTCGGTTGAGCATGGGGAGGTGGCAAGTTCGATCTGGTTGGTGGGCGTCCGGTGGCGACATGGTTGGCGTTGGCGGGGTCTTGGTGGTTCTTCTCCAAGTCAGTGGCTTCCCAACATTGTCTGCTCTGTCACCAGCAGCCTCACCATGCTTTTTGCTTCTCCTTGAGTGTTGGTTCCCCCCGCTCCATGTTTGCCTTTGTGGAGCTCGGCGACGCGAGTTAGTGGTGCCCTGGTCAGGCTCTCCGGGCGGCAATAGCGTCGGCCGTACATCTTTGCTCTAGGGAGAGTGTTTGCATCGCCCGACGGATCGGCGCCTCGTGCCAGGCGAGGGGCTAGGGAGCCCCTTCGGAGTTGCAGGATGTTGTCAACGGTGCGGTTGGAGTCAATGGAGCCGTCAGCGTTCCCTTACATGCTAGTTAGATCGCCACAAGGCTTGCTGGTGTACGGGATGGATTGAACTTGATGGAGGGCTTCATTGTCTTCAAGTTGGTCTTGTTCTTTAGTTTTCTTCATCTTTGCTTGTAGATGGTAGGAAGCCTATTAACTGCTTGCACAGCACTATGTATCCTTTTAGTTGTTTCTTTGTTCTTCTTTGTAAGTTGGTGGTTGCTGTAATCCTGGCCGGTTGATGGCTTTGTTAATTCAAAGCCGGCCTCGTCTTGAGCCTTCGTTCTAAAAAAGTAATGATCACGTATGGATCCAAAAGGTAGCTGTATATATGGCCTGCAAAAGAATTATAAGAGCTTGTGTGTTAAAAATCATGTCATTTTTGCAGTTCCATATAGCCCAAAGTAATGCGCATACTCCCATTTGAATATGTCCCGTAGTGTATGGCTCCACTTCATTTAGCTATATCCCAAATAACGTGTTAATACTATTTGGAGGTCAGACATTAAAGGCTACATGACTCGTACGCCATAAAAACATGGCGAGAGAACATTTGAGAAAGAGGCATTGTATAGTTTCATCTTGATCAGAAAAGCAACATCGTTTATTACCCTCCCATCTCGGTCGGCAATGAGAGGTCGCCGATGATGATCACCTTGTTGAACAATATAAGGTAGAACAATCATGGACCACCAGCAGAATCGGATCCTAGGTAGAGTCAGCAACTCTGTTATGTGGCATACTGCTTGTAGTTGTGTCGTGACGAATTTTTTGAAGACTGGAATGGTAAGGTTGATCTATCTATCTATCCGTCTGTTGTTTTACTAGGCTTTATTTATTGTACAATCAAGAATGTGGTCTTTTAATAGACCACTCTGATAGACTTACAACAGCTCTGTTTTGTGGCTCTATATATTGTTGCAAGGAAAGTTACAAATTTTTATGTCCCGGTCGATGCCTCAGTTTCATACTATGCTTACTCTACTGTATATGGTTTACTATGCTTATTATGTTGACGTCTAGGATCCTTGCGGTGAAAATGTTTCTATTGGACAAAATTCACGTTGTGACGCATATAAATAAACAAAATAGAAGCCAACCGGGCGGGGCCGTGCAGCTCCGGAGTGGGCCACCAGTTCCTTCATCCTCTGCGCTGCTCTGCTCTGCTCCCCGAGTCCAACAGCAGACGGCAAGGAGACGCTGAACGGCGGGCAAGGATGAGGACGCGTCGTCTTCCGGCTGCTCTGCTCGCCGGCCGGCCTGGTCGCCATCCCAACCTCTGCTCCGTCGGCAAGGCAGCGCAGTGCCACCCACAGGGTCAGGTCAGCTCTCATCCCCATGTGTTTGTGTTTATTCCCGTGACGTTCGTTTCCATCGCGACCTTCTTCTTCCTCACTGCCCACAGACAAATGCCATAGCCGTCCACCCTCAGGACAGCCCCACCCGACAGAGTTTCATGTTGTCTCTGCAAGTTCTCCGTGTTGCCACAAATAATTTTTCTGAGGAAAATGTGCTTGGCCGCGGCGGATTCGGCATCGTTTACAAGGGGGTGCTGCACGATGGAACAATTATTGCTGTGAAGAGAATGTTGTCCACGGTGATCAGCAACGAGCCCATTGATTAGTTCCAAGCAGAAATCGCAATCCTGAAGGTGCAGCACCGCCACCTCGTGTCTATACTGGGGTACTCGGTCGAAGACAACGAGAGGCTGCTCGTCTACGAGCACATGCCCAATGGTTCTATGAGCAAGCATCTCTTCCGGTGGAAGCTGCTAGGCTTGGAACCCCTCTCCTGGAAGAAGCGGCTCAGCATTGCACTGGACGTCGCTCGTGGTATGGAGTACCTCCACTCGCTGGCGCAGCACTGCTTTATCCACAGGGACCTAAAGCCGGCGAACATCCTGCTCGGGGACGACTTCCGCGCAAAGGTGGTAGACTTCGGGCTGCTTAGGCCGGCACCAGACAGGAATGCTTCGGTGAAGACAAACGTGGCAGGAACTTGGGGCTATTTAGCACCAGAATATGTTGGTATGTTAATTTCACCTCAATGAATGGATTTTTTGGCTCCAAGATCAAATACGCGTAGCAGACGATTTTTGTGGCTCCAAAATCAAAATACGCGTAGCAGATGAATGGTCAAGGTTTATCCTTGTCACCATTTAGAGCCATACTCATCAGCATATTTTGAATCTCCCTCCACTGACCCTGTTCATACGCGTAGCATATTTTGAATCAGCATATTCTTTTTGAAAATGGGTCCTCCTATGCCGATGCGCTTGAACACCAAATGAGTCTGAAGCCTGTTTCCAAGCAAACACTTTAACTTTAGGAGGTACAAAATTATTTGTAGAACGTAAAATCAACATGAACAGGGGGCAATAGCCCCCCCCCCCCCCCACCCCCTCGATGCGCTTCACGATGTTGTAATTATTCAGTTGTTATTTATAGCTGAGTACATGTATTTCCTCCGCTTTTATTTACTCTGCATATTAGAGTTGACTGAAGTCAAAATTTGTAAAGTTTGACCAAATTTATAGAAATGAATATAAATATTTACCATAATAAATCTATATGATGTGGAAGTACATTCAAAAATGAATCTAATGGTATTGATTTGTCATTGTATATGTTAATATTTTTGTCTATAAACTTTGTCAAAGTTTGTAAAGCTTGACTTTGACCAAAACTAATATGCGGAGTAAATAAGAACGGAGGGAGTATCTTACAATCACTAGGGCATAAAAATTAACGGCTCGGATCGAAAGAATGAAGTGCTTTTTCGCCATCAACCATAGCTTCAATTTGTTACCGGATTTGGTAGCGGCACTATCAGTCGATCGCCTTGGGAAGATGACCAAGGTGGTAGTGGTGCATGCAATGGGCGCAGAACCATCCAATTCTAATCCAGGTTTACCATCAGGCCTTGATGCAGTTGGTGAACCTGTGTGATGTTGTACAAAGTGAAATTTCGCTTTTGAAGTGTACATTTATTCATAAAAAAAGGCATGTAGAAGATATTGGTGTTCACGACATGTTAGGCATGGTATGTACTCCCTCCATTCCTAAATACTCCCTCCGTCCCAAAATTCTTATTCTAGACTTTTCTAGATACGGATATATCTAATAGTATAAGTCTTTTTAGAGATTTCAATAACAACTACATACGGATGTTTATAGATATATTTTTTACTGAAACTTAGCAGGAGCTCTGCTTTTTTAATTAAGCAGAGGGAAAACTGTACGTTCACGGGGCCCGGGTTTGGAATATACCCTGTCGATGAAATGTGAGTGGGTGCAGTAGACGGGGCCTGACTGGCATCATCCCAGGAAGGAATGAAAGCATTGTGCACGGCTAGGTGTGCTAGCCATGATGTGCAAGGAAAGAAACCTGCATGAATGAATAGTGAACATTTTTCATAATTCATGAATATTTTTAAAATTGTGATTATTAACACATGAGCATTTTTTAAAATTGAATAATATCTTTTTATTTTTTTAACGTTTTCTGATTTTGTGAAATATTTTTAATCTTCCAAAAAACACAGAGAGCTCGTTTTTTTAAGCTAGCGCCATGAGAAAAAGTGTAGCGATGCATGCTAGCTAGGAGGCTAGGCTTGCTGCAGATTTACATGCGCATGTTTTTATTTGTCCGAAAATCCTTCCCATATAACTCCTTTTCCTAATACGCATTTTATCCAATTTTGTATGTTCCATGTTGGACTCGGCCTATACATGTCATATGTGTCCCTCCGAATAAACCTTCCCACCTTCCGGTAAGTTTCCTTTTCTAATTAATTTTCCTTGATCTAGTTTTGCACACACATGCTAGACTATGTGACCTTTGGGATTTTACAGATTTACACGTGCATGTTTCTTATTTGTCTGAATTTTTTTTCCAATATAAGTCTTTTTCCTAATATGTACGTCATCCAATTTTGTATGCATCCAAGTTGGACTGGGCCTGTACATGTGCTTGTTTTTTTTCTTCCGAATAGACCTTCCTGTAGTACTTGATCTAGTTTTGCATGTACCCTTGTTAGACTCAACATACATGCGTGAATGATGGATTGTTTGTACACACTTTATATTTTACGTAACATTTGGGTCTTTTAATCTCAACCATTATACTTAGAATCAACGGAGTATAATTTTTTGACATATGTGGATTGACTTCCGTTTTAGTTATAT
The DNA here is from genome assembly GCA_963921465.1 of Triticum timopheevii. Classification (NCBI taxonomy): domain Eukaryota; kingdom Viridiplantae; phylum Streptophyta; class Magnoliopsida; order Poales; family Poaceae; genus Triticum; species Triticum timopheevii. The sequence continues at coordinate 2,506,669 of OY997263.1, forward strand.
AATAATAATAATAATAGATATTAGAGTATGATAAGTATGATTAAATATACAGGTAATTTGGATGAATTGTTCCATGGTATCATTATCTTACAACTTGAAGCTGTTCCTGAATTTTTAAAATGTTACACAAAATTTTTGACATACCTTGCTTACATATCGAATGGACGCAATCAAGTATTTCGAAGGAGAGTTTGTCCACACTAGCTATATAACAGAGATCATGGTAATGTTATATTTTGGTGACCTAAAAAGTTTGTCATCATGTTTTAGAACATATATATTTGGTTACATGCCTAATCTATTCTAGTTATATTGGGTATGATTTCATGTATTTAAGGAATTTACAGACTAAAATGTTTAGCAGCGTTCACTGCTCAGCACACGCTGCCAGGTCACCGTTTTGTGGCGTTTAGGAGTCACTTGGACGCGCTAGTAGTTGTTTAGGTTGTTTAAATTTGTGGTTGTTATTTTTTTAGAGGATGTTAACAAAATTATATATATATATATATATATATATATATATATATATATATATATATATATATTATTGAAAAGTTTATATGTATATGAGGAACTACTGCCTGCATTCCTGTGCTGATATTCTGTAGATGCACAGCAGTAAAAGAAACGTAGTAATAGTTCGAAATTAACTAACAAAATTCTTGGTAAATTAATTGTTCCCCATGAAGTAACCACAAATTCTTAGCGAAATTAACTAAGAACAACTTGGCTAACAACTCCTCTATAGGTAAAAGCCTAAGTGAAAAACATCATTAATGCAATGGATGCCACTAGAAGAAATCCTGCTACTCATCCAAGTGGGAGTACGAAACAAATCGTCACAACAACTAGGAGTGCACATCGAAGCTTTTTAAAGTTCTCTAACTGCGCTCGCAGCTCGCTATTTTGGATGTGCAGAACATTAATTTGTGCTTGCTTCTCATCCATCTGCACTTGCTTCTCATCCATCTTGACTTCTTCTCTCGTGCATCTATCAATGCATCGTCCAACTGGGTTGTGAGTAATCGACTGCGGTACGCGACCAACTAATTTACATGTGTGGCAAGAGAAAGGTTGTTGCATGCATGTGTGCGTACGAATTAATGCAATGAAACGAGAGTTCCAAATGCTCTAATTAACTAATGGAAAGATAGAGATGTTTGGTTATACCTTGGTTCCTTTGCGTGCACACATCAGAAATTCTTTGACTTTCATTTCTTCAAGTGTACGTGATTCTCCTCACAACTGGGCTGTTGCAGCCACAAAGGAGCCCATGTTAAACTAAATGCCGCCAGATCAGACGGACGACCCGCTGTTGCAACGCGAGGAGTCACCGTACACAGCCAGGTTCGCAGAACACGTCGAAGAGCTTATGGCCAAACAGGGGAATGGGAGCTGAGAGAGAGAGAGAGAGAGAGAGAGAGAGAGAGAGAATTATTGTTCGGTGATATTAGCGGCGTTTGATGTGCCAAAGTGCTGCCAATATTTACATCCACCACATTTGCAGCGTCCAAGCTCGAAAGCTTGCTGCTGGTAGTAAATGAACTTGCACGTTCCGCCAGTATGAGCGCTACTAATATTTCGTACACTAGTGACGTTTCGGCCCACTGGACGCTGCTAGTAGTTCCTGGCTGATGGCTAGCTTGGATGTACACCACTAGCAGCGTGCGAAGCGCTCGAATGCTGCTAAAGGATATCTATCTGCAGCATTCGCTTAATCGGCAAGCGCTGCTACTACTTGTCCAAGTTAACTGATGCGTTCGTTTTTCGTTTTTCCAGGTCGCTGCTGATAGGGAAAATCCTACAAGGCCTTGTTTGGTGGAGGATGCTTGGAGGGGAATATCCACTCAGGGCCCAAAATCCTCACAAATCCCTCTCAGCCCATTTGACACATAGAGATTTTTTTTTGACAGAAAAATTGTAAGGGAGGCCCCTACAGTATAATTGATGCAACAAACCCAAATTACAAGTACCATGTCTTGAACCTGGGTGGGTGAGAAGGCATCAACCCCTTCCACCACTAGGCTATGCCTTAGTCTGCCAATCCCCATGAATCCCACCCAATCCACGTGGTACAGAAAACTCACGTAGCCGCTCATGGAACTGAGGAGAGTTGGACGCTCGCTATGCTGTTGTTGTTGTAGGAGGTTTAACCAAATAGAAGGATTTATGAGGAGGGAGGGATTAGTGAGAAATTGAGGGGATTGGGTGGAGGAGAGGAATTAACCAAATCCTCTCAAATCCCCATCCACTTTGGGGCTACAAAACCTCCCCTGTCAAACGAGGCCTCAGGGGTTTCTATACTAGTGAATCTCTATTTAAGATATAGATACATATTTGTTTTTATGCCATCTAGATTGGATATTGGATAGACAGAGCAGATGCGCCACAAAAGGAAACGAATCAATTCATGCTATAAAGTCAGTGAGGTGATAAGTACTCAAGGGTGTGCAATACTTGTTCCATTAATTCCCTAATATTAGGGTGGTATTTAATTACCACCAAAAACTCAGGATGACTTAGCGTGCTCGCCCTATATAAACGCTAGCAAATCGATGTACTCATCAACACATTTGGTAGATCAGATCAAACGGTAAAAAGAAGAGAGTGCCAGTACATAGCTAGCATTGTATTTTGTGATGGCGATTAGGAAGAGCAATGCAAGCTTTGTATGCTGGGCGGCCCTGATGTTGGTGATGGCCACTCTGATGTTGTCATGTGATGCTGATCCAAAAGGTTAACATCCTTTTTTTTCCTATTGTGTGCATATACTTAATTTTTCCTTGCATCTATGTTTGTAGCTAATAGCACCTATCAACAATGATTGATGAAGGAACCCATATTTTATTTATGATTGTAATTCATTTAATCTTTTTGTGTAGAATCATGCGGTTTGATTGAAGATGGATGCAACGAAGCCCAGTGTAGGGACTATTGTAGGATCATTGGTCACACCAAGGGATCTTGCCGGGAAGCCGAGTATTGTTGTTGTTTGATTGCCGCAAAGCCCAAGGTCGACGTTGTGCATCATCGTGATTGAGCTTCTATGAACATTATTTTATTAGATATATAGCAAAAGAGCCCTTGTAACGGGTACAAAATAAATAAATTTTATGCAGAAACATTTAGCACCTCCCATCACAGTTGCATAAGCTGAGTCATCAACATGCCACTTTGGCCCGGATTTGGGACAGCCCCTCCTTTTATCTTCTGCCATGATTGCTCCCCATTTTCTCAAACCATGGTTCCGCCTCTTGGGTCATGACTGTGGAACCTTGGCACCATGGATCATGTGTTGCCTCGCCTCTGACTCAGCTCATTGTACGACAAGTGGTAGAAAAAAAATATGCTTAAGTTGCACCTAATTCTTAAGTAGCTATCACAGGAAAAAATGGGCTTTCTAACCCTACAAGCATGTCAAGAAGTTAAGTGCTAAAGCTCCACACTGCAGCTTGAGGACAATACTATTTAAATCCAATCTAAGCAGCTTAGTGGTCATATGTGCACTTGAAAAACTATGTAACTTATCAAACAAACAAAATATACAACATGGAATGGGCCTTGCATTGTTATCAGATGCAATGGCAGTGTACATATATATACATACATCGCTATGTGTATGATCAAACTAAAATATATATTTTTTGAAGCCAAGCATTGCAGCATGAAATATTGCACCAAAGATCAAACAAAAATTTAAAAAATATCAATGGATTAATCAATTGAGAAAGATTCCAGCTACAATAGTTAGTTAACAAATAATAATATCACTGCCAAAAGAATAGCAATTGGCTGCTTGCATTAGGAAATTATACTCCTATAAAGGATGGTGGAGTACCCTCCACCCTGGGCGCCTCACAGGCAAAGAGCGCCTCTGATCCGTCTGTTGTTCGGTGGCTACTCGGGGGCGTCGCGACCCGATCCGATTTGCCCGGATGGCTGAAATCAGGGCGACCCGACTCGGATGTCCATGACAGGTGGATCGCCCGACGAGCCCGGGGCCACCATCATTGGGCGGCGTCAAGATCGCTCGCGGAAGCCACCACATGCTTTCTTGCATGCGAAGTCGTGCCCTGAATCACTTGGCGGCGTCCTCGCCCCATGCCGAGAAGGATCGGTCGCGACATGCACGCTAGTGGGTTGAGAGCGCCTCCGGGCAATCCATCCGGCGGTTGCGTGCCGTGGGGGGCTCCCCGGGGCTCTCCGAGCGTCTGATATGCGCGGACGGCTCGGATCACCGAGCGTCCCACGTCATTGGGCGGCGGCGGGCGCTCGCCCAATGGCCCTGTCATTGCCCTGTCGCACGATGTTCTGCATCGTCCACGGACCGGGATGGTCCAGTTGCAACAGGCGGGTCGTGCGGCATGACCGTCTGGCTGGCTCGCTCGTGGGCCATGCCCTTGTTAGCGTGCTTGCTACTCCTAGTCTCTCTAAACATCCCCACCCCAGAACCTATTTCAGCACCGTCGACACACACCCTCGACTCTAACCGTCAACCCTTTTGTGGTCTCGCCGTCGCCGATGTTGTAGGCCAACGATGTCTTCCCTGTCTCGTGGGACTTCGCAATTGCATGCATTCTCTCTATGAGCCGTAGAAGGTTCACCTACGACTGAACAAGAGATTCTACCAAAGACTATCACGAATTTCTAGTTATCTTATGGTTTGCGAACTGTTTCGCTTTGTTTCCTTGATTTATCCATCCAGGTAGATAAAGTATGAAAATTAACAGAACAACCAAAGACGGTGGGAATAGGGACGGTTGTTAGCACTAATCTTTATATTTTGTATCTGCATATCTCATAGGTTATGCATGTATCATAGGTTAGGGATCGGAGTAGCTAGTCTCGCGAAGCTTCAGTGGATGCGTGCAGAGAAGGTGAGGTGCCAAGCCACCATGCGATACTGCAAGCACGGTGAGATGACGATGTCAGGTGCCGTGTTGAGGCGGCAAGGTCATGTGATGCGGAAGCGTGTGGGCGGTTGAATTCTGACCGGCTACGCAATTAGTTGAAGCCATGAGAAGTGGTGTGCCAGTTAGTTAGTTTGTTAGCTACATGCATGTGCAAGTGGTTGCCGGATCATGCTTTAGTGGTTGGTGTAGTGTGCATGCATGAAGTTAGTGTGTGCGTCAGTTAGTTAGTTAGTTAGTTAGTGAAGTGAAAATATGTGTAGAGGCTCGGTTAGATTTCTCTCCCTCTTTCTCCGTTCTTTTAAAATTATTGCTTTTTTATGGGCTTTTGAAATTTTAAAATGATTGTTAATGCACAAAATACACATTGCATTTTTTGGAAGGCTATCCTCGTTTCAAAAAGAAAGGAAAATAATTGACGGTTGGGCAGATTAATAGTGCAACTTAATCACAATTTTCCCGCAAAAAAACTTAATCACAATCAACACAATTTTTTTTGCAGGAAATCACAATCAACAATTAAAGGAGAGGTACCTGGATTCGTAGTGACTTATAACTAAACAGTACTAGCCAACCCAATCAGGTGCAGTTAAGTTAACACTAACAGGGGATGCTTGACCAATGGACTGAGATATCAGATGGAGGTACCAAACTTGCCTTATATATATGAACCCGGCCATAGCCATGTCCATTGAAGAATACATCTTAGTACTAGCTGCTAGCATATCCCACACAACTCACGCTAACAATGTCAGTTATGTTCTCGCAAGAGCTTCCCATCTACACAGCACTCGTGCTACTTGTTCTTCCCCTGTACTACTTGTACTCCAAGGCTAGTCGTAGATCAAAGAAACCAGCAGTGCTCCCCACAAACTGGCCAATACTACGCATGTTCCCTTCCTTCGTGGCCAACCTCCACAAGATGAATGACTATTTCACCCTGGTCCTCGCCAAATCAGGCCACAACTTCAGGGCGCACGGCCCACCCGGGACCGGGATGCGGTTTTTCGTCACATGCGATCCTGCCAACATCCGGCACATCTTCACAACGAACTACACCAACTTTCCCAAGGGTGCGGAGTTCGCCGCAATCTTCGACATCATGAGCGGCGGCATCTTCACCATCGACGGTGAGCCAGCTTGTCGCCAGCGCACGAAAATCAAGAGTGTGCTCAGCAGCCCACGGTTGGTTGCAAGGATTGAGGCTTGGTCGCGCGACAAGGTGGAGAACAACCTCCTCCTGTTGTTTACGCACATGGCGAGCACCAGCACTTCATTCAACATGCAAGAACTGATGTCGAGGTTAATGTTTGACCTTGCTTCTATGCCTCTCTTCGGTGTGGACCCCGGCCTTCTATCTTTGGACATGCCTCCCATGGAAGCCGCAGTCGCCATGGACACAGTCATGGAGGTGGCATATTTTCGGGTTGTGGTGCCAGCTTCTTGTTGGAAGTTGATGAGGCGGCTGAACATCGGCCCTGAGAGGAAGCTCGAGGCAGCACACAAGGTGCTGCGTGGATTTGTCATGGAGATGATGGAGAGGAGGAAGATTGACACATCTTCCGTTGGTAATGGCAAGCAACATGAGGGTGTTGATATAATGTCTTCCTTCCTCGACGACCCCTATTATACCGACAATGACATGTTCAATGCATTGACCATTAGCTACATGATCGCTGCGAGGGACACAGTTGGAACGGCTCTGACATGAATTTTCTACAACCTTTCCCAGAACCCTAATATTGTGTCAATCATCCGCAATGAACTGTCTCCGATCGCATCACGCAAAGTAGCAGCCCATCCAGATGCCATGGTAATCTTTGAGCCGGACGAGACCAAATCTCTAGTCTATCTGAGAGCTGTCTTGTACGAGACTCTAAGGTTGTACCCACCGGCCCCTCTCGAGCGCAAGATGGTGGCCGCCAATGATATCTTGCCGAGTGGTCATGAGGTGCATGCCGGCGACACCATCCTTATTTCTCTCCATTCCATGGGAAGAATGGAGGGCATATGGGGTAAAGACTGCCTCAACTACAATCCAGATAGGTGGCTCTCGGAGGATGGTAACAAACTGAGGTACGTACCATCTCACAAGTTCTTGGCCTTCAACTCGGGTCCGAGGATGTGCCTCGGCAAGGACATCGCGGTTATGCAGATGAAGACCGTCATTGCCTCAACGTTTTGGAACTTCGATGTGGAGGTAATGAAAGGGCAATGCATCGAGCCTAAGTCATCTTGTATACTGGAGATGAAAAATGGGCTCATAGTTAAGCTAAAGAAGCGAGAAATGTTACATTAGAGCAAGTCTAATAAGGCATACTCAACCGACTATAGCAAGTGCCATGTCATTTAAATCCTAGGTGCAAGGGAGAGAAAGGAGAGAGAGTGAAGTGGATGCTAAATATGTAGCCAGGGTATAGCACAAGCTACGAGGCAGAAGAGCAAGCTTGCAGCATGTGCAAGCGCTAGATCCGGCTCTTAGTGTTCTCATCCAATCATGTGTGTTTTTTTGCCTTCTTCATGTGCAAGAATTAAATGCTATAGCCAACTTTAGTAGTCAATCTACAGCCAGTCTATTATATGAGTTTTTTTTCACAAAGGTTGTAGGTGACATGGCATATGTATAGAGCCGGGCTTTCTTATTAGCCATGCTCTTAGACTCCAATCTTTATATAATCTTGCTTAAGGACTACGAGAACAGTTTTATGTTGCCCACAATCACAATATTACTTATCGAATAATAGAAGCATCCATGAATCAAAATTTATCTTTCTTTACTGAACAACCAACATGCTGCCATTTATTACTCCATTGTGTGAGACATGGAATAAAGGCATCTAGATATCATGCTTTGGGGGGATAACTATGTTGCCCAAAGTGGGAAGGAGGTTTTGATTAAGGCGGTAGCCCAAGCATTGCCAACATATGTCATGGGAGTTTTCAAACTTCCCATGTCGGTTTGTGATGATCTGAGTGAGCTCATACGGAATCTTTTCTGGGGTGCGGAGAATGGAAAGAGGAAAGTGCATTGGCTGAGTTGGGATAAATTGAATCGTACCAAACAACAGGGTGGCATGGGATTCAGAGACATGCATGTTTTTAATCAGGCTCTCCTTGCCCGCCAAGCATGGCGTCTGGTTCAGTCTCCAGAAAGCTTGTGTGCTCGTGTGCTTAAGGCCCGATACTACCCCCAAGGAAACATTCTGGATACGGTGTTCTCGGGCCTACCATCATCTACTTGGACTGCCATTGCTTACGGTCTTGAGCTGCTTAAGGAAGGGATGATATGGAGAATTGGAAATGGAGAATCAGTCCGGATATGGCGGGACAACTGGATCCCTAGCTCGATCATCAGCGCTTAAACCGATAAGTTTTCGGGGTCGATCCTGCTTAAATAGGGTCTCGAGTCTGCTGGATCAACATGAGAAGTGGGACGAAGCAAAAATCCGGGCGACCTTTGCCCCGATTGATGTGGAAGCCATACTACGGATCAGAACCTCGCCACGGCAAGAACCTGACTTCCTAGCCTGAAATCCTGAAAAGAACGGAGTCTTCACCGTGAGAAGTGCATATAGCTAGGTTGGGGATGTGCCTTCTGGATCAGTCCCGTACCGGGCACCTGTGCAGGGTGTGCGCCTGCACAGGGCCCCCAAACCAACGGGGCCCCAAATCAGCCGGTGTATTAGCTAACTACTCCAGGTATAGTTTACTCTCCAAGCAAGAAATAACTCAGCCAACTAGTAGTGTACATGGAAGCTTGAACCAATTAATTATCCTTCCTCTCCTCACGCACGGCACTCTCTGTTCCTCTTGGTCTTCATCAAACATCAGGCACATTTTTCCGTTCTAATTAAAATCCTATATCACCGAACCTTCACTCTCCGCATCCGCCGCCGCCGGGCAACCCCCACTCGCCCCCGTGTCGCCCTCCTGGGGACACGGGGAAACCGCATCCGCCGCCGCCGGGCAACCCCCACTCCGCGCGCCCCCGCTGCGCCGCCGCCGGAGGGCCGGCCGGTGAAGCCAAGCCGCGCCCCGGGATGGTGGCGGCGGGGCAAATCCGTTCCGCCCCCAAACCCTCCCCCACCCCCCACCCCACCCCGCCCCGCCCCAGATCCGCCACCGCTGCAGGACCACCTCCCCGCCCGTTTTCACTGCGCCGCCGCCGGGAGGGGGGGGGGGGGGGCGACCTGCTTGGTCGTGCCGCGCCTCGGGAAGACGGCGGCGGGACGGATCCGCCCCTGCGTGCGCTCCCCCCTCACCCCTGCGCCCCGCGTCGCGCAGCTCCTGCGCGGGCGCCACCCTCCCAGCTGCTGCACCCTGTCGGTTCGGCGACGGCCGCCGTGTGCCGGCCTCGACCACAGGGCGCCGTCCCCTGCAGTTCTCCCTCCTCCGTGCATGGCCTAGCCCTAGGCTGGTGCTGCTGCCCTTGGATTGCGTGTGGGATCTGCAGTCGGTCGCAAGGGTGTCCGCAGCTTCCTGCTGGCGGCCCCCACGCCACCAGCGGCCCGTCCTCTCCCTCGAGCCACGGCGATGGCTCTCGCGTTGGCGACGAGTATGCAGTGCTAGTGGTGGTCTCGAAGCCCTCAAGGTGGGTGCTTGCTGGAGCTGCTCCGGCCCCGAAGACCTTGGACCCGCGTCCCTTCCGGTGTCCATGGCTGCCGGCGTCCTCTGCCGGGCAGCTCCGGCCTTGGCGACCCAGCAGCTGCGTTCCTTCCAGCTTGTCTGGCTCCCTGATGTCCCGATGACTATGGCCACGGTAGCCAGGATCTGCGTACCTCCAGTCCTTGCTTGCCGGCATTTCCGGTCGCCGTCGGCCCACCCCCTCGTGGCTCGCTTCGCGCCCGTCCTATCATGTATGCCTCAAAGCCTTTGCTTTTGCCAGATCCAATGCTAGCGGGTTTGGAGGCGGTGCCACCCTCCGACGGCAGTTGTAGCCCCGCCAACCCCCTTTCGACATGGTGACTCCGACCGGCGTTGGCTTCCTCATCTTCGTTTCCAGATACGGTGGCTATGGGATTGCTCAGCCTCAGGCCAGGGAGAAATCCCTGCTCGGCTTGCCGATGCTGGCAACAGCGGTGTCTGTGGATGTTGTTTCCTTCTTGGAGGCGCTGTCAAGGCCCTCGGTTGCGCCCCTCTTTGAGCTCAGGACCTAGGATGGTGACGGCGTCTCAACGTTGTCCTCCTTCTTGAAGGCGCCATCTTGCTTGCTCGTGGTGTCCTCGGTTTTGGTTCTCAAGATGTTGATGCTCTAGTTGGTCCGGCGTTGCCACTCTTGGTTCGGGTTTGGTAGGTTTAGCTGTGATGTATCCTCTCTTCGGGTCGAGCATCTCTTTTCTTTCTGCTCCGAACACCATGTTCACGCCTGTCTGCGTTCGTGTCATGTGTTGTACCTCTATCTGTACTCATTATGTTTCTTCTATCAATGCAATGATACGCAAGCTTTGCATATTCGAGAAAAAAACCTTCACTCTTTTCTTACTTTCCCTTTCCAATCCCCATCTAATAACTCTCCACGGTTCCCCCAAATTCACCCATTGTGATGGCATCTAAATACTAACGCTCTAGTACACCCAGTCCCTGTATTTTTATTTGTTCTTTTTTTTGCCCGATATTATTTGGTGTTCTTGTTCTCAAATATCAAATCTGCAAGTCCGCATATCAGTGTTTCTCTTGACATGCTTCGCTACTCGTTGCCGGCCGTGCAACCGAAAAGTATCAATTGGAGCTTCGATTGAAATTGGAGATTTCAAGTTGTTCGTTGTCAAAGCTGGTTCATCAACAGGAGTAACCAAAGTGAGAGCACACATGTTCACTAGTAGAAAAAGGGCCTGTTGTCCCGGTTCGTAAGGGCCTTTTGTCCCGGTTCCAGAACCGGGACTAAAGGGTCGGTACTAATGCCATGTCCCTTTAGTCCCAATTCAATCCAGACCCGGGACAGATGGGCCTCCACGTGGCCTGTGCGCGGAGCCCAGACAGGAGGGCCTTTGGTCCCGGTTGGTGGCACCAACCAGGACCAATAGGCATCCACGCGTCAGCATTTCTGTGGCTGGGGTTTTTGTTTTTTATTTTTTTTGAAAGGGGGGGGGGGTTTGGGGTTTTGGGAGGTTAATTTAGGTGTTTCATATATTATGTTAGCTAGCTATAATTAATAGAGAGAAGTGTCCTCTTTTATGTCCGTGCTTGGTCGACGCTACGTACTATACATACGTATAGAGAGGACTAGACACGCTAGCTAGTAAGAAAACGAAGGAAACAGAAGATCGTCATGAACATATATGCATACAGAGAGAAGTGATATCGACCACCTCTCTTTCTCCGAGAGATTGGTCGAACAACAAGTTCTCGTATATCTATCCGACACTACCGACTACATATATACAATAATTATCTCTTACAAATATAATCTCCTAACATGCGGACTCATGGTCCACATAGTATTCTCCGTCTTCAGCGATCACGTGGTCAAGAAAGAATGCCGCCAATTCCTCTTGAATTGCTCGCATGCGAGCTGGTGCTAGGAGTTCATCCCGCTTCCAAAACATCTAATTTGAAGAGGGGGTCAATATATATATATATATATATATATATATATATATATATATATATATATATATATATATATATATATATATATGAATGAAACTCAACACAAATGATGGTAATACAATAAAATTGTGAATGTTGTTATTTACACACTTCATACTATTCGTCAGAGTAGCCCCGCTCACAGGTCGTGTGGCGGATAGACTCGCAAACGTAGTATCCACAGAAATCATTCCCTTGTTCCTGCCACAACCACTTTACAAGAAATAGAGGTCAATCAAACTGATAAGCAAGAATGCCAAATGGTATTGATGAAACTAGCGCTTGAATCAATAGGAGATGCGCGGAACATGCTACTATAGTACTTACTTTCGGGTGTCTAAGTTGCAGCTTCTTCGGGAGTCCCGGAGCTTTTTTGGTGAATTTTTTCCAAACCCTGCCAGACAAAGAAAACAATTACTTGATATATCAGGAAATGAACAAAGTTGCTGATATGGTGGATAATAATCGATTTAACTTACTTCTCGAGCATTTGAGTCATGTCCGCATAGTCCTGAGGATCTTTTCGTCTTGAGTCTAAGACGGTTACTAGTCCCTGCCCAAGCTTAATCTCTAGGAGAATATAGTGGAAACTGCACGCGCATGCATAACTCATCAATTATATTACTATAACCTTAACTAATATATAAGGGAAACCGAATACGCACAAGACAGTAACACTCACTTGAAGTTGTAAGGAAAGAGTATTATATCTTTGTTTTCATTCATTACCAGCGATCATAGCAAGTTGGCCTCGGTATCTGCGGCATGAAATTTAACCTGAGTTGCATCTATGATATTTGTGTTAATGAACCCAATATCACCGATTTGTCGTTTCTTCAATTCGATGATCTTCAATCTGCATAATATAGTGAGGATAATTATAAATACATGCAATGAAAGAGCTGAGCTATATAGAGAGACTTAATGACAGAAGTAGTACTACTTACAGACAGTAGCAGGTGACCGTTGCTTTATCGAGGGTCAATTGATTGAAAAACTGAAAGAACTCCTCAAATGGAACAGGCAACAGATCAATTCCAACGAGGTCATGCTCCTTTTTAACTCTCACATACAAAGTACTCCTCCCCCCAGACTCTCTGCAGATTTTCAAGTACCAATCATGCAATCTTCGCATCATCGTTGATAGAGATCTTTCATCTTTGACGAGAGGCTTCCCGTACTCGTATCTTTGTATCTGCACGTCCATGAAATCATAATGTACATCGTCGGGCAGGTAATCTCCAAGATTGCTATAACCGGGCACCATCCTCGGATCATTAGCGACGATGTTGCTAGGCACCTTGAGCGGGGGCACGATTGCTTCGCTTGTTCGCCGAGCTGTGCAATTTGTTTCCCAGCTCGTCGTTCTTTCAGCCTTTGATCACTGACAGTATTTCCCGACCGCTCCGCTTCGGCAAATTCCTTTTCAATAATGCGCTCATAGTTTCCTTTCGGCAAAGACTTGGGTGGTTTTGTCAGGGCAGCCAGAGTGCGCTTCGCTTTCACCGGATCTACCTTCTCCTCCGGAGGTGGATGTTTCTTTGCTTTCACCCCTTCAAAGAAGTTCCTCACTTCTTCTCGCGCGATCTTGGCATTCTTCTCTGGGGTCCTCTCGTATGGTAACTTCTCTGGAGTCTTCAGAGGACCGAATCTGTATGTCCTCCCGTCTCTAGCTATACTGCTAGATGCCGGCAGAGCAGACACAGCGGTTGTCTTCTTTACTTGCTTACGAGGCGGAGGGGAAGGACTACGATGCGCCGGAGCAGCCGGAGCGGCGGCGGATCTCTTCCGCCCTTGCTGACGAGGCGGAGAAGGAGGAGGCTGGCTGCTCAGGCGCGCCGGCGCAGGCGGGGAAGGAGGCGGACTGCCGCCACGCGACGGAGAAGGAGCCGGTCGAGTGCCCTGATCGTCACTCGCCGGAGGAGGAGGCGGTGGAGGAGGCGGAGTGCCCTGACTCGCTGGAGGAGGAGGAGGAGGCGGATGCGTCCAGTTCGGAAGGTTGATGAGCTCCTTCCTCCATAGGCATGGAGTCTTCAGAGCAAAACCCAGCCGAGTCTCCCCTTCACCGGTAGGGTGGTCAGGCTGGAGGTCCTCAAATCCCTCCGTTATTTCGTCCAACATCACCCTAGCATATCCTTCTGGAATCAGCCGGCAGTGAAAAGTTGCGCCGGGTTCAATAGGAAAAACAGAGCCAACAGCCGCCTTGACCTTCATATTAATCCATTGCGTCATAAGGTGGCAATTTTGAGACTCCGTGATAGCATCCACGGGATAGCTGGTAGGAGCCGTCAAGACATGCTCCGGCTGAAGCAGCTCGGTGGAAGCCATGCTGCTTCTCCGCTGAGATGGCGGGGTAGCTTCGGGGGAAGCTTCAGCAGTTTGTTTGCTACGATTTGCTTCTCATTCCTCTATCGCTTGTACCCTTGCTTGCAGCGCCTGCATTTGGGTCTGCTGCACTTTTTTCCTCCTCTCCTGGCATTTGTAACCGCCTGCGTCCGGAAACCCAACCTTCCACGGAATGGAGCCTGGCGTGCCTCGTGTTCGTCCAGGGTGCTCAGGATTCCTGAGGGCCATTGTGAGCTCGTCGTTCTCTCTGCCTGGAACGAACGTCCCTTGCTGTGCTGCTTCGATATACTGCTGAAGCTTCTTGACTGGTATGTCCATTTGATCATTCGTCCAAATGCACTTCCCTGATACAGGGTCCAAGGTTCCGCCAACCCCGAAGAACCAAGTCCGGCAACGGTCTGGCCAGTTAATTGTCTCTGGTTCGATCCCTTTATCAGCCAGATCATTCTCAGTCTTGGCTCGCTTAGGCCGGGCTACGAGGTAGCCACCTGACCCCCGCGTCACTTGTGGGACGTGGATGTACTGTCCAACACCGACGGCCACATGTATCTCACACCGACGATACTTACTATTTAGGGTTTCCTCTACCGCTCGGCGACCCTCGACGACCCTCGTTCCCGATAAAAAAAAGAGGAAGAAGAAGAAAAAAAGATGAGAAGAAAGAATAGAGGAGAAGAACTCCTTTATTCTTTCTTCTCCTCTTTTTTTTCTTCTTCCTCTTCTTTTTTTATCCTCTTCTTCCTCTCATGTTCGACGACCCTCGACCCCTCGGCGACCCTCGACGACCCTCGTTCCCGATAAAAAAAAGAGGAAGAAGAAGAAAAAAAAAGAGGAGAAGAAAGAATAGAGGAGAAGAACTCCTCTATTCTTTCTTCTCCTCTTTTTTTCTTTTTCCTCTTCTTTTTTTATCCTCTTCTTCCTCTCATGTTCGGTGACCCTCGACGACCCTCGTTCCTGATAAAAAAAGAGGAAGAAGAAGAAGAAAAAAAGAGGAGAAGATCTCCTCTATTCTTTCTTCTCCTCTTTTTTTTTCTTCTTCCTCTTCTTTTTTTATCCTTTTCTTCCTCTCATGTTCGACGACCCCCTCTCGACCCTCATATATAAAACATTTTCTTCCTTCTTCTTCCTTCTATTCCTTCTTCCTAAATATATAAAACTTTTTTTAAAATGAAACTAACATAAAATGTACTGAATCAGAGAACATATATAGATAAAACTTTTCTAATAAAAAATCTAACTTTTGCATATATGTATTTTTAAAACATCATTACAATTGAAAAAAATACATACATATATACCTATATGAACATACATAAAAAAACATATATGAACATACATACAAAAACATATATCTAAAAGATACATACATACATATATATATATATATATATATATATATATATGTGTGTGTGTGTGTGTGTGTGTGTGTGTGTGTGTGTGTGTGTTTGTGTGTGTGTGTGTGTGTGTGTGTGTGTGTGTGTGAAAATCTAAAAACATGTATAATTAAAAAATGCACGGCGGCGGCGGGGGAGGCAGACACGCGGTGCTCACAGAGGCGGCGACGCATCGGGGCAGGGGACGGTCGGTGAGGGCACGGGCGACGGCGACGACGGGCGTGGGCGACGAGGGCGCGGGCGACGGCGACGACGGGCGCGGGCGACGGCCGGCGAGGGTGCGGGCGACGGCGACGACGGGCGCAGGCGACGGCGACGGCGAGGGCGGCGTGCGGCGTCGGGGCAGCCTGGCGGCGTCGAGGAGGTCGGCGTCGTCGGGGGCAACTGGCGAGGGAAATCTGAAAATTTCACAAGTCCTGGTTATATACCAAAGGCATTGGTCACGGTTCGTGGCACAAACCGTGACCAATGCCCCCCTTTAGTCCCGGTTGGTGCCACCAACCGGGACCAAATGCCTCCTGGTCACGGCGGGAAGCAGCGGCCTTTGGTCCCGGTTGGTAGCACCAACCGGGACTAAAGGAGGGCATTGGTCACGGTTTGTGCCACGAACCGTGACCAATGCCCCCTTTAGTCCCGGTTGCTGGCACCAACCGGGACCAAAGGCCTTGTGCTGCCCCGCGCCAAAACTTTAGTCCCACCTCGCTAGCTAAGAGAGCTCGAGAGTGGTTTATAAGCGCTACTGCGCCTTCCCTCTCGAGCTCCTCTCAAATGCAGGCTTTCGGACCTAACCCTGCGCTGTGTGCCTGTAGGCCTACTGGGCCTCCTGCGGGCCTGAATCCTGGCCCATGGTAGGGTTTCTAGTCGTATTTAGGCCGTGGGGGCCCAGTAGGTGGCACTTTTTTTTCTTTGTTGCTTTATTTATTTTATTTTGTTTCTACTTACAACAAAATACTTATTGTTGCTATTTTTTCTAGTTTTTTTGTTTTGTTTTCTGCATTATTTATTTTCTTTTGTTTTTTGCTTTATTTTTTTATTCTTTTTGCTTTTAGTTTTAGAAAAATTATAAACTTTCTGTTAGTGCCATTAGTTTTCAAATTTGAAAACACTTTTTTAGTTTTTTGTTTTCTTTGTTGCTTTATTTATTTCATTTTGTTTCTATTTACAAAAAAAATACTTATTGTTGCTATTTTTTGTTTTCCAGATTTTTTGTTTTGTTTTCTACATTATTTATTTTCTTTTGCTTTTTGCTTTATTTTTTATTTTATTTTTTCTTTTAGGTCAGCAAAATTATAAACTTTCTGTTAGTGCCATTAGTTTTAGAAAAATTATAAACTTTCTGTTAGTGCCATTAGTTTTCAAATTTTAATAGTTAAAATTTGAATTCTTTGAAATTTGTGTGAATCACAAGTTTGTGATTAACTTTACTAAAAAAATGAACATAGATGCACCTATAGAGAAAATTTGACCTAAATTCATAGTTTTCAAATGAACTCTGGAAAAGTTGGCATAGCATACTCGTGTGTTACAAAGTTGGCATGGTATCATCATAATAGTTGCGGGAGAAAGTCTTCACTTTTTCTTCGCTTGTGTCATTTGCTTATTGCGCTGTAACCATGGATAATCTTGATCATTTATCAGGATGCTTGGGTCAGCCTTGACATTGAAGGGAGGAATTCATGAAACTTTTCATAATCTTCAGACATGTCTGTATTGCCGTCGACTCCCAGGATGTCCCTTTTTCCTGAAAGAACTATGTGGCGCTTTGGCTCATCGTATGATGTATTCGCTTCCTTATCTTTTCTTTTTCTCGGTTTGGTAGACATGTCCTTCATATAGATAACATGTGCCACATCATTGGCTAGGACGAACGGTTCGTCAGTGTACCCAAGATTTTTCAGATCTATTGTTGTCATTCCGTACTGGTGGTCTACCTGTACCCCGCCGCCTGACAGATTGACCCATTTGCACTTAAACAAAGGGACCTTAAAATCATGTCCGTAGTCAAGTTCCCATATGTCCACTATGTAACCATAATATGTGTCATTTCCGCTCTCGGTTGCTGCATCAAAGCGGACACCGCTGTTTTGGTTGGTGCTCTTTTGATCTTGGGCGATCATGTAAAATGTATTCCCATTTATCTCGTATCCTTTGTAAGTCAATACAGTCAAAGATGGTCCCTTGGACAACAAGTACAACTCATCACAAATAGTGTTGTCAACTCTGAGACGTGTTTCCAACCAACTGCTGAAAGTCCTGATGTGTTCACATGTAATCCAGTCGTCGCACTTCTCCGGGTGTTTAGAGCGCAGACTGTTCTTGTGTTCATCCACATACGGGGTCACCAAGGTAGAGTTCTGTAGAACTATGTAGTGTGCTTGAGACCAAAAATATCCGTCCCTACATATTATTGAGTCACTTCCAAGAGTGCCTTTTCCAGTCAGTCTCCCCTCATACCGCGATTTAAGGAGACCTATCTTCTTAAGGCCAGGAATGAAGTCAACACAAAAACCGATAACATCCTCTGTTTGATGGCCCATGGAGATGCTTACTTCTGGCCTAGCGCGGTTACGGACATATTTCTTTAGGACTCCCATGAACCTCTTAAAGGGGAACATATTGTGTAGAAATACGGGCCCCAGGATGACAATCTCGTCGACTAGACGAACTAGGACGTGCGTCATGATATTGAAGAAGGATGGTGGGAACACCAGCTCGAAACTGACAAGACATTGCGCCACATCACTCCTTAGCCTTGGTACGATTTCTGGATCGATCACCTTCTGAGAAATTGCATTGAGGAATGCACATAGCTTCACAATGGCAAATCGGACGTTTTCCGGTAGAAGCCCCCTCAATGCAACCGGAAGCAGTTGCGTCATAATCACATGGCAGTCATGAGACTTTAGGTTCTGAAACTTTTTCTCTGGCATATTTATTATTCCCTTTATATTCGACGAGAAGCCAGTCATGACCTTCATACTGAGCAGGCATTCAAAGAAGATTTCTTTCTCTTCTTTCGTAAGAGCGTAGCTGGCAGGACCTTTATACTGCTTCGGAGGCATGCCGTCTTTTTCGTGCAAACGTTGCAGGTCCTCCCATGCCTCAGGTGTATCTTTTGTATTCCCATACACGCCCAAGAAGCCTAGCAGGTTCACGCAAAGGTTCTTCGTCACGTGCATCACGTCGATTGAAGAGCGGACCTCTAGGTCTTTCCAGTAGGGTAGGTCCCAAAATATAGATTTCTTCTTCCACATGGGTGCGTGTCCCTCAGCGTCATTCGGAACAGCTAGTCGGCCGGGACCCTTTCCAAAGATTACGTGTAAATCATTGACCATAGCAAGTACGTGATCACCGATACGCATGGCGGGCTTCTTCCGGTGATCTGCCTCACCTTTGAAATGATTGCCATTCTTTCGACATTGATGGTTGGTCGGAAGAAATCGACGATGGCCCAGGTACACATTCTTCCTACATTTGTCCAGGTATATACTTTGAGTGTCATCTAAACAGTGTGTGCATGCGTGGTATCCTTTGTTTGTCTGTCTTGAAAGGTTACTGAGAGCGGGCCAATCGTTGATGGTCACGAACAGCAGCGCCTTTAGGTTAAATTCCTCATGTGTGTGCTCATCCCACGTACGTACACCGTTTCCATTCCACGGCTGTAAAAGTTCTTCAACTAATGGCCTTAGGTACACATCAATGTCGTTGCCGGGTTGCTTAGGGCCTTGGATGAGAACTGGCATGATAATGAACTTCCGTTTCATGCACATCCAAGGAGGAAGGTTATACATACATAGAGTCATGGGCCAGGTGCTGTGATTGCTGCTCTGCTCCCCGAAAGGATTAATGTCATCCGCGCTTAAAGCAAACCATACATTCCTTGGGTCCTTTGCAAACTCATCCCAGTACTTTCTCTCGATTTTTCTCCACTGCGACCCGTCAGCGGGTGCTCTCAACTTCCCATCTTTCTTTCGGTTCTCACTGTGCCATCGCATCAACTTGGCATGTTCTTCGTTTCTGAACAGACGTTTCAACCGTGGTATTATAGGAGCATACCACATCACCTTCGCAGAAACCCTCTTCTTGGGGGGGCTCGCCGTCAACATCACCAGGGTCATCTCGTTTGATCTTATACCGCAATGCACCGCATATCGGGCATGTGTTCAGATCCTTGTATGCACAGCGATAGAGGATGCAGTCATTAGGGCATGCATGTATCTTCTCCACCTCCAATCCTAGAGGGCATACGACCTTCTTTGCTGCGTATGTACTGTCGGGCAATTCGTTATCCTTTGGAAGCTTCTTCTTCAATATTTTCAGTAGCTTCTCAAATCCTTTGTCAGCCACAGCATTCTCTGCCTTCCACTATAGCAAATCCAGTACGGTACCGAGCTTTGTGTTGCCATCTTCGCAATTGGGGTACAACCCTTTTTTGTGATCATCTAACATGCGATCGAACTTCAGCTTCTCATTTTGACTTTCGCATTGCGTCCTTGCATCGACAATGACCCGGCGAAGATCATCATCATCGGGCACATCGTCTGGTTCCTCTTGATCTTCAGCAGCTTCACCCGTTGCAGCATCATTGGGCACATCGTCTGGTTCCTCTTGATCTTCACCAGCTCCCCCCGTTGCAGCATCATCGTATTCAGGTGGCACATAGTTGTCATCGTACTCTTCTTCTTCGCTGTCTTCCATCATAACCCCTATTTCTCCGTGCCTCGTCCAAACATTATAGTGTGGCATGAAACCCTTGTAAAGAAGGTGGGAGTGAAGGATTTTCCGGTTAGAGTAAGACCTCGTATTCCCACATTCAGTGCATGGACAACACATAAAACCATTCTGCTTGTTTGCCTCAGTCGCATCAAGAAACTCATGCACGCCCTTAATGTACTCGGAGGTGTGTCTGTCACCGTACATCCATTGCCGGTTCATCTGCGTGCATTATATATAATTAACTGTCCAAATTAATAGAAGTTCATCATCACATTAAAAACAAAGTGCATACATAGTTCTCATCTAACAACATATAGCTCTCCAGAGCATCTAATTAATTAAACCATACATTGAAACTATGTAAAACATTTCAATGCGAAAACAAATGCGATCATAATCGCAACCAAGGTAACAATTGATCCAACGGCATAATGATACCAAGCCTCGGTATGAATGGCATATTTTCTAATCTTTCTAATCTTCAAGTGCATTGCATCCATCTTGATTTTGTGATCATCGACGACATCCGCAACATGCAACTCCAATATCATCTTCTCCTCCTCAATTTTTTTTATTTTTTCCTTCAACAAATTGTTTTCTTCTTCAATAAATTTAACCTCTCGACAATAGGGTCGGTTGGCATTTCCGATTCACATAAATCCTACATAAATAAAATCTATGTCACGTTGGTCGGCATAATTTTCATAAACATTAAATGAACCAATAGTTATAAAGATAATATATATATACCACATCCGAACCATAGACAGGACGAGGGCCGACGGGGGCGGATACCAAAACCATCGCACTATATAAGATGCAGTAATAAAAGTAAGAAAATAATACAAGTATCTATGTAAACATACAAGTAAGAATATTTTTCCTTTCAGAAAGAAGATAAGAACAAGAGGCTCACCACGGTGGTGCCGGCGATGAGCTCGGCGCGGGTGATCGACGGCGGTGAAGACGGGGACGGGGCGTGACGGACCGCTAAATCTAGACAAATATTGAGGAAAATGGAGCTTGGAGGTCGAGCTTGGAGTGGAGAAAGCTTAAGTAGTGTGGCTCAGACATTCCATCGAACACCTTGTGTGCATAGGAGGTGAGCTAGAGCACCACCAAGCCCTCTCCCCCTCGGCCAGAAAAAAAACAGAGCAGTGTGCTCTGCTCTTACGCGAGGGGGTATATATAGGAACCTCATTGGTCCCGGTTGGTGGCATGAACCGGGACTAAAGGGGAGCCTTTGGTCCCGGTTCAAGCCACCAACCGGGACCAATGGTGGTGGGCCAGGAGTGAGGCCCATTGGTCCCGCTTCGTCCGACCAACCGGGACCAAAAGGTCCATATGAACCGGGACCAACACTACTAGGGAAAACCTTATACACAGAATCTTAGCAGCAGCGCGGCATAAAAACAGGCGTTGCTGCTAAGTAGTAGCAGCGCGGCTATGGAAAGCTCGCTACTGGTGCAAACTTAGCAGTACCGCGTGACGCTTAAACCGCGCTGCTACAAAAATCCACCGACAATACACAACGACATAAGTTTACCAGTAGCGCGGTGTCAGGGAGCACGCTGCTGCTAATGCCATAGTAGCAGCACGCTTTTTTGTCACCTCGCTGCTGCTAATTTTGAAAATGTGCACAGGTTTGGCCCGTTTAGTAGTAGCGCGTGACGGGAAAGCGCGCTGTTGCTACGCTCTTAGCAGCAGCGCGTTTTCTCTCCCGCGCTATTGCTAAGACGCAGGACCCACCACCTTTTCCACCTCTCCCTCCCCATCTCCTCTCCTCCCTTTCCCCTACCCTCCCACATCCTCCCTCTCTCACTCTTCTTCTTCCTCAATACTTCTCCCCCCATTACTCTCCCTCTTCTACCTACCTTTCTTTCTCTTCATTACTCCTAGCTATAACTACACCACCTCCATTAATTCATCTCCTTTCTCTTTTTCCTCCTCCTCCACTAGTTGAAGTTGTCTCCTCCCAAATTAGCTAGCTAGGTAGATGTAGCATTTAGTTAAGTGACATATTTGCCCCCTAACTAGATCTTTCTTTGTCAAGAAGAGCTTTGTGCACTTTTGACCTCCCTACATCATCATCTCCACCGTGTGCTCGATCTCTAGATAGAGGTGTGATTAATATTTCATGCTTTTGCAAAATGGAAGTATGTTTATGCATGTGTGTGTGATATTTTTATGGAAATTGTGTGTGTGGCATGAGTTGACGCCAAATTGTGCATTTGAGTTGCCTATGTTTTGCCGAAATGTGGATTTATTTCCGTTTCGGTGAATTCCGGGCAAATTCTAGATCTATATATGTCCTACTTTTAAGGAAGGTCATGCCGAATTTTTGTATGACTTTGATGAATGCACGCATTTTTATAATCAATTTGTTTATTATTACCGTGCAGAGTTCACGATGGTTAGTGGAACGATGGTGGACAGGTGGTTGCGGTCGGCGGTGCAGGACATGAAGGAAAATAACCTGACAGAGGTTTTATGTTCGCGTCGAAAATGCAAAGGAATAGTTTGGCTTGACCCCCATGTCGATGGTCGTGTCAAAGCGCACCTGCTCATGACTGGTTTCATGGATGGCTATACTCGGTGGATAACTGAAGATGAGGATGACGATGTTGAGGATGCCGACGGGGCAGGCAATGATGACACGGGGCAAGATGAAGAGATGATCGATAATGGCGGCGGGGAAGAGGCCGGACATGGCGGCGGAGAAGGGGCCGGACATGGCGGCGGAGAGAACGACATGGACTCCACGCAGCAGAGTTCGTCGGTACTAATTTCAATCGTGCGGGACCCTCATGTTCAAGCATTGCTTCGCAAGGAGACGAGTACTGAGAGAGCTGCTTCTAGAGAGGAGGCTAAGCTGGAGCAACTGGTGGTAGACTCGACCACTCCATTGTATGATGGTTGCAATCCTGAGGTGACCCGCTTGAGTTTCACGCTCCAAGTGCTGAAGACGAAGGCTAAAAACAAATGGACCGACACTAGCCTCGATGAGCATCTCAAGTACCTAAAGGATGTTCTTCCCGAGGGTAATCTATGTCCTAGTAGTGTTGATGAGGCCAAGAAGATCGTGTGCCCTCTTGATCTGCCACACGTTAGATACCATGCATGCATCAATGATTGCATAATTTATCGGAAGGAGCACGCGGAAAAAACAAGTTTTCCGGTGTGCAATGCTTCTCGATACAAGAAGGCCGGGAAGAAATGTCCCCAGAAAGTGGTATGGTACTTACCGATCACTCCCCGTCTCCAGAGGTATTTTGTAGATCACAAGGAAGCAAAGCTAATGCGCTGGCACGCGGAGAGGAAGAAGCCCGACGATGGAGATGATCCGAAGCTAAGACACGTCAAGGATGGAAGCCAATGGAGAGCGTTGAACGGCTTCTATCGGTATTTTGAATGTGATACAAGGAACATCGTGCTCGGCGCGTGTACCGATGGCATGAATCTGTTTGGCAACCAGAGCACCAACCATAGAATGTGGCCCGTGTTTGTATGGATGTACAACCTCCCCCCTGGTTGTGCATGAAATCGAAGTACATTCACATGAGCATGCTTATTCAAGGGCCGAAACAACCAGGAAATAATATTAATTTGTATCTGGGGCTACTTCAGGAGGAGTTAGACACATTATGGAAAACACCGGCCAAGACATGGGATGCCAGCAAAGGTGAGTATTTCAACATGAGAGCCGCGCTGATCACGACAGTGCACGACTATCTTGGTTACGGATATGTGGCAGGCTAGGTGTGCCATGGATATTGCGGATGCACGCGGTGCATCGATGATACGACGTCTCAGCAGCTAACGTCAAGGAAAGATGGCGGGTCTGGGAAAATCGTGTACATGGGGCATCGAAGATGGCTCGAACAGGACGACCCGTGGAGAAACCGTGGAGATCTATTCAATGGTCACGCTGAGCATCGAGGACCTCCACGTAAGCGGAGCGGTGCCGAAATCGATGAGCTGTTGAAAAACTGGAACGAGTGCCCCGCGCCGGGAAAGACGATGAGAAAGGCGCCGGAGCCGCTGCTGAAGGTATGGAAGACGAGGTCTGTGTTCTGGGACTTGGAGTACTGGCACAAACTCGATACACCTTATTGCCTTGATCAAATGCATATCTGTAAGAATGTCCTTGAGAGCTTGCTCGCAACACAGATGAACATGCCGGATAAGACCAAGGATGGGCCGAAGGCAAGAAAAGACTTGCAAGATTTGGAAATCAGGGAAGATCTGCACATGCCGCCACGTAAAATGTCAGACGAGACAGAGACGGAGACAGAGGCACGGGAGAAGAAGGGCAAGAAAATAAAGAATGAGGATTATTGCCCCCCTTCTTGCTTCACCTTAAGTCAGGCTGAGATCAATCAATTCTTTAAGTGCCTTACCGGAGTCAAAGTTAGTTCCGGTTACTGTGGCAAGATAAGTAGATATCTAGACACGGACAAGAAAAGGTTCAGCGGGATGAAGTCTCATGACTGTCATGTGATGATGACGCAGATATTACCTGTTACCCTTAGAGGGATAATGGACAAGCACGTTCGTGACACGCTTATTGGTCTCTGCAACTTTTTCGACGTCATCTCTCGAAAGTCGATCAATGTGAAGCAGCTCCGAAGGCTACAGGAAGAGATCATTGTGATACTGAATGAGCTTGAGATGTACTTCCCGCCCGCGTTCTTTGACGTGATGGTGCATCTATGTGTCCATATTTTGGATGACATAATAGACATGGGGCCGTCATTCCTGCACAACATGATGCCGTTTGAGAGGATGAATGGGATCATCAAAGGATTCGTTCGTAACATGTCCCGTCCGGATGGAAGCATCGTCCAGGGCTATTTGACACAAGAGTGCATCTCTTTCTGTGAGAATTTTCTATATGGCGCAGACCAGCCGCCTGGTGTTAGTGTCGGTTTGCCCGTTAACAAGCACGATGGGAGGCTCGAAGGAGAAGGTCACTGCAACAGTCGCAGGGAACTGCACGTGGCATACTCAGATCGACGCAGTGACTTTGACAGAGCAAACTTGGTAGTGCTACAACACCTAGACGAGGTAGATCCTTTCGTGGCACTGCACAAAGAAATTATCGCAAAGAAGTATCGTGACCAGGGGGTATGCAGGACGGACGCCGAAGTTACTAGAGAGCACAACTCCACTTTCCTGCATTGGTTCAAAGAGCATATAATTGCTAATCCCCTAGAGGAGGGCTCTAAGGACGGATTGCTCATATACGCCTTAGCACATGGCCCCTCGCCCAACCTCGTAACCTATCAGGCATATGATATCAACGGATACACGTTCTACACGGAGGCCAAAGATATGGACAGTGATGAATATCAGAACTTAGGGGTGACGATGGAATGCATGACCGGCAGCGACAACGGCGCAACTGAAAGATTTTATGGAAGGGTCGAGGAGATCTGGGAGCTTGACTACTCTGGACTGCACAACACGACGATGTTCCGTGTCAGATGGGCTAAGAATGTCGAAAGAGAAAGCCGGATTTTCACTACCATGACTATACCCGACGCCAAGAGCGCTACCGTGAACGCTATCGCAAAAAACGAGCCATGGGTACACGCTAAGCACGTGACACAATGCTTCTTCATAACCGACCCATGCAATCCCAGTCGTGTTGTCGTGAGGAAAGGCAAAAGAAACATCATTGAAATGGATGGAGTCGCCAACGAGGAAGACTATGATCAGTACGGCAACCCAATGAGGGAAGATGACGATGATGATGAAGTATACGTCAAAAGAAGAATCAATACTACATTACCAAAGAAAAATCGTACTCCATGGAAAAGGCAAAGTCACAATGAGGGGCTCAATTATTCTTCGACGAACAAGAAGGGAAAGAAGATGACTCAAAAATGAAAACGTCAGCGCTGAGGAATCGGTCAAATGATGTAATTAATATATATATATATATATATATATATATATATATATATATATGTTCCTATTTTGTATACACACTTAATTAGCCATTATTATGCATGGGTCCAATGATGTAATATATATATGTTCCTATTTTGTATACACACTTAGCCATTATTATGCAAGGGTCCAATGATGTAATATATATGTTCCTATTATGCTGAGGAAAAGAAAAAAGGGAAACTGGTTATAGCAGCAGCGCTTTAGTGAAAAAGAGCTACAGCTAGTCAAGGTAGCAGTAGCGGTTTCTGCAGAAAACCGCTAGAGCTAGTCGAGGTAGTAGTAGCGCGTTTCGTGTAAATGCGCTACTGCTACGTCCACTTAACCCAAAATTCTCCCTCTCCCTGCTTCATCCCGCCTCTTTTCCCCCAACTCCCCACTCTCTCTTCCCCGGCCCCGTCGCACCGCCGCGCCCGCCCCCGACCTCGGCACGCTCGCCCCCGACCCTGGCGCGCTCGCCCCCGACCCCGCCGGCCCCGACCCCGCCGCGCCCGACCCCGACGCGCTCGGCCCCGACCCCGCCGCCCCTGACCCAGGCGCGCTCGCCCCCGGCGCCGGCGCTCGCCCCCAACCCGTCGGCCCTCGCGTCCCTCCTCTGCTTCCTCCCCTCCCAACCTCGGCCGTCGTCGGGCTTGCCTCCTCGCCCTGCACCCTCTGTAAAACAGCCCCCCCTCTCTCTCTGCTAGCTAGGGTTAATTTACTTAGGTCTTAGTTATGTTAATTAGGTTATCTATTTAGTTATGAATTTATATGCAAATTTGAACTGGACATGTGATATGTGGATATGTCATGTTTTGGACATGTCATGTTTTGGTAAATGATCCGAGTTGCCTATGTTACGCCGGAATGTTGATTCATTTCCGTTCTGGTGAATTTCAGGCGCTCGATATGTCCATTTTTTAGCAAAGGTCATGCCGAAATTTCCCGTGAATAAAGGCATGATTTGTGCTACATAGTTGGCATATCGAGTGCTAGCACATAGATTTCTTTTTTATCTCATTTCTCATTTATTCATACTTTTAGAAATAAATGAGGACACTTAATCATAGGAAACATGTCGAACAACGAAGAAACTAGGCCTTCTGACCAAGATGCAGACGAGATGGATTATGAGGGTGAACAAGACTACCTCGACTTTTTGACTGCTAAGTAAGGTTTGCAGGTCCGCCTCGATGATGGTACTGACGCCCTCTCAACCGGGCCTTGAACGAACTTAAGGGACTCCCTTTGGGCCAGCGGCCGCAATATGGTCGTGTGCACGGCGCTGGAGATGGCGCCACGTGGAAGGTGTTTTACAACGAGGGCCCGGAGGCCAAGAAGCAGAAAAAGAAGTTTAGTCAGGCGGACATCGACGCGAAGGTGAAGCTTGCGGTCGAGAAAAAAGCAGCTGAGGACGTGAAAAAAGCAGCCGAGGACAAATATGAGTTACTACAGCAGGCAGTCAATGCAGCTGTAACTGCCTGCAGAAATGATTTTGCTACTAACTTGGTTCCAGTTATCATCAACTGGACGAAGGAAAATCCAGACAAGACGGTACATGATTTCCCGTTGCCCAGTTTCATCGGGAGCAACTCCATGAACAACAACACCATCGCACCATCACTTGCTCACGCAACTGGGCCTCCTCTCGCAGCCGCTCCCGCTCATAGCAGCCCGTCCTCAGTCTCTGGCGCGCTTGGTGGGCCTTCGTCTTTGGTTCAGCTCGACACCGTCACGGTAATTACATGTCGCATCAACATATATATATATATATATATATATATATATATATATTATTCCATTTTTGTTGCCTTTCGGATGTTTTACGCCATAGACGTATGTGTTTGCAGGCGAAAGAAACCCTGTGCACCATACTCTACTTGATCAAAGGCCAGAAGGTGGACGTGAGAAGGGGGATGATAATGGACCCCTTGCAACCCACGTTCCACAACCAGTCGATCCCTGCTGGGCACTTCAGGGTTAGCTTGTTCAGTGTGAAATCGGGGCACGAGGATTTGCCTCCTCCAGTACAGCATGTGGGAGCGGATGACGAGACCCCGCCGTGGATTGGAAGTTGCAAGGGTTGGGTGCTGCTATGGCCGAAGAATCTTATTCGTCTGGAGCCGGCCGAGAGCACACCAATAACCACACATCAACAAGCATGTGCGGAGACCACCACCCCGCCTACGCAATTACCAGCTCCTGTAGTGCCGGGTGAGAGCGGCGGACGACATGATGAAGGGGGTGCAATAGTGCTGGCTGATGTAATTTGTCCTGTAGAACAGAGAATGGATGATGAGACGGAGGTCGACCCAATGGATAACCTCAATACAAACGCGTATGACTGCGACGTAGAATTGATGAGTCAACCATATGACGAATCGGGCTATCAGCTTGCTAATGAGGATATGGATGATATGCCCGGGCAGGAAGGTCGTAGCAGGGATTGCAAAAAGTCTCTCTTCATGAAATCCTCACAGGACACGCCTGAAGATGCCGCCTCAACACAGGCTCAACTATCCCAGCGCGAGGGTCGTACAGTACTTAGCCTGGGAACACTAGGGCAGGGGTTAAGGAAGGGTCTAGAAGGTGTGCCCAAGAAAAAGGAGAGAAAGAGATCGGGGAAGATAGCTGCCTCCAAACAAGCCAGAGCACATAGCAGCCAAACGATGTATTCTAAAGAGCGTGTACCCATGAAAGGTGCGGCCATTTTCCATCTCACGGGCGAGCCGATGCTACTGCCGAAACCACTAGAGGCATTTTCAGGGGATCTCAGGAGACTGCATGACCATGTGCTGTCGACTGAGAAAAGCCTACTAGCCTCAAAGGATCCAAGATATCCGACATACGCGGCTCGTGTGCCGAGGGGAAGTGCTACGTCGAGACACGGCCCGCGGAGGTGTTCTTCCTGCGGTTTGACCATATCTTTGAGATGTTTCTGACAAGGCGGCTCGATTTTACAATCGTCCGCCTTTTTGCGCTACATATGAGCTCTGTCATGAACAGTGAAGAAGTCTCGCAAATCTGTGTGGCGGATCCGTACTACATGCACGAGTATTTCTTGAGTCTCGGCGACTTTGAGCGTGAAACGGCTAGGGACTACCTCCAAAACTTCATGGTACAAAATAAGGACCGGGAAATTGTCCTCGTGCCTTATCATCCAAAGTAAGTCAGTTTTGAACAACCCTTTCATACATTTCAATCATTCCTTCTCTCTCTATGGGGAATAATTTGAGGTGTCTTTTCCCCGTAGCAACGGGCGCGCCGTCCTTATTGTTCTTTATCCGCAAGTCTCCCACGCCGTGTATTTTGACCCTTCTAGAGACTACGAGAAAAAATACTACACCCACATAATGTATATTCTAGATGATGCTTTCCAAGGCTTCAGCTTTAGAGGTGGCCACATGCAGATCAGGAAACAAAGGAACAAGAAGATGGGTTTCGCGCATAAAACTAAGTTCTCCTGCATCCAAGTCCCAAAACCAAGCAAGAAGGATGGATTGTACATCCTCCATCTCATGAATCAGTTCAACACGGATCACCAAAAGCTTCGCATGAGAAGCAGAAATGATGATCATATCGACAAGTGGCTAGAATCTCATGGAGAAGCGGATTATAAACTTAGAGATGACTTCTTTCGCATCCAAAGCGACATTGCGACGATCATCATGAAAGAAGTCGTCGATGAGAAGGGGATGTTCCACCACGGCCCTATATCGCGAGCTGACGTCCGAACTCGCATAGGCATGCAACGTCTAGACCTCACGCCGTTCAAGAAGCTAGGGTCCATCCTCGATGATATGGAAGGATGGAACTTCTAGTTATTTATGATGTCGATGATGATGATATGTGTCGGTTGAACTTGTATACTATTTGTAGTGATGCAACTTTGTGATGTCCATGATCCCTGCCGAACTTGCGTAACGCTACTTTGTTAGTTTGCATACGATGACCTACGTATCTCTAGTTAATTAATTTGTGTACTGTATGTTGCATCTAGTTGCTAACCCTTTCTTTTTCGGTGTTCTCTAGTATATTTTGTTGCATATATATGATTGTACATCCTCTTCATGAACATGCATCTCTAACAGGTACCTAGTTTCTTGATGGCGAGATGGAACTGCTATGTCGTGTACAAAGGGAAGGTTCCGGGGGTGTACAACGAGTGGCATGAGTGTCAGGCGCAAGTGAATGGGTTCTCGGACGCCAGCCATAAAGGCTTCAAAAGAAGACAAGAAGGAGAAGCTAGTTACTTGAGGTTCACGCTAGCGCGAGAGAGGACTCGTAACCGCCATCTCATGTACTGCATAGTTCCACTCTCACTCATAGTGATAGCTCTTCTCGCGTATACCTTTGTTTAGATGGATGACGTTGTAGTTGCAAGTATTCGAGACTTGCATGTATCGCTATTTTCGAGATGATGACAAGATACCACTTTGTGTTGGATGATGATTATGACGAGACTATTTGTATGTATATGCTATGATTACATTTGTGGTCTCGCAGGCATTTGTATGTGTATCATGATGACATTTGTATGTGCTAAAGATTCTTCTATAAAGCCTGTTCAAATACAAAAAAATATGCCGAAAAAAAAACAAAAAACTACTAAAATTAGCAGTAGCGAGTGCAGAAAAGTTAGCAGCAGCGCGGTTGTAGCAGTAGCGCGCACAGGGGAAGCACGCTATAGCTATTAGCAGCAGCGAGGTTCCTTTAAGCGCGCTGCTGCAACACTTGTGTAGCAGTAGCGCGGGTGGACCAGCGCTACTGCTATACGTTAGCTGTAGCGCCTTATTGGTAGCGCGGGTACCCACGCTGCTGCTAGGCCTAAAACCCGCGCTGCTGCTAGCCTTTTCCCTAGTAGTGCAATGGCCCACGTGGCCCGGCCGGCCCCCTGGGCTCACGAACCGGGTCCAATGCCTCCATTGGTCCCGGTTCTGGACTGAACCGGGACTAATGGTCTGACCCGGCCTGGACCAAAGCCCTGTTTTCTACTAGTGGTTGCTGCCCTATAATCTTGCTTCTCAAGTACATCATAGGTTGCTTCATTGCTTTTTATTAAGTTCTTAGTTCTTGATATTTTTCTCTTGGTTTTATTTTCTACAATGTCTTCTAGAAGTAGCAAGTAGTATGAGTCATGTCAGGATATGAACAAGAAGGAAAAATAAAAATGTCAAGGACCCATATTTGGATTTCGCACCGGGCCTCCGTTTTCTCAGTTACGGCCCTGCGGAAGAGCAGATGCATGCTTGAGTGCTCTAAATGCCCCGCTTCCAGTGTCAGGGATGTCTACACATTTTTCCTTTTCTTCGTCACAAAAACCAAAAATACTCCCTCCATTTCTAAGTATATGACTTTTTAGAGATTTTAATATGGGCTACATACATATGTATATAAACATATTTTATTGTATAGATTCACTTATTTGAGTTTAAATGTAGTCGGCATTGAAATCTCTAAAAAAAATATTTAGAAGTGTTAGGCAAGCGAAGGCAGCCGCGCCACAATACTCACACCAGCAGCCACCTCCCTCGCCTCAGTACTGAACTTGTAGAGGTCGTGGAGCTGACCAGATTGAGCTTCCGAATCAGAGAACCCCGAGGGAATGGTGCTCTGGTAATCCAACCCGGGACATATGGTAGTATGTAAACTTGCCGAGTTGGTCACAATAATCCCATTCGAACAAGTTTTCTCAAGTTGGTCAACTTGCTGAGCCCCTTGTTGTTCTCTACCAAGCTTTCAAACACGTATAGGGTGTGCAAGGATTTCAACTTGCCGATGCAGTCAGCCAATACTGATCCCGCCAAGCTGAGATGTGATAACAAGGGTAAGCTAATGATAGTTTGCAAGTACACAGGATTTAGTTGTAGCATTTTCGAAGTAAGAGTATCAATCCAACAGGGAGAACAGGAATCAGACTTTTGCCTCTTGTAGAGAATTATATATATTTATGCCTGCAAATAATTATAGACTTAAAGCAGAGCAAGACGGATAAAAAGGATTGCTGAGTATTTTATTTTCTTGTGGGGGAAGGATTGTTGAGTAATGTTTGTAACTTGTAACTAAACAACATAAAAATAAATGACGTGTGAGAATTGTGTTAACTAGTGAAACAATAGAATAAAAGGGCGCTCTCAGGGAGTCCGGAATCCCCTTTTGCATGTTTCTAACGCACATATGCATAAGCATAGTATATACCGAATACTTGGGCCACTGCTGACGATTATACTGGGCAGAGCCGGGTAAAGTACACGTTCTACTCGGGAAATTACGGGTACACTTAAGAGCTTTTTCTAGAGTGGGGGGGGGGGGGGGGGGCGCACTGGCCCCCTTTGGCCCTCATGAAACTCCGCCACTAGATGCAACCATTAAGTACCTTAGAAGAAACAACCTACTGATACTGGACAGGTCAAGGCCGTAGTTAAAGAAACAATACTTATGTTCAATGTGTAGCACTCAAACATATTTGAACTCCAAAAAATAAAGCACAAGTGAGCTCCGGCAAAATAAGACTGGTCGAACATGTGATAGTGACCCTTTGTTGACTGTCTCTGAAATTCCGGCATCCTCTTCATCGTTGTATTGGACAGAGACTCGATTGATCTCCCATGTCTCATCTTTTGAATCATCAATTACATGAATAAAATTCTCTATACTTGACTTGGATCTGATCAGATCAAGAATTATATCATGTACTTTGCAAGACAACACTTCATTGTTGTAGTCATCTATCTTACCAGGTTGGATCATACACATGCTCATGAGCTCTTTGAAGTACTTTTGTGCAACATCCTTCTGCTTCCAAGCCACTGGTTCAACTCACGTGCACGAAACCTTCGGTGACCCACAACCTCAGCAAATCATTTTTATCTATCTCGCGATCCTTTGGATACATACAAACATAAAGCAGACATATCTTGAGATAATCGGGAAGATGTATGTAGCTAAGATCCAATATCTGCTTCATCTTTTCAAGATCATCTCCTTTAGTCACATAATCCAAAGATTTCCATATATACTCCCAGGCTGATTTTTCCTCACCAGCTAGAAGGATTGCTATATTATTAATAGCAAGTGGCATACCACCACATTTTTTCAGAATATATTTTGAGATCTCTTCTTTTCTGGGTGCATCCAGGAAATCTTTTTCGGGACCAAATATTCTTCTAAAAAATAGTCTTCTTCACTGAGTGGTTCCATCCTATAAACATATTTGCTTTCATGTTTGCAACAGGCTCGAGCAACACGTTCAATCCTTGTTGTTGTTATCACTCTATTGCCATGGTCGTTTCTTTGAAATGTAGATGTAATAAGATGCCATGCCTCAGAATCCCAATATCTATATGCAACCAGTGGCAGAGCTTGATGAAGATTTTTGAGGAGGCGAAGAAGATAAGTTACGCACTGGCCCCCTTTGGCCCTCATGAAGCTCCGCCATCGAAACAAATGCTCTATGACGGTGTTGTACTTGAAACTTGTCATACACTGCCTTGGCAAGGGTGGTCTTGCTTAATCCTCCCATTCTGGGGATTGAAACTATCTTGAGCTTTGATACATCGTCATCCTTCTCAAATATCCTTATTAGCACATCTCTTGGTGTTTTGATGCCAATGAGCTGGTCTTTATCTACGTATATAGCTATAAACCGAAGGTCAGTGGTAGCTTTGGCAGATGCATTAGCTACACCATTTTTGACATAGTTGTTGTACTTATTTCCCCTGCCAGCCACAACCTCAACTTGGCTCTTGTTGTCTGTGATCCACCATCAATCTGACGGTGAACCGCCATGTCATTTGCCAAGAACATTAGCCCCTCATTTTTTTTGGAAAAGGGGTGATTCCCCGGCCTCTGCATCAGAAAGATGCATACGGCCATCTTATTAACCAAATAAAGTAGTGTCAACATGGTTCCAAAGGTCTCCACAAATAATAAAAAGCACAGACAGCTCACACAGAGCCAATAGGGGCTAGAAACACCAACTAGCCGAGGAAAGACGCCACAACCGGCTGGCTAAAAAAATAGATAGGAAATCTAAATGCCTATCCTATTACATGACCGCCATCCAAACCGGTTGAATATATCCCGAGCTACCATCTCCCAGCGGAAAGACCCAGTAACCAAATGCTCTCTGGCCTCCGCCTGGGTGAGTAGCGACCATGAACGGATCAGTGCCGTAGTACGGAATATGACCTGCAAAAAATGTATACATGATATTCTGTTAAAAACGAAATCATTTCTGCAAGTCCAGATAGTCCACGGCAAAGCACAAACTCCAACCCGAATATGTCTCGCTAAGTTAGGCTCAATCCCATTAAGCCATGTCCCAAATAACGCATAAACAGAATTCGGTGGATTGATACTAAAAGCAATGTGGACCATCTGCCAAAGTACCTTGGCTAACGGGCAATCAAAAAAGAGATGTTTGATAGTCTCATCCCGATGACAGAAACTACACCTAGTAGGCCCTGTCCAATTACGCTTTATGAGGTTATCCTTAGTTAAAATAACTTGTTTATGGACAAACCACATAAACACTTTTATTTTCAAAGGAACTTTGACATCCCAAACATGCTTGGACGTAGGAATGGTGTTTGAATTAATAACATCAATATACATTGATTTAACCGTAAATACTCCAGACTTAGTCAGTTTCCAGCGTAATTCATCGGGTTGTTGTGAAAGCTGGACTTCCATCAGTCTCCTAACTAGATGGAGCCATTCTTCCCAACGATTGCCCGCTAGCGTTCGTCGGAACTGAATATTAAGGGGGCTAGATTGAAAGACCGATGCAACGAACACCTCGCGTCGTTGAGCAATACGGTATAAAGACGGATATTGGATGGCCAAGGGTGTCTCGCCAAGCCAAGTATCCTCCCAGAAACGTGTACTCGTGCCGTTTCCAATGACAAACTTCATCCTATTAAACAACGACTGTTTGACTTTTATCAAGCCTTTCCAGAAAGGCGAATCGGTCGGCCTGACAGTAACCTGGGACAAAGTTTTCGTCTGGAGGTACTTGCTGCGTAGGATTTGAGCCCACATAGCATCATTCTCCAATGAGAGCTTCCACAGCCACTTGCTAAGAAGGCATTTATTCTTAACCTCTAGATTCTCAATACCTAGACCCCCTTAGTCTTTCGGTCTACAGATGATATCCCATTTAGCAAGCCAATATTTTCTTTTAAGCTCATCACCCTGCCAAAAGAAACGCGATCGATAGAAGTCCAGTCTCTTCCTAACACCAACTGGGACCTCAAAGAACGATAGAAGAAACATTGGCATACTCGTGAGCACCGAGTTAATCAGGATTAATCAGCCTCCGTATGACATGAGTTTACCCTTCCAACAACTCATTTTTTTCTCGAACCGATCCTCAATACACTTCCACTCTCTGTTAGTCAGCCTACGATGGTAGATTGGAATCCCCAGGTAAGAGAAGGGTAACTCACCCAACTCACACCCAAAAAATTGCCTATAAGCCTCCTGTTCATCTTTGGCCCTACCAAAGCAGAACAGCTCGCTCTTATGAAAGTTAATCTTTAACCCGGTCAATTGTTCAAATAGGCATAACACCAACTTCATATTTCTCGCCTTGGCCAAGTCATGCTCCATAAAAATGATTGTATCATCAGCGTACTGAAGGATGGATACACCTCTATCAATTAGATGAGGCACCAATCCACCTACTTGACCATTTTCCTTAGCCCTTCCTATCAAAATTGCTAACATATCCACCACAATGTTAAACAAGATAGGGGACATCGGATCTCCTTGTCTTAGGCCTTTATGTGTCTGGAAGTAATGACCTATGTCATCATTAACTTTAATTCCCACACTATCTTTTTGCGTAAATGATTCAACCTGTCGGCACCAGGCTTCATCAAAACCTTTCATACGCAATGACTGTTGGAGGAATGGCCATTTGACCTTATCGTACGCTTTCTCGAAATCCACCTTAAAAATTACTCCATCTAATTTTTTGGAATGGATTTCATGGAGTGTTTCATGCAGGACGACCACCCCTTCAAGGATATTTCTGTCCGGCATGAAAGCAGTTTGAGACTGTTGCACCACAGAATGCGCAATCTGTGTGAGTCTGTTTGTCCCGACCTTGGTGAAAATTTTGAAACTAACATTGAGGAGACAGATCGGCCTGAATTGCTCAATTCTCACCGCATCCGTCTTCTTGGGAAGCAGAGTGATAGTCCCAAAATTCAAGCGAAATAATTGAAGCTGGCCAGAGAACAGATCATGGAACATAGATAGTAAATCCCCCTTAATAATGTGCCAGCACTTTTTATAGAATTCTGCCGGGAATCCATCAGGTCCGGGAGCCTTATTGTTTTTCATCTGTGCAATAGCATCAAACACCTCCTCCGAGAACGGGGCAGCCAGAATATCATTATCGGCAGCCGATAGCTGAGGCACATCCTCAGTCCTGGACTCATCGAGGGACACACAGTTATCCTTCGGAGGTCCAAACAACTGCTTATAATAGTCGGTAATATATGTTTTTAGGTTGTCCTGGCCTAAAATGGTACCCTCGTCTTGCTCAAGCTGAAAGATACGTTTCTTTCTGTGCTTGCCATTGCCTATCAAGTGGAAGAACTGAGTATTCGCGTCCCCTTGGACTACTTTGCAGACTTTAGCACGCAAAGCCCACTTCAATTCTTCTTTGCGGAGCAGTTCTTTCAACCTCGTCTCCGCTTCATTTTTAGCCTGAAGCTCAGTTGGCGTTAGGATATTGGATTCGGCCTGTATG
Organism: Triticum timopheevii; assembly: GCA_963921465.1. Classification (NCBI taxonomy): domain Eukaryota; kingdom Viridiplantae; phylum Streptophyta; class Magnoliopsida; order Poales; family Poaceae; genus Triticum; species Triticum timopheevii. The sequence goes on from OY997263.1 coordinate 2,543,319, forward strand.
TCCAGGGCCTGTATAAGAGCAAGGAGTCTATCCTTTTCCATCTTATACACACCACTGAGGTTCTTAGCCCAGCCCCGTAAGAAACTCCTTAAATGCCTAATTTTATTCTGCCAACGCCCTAACGCAGTCTTGCCTCCAAGACCTCTATCCCACTCCCGAGCAATCAAATCCAAGAACCCCTCACGTTCAAACCATGACATCTCAAAGGAGAAGGTGTTCTTGTTACCCACATGGTTCGGCTCACCTGAGTCCACGAACAATGGGGTATGATCAGATATGCCCCTTGAAAGAGCTTGCACCGTCACCAGAGGGAACTTTTGTTCCCACTCCACGCTCGCAAGCACTCGATCAAGTTTTTCATAGGTTGGGTGTGGCAGAGCATTAGCCCAGGTGAACTTTCTACCCGAAATCTCTATTTCTCTCAGATCCAAGCTTTCAATAATGGTATTGAACATGAACGACCATCTGCCGTCAAAATTATCATTGTTCTTCTCCTCTCTCCTCCTGATGATATTGAAATCACCCCCAACTAAAATTGGAAGCTGTTCTGACCCACAGATACGAACCAGGTCGGCCAGAAACTCCGCTTTAAGCTCGGGCTGTGCGGCACCATACACCGCCACCAAAGCCCAGTTAAAACCATCTATCCTAGACCAGACTCGAAACTTCACCGCGAAGTCGCCCATCACTACACTTCGGACTTCAAGCGAATCGCATCTCACACCCAGTAAGATACCACCCGACCTTCCTCGCGGAGGGAGGCAATGCCAATCAAAATCAATGCCACCCACCAAAGAAGAGAGAAACTGGGGTGCAAAGTTATCTCTACCCGTCTCCGATAGAGCAACAAAATCTAACCTCTGCTCTAAAGCTGCCTCAGCAAGGAATCTTCTTTTAGCCAAGTCCTTCAGACCTCTGCTATTCCAAAAAATTCCTCTCATAATTCATCATGGAATTTTTTTAGTGGTACGAATCCTAGCACTCCTACGAATTGCGGAAGCAGGATAGATTTTCCGATTCCACTTACGCTTAGGTTTACTAGGTGCTGTCGCCCGGTCCTCATCACCGGGTTCATAAATATTACCATCATCAATCTCTAGGGGTACATCATCTTCGTCAGAGTCATGATTGGGTGGTGCTAAATCCGCACATAGATTACCTAGCACTCTGACCCCTAACGCATCAATCTCATCATCCTTCATTGGATTAACGGCTGCAAGGTTACGAATAGTCTCTAAGGCACGTTCCGCCTCCAAATCTAATAAATCATTCACCGAATTGGAAATCTCACTATCCGTAGCCCCTAGTGAAACTCCTAATTGGTTTGCATTATTTATAATCTCCTCATTAGAAAAATGCAATAAGGAATTAGATAGGTTGACGGACATACCGGAAGACAAAGCAGCCTCCTGAAGCTTGGCCGCCCTCATAGCGCACCGCTGCTGCATATCATCTACCTCGGGTATGTCAAGGATGCGAGCACTCATCCGTCTCCCCTCGGCGATAGGGTCCGGGATCCCGCCAAACGCAACAACCTCCTCCCTAATAACACCTGGCACAGAGTCCCTCACAGGCTCTACCGGGGTTACCAGAGAAGGCGTCTATGGGCTCCCAATCCCCTTAGACGGGAGTCCCACACTAGGGACCTTGGTCATGGGTAGGAGCGAAGAGGAGATGACGGGGGCCGCCTGCCCGCGCCCTCCTCTGACCTCAGCCGCTGGCTCAGACGTATGAGCCATCGGCGAGGGAGAGACGGTCCTCCTGATCGTCGAGGGCGAAGGGGGAGCCAAGGCCTCCTGCCCAGCACCCCCCCAGCGCCGCTGCTGCCGCGGTGGTTACCGCCACCGTCGGGGAAGCAGGAGCCGAGGCCGCCTGCCTCAGGCTCCCGCTCCTCGTGCCGGCCGACCCACACGGGGCCGGCGTGACCGACGCGGCCAAGAGCGTGGTGGGATGGGGAGAAGGCGAGGCCACCTGCCCCGAAGCTCCTCCCCCACGACCCACCTTGCCTGTATACGCCGACACCGAAGTCGCGTCCATATTGACCTGGCCAAGAGAAGCTCCCTCCGGACTCCTCTCCGTAGCTCCGACCATTGACCTGGCCGGCCGTCCAGCAAACAAACCAGCATCCCCCTCGAACTCCAATGGGGGGAGCGTGTGCTCAAGACAATCATCAGAATCTACCCGGTCGCTCCATAGTCTGGGAGGTGCCAAGGCTGGCTCAAAGGACCCAAAACGCAAAGTAGTCATGGGCACCGCTGGGGAAGCTGCATGCTCAACCCCGGTCCCATCCCCGGGCAACTGAGAAGAACCATTAGATCCCTCGCGCGTGGGCTCATCAGACGGTGCCCCCTTGGCCCCGGCATTGCCATCACTGTCTTGCATGTCAACATCGTTACCATTAACCGAATCATCCAATAAATCCGTGTCCTCAAACTCGATGTCTAGCGGGAACACCACTCCCCTGTAAGTCCAGTTAACCTTATCGGGCACGAACTCAATATCCAGAACACTCACTAATATCCGGGCCACCCCATGGGCACGTGTGAAAGCCATATCCACTTTTTCTGTCTTCCCCACCATGATGCCCATACTAGCCACCACTCGAGCGTCCTGCAGAGGCTTAGAAGGAGCCCCTGTAAACCGCAACCAGACCTGCGTAAGCGGCTTCCCCTTAGGCTCAACCTGCTTCCACTCATGGAACTCCAGGATACACGTAGTACCGGGAACTCGACACAAGCCAAAGCTCAACAATCGCTGCAAATCATCCACAGTTGGGAACTCAACCTTAAAAGACATGTCCTCGATAAGCACCAATTCCCATCGAAAATCCCCGGGAGCCAACTCCTGAAGCCTCCTCACAATCTGTGCCTCAGTCACCTCACCCTGGGTTGCTTTCACAATCCCGGAAGTCAAGCTCAGGGTATCTTCCGGGACCTCTCTCGCCACCGGGGACTCAAAAAACATGAGCTCAGCACAATAGACTCCATAAATATTCAGCGTCGGAGGTAGGTCACGCATCAACGAGCACTCCCCGGAGTCATGTACAGTCTTGCCACACGTCTCGCACAGCTGGGCCACACATTCAGCAATGAAGTGACCCTTCTCACCGCAGCGGTAACAAAGCATCCGTTCCTTCTTTCGTGCATATTTGGACGCCCTTTCAGTAGCCTCGTCTACTGTCTCAGCCTCAGGAACCTCGACCGTAACCACGGCGTTCGTCACCTCCATCGCCTGGGACTCGGTGGGAGTATGGTCAACCTCCGCTGTGGACGTCGCGGGATCAACTGCCTTGGGCGGGGGCGGTCGGCGAAATCTCCCACGGCCCCCACCCCGACCACCACGATGGCCACGAAAGCCTCCTCTCTGACGGTGATCCGGGCCGGAAGCCCCCTCGACGAAACCACCTGTCGGGCCGAGAAACAGTCTCTCAGCAGACCCGTCACTCTGCCAGGCATAGCCACGGCCGCCACCCGTGGATGAAGACCCACGATGCTGTCCATCTCCATACGCGTCAGAACCATCATCCCCCCACTGACCTCGGGGCGGATCATAGGACTCTGAAGTGTTGGAACTCTGTCTCGTTTGCACCGATCCCGACCGATCCTGAGCGGGCCGCGCGACGTAGTGCGGCGGAGGCTTGGCACGAGGCTGGTTGCCGATAGTTGGCGTAGCTCCTGTAACCGCACCACCCCGACCCGGTGCCGCCGCGCCCGGCGCCGAGGGCCGAGTCCCGCCCCGACCCGCAGCCGGCTGCACAACGGGCGCCACGCCCGGTGTCGGGGGTCGAGTCCCGCCCCGACCCGCAGCCGTCTGTATGGCAACCACGCCTGGTGCCGGAGGACGCTGCCCGCCCCGACCGGCTGAAGGCTGCTGCTGCAAATACCCTAGCCGCTGGGTACCAGCGCCGCGACCAGGGAAGCCCGGCGCCGCGCCATCACCCGCCGGCTGCCTCTGGCCTGTGGGCACCGGTGCCCCACGTCCGACAGCCGCAGCCGTCGGCGGCGCAGCCCCATCCCGACCTGAAGGAGCCGCCGCGGTGGTTTTTTTGGCCGGCGGCGCTGCCGCCCCGCGGCCAGCCATAACCTTGAGAGGTGAGATCCTCTTCGCCCGACCCGAACCGCACGCTAGGAAGCCCGGAGTCCCGCGCCTAGGATCCCTAGCGATAGCAGCCGACGGCGCGGTAGCGGAAGAAAGAGATATCGCTGCGTATGTGCATGGGGGATCGCTACGTGAGAGACTCAGGTCCGGTCCAGCCTGGGCCACATACCCAGCCATCCCAGGCCCGTCTCCTCGCATCCCCGACCGACACAAAGTCGGCCCATTGCAGCCCACCAAGTAATTCAAACGAGCCGATTGCATCTCAGCGATCTGGGAGGGCACTGCGGACGCCATGGCCGCCGTCGGCGCCGGACGCTTGCCCCTCAGCTTCCCGTTCTTTCGTTTCTTAACAGCAATCCACGAATCCGGCCTAATCTTGTCGAAAAGAGTAAGATTTGGAAGGCGAACCTTAGGTAAAGGGCCCTTCCATGGCCTGACCGCCGATGCCGCATTTCTCTGATGAACGACACGTCGCACCAATTCCTTCCTCTCGTCCGGATCAAGCCCCACCCGCGCCGGATCCTCCACCGGCACTACCGTGTCTACGGTCTTGGCCACATCATCTTCATCATAGCCTGCATGAAATAGATCGCATATCAAATCCGAAGGCGTAGGCGAGTGCGGCGAACCTTCTGAGTCCTCGTTGTCTCCGGCGTCATCCTCGTCGTCCGCATCCAACAGAGCCCGAAAACGGCCACCGATGCCCGCCCGAGCAGCCGCCGCGGGAGGGCACGTCGCAGCGGCGGCCTCCGCGGTCCCCCGGGGAATCGCCCTAGGAGTCACCCGGGGAGTCGCCCCAGTCACCCTGAGCCTGCGACCAAGCTGGGTGTGGTCATCTCGGTGGACGTCGCCCTGCATGTCGATGTCCCGACCATGTTGCTCAAGAACATTAGCCCCTCATGCAGAACCTCCTTGAAACCACTCCTGCAGGAATCAGGCTCGACGCGCACTAGCAAGTTGTCGGCCATATCCTCAATACTATATGATAGCCGCTTGACATTGTCAACCCAAATCCTTCCATCGAGCTTTTCCAGACTGGGGAGACCTATGTGAATCATTTCCATGTCTTCTGAGGAAGACTCAATATCTCTCTTCATGCTCCTCTCCAGATTATAGTCCTCCTTGACGAGCTTGCCCAACTTGTCGACCAGGTTGCCCATAGCATCCCTGCGACATCCACGACTCGACTCCCTTTCCCTAGGTATGTTCTGCTGGTAGGATAATGCCGTGGAAAGCACTGTGATGGGTAGAATTTGCACTGCTCTATTTGCTTGCTACAATGTCTTTGCGTGCTTGAGCTGATATCCTTGTATGTGACTAAGCCTGTCTCTGCATTTTTGTTGCTAACAAGTTTGCCCTTTCTGGAAGCAGACTCAACAATCTTACTCATTTTCACCTGTGAGCATAGAAATTAAATTGTCAAGAAACGATCCAGGAGAAAGAGACATAAGACACATACAGACGCAATATGACACATACAACTACTAGCCGAGGCTCGTCTCCATCCGCAGATATATATGTATTGCAATCGCCGACTGTGATATGATCTTGGGACGACCTGTCAGAATCCAAGCGTCCGGGAGTGGTCAGCCGGAAATAATTTCCCTTTTCCATCTTTTCCCGATTTTTTTATATTTTTTTCTTTCTTTGTTTCTTCACTGATTTTCTGCGTTTTTTATTAACAATTATTTTCTGAATTCGCTAATAAAAATTCATGAAAATTTTATGAATTTTTAAACAATTCTAAATTGTGCAATGGTTTTTGAATGTGCAAACATTTTTCATACTCGCATTTTTAAAAAAAATTGTGAACATTTTTAAAATTCCTGAAAAATTTCAACTTAGTGAGCATTTCAACTTTTGATGAACTTTCTAAATTCGCAAACATTTTTTGAAACTGATGAATATTTTTATGTTTTGAAAAATAAACATTTTTTAAAACTCATGATTTGTGGATATTTTAAATTATTAAATATTGCTAAATTCATGTTCATCTTTTATATTTACGGATTTTCTAATTAAATTAAAAATACTAAAATAAAAATGAGGTTTTCTTCTGTTTATACTTGTTCAAATAACGAACGTGAACCCCTTTGTTTGTTTGTTTTTTGACTGGTTTTCTTCTGTTTTTTATTTTTCTATTTTCAATTTGGTGAACTTTTCTGGAGTTCATGAAATTCTTTCGATTTTGTGAACTTTTTTCGAGTTCGCGAACATTTTTTGAACCTTTTTAATTCATGATCTTTTTTGAAACTCATGAACTTTTCATTTTGGTGAATTTTCCTTGAGTTAATGAACATATTTGGCTTCATGAACCTTTTATCAAATATGGAATTTCTTTTAATCGGTGAACTTTAATCAAGTTCACGAAATTTTCATCAGTTCACGAACATTTTGTGAATCTTTTTCAATTCATGTTTTTTTTCAAATTTGTGAACTTTTCGCAAGTTCTTGAACATATTTGGACTTCTTGAACCTTTTTTAGAATCTTGTTTGTTTTTAATCAATGAATTTTTTCGATTTTGCTAAATTTTGTCGAGTTTGCGAACATTTTTTTTATCTTTTATGAATTGGTGAACTTTTTTGAATTTGTGAATTCTTTTGAAATATGCAAACTTTTTTCTATTTTCGCAAAAAAAATCAAATGCTATGAACTTATTTGAAAAAGTCAACCGGCCAATGGTTGACCGGTCCGTCAATTGGTCGAACGGGCTAAGTGATCAATCGAGTTTCTTGTGGAGCTACTGACAACAGCTAGTGAAAATGAGCGTAGAGGGATTGGTCGAGTTGGCGCTTGATTGGCCGGCCCAACCGAGCATGCGTGTTAGCGACGGCCCAGTCGCCATATAGAAGCTCCTGCTTGTAGCTGTTGTTGGGTTATGGCCCATTATTTGAAAAAAGCTATTCGTTAGATGGGCTATGGCCCATGTGAGTACTTGACCATGGATTGTTAGACAACTGACCACCAAACATTGACCATTGACTTTTAAAAAAATATTTGAAAAGAGTTCACAAAATTTGAAATAAGTTCATGACTCGGAAGATTTTTGTAATCTGAAATAGGTTCACAAAAAAGAAAAATTTCAAGAATTTGATAAAAGTTCACGACTTGGAAATGTTCGTCATTTGAAGAAAGTTCATGAAAATGAAAAAAAGTTCACAGGTTTGAAAGAAGCTCGTAAATATGAAAAGGTTCACAAAATTTTAAAAAATATGAATTTGAAAAGTTCATCCATTTGTAAAAATAAAAAGAAGAAAAAGAAGGAAAAATATGAATAATAGAAGGGGGGGGATGGGAAATCGAGTAAAACCCGTGCTGGGAAAACCAAAAGAAAAAACACCAGAACATTCATGGGAAGGTTCTCAAAAACGGTTGAAAGAAAACCCTAGACGGGCCGGCTCATTTGCTTGGGAGGGGTGCGCGCCATGTAATGAACACGCCTATAAGTGATCTTAAGGCGTCAAACAGGAATAGGGCCTCCACCCTACCTGATTTTGTTTATTTTAGAGCATCTACAGTCGGGTACTCCAAACGTGTCTCAAACGACTAAGCGGGCGGTCCGGTTACTGACCAGTCACAAAAAATCAAACCACCCGGACGCCTCAAACCGGTCTTAAATGTCTGGGCTGTCTGGCACCCCTCATATCCATCTCAAATCTAGGGTGGATATGAGATGGCCCGGGCAATGCCCGGGCGCGTCCGTCTGACAGGCCCGGCCCACCACCAACCCCATGGCTGTCCCACAAAATTCCCAGTCCGACGCCTAGCTCCGAACCTTAGCTTACTTCACTCGCCTCTCTCGCTCCGTCCTGTCCTCTCACCTCCCGCATTCTGATCCAATCCGGCGCAATGTCGAGCTCCGGCTCCGACCTCGACTCAATGAGGAGTTGGCCCTCCGCATTGCCTTGGAGAGGTCCAAGGTGGACACCGGGGGCAGCACTGGATCTGTAGCGTCGCTGCAGCTCTCATGCCGGCGCAGCGCGAACATCGGAGCTGGACCCTCCCGACCCACACTCAGCTCCGGCAGGACAGCGTAGTCTGCACCGCCCCCATGTCGTCCCCTCCCCCCGCCGGCTGCTCCTTCGCGCGGGCAACGGTGGGTGCTAGTGCTCGCGCCGCCGGCCCGAACACACGCACACTCTGGAATCGGAGGGCGTGCCGCCCACCGTGAGAGGCGGCGGGCAAGGGAGAGGGAGACAGCGGAGCAGTCTGTGCGCCGTCGCTGCAGGATGCCGGTAGAGCCTGACGAGGACGATAGGCTCCTCGCATGGGTCTCCCGCCGGTTGTCTTGTTTTACTCCGACTCCGAGGATGGTGTCGACAAAAGCTCCACCTCCTCCAACGACAACCAAGATCCCCGACCACCCGCGGACGCCTACAGCCGTGCCGACGACCGGAAGGGCAAAGGCATGGCGCGGAAGTGGTGATCACTGGTAGAAAAAGGGCCTATAGTCCCGGTTCATAAGGGCCTTTAGTCCCGGTTCCTGAACCGGGACTAAAGTGTTGGTACTAATGCCCTGTACCTTTAGTCCCGGTTCAATCCAGAACCGGGACTGATGGGCCTCCACGTGGGCAGTGCGCAGAGCCCAGGCAGGAGACCCTTTGGTCCCGGTTGGTGGCACCAACCGGGACCAATAGGCATCCACGCGTCAGCATTTCTGTGGCTGGGGTTTTTGTTTTTTTTAAAGGGGGGGGGGGGGGTTGGGGGTTTTGGGGGGTTAATTTAGGTGTTTCATATATTGTGTTAGCTAGCTATAATTAATAGAGAGAAGTGTCCTCTCTTACGTCCGTGCTTGGTCGACGCTACGTACTATACATACGTATACAGAGGACTAGACACGCTAGTTAGCTAGTAAGAAAACGAAGGAAACAGAAGATCGTCATGAACATATATGCATACAGAGAGAAGTGATATCGACCACCTCTCCTTCTCTGAGAGATTGGTCGAACAACAATTCTCATATATCTATCTGACACTACCGGCTACATATATACAATAATTATCTCTTACAAATATAATTATACGGACTCATGGTCCACATAGTATTCTCCGTCTTCAGCGATCACTTGGTCAAGAAAGAATGCCGCCAATTCCTCTTGAATTGCTCGCATGCGAGCTACTGCTAGGAGTTCATCCCGCTTCCGAAACATCTAATTTGAAGAAGGGGGTCAATACATATATATATGAATGAATGAAACTCAATACAAATGATGGTAATAAAAGAAAATTTTGAATGTTGTTATTTACGTACTTCATATTGTTCGTCAGAGTACCCGCCCAGCTCACAGGTCGTGTGGCGGATGGACTCGTAGACGTAGTATCCACAGAAATCATTCCCTTTTTCCTGCCACAACCACTTTACAAGAAATAGAGGTCAATCAAACTGATAAGCAAGAATGCTAAATGGTATTGATGAAACTAGCGCTTGAATCACTAGGAGATGCGCGGAACATGCTACTATAGTACTTACTTTCGGGTGTCTAAATTCCAGCTTCTTCGGCAGTCCCGGAACTTTTCTGGTGAATTTTCTCCAAACCCTGCCGGACAAAGAAAACAATTACTTGATATCAGGAAATGAACAAAGTTGCTGATATGGTGGATAATGATCGATTTAACTTACTTCTTGAGGATTTCAGTCATGTACGCATACTCCTGGGGATCTTTTCGTTTAGAGTCCAAGACGGTTACTACTCCCTGCTCAAGCCTAATCTCTAGGAGAATATAGTGGAAACTGCACACGCATGCATAACTCATCAATTAAATTACTATAACCTGGACTAATATATAAGGGAAACCGAATATGCACAAGATAGTAACACTCGCTTGAAGTTGTAAGGAAAGAGTATTATATCTTTGTTTTCATTTTTTTTTGAATGATCGTAGCAAGTTGGCCTCGGTATCTCCGGGACGATGTTGAACCTCAGTTGCATCTATGAGATATGTGTTAACGAACCCAATATCACCGATTTGTCTTTTCTTCAATTCAGCGATCTTCATTCTGCATAATATAGTGAGGATAATTATAAATACATGCAATGAAAGAAATGAGTTGTATAGAGAGAGACTTAATGATAGAAGTAGTAGTACTTACAGACAGTAGCAGGTGATCGTTGTTTTATCGAGGGCCAATTGATTGAAAAACTGATAGGACTCCTCAAATGGAATAGGCAACAGTTTAATTCCAACGAGGTCATGCTCCGGTTTAACTCTCGCATACAAAGTACTCCTCTCCCCAAACTCTCTGCAGATTTTCAAGTACCAATCATGTAATCTTCGCATCATCGTTGTTAAAGATTTTTCATCTTTGACGAGAGGCTTCCCGTACTCGTATCTTTGTATCTGCACCTCCATGGGATCATATTGTACATCATCGGGCAGGTAATCGTCAACATTGCCATAACCGGGCACCATCCTCGGATCGACGATGTCGCTAGGCACCTTGAGGGGGGGCACGATTTCTTCGCTTGTTCGCCGAGCTGGGCAATTTGTTTCCCAGCTGCTCGTCGTTCTTTCAGCCTTTGATCACTGACTGTACTTCCCAACCGCTCTGCTTCAGCCCATGTCTTTGCAATAATGCGCTCATAGTTGCCTTTCGGCGGAGACTTGGGTGGTTTTGCTAGGGCAGCCAGAGTGCGCTTCACTTTCACCGGATCTACCTTCTCCTCCGGAGGTGGATGTCTCTTTGCTCTCAACCCTTGAAACCAGTCATCCACTTCGGTTCGCGCGATCTCGGCGTTCTCCTCCGGGGTCCTCTCATATGGTAACTTCTCTGGAGTCTTCAAAGAAGGACCGAATCTGTATGTCCTCCCGCCTCTGGTTGTACTGCTAGACGCCGACCGAGCAGACGGAGCGGTTGTCTTCTTTACTTGCTTACGAGGCGGAGGAGAAGGACTACGACGCGCCGGAGCAGCTGGAGCGGCGGCAGGTCTCTTCCGCCCTTGCTGACGAGGCGGAGAAGCAGGAGGCTGGCTGCTCAGGCGCATCGGCGCGGGCGGAGAAGGAGGCGGAGTGCCGCCACGTGCCGGAGAAGGAGCCGGTCGAGGGCCCTGATCGTCACTCGCCGGAGGAGGAGGCGGTGGAGGAGGCGGAGTTCCCTGACTCGCCGGAGGCGGAGGAGGAGGCGGAGGCGTCCAGTTCGGAAGGTTGATGAGCTCCTTCCGCCATAGGCATGGAGTCTTCAGAGCAGACCCCAGCCGAGTCTCCCCTTCACCGGTAGGGTGGTCAAGCTGGAGGTCCTCAAATCCCTCCATTATTTCATCCACCATCACCATAGCATATCCTTCTGGAATCGGCCGGCAGTGAAAAGTTGCGCCGGGTTCAGTAGGATAAACAGAGCCAACAGCCGCCTTGACCTTCAAATTCATCCATTGCGTCATAAGGTGGCAATTTTGAGATTCCGTGATAGGATCCACGGGATAGCTGGCAGGAGCCATCAAGGCATGCTCCGGCTGAAGCATCTCGGTGGAAGCCACGCTGCTTCTGCGCTGTGATGGCGGGGTAGCTTCGGGGGAGGCTTCGGCAGTACGTTTTCTGCGATTTGCTTCTCGTTCCTCTATCGCATCTACCCTTGCTTGCAGCGCCTGCATTTGGGTTTGCTGCATTTTTTTCCTCCTCTCATGGGATTTGTAACCGCCTACGTCCGGAAACCCAACCTTCCACGGAATGGAGCCTGGCGTGCCTCGTGTCCGTCCAGGGTGCTCAGGATTCCCGAGGGCCATTGTGAGCTCGTCGTTCTCTCTGTCTGGAAAGAACTTCCCTTGCTGCGCTGCTTCGATATACTGCTTAAGCTTCCTGACTGGTATGTCCATTTGATCGTTCGTCCAAATGCACTTCCCTGTTACAGGGTCCAAGGTTCCGCCAGCCCCGAAGAACCAAGTCCGGCAACGGTTTGGCCAGCTAATTGTCTCTGGTTCGATCCCTTTATCAACCAGATCATTCTCAGTCTTGGCCCACTTAGGCCGGGCTACGAGGTAGCCACCTGACCCCGTGCGATGGTGAAGCATCTTCTTCGCAGCATTTTGCTTGTTTGTCGCCGACATCTTCTTACTCTTTTCCGATGTCTTGTGGGCCACAAATGCGGGCCAGTGATCTCAGATCTTCTCATATCTGCCCTGAATTCTGGTGTCTCATTATTTTCGACAAACTTATTCAGCTCTTTCTTCCACCTCCTAAATAGTTCTGCCATCCTCTTAAGAGCAAAAGACTTGATTAATTGCTCTTTAACTGGGTTCTATGGATTATCCTCTGGCGGTAGGGTGAAATTTGACTTTAGCTCAGTCCAAAGATCATTTTTCTGCATATCATTGACATAAGACACCTCAGGGTCTTCTGTAGCCGGCTTAAACCATTGCTGGATGCTTATCGGGATCTTGTCCCTAACCAGAACCCCGCACTGAGCAACAAATGCGTTCTTTGTCCGGAGGGGTTCAATCGGTTGGCCGTCGGGCGCGATTGCTATGATCTCAAACTTTTCATCCGAGCTCAACTTTTTCTTCGGGCCTCATCTCTTTACCGAAGTTGTGCTCGATCCGGAGGGCTAGAAAAAAGAACAAAGACTTAATTAATATGTGTACATACCAAAACAATGAATGCATCAATCAGCTAGTCAGCACAGGCTTAACTAATATATATACCTGGCCGGACTCGGTTCGGTCACCGGAGCCGTCATCACGGTCTCCTTCTTGCACCGGCATTGGGTCACCGGAGCCGTCCTCATGTTCTTCTTCTTGCACCGGCATTAGGTCACCGTAGCCAGCTTGTTCACCCTCTCCTTCCAGACCATCGGTGTCGTTGAGAAACAACGAGACGGCATCACTTCCTTCTGCGATTATGTCCCTCAACAACGCTTCTTTTGCTTCGTCTAGGGTGGTGTCCATAGTTTCTACAAATATTTACAACATGGAAATTATTATTCAAACATGACAGATGGATAAATTAGTGCCAAACGTAGAACTAGCTACCTAATCATAGTAAGGAATCATATATATTAATTAGTGGCCTCGACCCCCCCCCCCACACGTGTTGAAGCTATCGGGAGGGGGTATATATCGATAACGACGACACTACATCTATATGTCCCTCGATGACCCTCGTTCCCGATAAAAAAAGAGGAAGAAGAAGAAAAAAAAGAGGAGAAGATAGAATACAGGAGAAGAACTCCTCTATTCTTTCTTCTCCTCTTTTTTTTCTTCTTCCTCTTCTTTTTTTATCATGTTCTTCCTCTCATGTCCGAGAGGATCGTCGAGGGGTCGGAAGGTTGCCGAGTGTCAAAGGATTCAACAACACCTTGTCTTGATCATTAGGCGAAAGTAACATGTGCATGATGGTACGAAGCTCTCCAAAGTTATTTTGGAACGGAGTCCCAGATAAGATAATTCGCTTTTTGGTACAAAGTTCAGCAACACCTTACAAATATCGTTATTTGGAAGGCCTTTGCTGAAATTCATACATAAAGGCAAATTATCCTATCCGGGACACCATTCCAAAATAACTTTGGAGGACTTCGTCATGCCCTGGTTACTTCCGGCTAATGATGAAGCCATGGATTTCTTCAATACTTTGACACTAGGAAACCACTCTCGACCCCTCGGCGATCCTCGACCCCTCGAACCCTCGACGACCCTGGAACCCTCGACCCCTAGACGACCCTGGAACCCTCGACCCTCGATCCCTAGACCCTATAGAACCCTCGAACCCTCGACCCTGAAACCCTCGACCCTTGACTCCTTAACGACCCTCGACCCTCTACCCTAGTTCCCGACCCTCGACCCCTCGGCGATCCTCGACACCCTCGTTCCCGATAAAAATTAAGAAGAAGAAGAAGAAGAAGAAGAAGAAGAAGAAGAAGAAGAAGAAGAAGAAGAAGAAGAAAGAGGAGAAGAAGAAAGGAATAGCTAGAGGAGAAGATCGAAGAAAAAAAGCAGAAAAAAAAAGGGAGAAGAAGAAAGGAATAGTGGAGAAGAAGAGAAAATAGAATATTCTATTTTCTCTTCCTCTCCACTATTCCTTTCAGAAGAAGAGAAAATAGAATATTCTATTTTCTCTTCCTCTCCACTATTCCTTTCTTCTTCTCCTCTTTTTTTTCTTCTTTTTTCTTCTTCTTAATTATTTATTTCTCCTCTTCTTTTCCTCTCCTCTTCTTCTTTCTTTTCTCTTCTTATTTTCTTCTTTCCTATCCTTCTTTTTCTAAAATTGTAACTTTTGCATATATAAAACTTTTCTAAAATTGTAACTTTTGCATATAGAAAGGAATAGAGGAGAAGATCGAAGAAAAAAGAAGAAAAAAAGAGGAGAAGAAGAAAGGAATAGAGGAGAAGAAGAAAAAATAGAAATATTTTTTCTATTTTTTCTTCTTCTCCTCTATTCCTTTCTTCTTCTCCTCTTCCTTTTCTTCCTCCTCTTCTTCTCCTTTTTCCTCTTCTTATTTTCTTTTTCCTCTCCTAAATATATAAAACTTTTCTAAAAATGAAACTAACCTAAAATGTACTAAATCAGAGAACATATATAGATAATCCTTTTCTAAATATATAAATCTAACTTTTTTGCATATATGAACATATATACACAGAGAACATACAAACATATATACATTTTTATAAAAAAGCAAAATACAAATCATCATATGTATGAAAAAAAATCTGAAAAGAAGCAGCATACACAATACATATACTCACATATATACATATATATAATCTGAAAAAAAACAAGCATATAATATATGAAAAAAAGGAACAGGGGAGGGGCGGTGCCGGCCGGACCAAGGGAGGGGCAGGGGTGCGGGTTCGGCGGCGAGGACGGCGACGGGGCAGGGGGCGCGCGTTCGGCGGCGAGGAATGGGGCGGGGCAGGGCGACGACGATGACGGGGGCGCGCGGGCCGGGGCGCGCGACGCGCGTCGGGGCAGGGCGGCGATCGGCGACGGCGTCGGGCGAGGGCACGGGCGACGGCGAGCGAGCGGCGATGGCGACCTCGGGCGGCTAGGGGAGGCGACGGCGACGTTGGGGCAGGGGTCGGCGTCGAGGAGCAGCGCAGCAGCCTGGCGGCGTTGGAGAGAAGAATGGCGGGTGGGGGAAATATAGAAAAGGCTTTGGTCCCAGTTCGTGGCACCAATTTAGTCCCGGTTGGTGCCACCAACCGGGACCAAAGGCCTCTTTTCAGCAGCCGTGACCAATGCCCCCTTTAGTCCCAGTTGGTGCCACCAACCAGGACCAATGGCCTTGTGCTACCCCGCGCCCAAAAGTTTAGTCCCACCTCGCTAGTTGAGAGAACTTGGAAGTGGTTTATAAGCGCTGTTGCGCCCGCCCTCCCGAGCTCCTCTCAACTGCAGGCTTTCGGGCCTAATCTATCACTGCAATGCCTGTGGGCCTACTGGGCCTGCTGCGGGCCTGAATCCTGGCCCATGGTAGGGTTTCTAGTCGTATTCAGGCCGTGGTGGCCCAGTAGGTGGCATTTTTTTGTTTTTTTTGTTGTTTTATTTATTTTCTTTTGTTTTTTCTTTATTTTTTAATTCTTTATGCTTTTAGGTTTAGAAAAATTATAAACTTTTTGTTAATGCCATTAGTTTTCAAATTTTATTTTGTGATTAACTTTACTATAAAAATAGTTTTTTCCGGTTTTTTGATTTGTTTTTTGCATTATTTATTTTCTTTTGTTTTTTGCTTTAATTTTTAATTCTGTTTGCTTTTAGGTTAGCAAAATTATAAACTTTCTGTTAGTGCCATAAGTTTTAGAAAAATTATAAACTTTCTGTTAGTGCCATTAGTTTTCAAATTTGAAAACACTTTTTTAGTTTTTTTGTTTTCTTTGTTGATTTATTTATTTTATTTTGTGATTAACTTTACTATAAAAATAGTTTTTTCCTGTTTTTTTGATTTGTTTTTTGCATTATTTATTTTCTTTTGTTTTTTGCTTTAATTTTTAATTCTGTTTGCTTTTAGGTTAGCAAAATTATAAACTTTCTGTTAGTGCCATTAGTTTTAGAAAAATTATCAACTTTCTGTTAGTGCCATTAGTTTTCAAATTTGAAAACACTTTTTTAGTTTTTTTGTTTTCTTTGTTGCTTTATTTATTTTATTTTGTGATTAACTTTACTATAAAAATAGTTTTTCCTGTTTTTTTTATTTTTTTTGCATTATTTATTTTCTTTTGTTTTTTGCTTTAATTTTTTATTCTGTTTGCTTTTATGTTAGCAAAATTATAACTTTCTGTTAGTGCCATTAGTTTTAGAAAAATTATAAACTTTCTGTTAGTGCCATTAGTTTTCAAATTTGAAAACACTTTTTTAGTTTTTTTGTTTTCTTTGTTGCTTTATTTATTTTATTTTGTGATTAACTTTACTATAAAAATAGTTTTTTCCTGTTTTTTTATTTGTTTTTTGCATTATTTATTTTCTTTTTTTTTGCTTTAATTTTTAATTCTGTTTGCTTTTAGGTTAGCAAAATTATAAACTTTCTCTATTAGGGCATCTATTTTCACTTTGAGAGGAGCTCAACAAGGCAGAGAGGGAAGGGCTTATAAACCGGTGTGAGCCCCCTTCGGTTGGCGAGGTGGGACTAAACTCGGCCCGCAACGAGGACCAACCCTTTAGTCCCGGTTTGAAAGTTGGCATGGGCCAGGGACTAATGGTAATGGTATTACGAGGGCCGAACCATAAGACATGAAAGCATTTCAAATGAACTCTGAAAAAGTTGAAAGTTGGGATGGTATCATAATTTCACCCACATAGCATGTGCATGTACAAAACGGACAATGGTAGCATGTTCGTGTGTTACAAAGTTGCGGGAGAAAGTCTTCACTTTTTCTTCGCTTGTGTCATTTGCTTATTGCGCCGTAACCATGGATAATCTTCATTGTTTATCAGGATGCTTGGGTCAGCCTTGACATTGAAGGGAGGAATTTCATGAAACTTTTCATAATCTTCAGACATGTCTGTCTTGCCGTCCACTCCCGGGATGTCCCTTTTCCTGAAAGAACTATGTGGCGCTTTGGCTCATCGTATGATGTATTCGCTTCCTTATCTTTTCTTTTTCTCGGTTTGGTAGACATGTCCTTCACATAGATAACCTGTGCCACATCATTGGCTAGGACGAACGGTTCGTCAGTGTACCCAAGATTTTTCAGATCCACTGTTGTCATTCCGTACTGTGGGTCTACCTGTACCCCGCTGCCTAACAGATTGACCCATTTGCACTTAAACAAAGGGACCTTAAAATCAGGTCCGTAGTCAAGTTCCCATATGTCCACTATGTAACCATAATATGTATCCTTTCCGCTCTCGGTTGCTGCATCAAAGCGGACACCGCTGTTTTGGTTGGTGCTCTTTTGATCTTGGGCGATCGTGTAAAATGTATTCCCATTTATCTCGTATCCTTTGTAAGTCAATACAGTCAAAGATGGTCCCCTGGACAACAAGTACAACTCATCACAAACAGTGTTGTCACCTCTGAGACGTGTTTCCAACCAACTGCTGAAAGTCCTGATGTGTTCACATGTAATCCAGTCGTCGCACTGCTCCGGGTGTTTGGAGCGCAGACTGTTCTTGTGTTCATCGACATACGGGGTCATCAAGGTAGAGTTCTGTAGAACTGTGTAGTGTGCTTGAGACCAAGAATATCCGTCCCTGCATATTATTGAGTCTCTTCCAAGAGTGCCTTTTCCAGTCAGTCTCCCCTCATACCGCGATTTAGGGAGACCTATCTTGTTAAGGCCAGGAATGAAGTCAACACAAAACCCGATAACATCCTCTGTTTGATGGCCCATGGAGATGCTTCCTTCTGGCCTAGCGCGATTACGGACATATTTCTTTAGGACTCCCATGAACCTCTCAAAGGGGAACATATTGTGTAGAAATACGGGCCCCAGGATGACAATCTCGTCGACTAGATGAACTAGGACGTGCGTCATGATATTGAAGAAGGATGGTGGGAACACCAGCTCGAAACTGACAAGACATTGCGCCACATCACTCCTTAGCCTTGGTACGATTTCTGGATCGATCACCTTCTGAGAGATTGCATTGAGGAATGCACATAGCTTCACAATGGCTAATCGGACGTTTTCCGGTAGAAGCCCCCTCAATGCAACCGGAAGCAGTTGCGTCATAATCACGTGGAAGTCATGAGACTTTAGGTTCTGAAACTTTTTCTCTGGCATATTTATTATTCCCTTTATATTCGACGAGAAGCCAGTCGTGACCTTCATACTGAGCAGGCATTCAAAGAAGATTTCTTTCTCTTCTTTCGTAAGAGCGTAGCTGGTAGGACCTTTATACTGCTTCGGAGGCATGCCGTCTTTTTCGTGCAAACGTTGCAGGTCCTCCCATGCCTCAGGTGTATGTTTTGTCTTCCCATACATGCCCAAGAAGCCTAGCAGGTCCACGCAAAGGTTCTTCGTCACGTGCATCATGTCGATTGAGGAGCGGACCTCTAGGTCTTTCCAGTAGGGTAGGTCCCAAAATATAGATTTCTTCTTCCACATGGGTGCGTGTCCCTCAGCGTCATTCGGAACAGCTAGTCCACCGGGGCCCTTTCCAAAGATTACGTAGTGTAAATCATTGACCATAGCAAGTACGTAATCACCGGTGCGCATGGCGGGCTTCTTCCGGTGATCTGCCTCGCCTTTGAAATGCTTGCCTTTCTTTCGACATTGATGGTTGGTCGGAAGAAATCGACGATGGCCCAGGTACACATTCTTCCTGCATTTGTCCAGGTATATACTTTCAGTGTCATCTAAACAGTGCGTGCATGCGTGGTATCCTTTGTTTGTCTGTCCTGAAAGGTTACTGAGAGCGGGCCAATCATTGATGGTCACGAACAGCAACGCCTTTAGGTTAAATTCCTCCTGTCTATGCTCATCCCACGTACGTACACCGTTTTCATTCCACAGCTGTAAAAGTTCTTCAACTAATGGCCTTAGGTACACATCAATTTCGTTGCCGGGTTGCTTAGGGCCTTGGATGAGAACTGGCATCATAATGAACTTCCGCTTCATGCACATCCAAGAAGGAAGGTTATACATACATAGAGTCACGGGGCAGGTGCTATGATTGCTGCTCTGCTCCCCGAAAGGATTAATGCCATCCGCGCTTAAAGCAAACCATACATTCCTTGGGTCCTTTGCAAACTCATCTCAGTACTTTCTCTCGATTTTTCTCCACTGCGACCCGTCAGCGGGTGCTCTCAACTTCCCATCTTTCTTTCGGTTCTCACTGTGCCATCGCATCAACTTGGCATGCTCTACGTTTTTGAACAGACGTTTCAACCGTGGTATTATAGGAGCATACCACATCACTTTCGCAGGAACCCTCTTCCCGGGGGGCTCGCCGTCAACATCACCAGGGTCATCTCGTCTGATCTTATACCGCAATGCACCGCATACCGGGCATGCGTTCAGATCCTTGTATGCACTGCGGTAGAGGATGCAGTCATTAGGGCATGCATGTATCTTCTCCACCTCCAATCCTAGAGGGCATACGACTTTCTTTGCTGCGTATGTACTGTCGGGCAATTCGTTATCCTTTGGAAGCTTCTTCTTCAATATTTTCAGTAGCTTCTCAAATCCTTTGTCAGCCACAGCATTCTCTGCCTTCCACTGCAGCAATTCCAGTACGGTACCGAGCTTTGTGTTGCCATCTTCGCAATTGGGGTATAACCCTTTTTTGTGATCCTCTAACATCCGATCAAACTTCAGCTTCTCCTTTTGACTAATGCATTGCGTCCTTGCCTCGACAATGACCCAGCGGAGATCATCGTCATCGGGCACAACGTCTGGTTCCTCTTGATCTTCAGCAGCTTCACCCGTTGCAGCATCATTGGGCACATCGTCTGGTTCCTCTTGATCTTCACCAGCTCCCCCCGGTGCAGCATCACCGTATTCAGGGGGCACATAGTTGTCATCGTAGTCTTCTTCTTCGCCATCTTCCATCATAACCCCTGTTTCTCCGTGCCTCGTCCAAACATTATAGTGTGGCATGAAACCCTTGTAAAGCAGGTGGGAGTGAAGGATTTTCCGGTTAGAGTAAGACCTCGTATTCCCACATTCAGTGCATGGACAACACATAAAACCATTCTGCTTGTTTGCCTCAGCCGCATCGAGAAACTCATGCACGCCCTTAATGTACTCGCGGGTGTGTCTGTCACCGTACATCCATTGCCGGTTCATCTGCGTGCATTATATATAATTAAGTGTCTAAATTAATAGAAGTTCATCATCACATTAAAACCAAAGTGCATACATAGTTCTCATCTAACAACATATAGCTCTCCAGAGCATCTAATTAATTAAACCATACATTGAAACTATGTAAAACATTTCAATGCGAAAACAAATGCGATCATAATCGCAACCAAGGTAACAATTGATCCAACGGCATAATGATACCAAGCCTCGGTATGAATGGCATATTTTCTAATCTTTCTAATCTTCAAGCGCATTGCATCCATCTTGATCTTGTGATCATCGACGACATCCGCAACATGCAACTCCAATATCATCTTCTCCTCCTCAATTTTTTTTATTTTTTCCTTCAACAAATTGTTTTCTTCTTCAACTAAATTTAACCTCTCGACAATAGGGTCGGTTGGCATTTCCGATTCACATACATCCTAGATAAATAAAATCTATGTCACATTGGTCGGCATAATTTTCATAAACAATAAATGAACCAATAGTTATAAAGATAATATACATACCACATCCAAATCATAGACAAGACGAGGGCGGACGGGGGCGGATACCAAAACCACCGCACTATATAAGATGCAGTAATAAAAGTAAGAAAATAATACAAGTACCTATGTAATCATACAAGTAAGAATATTTTTCCTTTCAGAAAGAAGATAAGAACAAGAGGCTCACCACGGTGGTGCCGGCGATGAGCTCGGCGCGGGTGATCGACGGCGGTGAAGACGGGGACGGGGCGTGACGGACCGCTAAATCTAGACAAATATTGAGGAAAATGGAGCTTGGAGGTCGAGCTTGGAGTTGAGAAAGCTTAAGTAGTGTGGCTCGGGCATTCCATCGAACACCTTGTGTGCATAGGAGGTGAGCTAGAGCACCACCAAGCCCTCTCCCCCTCGGCCAGAAAAAAAAACAGAGTAGTGTGCTCTGCTCTTACGCGAGGGGGTATATATAGGCACCTCATTGGTCCCGGTTGGTGGCATGAACCGGGACTAAAGGGGAGCCTTTGGTCCCGGTTCAAGCCACCAACCGGGACCAATGGTGGTGGGCTAGGAGCGAGGCCCATTGGTCCCGGTTCATCCCACCAACCGGGACCAAAAGGTTCAGATGAACCGGGACCAATAGCCCACGTGGCCCGGCCGGCCCCCTGGGCTCACGAACCGGGACCAATGCCCACATTGGTCCCGGTTCTAGACTGGACCGGGACTGATGGGCTGACCCAGCCTGGACCAAAGCTCTGTTTTCTACTAGTGGATCCCGCTCCTCCTCCTCCTATGTTTATATCGTTTCTAGTTGTTGATGTTTAAAAACTTGTCTGATGACGAAGTCAGATGATCTTTTGGATGATGTCAGGTTTGTTTATGTCGATTTAAAGCCGATTGTGTTGTCCGTTTGCAGCCGATTTTGTTGCCCATTGTTTGATCACGTAGAGTAGCTCACGTTGCATGTGTAGCATATATGGATATAGGGTGCCGGATATGATATGAGATACACGGATGTGGAGAGGGAAATATGAGGTGCGTCCGATCAGTGCCCGCGGACGCGCCCAAGTGCGTTTGATGGGCCGAATTAGCACATTGCGGTAGATGCGCTTAGAACAACCGTTGGGTCACTCACTGCCTTCTTCTTCTTCTTCTTCTTATGATGATGATGATGATGATGATGAAGGCCACGCAGGTGCACTCCTGACCGTTCCTATGATGAAGCCCTCTTCCTCAGCGTCGACGTACGGCCATGTCGCCGTGTCGTATGGATAGCGAACGCCTCACGGCGAGGTCATTGGCGTTGGTCACCACGGAGCAAACGATAAACTACAAGGACCATGCATGAGCTTATTATAATAATGCGTTCAGAGTTGAGAGACACCCACTCAGGCACTCACTAGTGAAGTGATGATGGCTGGCTGTGCTGGTCCTGAGCCGCTGCTGGAGGAGAGCCACCGTTGTAGTCTAGTTAAATCACACCCGATCAAATTGGCGTGTGTGTTTGTTTGTTTTCAACGAAATTCATGATCGTTCAAGGATTCTTTCTACGTACGGCCGTGAGGGGGATCGAGCACACGTACGTACGTGGACGTGGTTGGCTTGCCAATTGTGTTGTGTGTGACTTGTCAGGGCATCTCCAACCGTTCGCCTCCCAGGGCGCCTAAATAGAGCGGCCTGTGGGGCGTGCCGGCGCTAGTTCGGCCCCTGGGGCGACCTAGCTCCCAGTCACGCCCCCAAGCGCCGGCCTCAGGATGCGGGAAATTTAAACTTGGTCGTTCCTGCTCTCAAAAGACGCCACAAATCCGGTGATCGGACGTAGTCTGGCGTTACAAAAAACAAGCACGCCACAAGTTTGCGTGTGCAATGATTCACTCGGCGGGGTCGGCTCCAGGCGTTGGCGGAGTCGGCGTGCGCGGGCTCGGCGGTGTTGGAGCTGCTTCGGTGCTGGGCTGTGTCGGCGCGGCTTCGGCACTGCTGGGCGGCGATGTAGAGGCGTCGTTTGGGCTTGGCGTCCGTGTGGTCGTGCGCGCGGGAGCTTGCGTCGTCGGCGTCGTCGGCGTTGCCGTCTGCATCTGGTTCAGGATGAGGCCACGCTCCGCCATGTACCACGCCCTGAGCTGCTCGTCGTCGCTCTGGAGCATGTCCGCCCCGCCCATCAGAAAAGCCATGTCGGTGTTCCTCTTCTCCGCGGCGACGTTCGTCCGGAGCAGGTCGAGCTTGATGGCGTTGTTCTTCATCAGCGACGACCACCGCGCCTCGGTCTTCTTTTCACGTAGGACGGCCCGGGCCTGGGCGTCGGCGAGGCAATGCTCGATGGACTCCTGCACTCGCGCGGTTGCCACGTCGGCGTTTTTCCCCTTCTTTGCCAATTTGTGGCCGTCCGGCCGCCCCTCTGACGCGCCCGGAGTCGTCGCGTCCGGCTTGTATGTCTCCTTGACCTTGTCGAGGGCACGTCAGACTTCCGCCCACTTCTCGCACTTGTCAATGCGCTTGTAGACGTGGAGGTGTTTGAAGTCGGCGTCTTGGTTGTCGCGCCGATACATGGTGAACATACGCAGCAGCTGCGCGGAGGAACAAACAGTTGGTGGGCGGCGGGCGTAGACGACGAAGAGATGCGGGCGAACGGCGTGCGTACCTGATCCTCAACGCTGGCGCCGCTCTCCGGGCGAGCCGCGACCTCCTCGACGATTCCATGCCATTTGTTGCACGCCAACTGGATATGCCCCCAATGGTTCGTCATCGCCTTGGAGCCGCGCTGCATGTAGACGCCTTTGAAGTACGGGTCGACGAGCTTCCGCTCGTCGAACTCGGCCTTGATGCGGTCCCAGTACGTCTCCAAGCTCTGGTTCGCGCCGGTGGTCGGGTCGAGGCAGACGACTTTCCATGCTTCGGCGAGGCATTCCTCCTCCTTGGACGTCCACTTGATGCGCGGTTCGCCTGACCTAGCCGCCCGCTTCTTCTTCTTCTAGCGCCCCTTCGTCGGAACAGGAGCCGGCTCCTCCTCCTCCTCCTCCTCCTCGTCCTCCTCCTCCTCGTCCTCGGGTTCCTGCGCTTCATGCGCGTCCTCGCCGTAGACATAGACGAGCTCGGCCTCCATGTCACCGCTGAGATCCACTACCTCGTCCTGGGTGGCGAACCCGGGAGACGCGGCGGCCGCGGTCGATCCTGTCGCGATGATGTCGTCCATGTCGGCTCCTGTGTCGTTGGTGTCGCCGAGGTGCGAGAAGGGCAGCGGTCCACGGCGGAGATGGGGCGTCGGTGTGGACGCGTAGGCGGCAGGCGGCGAGTAGTTGTATGAAGGGTACTGCACGCCGACGAAGGCGGGCGAGGGTGTGCGCGTCGCGGGGTGGCCATAGGGGAAGGTCACGTTTGGGTTGAACCCACTGTGTGCGTCGCCGTCGGCGTAGCCGGGCGACGACGAACCGCATGGAGATCCGACGCCTTGCTGTCCCCAGGGCGCGTACTGGGCTAACGACGGGTGGATTCATCATCCCCGCCTGGTCGACCGATGAGGAAGACGCCGTCGCGCGCGCCGCGTTGTCGCGGGCTTTCTTGGCAATGGCCCTGTTCAGCCGGTCGGCGGTGACTGCGTCGCGCCGCTGAACTTCCACCCTCCACTCGGCGTTCGACAGGCTCGGTGGCTTCGATGGCGGCGCCCTCGGCTTCCTCTGCTTCGGCTGGGTCACGGTGCCAGTCGCGTTTGCCGCCGCGCGCGGCATGGCGTACTTCTTTGGCGGCATGGCGGCGACTGGAAGGCGAGCGGGGGGGGGGGGATTTGGCGGGAAAAAGGGAGGGAATGGCGGGAGGAAGGCGAGCGAGCGGGAGAGATGCGAGGGAAAAGCGTCAAGAAACGGCGGGAAAAGGCCCTCGGGTCGCTGCCAGGGCGGACCCACGCGCCTTTTTCGCTTGTGCCGGCTCCCCAAGCGCCCCCCAGGGCGCCGGATTCGGCCTGGGTCCGCCGGCACCAGTTTTGGTCCGAGCCGGCGAAAAACGGGCTTCTGGGGACGCGACTGGGCCGTTTTTTGGCGCTGGCGCGATAAAATCCTCTGGGAAGGGCCTGTTGGGGGCGCGGCTGAAGTGACTATGAATTGACTGAGATGAGCTCTATGAGTACTCCCTCCGTAAACTAAAATAAGAGTGTTTAGAATACTAAAGTAGTGATCTAAACGCTCTTATATTAGTTTACAGAGGGAGTACTGTTTGGTGATGTGTTTGTGTAGAGAGGAGGACCATCAACTTAATTACAGTACCTGCCCTGGGGTTCTGCAAATCTGCATACGTATGTATGTATGCGTGCAGACAGACTTACTGGCGATTTGTGCTGATGCGTACGGCCGGGAAATGGTCAGAGAGTAATGACTCCATCACACTGAGCTGCTGAGCTGCAGGATGAGCCATCAGTCCCTCTCCGTAGGCCATGCTGCCGACGTCGACACAGGGGAAACCAGCAATAGTAGACCTATTTAGACTATCCATAATGAGAATAACATCACACATATTTAGATAAAATAGATGATGTGACAATCCATAAATAAAGAAAGAGAGCAAAGTGATAACATAGCTAGTTAGTAGTAATATGAGTAACATTACATATATCAAGACAAAATGAGTCTATAGCCTAATAAATAAAATGTTGCATGTTACTACACATATGTTATTCCCCACTATAAAGATAGTAACATAGACTAGTAACATGCATATGTTATTAATTTATGTTACTACTCATTGTGGCTAGTCTTAAGAGTAATAAAGTTTTTACGTAAAATCTGACGTGGAGGTGTTGCATTGGGAATAGGGGAGGGCAGGCCGCCCCACCTCAGTGAAATTCAGGGGGGCAGAAAGTATATATAGTAGTCTGGAAGGTTTGGTAAAATTTAGTAGGCCTTTCAGCATCTTCAACAACGTGCTAAAAAAGTTTTTACAGCGCTGAAATGGTGTTTTTGCGCGGTGAAGGTTTACCAGGCGCACAAAAACACGGCGCCCAACCCCGCGGCCCCACATGCAGCAGCCCGCGCGCACAAGGCGGCGCCCCAAATTTGCAGCCCCTCAGTCCGCATGCACTAAAGTTACAGCTTCGTTTTTGTGTGTGCTCTATTTTACAACTTCTGCTGGAGCGCTATTTTTGCTTGCACGCGCATTATATAGGCATGTTTTCCAGTGCACGGCTTATGTAGCGCGTCTGTTGGAGATGCTCTCATAGGTGTACAATTATTGGAGTGGAAACTGGCATTTTCTATCCTTGAGGAGAGAGTTTTCATTTTTATTTTATTTTGTCTTTTAAAATGTTTGTTTGATCCATTTTTGTCCGCTTTTCGTGCCTAATTTTCAACGGCGGATTGAAAAGCAAGCACATGTCATCGCCGCTCATAAACTGCAAACTCAATCGAACAAGTTCGTCGAGAATGTTAGCACGGAGACACCATCGTCTTTAATGAAATAATGATGCAAGTTCGTCGCTCCTAAATCGACTAAGAAATGCTAGAAAAGAGTTTTCATCCTGAAGATGAAGCGGTGTTTCAGTCACCATCTTGACAATGGGTCTTCCAAAAAGAACTGTGTTGGCCAGCTGTGCGCACAAGACCATTGTGGTTTCTACTAGAGATAGCCGCACGCCTCTCCTGGAACGCTCGACACTTGATCATGTACCAACCGAATGCCGTGGCCCAAACATGCGACCTAGTTAACCGCCACCCACAGTTCCGTGCCACCGTTGTTGGTGAAAAGAGGAGGGAGTGGCGCTAAAAGATGTGTTATCACCATCAGTGTGTGGGACCACCATCCAGTCCCCCTCCTTAGGCCATGGCGACGATGTCAATGGAGGGGAAACTGTCATTTTCTATCCTAGGAAGAGAGAGTTGTTCTTTTATGGTCTTTCTGATAAATGTTCGTTTGATCCATTTTTGTCTGCTTACATGGCTATGTTTCCAACGGCAGATTGTAAAATGAGCACATGAGCTGCAGGACGAGCCATAAGTGTGTGGGCCCACTAAATCAAGGAAGTTAGTCGAGATTGTCAGCATGGGGACACCACCTTTAACAAACAAGGTAATGATGCAAGTTCGTCGCTCCTGAGTTCAACCAAGAATTGTCAGAAAAAGAGTTCTCACCCTGAAGATGAACCGGTGTTCTAGTCACCATCTAGACAATGGGTCTTTCGAAAACCACGACAGCTAGTACTCCGCACAAAATCACTATGGTTCTACAACAGCGGCTGTAGATTACATCCCATGTCGCCCGAGAGTGCCGCGGGGTGGGGCCGGGGGGCGGGGGGTTAGGTTTGCCAAAAAAAAAAACTGGGTTACTAGCTCCAAAAGCGCATCTGGCACATGAATACAATATTTGCCGACCGAGAATAAAATTATTTTTTGTTTTAACATTTGTAACTACTCCAGCAATTAGGATGTGATCCTTTTTTCTGGTAGAAGCTAAATCTAGGATCCGTTTCTAGTGACGGGGACAAGCGAATCCCTTCTTCTTGGATCATGCGCAACTGGGTCAACCGGGTAAAAATAATACTCTACCCGGAGGAATTGGAAGCTAGTCTAGGGGCACGTGTTCCTAGCTATATATGCTGTGGATCTGGTTGACTTGTCGTACGTGTCTGACCCAAGTGACCAATCCAAGTTGGACACTGTGCCACATTAATTAGATCAGACCAGACACCATTGTAAATTTGTAATCATCCATGTACTATAGACACAAGCATGGTTCTCTTTTCTTGTGAGCAAACAAACAAACAAACAAACACAGGGCTTGACATGGACACATGCATGCATGCTTGATAATAGCAAGCAATTATTTACATAGGCAATAGTAAGTAGCAACAGTTGCACATGCATGATCGTGCATCCGTGCATGGATGGATGGTGCATCCACGATCTCCTGCTGCTTTCTTGTGTGGCTCCACCATCGCATTGGTCTCAGCTGCTAGCTAGCTCACTCGATCGGGACGAATCTCGGGCCCCCAGGCAACATGGTCGACGCAACCGGACAAACCAATCCAGCTATTGCACTTATGCTCTCTATTGACTCAAAATTGTAAATGAAAAAGTCACAAAACCACCTGCTTCCATATCTCTCATGATGGTCTGTGTATACCATCCACCTGATATGTTCTTCCTGTGTTCTTTGCTGATAGCGTAGTCACATGTGGTTTGCGTGATCCGACTATTCTGGGATCAGCTTTGTAAGCTCACAATCTTGTATCATTCGGCCGTGTATTTTTTGCGGTTGTTACTTTATATATAAAGTAGGGCATAAGCCTGTGTATATATACCAGTAGAATTAGCTATCTGGTTGTACCATTTCTCAAGTAAAAATATGTCAACACATATCCTCCCTCCGTTCCAGAATATAAGGTGTGTTGATTTTCGTGCAAGTCACCCATTTGTATATTTTGACCAATACTATATAATAAAATAAAAACTTCTGAAATACCTAATAGGTAAAATATGAAAGTACTCTTCATGATGGATCAAATGATGATGGCGGGCGAATGTAGTGGGTTTCCTGGCAGTGCCCGGACTCGCTTTACCTCTTTCCCTCCTCCTGACATGTTTCTGAACTCTGTATTTTCGTTCATTTGCAATGGAAAGGGGTATAGCCCGGTTCGAAAAAAAATGATGGATCAAATGATATAATTAACTTTCGTATTGTGAATATTAATATATTTTTCTATAAACTCGGGCAAACATGCACTCATTTGACTTTTTAAAAAATAAATACACCTTATACAACAGAACGGAAGGAGTATTTTGCAAGGCCAACATATTTATATAAAACAATAGCGGCCAAAGTTAAATGCACGTCGAATATCTGCATTAGATGTATTTAGTTCATTAAGCCAACCAATATAGTAGAATCTGTACAGTGCAAGAAACATTTCCTCTTGTGTGTTGTCTAAATATAGGAAAATGGGCTGGGATTATTTGGTGACACCATGCATGCATGCATGTGCAGTTGACCATGTGACTTGTTGGCTGACAGAAAATCGATCAAAAAGGATGCCAGCAACCAAAACCAACAACTTTACAAAGGTGGGATTGTATCTCTGTGAGACTGTGACTAACTGTGCATGCATACATGGACCTGGTGATCATATGTGCATCAAGTTGACCATGCATATCATGCAGGAGGATGGCATAGAAGGTTCGGCTACTTTGTTGAGCAATGCATCAGATCAGACTCTGGCTACTTCCAAACAAATATCAAGACCAAGTTGCACAGCTAATCATGCATGATGCCAGTGTCCCAGTCCTACTACAAATAATCCTTCATCACACATGCAAATCTGTCAATAGTACATGGAAGCCCATCAATCCCATCAAAATCAATGTACCTACGTACATACATACATACTCGACCAGGTAGGTATACACGCGTGCATGTAAGCAACAACTTGTAACACAATATTTCTGTTGTGTTTTGGGGTACACACACGTTGACACACATATACTACTCTATATATCTTCAAGCCGACACAATTGATCGATACAAGTAGACAAGTAGCACGTACACATTAATATACATACATACATACATATGTATGTATGTAGGTAGGTAGGTGCACAGCGAAATATAGCTGGTGCAGTGCATGCATACGCATGTCACTGTGGGTCGACGTCGACGCGGTAGACGACGACGAAGCACGGCAGGATGGCCCTGGGGTTCGCCACGAACAGCTCCTCCAGCACCCCGTACGCGCCGCCCGCGTCGTCGCCGGCCACCGAGTCGAAAGACCCCGCCTGGCCCTCCTCCTCCTTCTCCTCCCAGTCGCCGTCCCGCCGCAGCACCTGCCCGGCGATCACCCGGCACACCAGCATGGCCCGCCACCCCGCCCCCGCTCCCGCGCTCGGGCCCTCGGCGCCGCAGACGTCGTGCGCGCGGCCGCTGCTCGCCGTGGTGCGCACGCCCAGCGGGTGCGCGCCGGCCCAAGGCGCGAAGCCGTGCCGGATCGCCGCGCACACCCCGCACGCCGCGGCCGCCGTTTTGCCGTCGACGTCACCATCGGCACAGGACGCGCACAGCGAGGTGGAGCCGTCAGCGCCGAGCTCGCAGGCGAGCGCGGCCGGGTGGAACCGGAGCAGCTCGTTGCCGTCGGCCGCGGCGCGCGTGGCACCGCCCGCAGAGACGTCGGCACGGCACCGTGCGCGCACGGCGTCGCGGTAGGCCTCGAAGCGGGCGACGGTGCGCGCGGGGTTGCGGACCTTGAGGATGCGGTCGATGTGGCAGATGGGGCGGTCCCGCTTCTGCCAGCTCGACTTGAAGATGATCTCCACGATGTTGCGCCCCGAGTCCTCCGGCCCCAGCTCCGACACTGCCCACCACCAACACCATGCAAAACCTCAATAACTATTTACTCGTAGAAAGTACAATGAACTGACTAACCGCCCAGCCAGAGCCAGTGATGTGATTAGCAGTAGTAAACTAATTAACAATTGTGACCACATGGATGATCTGAGGGCGGTCAGGTCACACCGACAGCGCCATGAAAGCACGACCGAGATCTCGGAAAGCACCATGCATCATCATCGGCAACTAAATTAATCGGGCTGTATCTGTATTGATTAAGGCAGGCAGTGATGCATGGCGCTTTCCAATCAGTCCTCCAACCTAAAACAGGTGAAAAGTATGTACACCAGTTGTCCAGTACGTACACCTACCACTAGTACATGGACATCAAGACATTAAGGGAGAAGGTACACCGGTACATGTGCAACGTTCAACGCATGACTCAGCTGAGCTGCATGCATGCCGCAACAGTGTCAGCCAGCGGGCATTAACCATGTTCATGAGACAAGCATGCAAATGCAACGAGTTATAGCAGATGATGGTCTCATGCAGATGCATTGCATGAGTGTGTCTGTGTGTGTGTTCATGTCTCACTTTCAATATGTGCATGCAAAGCTTCATCTTTTCTCGTCCTTCATTTTGTTTTCTCTCTCTCAGATAAGTGTAGATATACAACAAGCAGACATGGATATGCATGCATGCAGTCCCACTTAACGTGCTACCAACCGCTATAAATTGAAGGCACTGTCGCATGATGCAGTGGTGCAGCCAGCATGGGACCTCATCTTGCAGGCTTGTAACTGTGAGATTAGCTGCTTAATTAGTCGACTAGTCGGTGGTATGGTGGTGTAAGTGGTTTAATAGTGGGCAGTCATGTGGAGTATCCTACTCCTGCGTGCATGCCAACACTAGCTCACTGTCTGCCTAAAGATACCCCGGCCATATCATCTGATTAATTAGTAAGTAAGCAATTGATCTTAGCTAGCATGCCATGCATCCGCCTTTACCAAGTGCAAGCAACTGATATGATACAGATACAGATAGATACCGACAATTAGTTATTGTTATCATCCGAAATATTATAATTAGGGCAGGGGCAGTGGCAGTGGCAGTGGATTTGTGCACAAGCTAGCTAAGACAGTAGCTTCCTTGCAACCCACAAAAGACAAAGGGAAAGAGGTGAAAAGTGGGAGATGGTTAGCTTTGATGAGCATCTTCCTAACCCCCTTCTTCTTGTCTCCTCTCACTATCTTACACACACACACATGGCAAGCAAGGGTGTGGGGAGAAATTACTAAACTAATCCAACCACTAAAGCACTAGATCAGGGCGTATAATCTTTTTATAACTTTGTATATATGGCTCCATTGGTGCCATGTATACCTTCTCCATCATTTAATCATGATTAGCCCATCATTTTGACCAAAGGCTAGTTAATTAATTAATTAGTGCATGCCACAGCAGAGCACAGATCTCCATCTAGCTAGTAGCTTTCTAAGGCCTCCTGACTAATGGTTCTGGTTAGTAGTTGTACTCCACTATCACACATGATTAATTTGCACCACAAAAATCTTCAACACATGCATAGTGTAGATCTTCTGTATATATATATATATATATATATATATATATATATATATATATATATTGCAAAAAACAATATATACGATCGTCTCGCCACTTATAATCCCACAAAATACCGATTTTCGCTGTCGCTATATATGGCTGTGTGCATCGCTCGATGCAGGGCGGGCGGGGGTCGGGGTTTCGAGAATTTACCGGCATGGCGGACGGCTTGGTGCTGCTCCAAGCTGTCGGCCTTGGTGAACACCTCGCCGCACTCCGAGCACGGGCACAGCTCCCTCGGCCGAGGGTACCTCCTGAATTTGTTGGCAATTAACAAAATGATTAGTACTAATGGCAAAGACTAACCATGGTTAACATCCATGGAGTTAGTTGATGGCTAATGAGAGGGGTTAGCTATAGGCAGGCGGCAGACCTTGAGACGGGCTCGACGTTGATGGCGCGGCACTCGTAGCAGCCGGAGAGCCCTCGGAGTGAGGACGGGTGCCCACCCCCGCCGGCCGACGACGACGAGGAGTGATGAGCGCGGCGGGAGGAGCGGTTGAGCGGGGCGGTGTCGCGGTGGTCGACGACGACGGAGGCGGCCGAGGAGGCGCCGTCAACGGTCGCCACGTCGCGCATGGAGCAGAGGGACGTCCCCCAGTATCCCCCGGCGCCGGGCCCCCGCGCCAGGGCGGCCGGGTCGTGCACGCGCGCGGCTGCCGTGGCGCTCCGGCAGCTCAGCAGGCTCTTCAGCTGCTCCCACGACGACGCCGGCCGCGCGGGCTTCTGCGCAGCTGCCTTCTTCGAGCCACTGCGCCGTTGACGGTGGTCCTTGCCCGCCGCCAGCCTGGCCTTGGCGCCGGTGGTGGGCGCAGCGAGGGCGGGGCTCTTCCTGGACGGCGTCCCGGTGGCGGCAAGATGGCGGCGGCCGGGAGTCCTGGGCGCGGGGGAGAGCGGCGGCGGCGCCGGAGGTTTCTTCTTGCGCTTGCTGTGGTGGTTCTGCTGCTGCGGCGGCGGCTGCGGCTGCTGGCCGCGGCGGCGGTCGGAGGTGTCGGCGGCGGTGGAGGAGGAGGAGGGCAGGAGGAGCGTGGAGAGCGCCATTAATGAGATGGAGCTGAGCTGCTGCTAGTATCCGTGTGCGCGCTCTGTGTCCGTATGGCGTCGCGTCTCCGATTTAAAGAAGGGAGGGGAGGGCTGACCTGAGACCTGCTGTGGTGTGCATATGAAGGCTCTACTCCAGCTACCTCTCCCTCCCTCACTCTCTCTGGGTGTGGGCCCACCTATAAAACCCCAGGAAATGACTTGACTGGAATAACAACAAATTTGTGAAAATGGTTTTGAAATCCCCTTTTCAATAAATCCTCGGTCGTCGTCGGGAGGATTAGTAAAATCGATGTCGAAATCAAGCTAGCATCATCGGTATGGCATATTGACATCGATTGAGATATGTGTACGAGTTCACACCCTCCGAACAAACCAAGAAGCACTACTTCTTCCGTCATACGATATGGCGCCGCATAGGTTTTCATTCACAAAAGTTAAATTTACAAACTTTAATTAAGTTTATAGAGAAAACTATCTCTACCCACAACCAAATCGATACCACATGAAAGTAGTATATATTAGCAAAAAGATTGTTGGTATAAATTTGGTCATATTATGCAAAGTTTGATTTCTTTTTAAGATAAATCTAATACGCGCAATATTTTGGGATAGAGGGGGTGCAATTATTGCACTATGTGAACAAAAAAAAGGTCATATGAATATTCATTTATATATGTATATGAACATATTACTTAAATCGACCGAGAATTCAACGAGGAGAAAAATAATTGCATTAGTTGAACAATGTTTTATGCTGGTATAACATGATGCACATTTCTGGTTGCGAATTAGCTAATTCTCAGTCAGTGACACACAAAAGCATATATTCTATAAAAGCGTTTGTTGATCCTTAGCAAAACAATTGGACATTATGCCAACTGAAAATCATGTAGGAAACAAGTACGGACATGATAAATGTTCTTGAGAAATTTCAAAGGCATTCTTTCCTTAATCGGATCGAGAAGGTGAGAGACAAATTAAGAGAGCTTTTACGTTTGACTCCTCCAAGGACAAAAAGATACAAGCATTGAACCAATGACTGAAATCCATTTGGAAATGTAGAGGTGTTTGAATAAAACCATACAAGCATGAGCTTGATTTGTGCAGACAAATATTATTTGCTACATCATGGGTAGTTGATGTGGCGACCATGCATAAGCATGGTAGACTCATACAGAACTTAGTAAAGACTAAAGTCGTGGATCGTGAATAACGACGAAACCACCACAAACATTATCTGAGTAGATAAATTTTAATCGTTGCATCACGGGTGGTTGATGTTGTTGTAAGCAGATCCCATTGCACCACACATCCAAACTCATACAAAACCTAGTAAAGGCTCGAGACATGGAGCATGAATATTGATGCACCAAAACCATCTCATATTGTTATGAAATTAAATGACTGTATGAGCAAAATAATCTACCTCTAGGAGCTCTAACTATTTCTTTCAAGTCAAAATGACAATTACATGAAAATAAGGCACATGCATGAAAAACTTGGATTAAAAATGGAGAGGAAAGCATAAACGGATTCGCTAATATCAAACCGGGTAGGAATTAGTACAAAAGCGTGTTTTACACTGAGTCTGACATTTGAAACCCGTGCAAGATTTCATATCTTTCTAAACTCAGGGAATAACTGAACAAACAATACAATTCATTGTAGTATATCAATAAATTATTACATCACAATAATTTCTTTTTAGTTTTGCAAGAACATCTGTAAAATCGACTAATTTGATTGACTTTTAGGCATTTTGGATTATATATTTATTTATTACATGAACGATTTTTTATCATAGTGGATATTTTCTTAAATTTCTATGAACAAATCTATAAAATAGATTTTTTGCAAAAATAATATCTATGAAATTGCTGGAAATTACTTGATTTCCAATCAGACCGAGGCATAGAAGCTTTTGTTGATTCTTAGCAAGATATTTGGATATTATGCAAGTGAAAATCGTGTTGGAAGTAAGGACATATAATAAATTTCAACATGTTATGTCTAAATGTTTTTGAGAAATTTAGAGGGAATTTGTTGCCTTAATTGGATCAAGAAGACGAGAGATAAATTAAGAAAGGCGTTTGTTTGACCTGCCCAAGGAGAAAAAGATACATGCATGGAGCCAATGATTGAAATGGGCTTTTAAAATGTAGAAGTGCTTGAATAATACCATGTAAGCATGAATTGGGTTTGAGTAGAGAAATATTAACTATTACATCACGACTAGGTGATGTGACACACAAGCGTAAGCACGCCGGACTCATACAAAACCGCACAACTACACTCATACAAAATCTAGTAAACATTGAAGTGGGAGAGCATGAATATCGACAAAATCACCACACACGTCATATGAGTAGACAAATACAGATTGTTACATCATGGGTAGTTTGATGTGGCACCCAAGCGTAAACATGCCAAACTCATACAAAACCGCACAATGCCACAACCACACTAGCTCATACGAAACCTAGTAAGGACTAAAGTCGCGGAGTGTGAATATCACTAAAACCACCACAAATGTCATTTGAGTAGACAAATATTAGTCGTTAAAACATGGGTGGTTGATGTGTCTATAAGCACATCCCATCGCACCGTTATAAGAACGCACGAAACCTAACGTACATGTCGATTTTATTTTACAAATGTAGAGAGACACACATATACGCTCATGACCACACTCATACAGGATCTAGTGAAGACTAGACCCGCGGGGCGTGAATATGGACGAAGCCACCACAACCATCCTGTATTGTGTAAGGAATCAAATGACTTTACGGGGAGAATGGGATCTTACTCTAGAATTCAGTCCTAACTATTTCCACTTTTTGGGATCCCTAACTAGTTATTTCGAAACGATGGATGTGAAAAGTAGGTATATGCATGCATGAAAAGCTTGGATCTGAAAACGGAGAGGAGGGCATTACCAAATGCAACCTGAGGCCAATGGCAGTGTGTGTGGGGTTTGCATTAACTGTGATCGACCCCCTCAACGAGAGGGACCATGCATGCGTGCAGCTTGCTGTGAAAATATCAAGTGCAGGCCCCCAATCTACTCCCTCCGTTGCTAAATATAAGTCTTTTTAGAGATTCCACTACGAACTACATACGGATGTATATAGATATACTTTAATGTGTAGATTCACTCATTTTGCTTCGTATGTAGTCCCTAGTGAAATCTCTAAAAAGACTTATATTTAGGAACGGAGGGAGTATTCATCAAATTATAGAGTGAAATATCAACTCCAGGCCCCCCATTTAGCCAATAGTTAAGCAATTTTCATCTCATGAGAGGAGGAGTTGAGCTAATTCAATTCCCCAGCAGCAGAGCAGAGGATACATCATGGGAGGGCCAGAGTTGCTAAGTAGATATAGACCACTAAACAAACATATAAGCTAATCCCAGTTGCTCACCTGCCTCCATCTAGTCCAGTGGCTTAGCTGCCCTAGGCCCCAGTTCATCCTTGGTTCCTTGTCCCTTTCTCTTAATTAGTTAATGTTAACGTCACACTCGTCGACGTGTCGTACGGCATCACCATTATTTAAGATAATTTCTCCGGCGAATAGGAATTTTGGTTTCTTGCCAATAACTTGGATTGAGATGCTAGCAGGGGCAGATGGAGGCAACTTGGTGTATACTCCCTCCGTCTTTGAAAAAGTATACTTCTAACTTTGTTGGAGGGTCAAACTATCTCAAAATTTGACCGAGTTTATGCACTCCACGCACACTGACATGGACATACTCCCTCCATTCCACAATGTAGTGCCTATAGTTTTTTTTTTGAAAGTCAAACTTTTGCCAACTTTGACCAAGTGTATAGAGAAAACTGTCAACATCTACAATACCAAACATATACATTCTGAAAATATAACTCATGATGCACCAACTGATGTGCATTTGGTATTCTAGATGTACATACTTTTCTCTATAAATACGGTCAAAGTTTGTAATATTTGACTTTTGGAAAAATCTATAGGCACTATATTATGGAATGGAGGGATATTACACATCATGCAGCTGTATTTGCAAAAAAAAAATGGCACAACTGATACAAGAGAAATGTGCATCAAGATTCGTGCAACACCGAAAATGCAAGTTGATCCCGGCATGCATGATGATGTGATGGCCGAACTTCAAACTTTAGCTACCTATTCACCTGGTACAAGTACAAGTAGGAACCTCAGCTTTAGTAGCAGCTACTCAAATGGATGACAAAAAGGAGAGGAAAGCAAGACATGTACCAGTGATGACAGTGAGTGTGGCCTTTCCAGGATCACATGAAACTGAAGCTGAGTGAGTGGGCTAGTGAGAGCCACATGAGACTTGGGTTAGTTTTCTGACCAACCAACGATGCATTATTTTGGTTTTCATGGAGAAGTGAAGAGGAATGCATGCATGTTAGGTATGAGGCATCGGCAGGGCCAAGCTAGCAGCTGCTCTGCATGGCTCCATCTCCATGCATATGCCCTCACACAAAACCCCAACCAGCAATGCTGGACCAACTCATATTTTCTCTCACCAAAAGACATCAAGGGTGAAAAGATAGATATATATAGATCCAAATTGTTGCAAGTTGTTGGTATGCTATTTTTTAGCAGGGAATATTTCTGTACAACTTTTTTTTCTGCAGGCACTATTTCCGTACACCTTAATATATAATAAATTAGGGTACATGAACAATTAGGTTAGCACACGGGATTGATAATGAAGCCATGAAAAGATAGACCATCGGCAAGATCACGGGTGGTGGCGATCGTCGAGGAAATGATGCTTAATTCATGCATATCCCAAATAGATCCAAATTGTTGCTTGTTGTGGGTACAGTTTGAGAGTATCTAGTAGTACAATAGAATGGATGGAACGAAATAACTATTAAGCAATTTTCCATCTCATGTTGGCATGTTGCTCAGTCTCCTGAGAGGAGGAGTTGAGCTGAGTCAATTGCCCAGTAGAGGACACATCATGAGGGCCAGCGTTGCTAAGTAGATATAGTAGACTACTAAACAAACATATAAGCTAATCTCGATTGTTTACCTGCCTCCATCCAGTAGCTTAACGTCCCTTGGTCCCAGTTCATCCTCTTCATTAATTAATGTTAATGTCATGCTCACCGACGTGTAATAAATTATTATTATTATTATTATTATTATTATTAGTAGTAGTAGTAGTAGTATTGTTATTATTATTAATGATAGTCTCTGAGTGGAACATAAATGTTGCTTTCTTGGAAATAACTTTTATTGAGATTTTTTGTAAAGACACAAATCTATTATAAAATTTCATCTGAAGTACAAAGCACCTAAATATAATAAAGATCATATTGAGGTCGATGAACCACCGAACGACCACTACCGCTGTCATAACGAGTCATCGATGTGCCGTTGTTGCCACTCCCATACTGGAACTGGCCTGACCTTGTCAATGACGGCCAATAAGTCTTCATGCATATGCCCCTAAGGACTAGCACCCTGGAGCCACAGTCGTCACGCTGAACCCTTGAATTGATGTGAAGTGTTTGATACTAGATCTCACCGTGTCACATGTGGAGAATCAAAGCTCCGTCGAGGACGAATTCAACGAGGATCAAAGCCTAGAAACCCAGCTCGAAGATGAAGCGCTGCCATCCGCATGAAAGGCTCGCTATGAGGACTAATAAACCCTGACCTGAACTACTATTCGGAGCCAAGGCACCGAGATTCCCCTTTCGCCACGAGTTGTTGGGATGGCAGGCAGAGGGGATGTGAATCCACGGGCTAGCTAGCGGAGCTTGAAGAGGAGAAATTTGTCCTAGCCGCCTATGGAGAATCCTTAGCAACTTGGATTGGGATGTTAGAGGCACATGAAGGCAGATTGGGCGCACCGACATCGCCACAAGATGCGCCTCCATGACGCCGAGCGGGAGAAATTCTTCATAGAGGACGCGAATGATGAGGAGATGCCCTTGGTTCGTCCAACCGCCAACACCAACGAGGCTGGTGGCTCTGGCAAGGGGGTCGTTGAGCTCTCCTCCAACGAGGAGTAGGGGTAGTTTTCAGTTTGTTTTATGCATTTTTCTTTTGGTATGTCTAGTAAGTTTCACATTTGGTTTTAATATGTTTGTCTATCCTATGTATAATCTATGTGCATGTGTTTGTATTGATTTGAGGTTTCGAAAAGGAGGGCACCATTGCCCGTATGGACAAATGGGGGTCGGCCGGCTCTTGTCCACGAACAAGGAGGGGGGGGGGGGGGGGGTGGAGGTGTCAAAATAACCCAGTTCGGTTGGAGTTGCTCTTACAGTGAAATGTGTGCTAATGATAGTCAGCTGGCAATGTTACTACCTCTCATGTTAATGTTGACGTACACCTTTGTGTGTGTGTGTGTGTGTGTGGGGGGGGGGGGGGGGGTTGCATAGACATTAATGCATGATAAAATAATTTACATGACAAATAGCCATGAAAAGATAGATCATCAACGGAGATCATGGGTGGTGGCGATCGGTGAGAAAATGGTGCTCAATTCACGTGTCCTGAATCGACCAGTGTTTCCCCAAGATAGATATATCCAAATTGTTGCAAGTTGTGGGTACATCTTTTTTTTAGTAGGAAATATTTCCATACACTATTCATGGACTATTTCTGTACACCTTAATACATAATAAATCAGGTCATACGAACAATTACGTTAGCACACGGGATTGATAATAAAAGCCATGAAAAGACAGACCATCGGCAAGATCACGGGTGGCGGCGATCGTCGAGGAAATGATGCTCAGTTCATGCATATCCCAAATAGATCCAAATTGCTGCTTGTTGTGGGTACGACATGAGAGCATCTAGCAGTACAATAGAATGGATGGGCCCGATTAAGCAATTTTCCGTCTCATGTTGGCATGTTGCTCAGTCCCCTGAGAGGAGGAGTTGAGCTGATTCCCCAGCCAATGATGCATCATGAGCCAGTGCCAGAGTTGCTAAGTAGATGCAGGCCAGTTAAACAAATATACATGCTGATCCCAGTTGCTCACCTGCCCCAGTAGCTTAACTGCCCTCGGCCCCAGTTCATCCTTGGTTCCTTGTCCCTCTCTCTTAATCAATTAATGTTAACGTCATGCTCATCGATCGTGTCGTACGACATTACTATTATTATTTAAGATAATTTCTGCGGGGAACATGGATTTTGGTTTCTTGCCAATAACTTGGATTGGGATGGCACGTAGCGGTGCACATGGAGGCAGATTGGTGTGTGTACCCTACCACTCACACAGACATGGACATAACATATTCTCATGAGCATCTGCAATTGGCACAACTGATAGAGGAGAATCCAGGCGAACGCGTGTCGAGATTGGTTTGGTATGACGAAGAAAACACGCCGATCCCCGGCATGCACCATGATTTGTTGATCAAACTTGAATCTTCAACCAAAAACAACATAGCTACCAATTGACCTATATCTTCAAGTCGTATGACATTGTTTATTTGATAATTTATTTAAGATTAATTTCTATGGGGAAAGAAATTCTGGTTTGTTGCCAATAGCTTGGATTGAGATGCTATGTAGCAGCAGTAACAGGGCACATGGATGCGGATTGGTACTTACACTGACATGGACATCTTATACACTGTGCAGCTGTATTTGCAACAAAAGGGCACAACTGGTAGAAGAGAAGAAGGACAAAGGTGTGTTGAGATCCGTGCGATACCGAGAACCCATGTCGATCCCGGCATCCAGGATGATGTGACCATCAAACTCCCATCTTGAACCAAATCAACATTAGCTAGGATCTGAATCACCAACTGGCCTACTCACCTACAAGTAGTAACCTCACCCTTCTTTAGCTGGCTAGATAGATAGTGAAATGGATGTCAAAAAAGCTGGAGAGGAAAACAAAACACGTACTAGTTCCTGCTGAAAGTGTGTCACCTTTCTAGGACGGATAGCATGAAACTGAAGCTAGTGAGAGAGAGAGAGGCACATGAGGGAGACCTGGGCTGGGTTAGTTATTTGTCTGACCAACCAACGATGCATGGATAGGAGATGCATATGGCAGCATGTGTGTGTGCATGCATTATTCAGAGCAGTGAAGAGGAATACTACATATGCATGCATGTTAGGTGCGAGGCATCTGCAGAGCCGAGCTAGCGGCTGCCCTGCAAGGCTCCATCTCCATGCAAATGCCCTCACAGCAAAACCCCAACCGGCAATGCTGGACCATGCAATGCATGTTCTCTCTCTCTCTCACCAAAAGATGAAGGCCACAGCAGAGCAGGAAGAAAGTGAAACATGATGCTCATCAGCTTATCCATAACCCCAAGTGCAACTGGTTCAGGACCTGTACTTACTTTTTCAGAGGGAGAAGATGAACAAAAAAACCAATAATTGGATTCTTGTTTTCAACAATGGGTGCTGATGTATGCGTGTATGTTCTGTGTGCCAGATGGATGACCATCATCATCAGTGTTCCTGACATGCCTGTGGTGCACGCACTCACTTGCCCTGCTGCAGATCTGTGCAATAACTTCATCAGATGTGCGAGTGAAAAGGTGATCCACATGTATGCATGTAGGTGTGATCTGATCTCTCGAGACTGTTTACATGTCAATGCATGCATGAATGCAACCATGTTCACCATGATGGACCACGGCTCCAAGAGACAGGTCAAGCCAACTGCCTCTCCCTCTCCCAGGGGCTCCATCAACACCAAGCCATTTGCACTTTGATCTGATCAATCACCCTCCCTTTTTACCTGCTTTGTGAAAAAAGTGAGAAAGAAATACACTTCACCACCCACCGACCGCCGAGGAATCTCACAAGAATCCAACAATATTGATACAAAAGGTGTGCCCCAACAAAGGGGGGCCATGTTCTTCTAGTTGCCAGCCTGCCATGGCTCAAGCCAGTTACAACCACTCTGATATGGAAGTACAGACAGAGTTGCTCTTACAATGTACCATCAGTTCAATACAATTGACACCACAACGGTCCAAGTCCCTGCTTGTTCATGGGGTTGGCCAAGATGCCGCTATCCACATCTGCCCAAACCAGCAGCATATTACATGCACGGCATCTTCTCAGGGATGACTTACTGGAATCTGCTGACAAGGCCGGCATTCCCCTCCTTTGTGAGGTATCATGTGAGGGCAAAGGAAGGTCATGCCTCCTCATCGCTGTCGTTTCCGAAGACGGAAGGGACTTTCGTGGCAATCTTCGGCTTCTTGCTCATGTTGCCAACAGGTGCCTGTCCATTGTTAGAAGGAATGCTCAGTCAGAATGATCTCACAGAATTAGCTTCTAAAGCATGATACATGTACAGTGAGTTTGACAGGAGACAAGCAGGAGACATATGTGGAATTAGTGAACAGGAGGTAAAAGTAACTTCATTAGTGGTCTGCACAAAGAAGACAGGGATAAGAGGCTAAAATATGACTATTTGAGAAACAAGTCTCTTTTCTTTGCACAGCACACAATTGCATATTTTTGCATGAAATTTCAAAAGCGCCACATTATTTGCAACATGTACACGTGGTATTCTTTTGGGATTCTGTGAAAAAAATGTTGTTTCTGAAGCAGGAGCAAACAAGCTCAAGCACAGTTCAGAGTTACCAGAATGCAAGCACAATATCCTTTACTTCCATAGTCATATCTGCTGAACAAAATGTGGTGTTGATGTAAGAATTAAGATACCTTGGAAGGGGTCATTTTGGAGAAGCCAAACTTCAATGTTCGACGCTGATCCTGATTGCCCGGGGTCGGCAAGTTCTTTGGCGTAGCTTGCTCTCCTGAGATATCTGGCTGTTCTTGCTTCTCTTTCTGCTGCTTTCTATGAGCATCTGCCCTGCGAGTTCCATCAAGGAAATTACAAGTTCAACACACATTCAATGCATTCCTAAGGAAAAACAAGCATTCATCGTGCTTTATTAATTGAGGACAAAGTACAGAATGCATACAGTTGGGCAAATTTTGCCAGCTCCTTCTCTTCTCGCTGCTGCTCACGTTTCTGCCTATCATCACGGTTGCCACTGTTGCTGCTTTGCATCTCTTTCATTTCCTTGAACCTCTGCAGAACCAGAATATACAAAGTGTCATGTTTGGGGGAAAAGGATACATAAGGTATCAACAGCAACAAACGTATGGCACAAAAATCAAAACAATCAGAAAATAAAAATCATTGAAAAAGAAATTCAACGGACCTAGTGTTGCAAATGCATTACCTTCCTATGATTATGGTCATATGAGCTTAGATGACTCTCAAATTCATATGCCAGCTTGTATTGCTTATTGCAGAGGCTGCAAAAGAACGTCTTCTGTATCTCCTTAACCTCACTGCGGATTTTCTGCTCACGTTCTGCTGTGACCTGGATTGTCATGATTCGCACCAAGCAGGGAAAAGAAGCCACCAAATAAAAAGTGCACAGGATGCTCAAAATTCATGAGGGTTGATGCTACAACTCCATATCCAAATGGCACACCAGCATAGGTGCTATGCAGCACCGACAATCAGATAGCGGTTCTCACAGCTGAAGCATCAACCCGGAAGAATCTCAAAAGAAAATACAGAAATTAGCACTCAGTGTGTGATTGCGCACCTCACGCTTCTTAATATGCTCTTCAGTCTCCTCAAGTTCAACATTTAATCTCTTTCTTTGTACATTGTCCTCAGCTGTGAAGAAGTCATCCTGCTCTTGCTTCCCCACTCCTAATTTTGCATCCCTGATACCGGCTTTTATGGGCTCTAGTATACCTGCATCGGGACAAAGTAATGTATTGTTGAGGTGCAGGAACTAGATGGCAATGCCAAATTGTAAAACGTCTTTGGAAGAACAAAATATCATCTCAGATGAAACTGTAGCCTAAGTTTAGAACAAAAAATGAGACAGAAATAAAAGAAAATATCCAGATCTTCAGTAATATGAAGCATTAGATATACTGTGGTTACCAAAGTTGGCGAGAAAACTACTGCAGATTAATCTTCTCCGGATTCTTTTAGAGTAGAATAAAGCTACACTATGTGCTGTGAGCCTGTGATGGTGGTAGCATACATATGTCCTTCAGAGCATTAAAGGAGCCAGAGACTAAATTCTAACTGGAACTTGCTTTACGTTAAGGTTGTAATCATTTGTCAACAGCACTCGAATTCAGTCCAGGCAGCTCTCAAACAGTGCAACTGATTTCTACTAGACTACTAGTACTCCAATCCAAAGTCCAAGTGCACTCATTCGATACACCAGAACTTTATACAAACACATACAAATGTGCCAAAGAACATCAACATCGTTAAGTCCCAAGTTCCAATAGCATGGCCAGAGCCTCTGCATCAAGCACTCCGCCCTTCCAGATCTATCAATATGGACTTTTTGTTCATTGCAGTATCCTCATCTTTGTTTCCTTTAGTTCCTCTCTCTTTCTTCTGTCTGGCTCCAGGTTTGGTGATTGATTTGATCTGAAGGCTTAGGAGGCAGAGAGCCTACATTGATGGGGTTTCACAGGGGTCAGCAAAGAGTTGGTGCACTTTCCATGGGGATCGATGACGACAAGGGATGCCACGCTCTCTGAGATGACGTAAGCGCTTGCCACCTGCCGCAAAGTCACTTTCGTGCATGATTTGTTTTAAGCATCGTTGAGACTCAATGGGTCCAGAAGACTGTACACGGATGGCCCCTGCAACCTAGACCACTGGACCAACATGATGACACCAATCAATGGTTGATACTCCCTCCGTAAAGAAATATAAGAGCGTTTAGATCGCTACTTAACAATAT
Source organism: Triticum timopheevii (assembly GCA_963921465.1). Classification (NCBI taxonomy): domain Eukaryota; kingdom Viridiplantae; phylum Streptophyta; class Magnoliopsida; order Poales; family Poaceae; genus Triticum; species Triticum timopheevii. Next base: position 2,587,787 of record OY997263.1, read on the forward strand.
AACCTAATCGTTTAGGTATGGTTGATCTAAACGCTCTTATATTTCTTTACGGAGGGAGCACTACACTTCGATCCTAGGATTGAAAATGTCAAATTGGCAAACTATATAGTAGTGTATGCATGGCAGCAATTGCGGACTACTATTGCATTGATGAATGATACCACTTTTTCTCAAAACTCTCAACACTTGCCCAAAAGCTTCCCTAGACAAGCTTAAAACTTAGCAAAACCACAGCTATGGGAACTAACATGGTGTCAGTCAGCTAAAAAAACCAGCACAATCGATATTATGCCGTAGGTCATGCAGCTGGGCTGCTGGGGTGTCAACAGCAGCCTCTGCTATGCCTTAGTTCAAAACTGTGACACTTATTTTGGACCGGAGGGAGTACCAGATATGCTCCTGTTACCTGAGTCAACGAGCAAGCTACTGCAGATTAATCCTCTCTGGATCTTTTAGAGTAGAACAAAGCATTAAATCTACAGTGCCTGCTGGGATGGTGGTAGCGGACTTCTATCCTTTATATTGCATTATTAAAGGAGTCAGAGGCTAAATTCTAACCGAAGCTTGTTGATTTACACTACGCTTGTTTTCATTTGTTAACAGCAGTCAAACTAGGCCACACAGCTCTTAAACAGGGCAGCTGACTTCTATGGCAGCAAGTGTGGACTATTGTGCCGACGAATGACAACCCCCTATCTCCAAACCCAAAACTCTCTGACACTTAGCTCGCCTAAACGTGTCCCTAGACAGGCTTAAAGTCCATGGAAACCACAACCAAGGAAATGAACATGGTGGCTGTCAGCTAACGAAAACCAGATGAATCGACATTACGCTGTCCGTCCTGCGGCTGCGGCATCAATAACAACCTCTGATATACGTCTTGGGTTGCTGATTCTACCAATTATTTCATCTTAAACTAATTACTAACCCATGAGTTGGAATACAATGACGATGGAGTCTGAAAGAACGATGATGATGATGGTTGACCAACACAAAATTACAGCAGGTTCAGTGACTGAAGCTGAAGTCTAACAAAAACTTGTTGCTTTCACCTAAGTTTGTTTTCATTTGTTAACAACAGTCAGACTAGGCCAGGCAGCTCTCAAACAGGACAACCGACATCTATGGCAGCAAATGTGGACTCTTATTGCATTGACAAATGACAACCAACTTTCTCCAAACCCAAAACTCTCGATGATTGGCTCGCCTAAATGTGTCCCTAGACAAGCTTAAAATCCACCAAGACCCCAACCAAGGAAACTAACATGGTGGCCAGTCAGCCAGCCAGCCAACAAAGCCGACGGAATCGACATTTGCGCCGTCGGGCCTGCAGACACGGCATCGACAGCAGCCTCTGCTATGTCTTCAGTTACTGATTCTACCAATTATGTCATCTATAACTAACAACTAACCGATGAGCTCGAACACGATGACGACGGAGTCTAAAAGAACCAAGGATGATGACTGATAACAGAGCAAAGAACCACAGGAACTAACCTGCTTCCTTCTTTACCCTCTCTACAGATGACTGAACTGAACTGAAGTGAATCTGTAGAGAGGGTAAAGAAGCAGGTGAGAGCAGAGGAAAGAAGGAAGGGAAACCTTGTTCGTTCTTGCCGAGGCCCTTGCCGGACTTCCATCCCATCTTCTGCAGCAGCCTGAAGCCGACGTTAGAGGCGGCGAGCTGCGTGTCGACGGAGGCCTGCTCCAGCCCCTCCGTGTCCAGGTTCTCCACCGGCCGGTGCCCCCTCGGCAGCCGGAACTCCACCTCCTCGTCCAGCCGGTCGTACCCTCCCCCGTACTCCTCATCCCCCGCCTCCTTCCCAGACGGCGGTGGGTTCTTGCTGCCGCTGCCGATGCCGCCGTAGTAAGACCGATTCTCCTGCGCAGCACGAGTCAGATGAGACGGCGGCGGATCCGCAGTGCGAGTCGGTCAGAGGAAAGCAAAGCACTCACCATGGGTCGCTAGGGTTTTCGCCGGAGCCGGCGCCGGCGACGAGGGTGTGGGGGATTGGGGTTGACGATGGGCTCTCTCTACACTCGCCCTTTTTCCCTTCTAGCTACAACAGAATCGTTGGTGGGCCCGGCCCAGAATTGCTCCTGATGCCCAGCCCAGGCTTGTGTTGAAATTGGGTCCGGCTTGTTAACGACCCGGCCCGCGTGTTAAACCCTCGTCTTGTTCCGTCCCCCTCCCGAACTCGGCGACACCAATGGCGCAGCCGCCGCCGCAGACGCCGACGGCGGTGATACCGCGGGAGGCGTGGGAGGGGTGCAGCGTGCTCCTCGACATCAACGACGGCGACCGCCTCGCCTTCTTCCGCCTCACCCCCGGCGCGTCCGTACACTCCCCTCCCCTTCCCTTATTAGCTTCCTGCTCCGAAACCCTAGCTAGCTGTCCGTGCGGCCGCGCTGACGTGTCTCTCTCTGATGTTGTGTGTGGTTGGCGCAGGACGGTGAAGATAGGGGACAAGAGCTGCTCGCTGCAGCCGCTGCTCGGCCGCCCCTTCGGCTCCCTCTTCCGGGTCGGCCCCGACGGCCTCCTCCCCTGCCAAGGCAAGGATGAGTATGTTAGTCTTTTCCCTTCCAGTTCATCTCTTCACTCTACTAGTTAATAACAATGGCTGGCACTGGTTGATTGGTGCAGATGATGATAAGCCGCGAGACGGCGGTGCCGCGGAGGGCCAGGCGCAGGAAGAGACCAGGGACAATAGGTCCCTGGTTGACAATAACACCGCGCAGACGCTGTCCAGCGAGGACATCGAGGCAATGAAGCGGTGAGGATTCGACCAACCGGCCGTTTTCCACGTGTCTTGGCTGAGCAGGATATTTATCTGTCTGTTCTCTGTTATTTAATGAGATTTTGTCGTCGTGCGGTTTTATAGGGAGGGTGCGAGCGGTGACGCGATAGTGGAGGCTTTGATAGCGAATAGCTCCACATTTGGAAATAAGACTGTGTTCTCACAAGTGAGTATGACTTACTTATTGGCTAGTTGATTCCTTGCTGTTTTGGAGGACGCTGAGGGCTGATTTGGTTCGATCGTTTTGGCTGCAGGAGAAATACAAGCTCAAGAAACAAAAGAAATATGCGCCTAAAGTGCTTTTGCGACGCCCCTCCACCAGAAGGTATGTCATGCCGCCCTTTTTTGCGGCAGGAAAAATATCTTTATCTTTTTGAAAGCGAATACTGTCAAACCTGTTGTGCTGTATGAGTCATGAGTGTGACAATCACGTATGTCAGCATATGTAGTGTTTATATGAAGACAAAGATACATCTTCTGATGAGCCCTTTGTAGTGGATGTCTGGTCCAAACTAGTGAACCAATATCTCTGAACTCTGAAGTATCTTCTTAACTGAAGTTTGAAGATTCTTGTACTGTATGAATGAAGTGAGGAGAAGTAGGAAAAACTCATTGATTAATTTATAATCTCGTACAACAATTGACGAAAACACATCTAGCATATAGGCTGTTGCTCTCTATTTCCTCATCACCGCTATCTCTCTATGGCAGCAATCCAGTCTGTTGTGCTTAATTTTACATAGCCCGGCCAACCTTAGGTCACACCAACTTCTACCGGGTAGTGGGCTACAATGTACAATTTGAAGGCATTTGAATCCACGCTTCCTCTGTGTTTCATCAAGAGATGCAGGAACATAATGATTATATATGCTATCATCATTCATCAATACAACCGAATGTGTGCTTCTTAATCTGAATATGACATGGAACATGGTGTATCAATTGATAAAGTGCGTAGAGAGGGAAAATAACAAGACTAAAACGAAATGTTTGTGAACTTATAGCCTGTGGAATTTGAGTCGCACAGCTGCTCTTTTGAATATTTGTGTATCCTCTGTTTCATTAAAAGTGGTGGTATAGGGTATTCAGAACAAGAAATAACTTGTGGCTGCATAAAACTTGTAATGCAAATTAATTTGTTAAGTTGGTATATGGATATGTTGTTGGTTGGGATGGCGATGGGAGGGTTTTAATTTTCTCTTAATAGAGCATGTAAGTTTTCCAGCTTTTGGCTTGAAAGATTACCAGGTGAACTGGATTTAACTCAGTTATTTGGAAAGTTGGCATAACTTGAATAATTTTGTCATAACTTATATTTGCAAGTGTTTGGCACTTGAGCAAATAATTGCCTTTTAAATTATGCTCATTGGATTTAGCATATACTACTAGAAGTGGAAGGTGTGCAAATTTTTCTAATATTTTTGTTCCCTTTTATGCTACAGCATTTGTGAGACATATTTCAAGAAGTATCCAGCTCGAATAGGGTAATTAATTCCCTTTCATTACTTGCTGGAGCCAATTTATTTTTTTCCTTTTCATCATCATAGTCAATTTCTTGATCTTGTTTCCTAGAAACAACGGAAGTGTATAGCTATAGCACTTAGTTACATAACACCGTCTTTTCTGTGTTTCTCAGGTTTATGCGAGTTGATACGCTCTCCCTCATGTTGTCAATGGCAAATGTTGGTGCATATTCAGATGTGCTTGCCGTTGATATGGTTGGGGGTTTAGTTGTTGGAGCTGTAGCTGAACGCTTAGGAGGTAAATTATGCTTGTGCATCGCCATTTTAATGCATATGTTAGTTTACAATCAATATTGATTGTCTCTGTTATTTCTATTATAGGTACAGGATATGTTTGTAGCACATATCTTGGATCAGCGCCCAGCTCTATAGACATAATAAGAATGTATAATTTGAACAGCGAGATGAGCAGCAGGTAAATCCATTTTCTTAGCACTATATGGCTTCTCATTTAAAGATGCTTCTCATTTAAGGAGATAGTCAGTTAGAGAGCCTTTGGAAAGCAAGCAGGAGTATAAATTCATACATTAATCTGAAATATACTTTTTACCCTTAAAGTGGCTATAAGACCATACTAAGAGTGTTGGTAGATACATTATTTACAGTTTCAGATAATATGCAGCATCATTCTTATCATTATGTATTATATCTTGAATTGTCATATATTACTTTTATCAGTATGTACATGTAACTGTATGAAGCTCCATTCAGGATTTTCCAGGCACCACTTAGCGACTTGTGCTCCTTGAAAAGTTCTGGCAATGCTCCTGGTAGCGTTCAAGGTGATGCTGTCGAACCTAGTGCAGTACCAGACGAGAGTCTTCAGTCATCCCTGGAAAAACCATCTGATACAGAAGTATCAGATGGGAATGCGCAGTCAACGACAGCGCAGCCAATTGTTATAGAGGCCCCTGAGCCTGCAATGGATGATCACCTTAATCAAGGTGACATTCCAATTGATATAGAGGCCCCTGAGCCTGCGGATGAGCACCTTAATCAAGGTGACATTTCTATGTCGGGTAAGCAGTGATCAATCTATTACGAAGAACTTTCCATGAGAGTGTGATGTTCGATCTACTGATGCTATCTTGATCTGTAGATTGCAAAGGAAGTAATGGCAATTCAATAGCTCCCAAAGCACCGAGAGCAGGAAAAGCACCCTCACCGGAGAGGATGAAATATTGGGGAGAACATGGCTTTAGCAGGTAACACGAAATACACTCCCATCAGTAGGAGACAACTGCAGTATGCATCTAAATATTTTCATTAATATACTGGTTTTGTGTTAATGCAGTTTGATTGTTGCTGCTCCGGGACATGAGGTGGAGAGTGTGGTTGCTGATTTGCTTCCACTCTTGTCTTATTCGGCCCCATTTGCCATTTATCACCAGTATCTTCAGGTAAATCATCATTCTTTACAATTGATACAGATGCCAGTTCCTACAAAATGTTTGTCTTGCGGCATTTCTGCAGATTACTTTCCTTTATACATTGAATTTTCTTTAAAACTAAATCCTGTCGCTTCCCTGAAAAATTAGCTTGTGTTAAATTGACCTTTTCCTTGTTTTATCCTTATTTCTGTTTGCTCATTTTGTAAAGTGTAGTTTTGCTGTTACTTATCTTTTGCTTCCTGGTATCTACATGCAGCCTCTTGCGACTTGCATGCATAGTTTGCAAGTATCGAAAATGGCTATTGGGTTACAGATTACGGAACCCTGGCTTCGAGAGTATCAGGTCAGTACGCTAGGCATTTTTTTCTTCTTGTTTTTATAAGCCTGATTAATAATTACCAAAGTGTCTAAATTACCAAAGTGTGGCTGTTTATAAACCAATTTTGACAGTAAGGAATGTAGAGTAATAAAATGTTTGAAGGTCCATATATGGATACCTGTCTGAAGCCTAAATTACCAAAGTGTGTCTGTTTATAAACCAATTTTGTTGCCACCCTACTTGAGTACTAATAACTGCTGGGTTGTGTGGTGTGTGACGAGCATGCCTGCAACAAAATTGGTTTATAAATGCAAAAAAATGGCCTCTGAATTATGAATGCTACTTATAAATTCAACAAAGGGTCTGTGACTAGTGTCGCGAATTATGCAGGTAAATCATCTATAAAAACCAGAAACTGTGGTGATTTCCTTGTTTTTTCAATCTCCCTTACTTCTGGATGCAGGTCCTTCCATCGCGCAGCCACCCACACATGCAGATGAACGCGTTTGGTGGGTATATCTTGAGCGGCATCCGGGTAGACAAGCCAGACCCGCCGGGAGCACGAGTGCAAGAGAAGTCATCTGGCGCAACGGAGAGCATGCTTGTCTCGTTGTAACTTCTTTTTTCTACGGGTTGCAGCGATATGGTTTGCGTTGCGGCCTAGCTAGGTCTGAGGAGTATACTTGTAAACAAGTATGGCTTGTATCCTTCCCCTGTGGGAAGGACATGTAACATATGCCGGCCGGCATTCGCCTGTGTTGTAACTGTGGTCGATTCACATCCCAGTTTTGATTAATTCACTCTCGTATCAGTGGAACATTGATCTGCCATGGACATGGTTTTCCACACCATCCGTTTACCACTTCCTCTTAAGAATTTACCACCATGAATGTCGAATCATACCTAGGGACTTTGCCTAGCCAACTTGTTCTGTTTTCTGAAGAAACTTGATCCGTTTTGCTGTTGATCAGAGTCAACCCTCTTTGAATGAGAAAACTGATTTGGAAAAACTAATGTGAAGCACACTTTTAGTTAGTCTGCAAAAGCATATTTCAATGTAAAAGCTTTGGTGGTAAGATTTGTACTTTTTTTGGCAAGGTTTGGGATTTTGGTACTATAACTCGAATATCTGAAATTTCAAAAACTATTCAGAAATATTTTGAGATTTCTTATTAAATTTTGAGAAGAAAAACTGCTATATTTGAATTTGATTTCAAGCGTGTCAAAAGTTTTGATATCAATTTTCTTTTGATACCCACTGAAACTACCAAAAATGAAATTATGAACTCTTTTGTAGCTTTGATAACATTTGGGTTAAGACTCAAGGCCATGGAAATTATCCCGCCACTGCGAACTCTTGTCCATTAACGCTTAGCATAAATCTATGCCACATTAGCTCGGAAACTACATACGGATGTGAATATCTGGTGTTATATATTCGAGGGTAATCGCTCCGCTGAGAATTTGGAGGTGAAGAGGATCCTCTCCTGAATTTTGTCAGAAGTACTATCACATGTTTTTTTTTTCTACATACTGGTGATGCTAAGCAGAGAACACATTCTGATGATGCTACGTAGTTGGTGAAGGATTTCATGCTAGTTAGAGCTGACAAACATAGTAACAGTTCAGTGTAACTAAAAGGAAAGGCGCGCCTTGCTGTGCCGTCACGACTCGAGAAGTAAATATGTATGTTGATAGAATGTCTCATCAGATGATCACAATGATAATTTATATGTAGCATGTCTAAGATGTTTCATCACTTCAAAAGAGAAACTTCATTGTGTACAACATCACAAATTTAAACTGCTGCTACCAAGTCTGGAGCACAAAACCATGCAGTTCATGGCGAAGAAAAGAAGCTCATATATTTGACGAGATCACAAAATGTTGATGCAAAAAATGCAGGAAATGGTGCTCCTCTCCTCTCCTATGGTGATGATGATATCTTGGGACTTCACACCCCTAATTTGGCGATGATCTACAGGATTTCCGGAACACAACTGAAGGTCATGACTTAAAGCAAGCCAGATGAGATCGGCAGTATTCTTCTGCTGAGAAGAACAAGTAGCAGCAAAGGAGTGACAAGACCCAACTAGTTGACAAAACTAAATTACTCTCAGATCACACCTAGCAGCTAGGTGAATTCAGAGGATGGCCGCGACAGAAAATATATAGCGAATTAAGGATACACGTTCACGCCAGCCAAGGACATGGCGTCTGGGATTTACCCCAAGTACAGGAAGTTGAGCTCCAGGGCTATCAGATCGATCTGGCGTTTTGTACCCATTACAAGCAGTGAAAGGTAACTTCTTTTTTGAGCTGGTGAAAGGTAACTTTTATAAAGCTAACAATGTAAAAGCTGGTGAACAAGGAGACAGTAAAAGTAATTCAAATAGTGACAGCTCTAGTCTTCAGAGCCGTTGCATGCACGATCAAGGGTGTGGCAGTGTGTCGGAACTCCGTGGAAATCGGTGGTACGTTGCTGTTAGATTTGATGAAGATAACCGCTGGGTGTCGATTTCTTCAGTTAAAAGCATGACAAGCGTCGTTTTCTTCAGAAGATGCAGTTCAATTCATCACCGTCCTTGGCAGCACTCCAATTCTGAAACGTTTTCAAGTCGGTTAAGCACTAATAAGAACATGTTAGCTAGCTAGTGTGCTTCTTGCAGAGTGGCATTTCACTTTGGCCTTATTACCTCACATGAATAAACGTTCTGCTGGAGTTGCAGTTCTTGGCGAGAACCGTGAGTGCAAAACCTTCTCCAGTTACTCACACCTCCAAAAATTGACCAGCCATGCAGTCAGCTAATTATTCATAGCATCCCTCTACACAGAGCAGACATACATAGCCTCCTTCCTACCTTTGCAGTGTCAGTTTTTTGTGATAAAAGGCTGTCAGCTGCACATTGGTCGTGATAAAAGGCTGTCAGCTGCACATTGGCAAATGGTAATCTTGTTAGTTAGTACAAAAGCATCATCCCTCCACGTGATTAAAATGAAGCAGATCTGAATATTTAGACCTGACCTTTATCCTTTTCTTGCACAATGCAGCAGCAGCACGGGGATACCTTTGAAAATATCATATGCAACAACAGCTTGACAATGTGCCTTGGGGGATGCTATTGGCTACGACTGCAGCAATTCCTGGTCGACCAGTGTGCGCTTTAGACGGATTTGGTTGGTACACTGCGCCCGAGGAAGAGGAAGAATAGAATGAGGGGCAAGGTATCAAGGATGTCACAAGGAACAGTTGAAACTTAAAACTGCATCCACCAAACAGCACCATTCGTGTGTGGCTATTGCAGTGGAAGAAGACTGCCAACCACACCTTTCCCCCAACTCAATCTCTTGCTTCCGAGGAGATTCATCTACAAAACAGAGCAAACATCATAACTGAGATTAGCTACTGACAGTACGTATTGGTAGCAAACCTAGCTGTAAGTTGCAAGTATACCTGGAAGGCAAAACTGCAAACATGATCAGCAGCAAAACACTGAAAATTCATTGTTTTCCATAATTATGCCAGGATGATTCTTTGATCCCTAAAACTGAACATTTTCCAGGCCCACCTTCAGTCTTCATGAGTTTTGGACAAAATGTAAACACAGGTGGCTTGAAAGCCACCAAACAAACATAAGAACACCTGAACAGCAAGCCAACAGAAATTAGAAATGCAAGAACACTTGGTACTGACAGCAACATAGCAGTATATGAAAAGAAAAAATCACCTTAATATCAGTAGCACATTTATTCCATACTCCTGTCCTACTGCTACTTTGATCATGACACCGTACCCAAAACAGGGGAGTAGACTGCCACGTCTTGATGAATAACAATAACCCAAATTTCATTGCAAAATATGAAGAAGCCTATAAGATCGAACAAACACCTGCACAGATAACAAAAACAAATGGTGATCACAGGTTTTGTTGGAAGAAAAGAAGATAGACTTGCAGAAGGCATTGGCTGATAATGATGTCAATTTTATCGATTTGTGGAAAGAAAAGGGGCGTCGAGAAACAAATCTTAAATAGTTTCACTACCGTTGAGAAGAAAATGGGAATCTGATATGGCAGGAGTAAAAGTGGATTTTTTTTTTCTTTTTGTGGTTTTGCATGTAATGGCTCCACCTGAAATTAGAACCAAGAACCAAGAGGGAGCCCAGTTATAGTTCAGTTCAGAAGTATGTTGTTGAGAAATCTCAATCAGAAAGGTATTTTGGGTGCAGCCCCATGTGCTTAATCCCCATATTATTTTCTGCTTCTCCTCTCACATCTACTTTGCTTCAACCAAGTTATCTATTCGATCTAATTTCTGGTTGCTAGATAGATCAACTTCTCTCCTAGTTCATACACTTCTCCACCAAAAATCCCCAAATATTGTTGTTATTTGTGTGTGGTGAAAGATCAGGGCCAATCAGCACACGTGGTGTCTTATCAGATATAGTACAGCAGGAGTAAAGTTCCAGTTTAGATGTACTTACCAGATTTAAGTAGAGGAAGGAAGGCCACAGCCACAAGGCCTTCGTTGTGTCATGCATATGTTTGAATGGGAAAGGAAGAGCTCTACAAGGCTAGAAGAATGTACAAGGGAACTCCAAGGCATTGTCCTGTACGGTGGATGGGAAAAAACACAGTGTTATTAAGCGGGATTGCAGGCAAATGGCAAAGTGGGAAAACACAAGAAAGTATGTTTGTGTTACCTTGGATCAGTTTGTTGCGATTTCTGGGATGGTTCCCACTAACCCCGTGCAGTACTGTTTTAGCTCCTCGCTGCAGCTGAAGACATATAGCTTTTCCAGTGAATCCGGGAGGGCATCGTTGGGCAATGACGAGACGGCTGGACAGGAGCAGACTGCTAATCTCTTGAGGCTGGTAAGGTTACGCAGCCCTGCAGGGAGTTGTTGAAGGTCCTTGAAACCCCAAAACGACAATTCCTGGAGGGAGGAGAGGAGTTGAAGGGCGTCCCCTTGCTCCTTGCTAAACCGCTCCATCCCTTCACACCATTTCCCCCAAAGGTCCAGCTTGGTGAGGGAGGAAGAGAGGGATCTGCAGACGGGTGCAGCAAGAAGTCCTGCTATGTCATATGTCACGAGCTCACGCAGTGTGGATGAAACAAGCTGTGTCTGCTGCTCTTCACTTCCCTCAGCATCCTCCAAAGCCCGTCTGGGATTGGGATCCCAATCAGCAAAGAATCCAGGGCTGCCAATGACTTTTAATTCCTTGAGATGGCCCCCGGTGGTAAGGAGAGACCACAAGCCCTGACATTTCAGATCCTCTCCACAACCAATTAATTCTAATCTGGTGAGAGAGGAGAGGTTTGAGAGGGGCTCCAGTGTCCCCATGCCTTTCACACCCTTAAGGTCCAGGAGCTGCAGGGAGGACGGGAAAAGGTGACGGGAAAAAGAGAAGTTGGATAGAAACTTTGGGGACCACTGTATTGTTAATCTCTGGAGGGATCGCAAGGCTTGGAGCCATCCTCCTCCAGGAACAAGAGTTGGCGGGTCCACCAGGACCAGCTCTGGGCACCGACTCAACTTCAATTCCCGTAGTGAGTCACAGAGATGAGGTGGGAAGAGCAGCACCCCATCATCCTCTTCCTCTGCTGCTGCGGTTATCTCTGATGCTTCTTGTGTTGTCTGTTGCACATCCACCCCCACTACCAGCTTTTTTATGTTTTTACAATCCTGTATTTCCAATTTGGAGAGCTTTGGGAGGTGGGGAAGGAGCTCTGTCAGTTCCTCGCCAGTATTACCAGTTAAGCCATCGATCTTGATACACTCAACATGGAGCTGCCATTCCACATCACTCTGACCTCTTCCTAGTGGTCCAACTAGACCAACTGAATTTTTTACAATCAATGTCCTCAGTGAGGTTAGCATCAGAAGGTGCTTCAACTCCAGAGGTGGGCACCTCTCAAGTGTCAGCTTCTCAAGACTTGTTTCTTTATCAAAAACCAGCACTTGGTCTAAGCTATGCAGATCACCCTCTCCAATAATTTTCAATTCAACTCCATCGGACGATTTTGAGTACACAAACTCCTTTAGCATCTTTACATATTTCATCTTGATAGAACGCAGGCTTTTGATCCAGGATATGGGAATCACTGACAAGAATTCAGGACAGTCATGTACCTCAAGCTCTTGTAGCTTGGGGAACCAATCTGGAGAAACAATGTGGTTTGAGAAAGGCAACCCCAACAGTTTTGGGCACTCTCTAATATCCACAACTTGCAAAAGAGGGAACATATGAGCATCCGGTGGCAACAATTCTCCACTAATGGAAGACTCTTGTTCAGCTGGGTAAATCCATTTTTCAAAACTTCCTAGGCCAATGAGTTTAAGCTTTGTTAACACGCAAAAGCTTTTCTCTATGATAAACTCCTTCAGTCTGGCAATATGCTCAAACCTTAATTCACGAAGATCCCATGCCTTCCCTAAAGAAGGGAAAACTTCCCAAGAAACACCATCCAGATAAAGAGATTGTAGACCTTCAACAGCAAACTCATCACCTAGCCATGTTGGACAAGAAGGACCTCCGTGCCCTCTAATGCACAACACTTGAAGATCTCCATGTGGTTGAAGGCCCTCAAGAACCGCTGCTTCCACACCAGGCTCAAGACTAGATCGCTTACTATCCCAGTCCAATGTTAACCTCCTCAAGTAATTTTTCTCCATCAGTTTTGCTTGAGTTGCTTCTTCTGCTGTATCTATCTTCTCAAGGTTGTAGATGCCAAGCTCCCTTAGCTTGGTCAAGTGCTCTAGTTGCTTTGTTTCAAACCCTTCACTTCTTTTATTGACTTGAAATACCTTCAACTCTTCTAAGAGTTTAAGTTTCCCCACATTATAAATATCAGAATGAAGCTGATCACTTCGGACATAAAAATGGCATAGTTTGGCAAGGTTGCTCATGTCTTCGGGCAAATCACGACTGCGATGCCACTTTTCAAGATCTAGGATCCTTAAATGATAAAATTTGGAGATGCCAAGTGGTAAATGCATCTGGATCTCCTGTGTCCCTAGACATAGGTATCGTAGGTGGAGAAGTCCCGAAAAGTTATGTAACATGAACTCCACGGGACAAAGCATTTTGGGCAAATGAAGAACACAAAGAGTGTTCGCTTCCCCCAAAAAATCACCAAATATCTTGACAAAACCTTCATCCATTTTTCCAAATAACATCAATGTTTGCAAATCTTCAACCTTAAATCTTGTCTTTAGTTCTTCCAATTCACTCTTCAATTTTTTACCAGACATTGTGTCATATTTACCTAAACCATATGTGCTTATAGACAAGTGACGGGTGGTTGGCTGAATCTCTCCCGATCCAACACTAGGGAGACTTAAACTAAGACAATCATGAGATGCAACCTTCAATGCCAAATCATGCAGCAGGTCATGCATAACATAACGCAGGCCATACTTAGTTTTCTCTTCTCTGAAAAATCCATGGGTGACTAAATCATTTAAATTGCTCAGACCTATGTCTTCAAATGTTTGGTCTTGCCCATTGGGTATCAAAATATCTAGTCCGATCCATAGACTGATCAGTTCGTCACTTCTGAAATTGTAATCTTCAGGAAACAATCCAGAATAGGCAAAACATTGTTGCAGATGGAAAGGAAGAAAGTCATAGCTAAGCTTCAAGGCAGGCATAATTTCATTGTCATCGGTCTGCTTCTCCCATCCTCTACTTTTTAGGACCGTTCTCCAGTGACGCAAACTAAGGTCTTTACTCAGTAATCTACCAACCGTTTTTGCTGCAAGAGGGGAGCCCTTTAGTTTTTTCATTATCTTATCTCCAGTCTCAAGCAAAAATTGTTTATCCCTTGGATATTGCTCATCACCAAACACAAATGCAAGGAATAACTTTCTAAACTCTCCAGATTCTAAACCATTCAGCTTTATTGACTGGCAAGGTGTTTCAACCATCTGTGCTATTGCTTCAAACCGAGTTGTGACCAGAATCATGGAACCTTTTTCCTCTGATTTATTGAGTGTCGACAATAATTTTAACCAGTCATCCCCATTATTAATCCTCCATATATCATCCAATACAAGTAAGAACCTTTTAGATTTTAATCTTTGCTCGATCAAATCTTCAGTTGTACTGCCAATTTTTTCCTTTTCAACTGCAGGGGTACATGTTTTAATCTGCTCTAGCACCTTATCCAGATTGAAACTGAAAGACACACATATCCAAATCATGACTGGAAAATGATTCAGCACTTGCTGGTTGCGATATATGTGTTGTATGAGAGTTGTTTTCCCCATTCCCCCCGAACCAACAACCGGAAGCACAGTTATACCCTTGTTACAGTATTGACCCTTGGTGATGTCCTTTATGATGCTATCCATGACACGGTCCCTCCCATACAGTTTTGGCTCATCAATTCGACCCTTGGTGATAGGACGACACTGGGCAATGTTCGAGACACTTCTAGGGTCACAACTCTGCAAAAGGCCATTAACATCCTTGCGCACAAGCTGCAATTTCTCTATGATGTCCTTCATCTTTCGAGAGAAATCAACCCTATTAAACTCAAACTTTGGCATTTCTTGCACACTGCCACAATCTTTCTCACGAATATGTGGATCCTGGGAGGATGCGCAAGGGAGGAGTTTACCAATCAGCTTGGGCATGCATCCGCTGACTTCTTGAATGGTGTCTTGTGCTGAGGAGGATTCGTCGGGTGACCTTGGCCGGCGCTTAGCATGCTGCCAAGGGCAACAGCTGACCAGTTTGCCAACAGCTTTGGCGGTGTGGCGAGCATTGAGGGCGAGGTCGTGGACGCAACCCTTGTCGTGCTGGTCGGCAGCATTGCACGTGCCATGGAGCTCGTCGTGGATCCGGAAGTAGTCCAGCTCGTCCAGCAAGTCTTGGGCATTGTGCGCCGAGTCCCGCAGCCTCTGCAACAGCTCCTCCATGGCTGGACCACCGATCTCCTTGCGGCCAGCATTTTCAAGTGTTGCTTGCACGAGCAGCAGTTCCATCCTGAGGGCCTCGACGTTGGGACCAAAGTTCTTGGTGGCTGCCCAAGCCTCCAGCACGCCATCTGCGACGGGGGCTAGCGCCTTCCCCACCACCCATTGCGCCGCGCCGAGGGCCACGACGGCCATCCTCTGGCGTGATGCAGGGATGGACGACACGTGGTGCCTGCATCAATCAAGGAATCAAAAGGAATTTGATGTTAAAACGGCTGCTGGAAGCTGCAAACTAAAGGGGCGGAGTGCGTGCATAGTACGTACGTCGGCGCGAGCGCACCGCCTGCCTGCCTTTGCTGCCGGTGACGGATGCCGCTGCCTACTACCTACCTAGCTGCTGCTGCTGCAAATGGGGGGTTGAGTAGCAGCACAGCAGGCCAGGGATGGGTACCTGTTGAGAATTTGCAATCACAAGAGAAATATAAAGGAAGGCATGAGGCCAGGAATTTCCAGTCACATTCTTTAACTTTATAATACCAACTATATATGGGAATTAATTAAGCACATAAATAAAAATGGTTAAAGAGATGTTGTTCATTTGTTTCTGTGTGGTCAACCAAACTTATATTACGCATTTACCTATATATCGTTATTCAAATCTCGCAAAATCCATTCCATATTGCTTTCAGTATTTTTCAAATCCAAACTTAGGCATCCTCCTTTTCGAAAGAAAAGAAAGAAATTTGCATATTGCATCTCACAGAATCACAAGAGAGAGAGAGAGGGAGAGAAACAGGAACATGTCAGGATTGCTTTCTTTATTTTCCAAATCCACGACGGTAGCAAGGCTAGCACATAATAATGCCTCGATGTTGTATTCATCTTCATTCATGTACTCCTACCAACTATGGGAGGGAAGCAGCACCAGCACGTAATATTCTAGGCATTCATCCTGGAGCACTCAAATCTCACAAATCCGATACTAGTCTAGTCGGCCCTAACAATTGGTTAGAGAGAGAGAGAGAGAGAGAGAGAGAGAGGGAGCGCTGACCTGACCTGCTGCTGTCCGGCGGCGGTAGGTTGCGGCTGGTTCAGATCCGGGAGCCGACGTCGCCGCGGTGAGAGGGCGAGGTGACGGGAGTGCGTTGCCGGAGAGGGAGCGACCGGGGCTGCGTTCCCGGAGAGGACGGCGAGGCGGAGGTGAAGAGCAGCAGAGGTGGGGAGCAGAGAGCACCGCCCAGCTCAGCTCAGCTTAGCTTTGAGAGAGTGAGGGTGCGCGTACTAGTGGTAGTTGTCACAGTGCTCCCACCACCTCTGGATCTAGATCCATCGGCCGCGCACTGTTGCCCGGTAATACTAATTGAGAGGTCTCATCTGGACCACAGTATATACTCCCTCCATTTCTAAATACTTCCTCCATTCCTAAATATAAGTTTTTTTAGACCCGGCGCCGCCGCGGGCACTCACGTGACACTCCTCAAATTACGTCGTCCACATCCATTTATCTCATATCCGAACCTCTATATCTACACTAAACCATGTAACTTCGATCAAACTATGTAGGTCAGCCAACAGACACATAATCGAACATAGGATACCACAATAGTTCACCTCCGTTGCCTACTCCTTGGCCTCGCGCTCAGACTGCTCGATGGCAAGCCAGAGAGCCTTTGCGTTTTTTCCGACAAAGCTACCGAGCATCCGTCTCCGCGGCGGACAGAGCTCTCCGCCGCGTCCCTCTCCTTTGCCCTCTGCCTCTCGCGGCGGGCGGCGCCCGCCTCCTACTTCGACGCGCGTCCGAGCGGATGGGCGGGCACAAGCACACAACGCTGCCCACGCAGGGGAGCAGCAACCCGCCCATGGGGAGGGGGGCGGCAGGGGCCGTCGTGGGGAAGGCAGGGACTGCGCAGCCCTCGCGGAGCCAGCGCGAGCCGGGAGGAGCCAGCGCCGGCATCCTCGCTGAGTCGGCGGGGGAAAGGCGAGGGAGCCGATCTGGAACTGCCCCCATGCCCACCTTGGACCTCTCAAGGGCAATGCGGAGGGCGAGATCCTCGTCGATGTCGATGTCAGAGTCAGAGCGGCTGCCGACTCTCGACATGGTCGCTGGAGTCGTCGGAGCTGTCGGATGGATCAAATCGAAGAAATCGGAGGGGAGAAGAAGAGACAGAGTGCGAGCGAAGTGACCTAGGGTTTCCAGATTAGGGATATTTGTGGGGACGGAGTGGGGTCAGGGTGGGCCAGGCTGATGTGACGGGACGGCCGATATTTGGGCTGGATATGAGGGGTGCCGGACAGTCCGGGCGTTTAAGACCCGTTTGAGGTGCCCGACTGGGTCACATTTTTGTGACCAATCAGTGACCGGACGGGCCACCTGGGCGTTTGAGGCCGGTTTAGGACGCCCGATTGTAAATGCTCTTAGATATTTTAATATAGACTAGACGGAGCAAAAATGAGTGAATCTACACTCTAGACTGTATCTATATACATCCGTATGTAGTCCATATCAAAATCTCTTAAAAAGACTTATATTTAGGAATAGGGGAGTATAAGTGTAGAGATTTTATTATGAATCACATACAGATGTATATAGATGCAGCTTAGAGTGTAGATTCACCTATTCTACTTCGTCTGTAGTACAAAGACATATACCTACAAACCGAGGGAGTGTATTTTTATTTTCCTTGACTGACTTCACCTACCTCAGAGTCTTCTTTTTCACTACCCCAAAGTCTTTACCTACAGTATTGTATTGTTTTTTCGACTTTAAGTCTTTACTTATTGCTACTACTGTTTGCATTCGCGAATCATGCGACTGTTTGATTTCATCGCTTTTATTTTTATTTACCAGCTAGTTAGAGCATCTATAGCAAATCCGGCCCCACCTTAAATCTTTTCTTTCACAATCAAACACATCAATTGTGAAACTTCAATCAAATACATACAATTACATTCAATGCACGTAAAGCCTAATCTAAATCTCTAAGCCCGCGCTTGTTGGACTCCACAGTCGTGTCCATGTCCGGCGTCCGGCCAAGCCCATCGGAGTGGAGTAAAGTGGACTGGCTAGTGTTTGGTCCGACGAGCGGGTGAGGACGAATATGTGTGGGATCGGGGTGGGTCACCGTTTAGGGTTTGATTCATCACTGGGAGGGCCTCGGAGCAACCTTGCCTTCCGTTTGGTGGACATGGGCCGCCGGGAGCTCGTCTTTTGCCCGGTTGTGGCAAGGCGGGGCGGTGGCGGCGCCTAGATCTGGCCAGCCCCGGGGTGGTCATGGACCTGGGGTGGGGAAGGAGGTGCCTTCCCGCCCGTTCCTTTGGTCGTTGTTGCTCAAGCATGGGGCGGAGATGGAGTTGGGGCCATGGATACCGAGGCAGCGGCCTTGATTGCGTGGGCAGGGCTCACAGCTCGGGTGGTGGCTGGTTGTCATGGTTGCGTGGGCGGTGTGGCGGCAAGTGTACGACGACCGAGGGGAGGGGGTGGTGCAGCATGCGTCCTCGTGGCATGTTGTATTCTGCCTTGAGGCGAAGAGGTCTTGCCGGGGTGAAAAATCGTCTCTGGCTCTACCATGCCAACGACGGTGGCGCCTATGGGCGTCATCTCCTTCTTGAAGGTGTCGTTGCGGTTTCTCTCCGTCCTTCGTGTTGCTCCGGGGAAAAACTTTTGATCCTTGGATCTGGTGGTGGCAATGCTCCGGTGTCGTGTCCTTCTGAAGGCACTGCCTTGGAGCATTATGGTTCGTCATGTATGGCTTCTTCTCTTTGTGGTGAATCACTCACGGTTAAGGGCTCTGGAGACGTCGAGCAGCTAGCTTTCCTGTAGTTTGCTTGGTGCGTTTTTGGGGTTGTGAAGCTTTCACAATCATCCTGGTATCTTGCCTTGGGTGTGTGTATGGTCTGTCGAATTGTTGTGGTGGGTATGTTTGTTTGAGACTTGAGAGTTTGTGTCGGTTGGCTCGATGATAATTGCTTTATATACAAAGTGGAAGAACCCTTTTCGGTAAAATCAACTCCTTCAGTTCTAAAATAAATGTCTCAAGCTTTGTATAACTTTGTACTAAAGTTAATACAAAGTTGAGGCATTTATTTTAGGACAGAGTGGGTATATGTTTGTCTTTCTATATTTTGTGATGCCTAGAATCCAGAATCGGTAGTTGTAGCTTAAAGAAAAGGCCACGTAATCCAATATACGTAGGGCACAGGGCAGGAGTTGTTTTTTGCAAATTTAAACAGATAAACACTCATTTTTTGGGCAAAGAATGGTTGGTGAGTGTAGTAGTATAAAGTCTTAGTTGTTATAATTGGGCGTGTAGAAAGAGCGAGTGCGGTGGTGTAAAAAGTGCTCAAAGGATTCCAACTTATAAAAAGTTCTCAAAGCGATCTGAGCTGATCTGATGTGATCCGGATGGGACACGCACTGCTGATGTTGTCTGGTGATAATTGAGCGAGAGAGGCCTGATCTTTTGAGATCTAATATGAGTATTTTTTTTGTTCCATGACCTACCAAAGTCTTACAGAGTAGCCCTAGCTAGCTTACTATAGATGAATAGGTTTTTCTTCTTTTGAGGCATCCATCATCCCGCAGTAACCTTTTTGTCATGGTCACTAGAGCAGTTCTAGTGTGATTTTCTGTTCAAATTGATGTGTCGTCAGACTTGCTGCTTCATTTGCAACAATAGCTCCATTTTGCTACGTACTAGGATATATATACTTGTAAAATTCTGGTGCTCTCAGCTGTCTACACATGGCTAGCTGGTACTGTAGTAAGGATCTAGTAGTGTTCAGCTGGTGTGGTGAGATGTGGGTGTACAGTGCTTTGGCGTTGGTGCGTGCCGACGGAGGCAGCTGCGAGCGATGCGACGCCACTGAAGCATATATAGGAATGAATAAGGTCGTGACAGCTACTCCTACCCGAGCATAAGCACAAGCACATGGCGGGCGACAAGGCGCGCAGGTGAGGTGGATGAAATTAAGCTGACTCACCTCACCCGGTGGAACCAATTCCTGCTCCAGCGGACGGAACAGAGGTCGGGCTGGCGACCACGCCGGCCACGTCCTCGTCCTTGTCCGCCGTTCCGTGTACCCACTCGCCGTCGCCATCGTCTGCTGTTGGACTCACTCGCCCGCCATAGTACAGGGAGGGAGCAGAGCAGGAAGGGATGGCGGGCCTCCCTCCGGTGCAAGGCCGGGTACATGGGCCATACCTCTTCTTCTTCTTCTATTTTTTATACTTTCCCTCAAAACAAAATTCTATTTTTCTATTAGCTGGTTATGCTTCTTTTTTTTTTGCGGGTGAAAAGGGATTTCTCATTACTCAAGGTGGTCTCTCAGCAGAGGCCAGACGTACAACAGGGTCAATCCCCGAGTGGAACCACACAGCGGTTCGTGGGGTTCGTCGCCCGTAAGAGGCAAGTTCATGGCTACATTTATTTTGTGACCGGCAACATAGAGTAAATGAGATCTCCCTTCGAGCGGCAGTCGCTATATCTCGTATCTCCTGAATGAGGGTGCGGTGCACCGAACGATCCTCCCCATTTGCTGTGATCATCGCCACAGCCTCCGCGCAATCAAGCTCGACCGTGATAGGCAACCCGGTCCTGTTTAGGGCCAGCTCTAGTCCCTCCTTGCAAGCCGCAAGCTCCGCTCCCAGCGCATTATCGCATGTGCGCAGCTCTCTACATGCAGTATAGATGATTTCTCCTCGACCATCGCGCAAAATCATCCTTCCTCCTGCCGCTCCCGTCGCCGCAATGAAACTGCCATCGGTATTCAGCTTAGTGCGTCCCGACGCTGGCGCGGTCCATGATCGCTCCTCCTTAGCCTCCTTGGGATGCCGAGTGACAAACGGCGGCAAGGAGACCGTCATCTTCCCCTTGACCACATCCGCATTTGGGAATTGTTGGATACAGAGCAGTGAAGTAATGTACCCATGCAAGAATCATCGTGAGGCTTCAGAAGGTGGCGGCTTCTTGTCATGCGTGATCTCATTCCGGACATGCCAGGTTCTCCACATGATCATAAGGACGATCATCCTCATAGCCTCGTCAAGGGGGTCCAGCAGGGTAAATAGACATTCCGGTCCTGTGTTCAGGATGTCCTCCACCTTGGGGATACACCAATCCGTGGCCATAGCGTGCCACAGCTCCTTTGCCAATGGGCACTTGCAGAAAGCATGGAACATATCCTCCCGTTCCAGTCCACATAAGGGGCATAGGTCAGAAACCTCAAGATGGCGAGAGAGCTTATTTGCCCAAGTAGCAAGAGAGTTCGTAACGATCCTCCAAGCAAACACGCGTACCTTTGGGGGAGCAGGGCACCCCCATATGATCTTCCAGATGGCGCGATGACCATCCGGTGCCCTGCTCGTGGCGGTGGCCAGTGGACGCTCGCGCTCGTCCATGGCGAACCGATAAGCGGATCGAACGGTGAAGATACCGTTCTTCTCCGGGGCCCATGCGATGACGTCGTCGGTGACACGTGTCGAAGTACGAATGCTGGAGATCATCTCCACGTCTGCCGGGTGGAAGTAGCGATGGAGCAGGTCAAGGCGCCATGACCTATCCTCGTGCAGGAGCTCGGCCACTCGTCGTAGTCGGCAGGTACCCTGTTGGGTGATAAGTTGGCGTGAAGGTTCGCGGGGGATCCATTTATCTCGCCAAATCCGGATGTTACGGCCATCCCCTACACGCCAGACGATGCCCTTCTTGAGGAGCTCAAGGCCATACTGAATGGCCTGCCACGTAGTGGAGGCGTTGCCTGAGAAGACTGTATCCTCTAGGCGGCCTTCAGGGTAGTACCTCGCCTTGAGCACCTGCGCACATAAACTGTGAGGATTTATTAGTAAGCGCCACGCCTGCCGGGCAAGGAGGGCCTGGTTGAAGGCGCGAAAATCTCGGAAACCCAGCCCGCCCTGTGTTTTGTGCGCCAGGATCTTTGGCCAAGCCCGCCAATGTGTCTTCCTCTTCCCTTCCGATGCTCCCCACCAGAAGTTCCGGACCATGCGGTTGAGGTCATCACATACAGACATAGGAAGCTTAAACACCCCCATAACATACGTCGGTATAGCCTGCGCAATAGCTTTGATCATCGTCTCCTTTCCAGCCAAGGATAACGTGTCTCCCCATGCTATGATTCTCTTCAATAATCTGGATTGCAGGTTTTGAAATTTCCCACGAGACATGCGACCCTCCGGTGTGGGTAGCCCCAAGTATTTATCCTCAAACAAATCTGTCACAATATCGGTGTGGGTAGCCCCAAGTATTTATCCTCAAACAAATCTGTCACAATATTAAGAACTGCACGTACTTTCTGCTGCTCTTCACTTGTACACGCATCACCAAATAAGGCACTGCATTTGGCCGGATTAATGCTCTATCCGGTGGCTCTCTCATAAGCATGCAGGACTTGCTTCACATTTCTTGCTTGCTCCTCTTCAGCTTTGAAAAAGAGTAGTGTGTCATCTGCAAAGAGCAGATGGGACACACCAGGAGCTCTGCGGCACACCTTTAGCGGGGTAAAATCTCCATTTTCTTCCCCTTTCTTCAACAAAGCAGATAGCCCATCAGCCACCAATAAAAATAGGAACGAGGATAGAGGATCACCTTGCCGTAGCCCACGGGACGGTGCAAACGAATCCAAGAGGGTACCATTGAATTTTACAGTGTATCTCACCGAGGTGACGCGTGACATAATCCAGTTCACCCATCGGTGAGCGAAACCCATCTTTTGCATCATTCGCTCCAAGAAGATCCAGTCAACCCTGTCATAAGCCTCGGATAAATCCAGTTTATAAGCGCAAAAACTTTTTTCAGGATTCTTCTCTTGCTGTATATAGTGAAAGCACTCAAAAGCAATTAAAGCGTTGTCCGTTATGAGGCGTCCAGGTACAAAGGCACTCTGCTCCGGCGAAATAATCTCATCAAGAATAGGTCGGAGGCGATTTACCAGACATTTAGCCACCACTTTGTAGATGACATTACACAGGCTAATGGGCCTGAACTCAGACACTCGTTCCGGGTTGTCCACCTTGGGAATGAGTACTATGGCCGTGTCATTCACTCCATCCGGCATAGTGCCCGTCCGAAAAAACTCCTTCACGCCAGCAATGACTTGCTCCCTCATCACCTCCCAGTTCCTTTGAAAGAACCGAGCGGGAAATCCATCCGGTCCCGATGCTTTCAGGGGGCCAATCTGGAACAAGGCATCAGCAATCTCCTTGTCGGTGAAATCTGTGCACAGCCCAACATTCATGCGGTCAGTAACACGAGTGTTAATTAAATCAATAACCGGATCCGGACAAATGGTTTCATCCGCAGTAAACAGCGTAGAGAAGTAATCTGAGATCATCGCCGCCATAGTTCCATGATCATAATGGGCGATTCCTGAAGCATTAAGTAGCTTTTTTATGCGATTCTTTCTAGCACGCCATTTGGCCTTCCTGTGGAAAAATTTGGTATTACGGTCCCCTTCCTTTAGCCACGCCACCCGCGACCGTTGCATCCACATCATCTCTTCGCGGTACAGGAGCTCGTTGAGGCTATCCGTCGCTTCCCGTATTTCCCTTCTATCTGCATTCATGGACAGAAGCTCCTCGAGCTGTGAACGAGACTTGTTAATCTCTTTTATGACATTACCGAATTTTTTCCGGCTCCAAACCTGCAGCTTCTTCATCAAATTACCCAAGCCAGAGGATATGTCACCAAGATTGAGCATAGAACCCAAATCTGTCCAGGTTTTCATAATTACCTCCGGGAGCGATGCCTCCCTTTCCCACATGACTTCATATTGCCGAAACCTCCTGCCAGCAGCTTGCATCGGTTCCTCTCGCGAGCACCGAATCAGGATAGGAAGATGGTCCGAGCTAGGTGCCACCAGGTGGTCCACCTTAGCATATTCAAACAAGTCCCGCCAGGCATTGGTTGCAACCGCCCGATCAAGGCGGACCTTGACGTTAGCACGTCCAGCTCGTTTATTATCATATGTGTAAGGCAGCCCTGCAAAACCAAGGTCACCCAACCCACAAACTTTCAGAACATCACGAAAATCAATCATCTGACCTGCCGACCGTGGTGATTCAGAGAAGCGTTCGAAGCTCCACATAGCCTCATTGAAGTCGCCAACTACCACCCAAGGCAAGTCGGATTGGCGGTGAAGATCACGCAGGGTGGACCACATGCGATGCCGGTCCTCCGTTCGCGGCTCGCCGTAGACGCAGGTGAGCCGCCAAGGTGGCTCTCCCGGCGTTGTCGTCACGTACGCATCAATATATCTTTTATTAATAGTTTTTACATCAAGACTCAAAGACTCATGCCAATACAAAGTCAGGCCACCACTAAGGCCATCACTATCTAAAGCCTCAAAACCACTTAAGCCTAAACGAGAGCGAACCCTCTTCATTTTATTTTTTGACTGTCTAGTTTCACAAAGAAAAACAATGCTAGGGGAATGAGTCTGTACAAGACTCACAAGGTCACGAACTGTCCGAGGGTTCCCACCCCCCCGACAGTTCCAACTAAGGATATTCATTGCTCCTGACGGGGCGCCTCGGGCCCCGTCAGTTCGTCGGCGGCCCCTGGGCCGACTGCCTCCAATGGGTTGGACACCTCCATCATGTCCTGATCACGTACTCCGCCATGCACTTGAGACCGCTGCCCCTCCAACGTCTCTGATGTTCTCCGCTTCTTCGGCATTCCTGAAAAAACAGTAGCTCCTACAGCAGTCGGGTTAGTATAGAGCACCATGGCTTTGTCTCCCTGTTCCACTTCAGCCGCGGAGGACACCTCCTCCTCCGCACTCCTTTTCCCAAGTTGTGTGGCGCCCGATAGTTCAACATTGGCCATGAGTATCTCGTTTGACAGATCACGTAGTGCTGGTATGATGTCTGAGCTCCTGGGCTGAGAGGACGTGTGCTGTTTCTGGGAGTGGCCATCCCCGCTGACTTCACTTGTAGGCTTCTGCACACCCGGTTCATCCTGGTCTCTCCCCGTCATATTCTGCATATGTTCTGCCAGCATTTGATCAATGGCCGGGTTGCCGCTCTTGTGCACTTCCTGTGTCTTGTATGTGCACGCCTGATCTTCCTCACGGCGAGCTCCACGCCCCCCTCGTCCCCGGCCAGAAGAGGTGCTACTTCCCGCCGAGAAATCAAGACCACGGAATGCAGTTGGATTAGTTTTCGCCCGTACTGTGCCAGACTGCCTTGTGAACAGGCGGGGCGGAGAGCATCTCAGTTTGCCGCTAAACTTCCCCGTTGG
Organism: Triticum timopheevii; assembly: GCA_963921465.1. Classification (NCBI taxonomy): domain Eukaryota; kingdom Viridiplantae; phylum Streptophyta; class Magnoliopsida; order Poales; family Poaceae; genus Triticum; species Triticum timopheevii. The sequence goes on from OY997263.1 coordinate 2,612,991, forward strand.
TGCACCACCTTTAACCTTTCTTCCGCATGACTTCTCCACATGGCCAAGGTAGCCACAGGTATAGCAGAAGTCAGGCAGTTTCTCGTACTGAATTTCGAATTCAACCTTGGTACGCTTCTCTTTCAGTTGAGCATTCATCGCCACCGCCGTCTCAAGCGGCTTATGCACAGACATAACAGATTACGAGGATTGGGAAGGAATGCACCTTGTATTGTGGAATTTTGTCAAAAAATAAATACAACTTATATAAAGGAACGGTAGGAGTAATATTATTCATCATGTAATAGAAAATGGTCATCCTGTGTTAAAAATGTACATCATATAGAAAATGTTCATCAGGTCACAAAATGGTCATCATGTATTTCAGAAAATATCATCCTGTATTTGAAATGGTCGATACATGTTCACTAGGACATTTTACATTGCTCTGTCTGCAATCAGGCTATCATTCCTGTCCTGAGATGTTGCCACCAAGGCCAAGGAGGCCACACGCTACTCTAGGACGACGAGATTTTAGGTAGTATGTAGCAGCAACATATAGATAGATAGATAGGATAGAAGCCAGTCACAGTCAGGCAGGCCCGGCGTACTGCAACCCGTATTCATCGTCAGGTAAACTGCAAACTCTGCTTCTGATGCAAGATGACATATAGTAGATCTTATACCCATTACAACCAGTAAAAGGTAATTTTATAACGCTAAAGTAAAGCAGGAGAACAAAGAGACAGTAAAGGTGATTCAAATAGCGACAGCTCCAGTCTTCAGAGCTGTATTTTTTTGATGAGCGATGAAGGGTGGTGGTGTGTCTAACTCCGGGCGAAGGAGTCAGTTGCCGTAAGATGAAGATCGCCGGTCGACTAGGTGACAGTTTCTTTCAGTTAACAGCATGAGAAAGTGTCGGTTTCTTCAGTTAACAAGATGACAAGTGTTGGTTTCTTCAGTTAACCACATGACAAGTGTCGATTTCTTCAAGGAGATGTGTAAGTAATTGGTACGCTTCTGCCGGTCAGGATCAGAATATTTTGTACTACACTAATACTGAATGACCGAAGTACTAACCATCAACACACAGTATGAATGTGAATGATGTACTCATGGCAGCAATTCCTGAAGTGACATCACAAGGCTCACAGGCTTCAGATATGCAGGCTACGCTTCTGCTAGCCTAGGCAGTGTTCCTTGGCATGGCTTCAGATCTTCTGCGGACTGGTTGCAAGTCAATTCATCACCCTCCTTGGCAGCCTGTTCTGAAATGTTTTCAAGCCGGTTAAGCTGATAAGAACATGGGAGCTAGCTTGCAGAGTTACAGTTCACCGGGGCCTATTTACCTCACATGAATGAACACTCTTAGGTGTTTTATGTACACCCATTAAATGGGCTGCAGATCTGAAATAATTAAACCTGGCCTTGATATTTCTCTTCCAGAATACCGCAGCCGCAGCACGGGCCTCCTTCAGAAAATCTCCCGCAACAACAACTTGATATCAATCTATCTTGCAGAGCAGCCCGTGCTTAAGATGGATTTGGTACACTGCATCAGAGAAAGAATAGAATGAGGGGCAGATTTTTACTAAGATAACAGATTGATAAGATCTGTAGAGGTCAAAATGATGAAATCATGTGACAACAAAAAACCATACGATGCCAAAGTATGCACATATTCTGGTCAATTCATAAACTTACTGTGCGGCTCTGCTAGTATGTAGGCGACAAGTACACCTTGGAAAAGAGAGATCTGAAGTCTTAAAAGGTGGGGACAAAACATTCTTTGAGACACATAAATACATTTTTGATGCGTGTTTACTAAAGTGGCTTGGTGAGGAAAGAAAATGAAAAACTTAAAAAAAAGGTGATTTACATATAAATGTTATACCGAGATGGAACAACATAATAAACTAGTGTTAATTATATATAGGTTGCAATCATGCACCTTAGTGCCTTAACGGAATTTTACAATTTCAGACTTGTGCTTGACCTGCAATGCATTACCTTCAAACTGCTACTACTGCATATGATCTGAATTGGCTCCACACGTGCACTGATATGGTATGCCGGTTATTCTTCTGAAGATCCTACACACCGTTAATTTCTTTAAACAACAACTGTTATGAAAAATGCAAGAATACCTGGTATTAGTACAATGTAGAAGGTTGATTGGATGGCAAAACTGGAAACCTAATCAGTAGCAAAACACTGACAATTCATTGCTTTCTATAATTACGCCAAGATGATCGTTTGATCCCTAGAACTGAACTTTCCAGGTACACCATCAGTCTTCATGAGTTTTGGACAAAATGTAAACAAATGTGGCCAGAAAGCCTACCAAACAGACATCAGAACACCTGAAAAGCAAGCAAACAGAAATTAGAAATGCAGGAACACATGGTATTTTTCAGTTTTAAGGATCAAGAGGGAGCCCAGTTATGGTTCAGTTCGGAAATATGTTCTTCCTGCTTTGCATCAAAGAAAGGTATTTTAGGTGCACCAATATGTGCTGACCAAAAGAAGAAACTAGCTGTGCAAACAGCTGCCTCATTTCCTGTTTAGTTCGTCCCATTGGATGTGGTTAAACCTGGGAATAGTTTGACATCCAAATTAAAACCAGTCCAGTCTATGGGAATACACGCCACACATTTTAAACCATACCAACCCAGATATTTTCAACTAGAATCCAGACCAAACCGAACTATACATGCTCTCCATCCAACCCAGTCCAAACCGTCTCCAACTTTTGGATTGAACCCACAGATTCAAACCGTGGACAAAGCCATATAAGATGGCATGAATAGATCAGACGTAGCGTCAAAGCTGGCGACAGCCGACGGGCTCCGGCCGGCCGCATGGCTGTTTCATTTGAAGCACTAGTAGCTGGGATCCTCCCGAGAGCAAACACGTACGAGTGCAAATTAATAGGTAGGTTGATCGATTCTGTAGCCATACCTGCACGTCTTGCCGCGTAGAATACGTACCTACGTGTGGGCAGCAACAGCAAAGTAGGAAGGCGTCTCGAAAGTTTGGCTGGAGGGCGAAGCAGCGACTTGGTCAGACTAATCGATTGATTTGGTCTCAAACCATAGTTTGCATTTGTTTTGAACTGAGAAATCTGAACCCAACCCAAACCTATCCAGTCCATTCTTAGGCACAACCTATACCAAACCGAACTGGTTTCCATTTCAAACCAGCAGAGACCAAACTTATAGAAACCAAATCAAAAACCAATCATCCCTGCCACTTTAGGGAAGTACGTACAATCAATAAGCCTGCGATAGATGATCTGGTTCAGCTACACTACTGCAATACTTCATTCTTCTTCTTCCTATGCAAAAAACATACAGTACAATGCTCAACAAACAAACAAAAAATTCAACTACGGTCCAGAAGCAGGCGTGTATGGATCAGCACAGCGGGCATGGTCCACGAACAAGGCACATCCGGGGCGCAACGGCTTCCACGGCTCTCAGGTAGATCCAGGGTTTTATACCCATTACAGCCAGCCAAAGGTAACTATTTTATCGCTAAAGTAAAGCATATAAATTTAACAGCTCCAGTCTTCTTGTAACTCCGGGCGAAGCAGTAAGTTGCCGTTAGATGAAGATCGGACGGTCGAGATGATCCCGCCCGGTTCGGCGCGAACCGGCCGCTGGGTGTCGATTTCTTCAGTTAACAACATGACAAGTGTGGATTTCTTTCTTCAGAACATGATGCAGTCTGGTTCCTGACTAGGCGGGAGATGCGTAAGTAATTGAAATGTTTCTGCCTGTCAGGGTCAGAATATTTTGTGCTACACGAATACCGAATGACCGAAATACTAACCATCGCACGCACGGTATGAATGTGAATGATGTACTCATCGCAGCAACTTCCAGGTAACATCACTACGCTTCAGATAGCTTCACGCGATGCTGCTTCTAGCCTAGGCAGTGTTTTTGCTTCTTCCTTGGCATGGCTTCAGATATTCCGCGGCCTGGTTTAAGTCAATCCATCACCCTCCATGGCAGCTGATTCTGAAATGTTTTAAAGTCAGTTAACCTGATAATTAAGAACATGTAGCCAGCATGTTGGCAGAGTTACACTTCATTGGGGCCTATTTACCTCGCATGAATCCGATGTTTTAAGCACACCCATTAAAAGGGGGAATCATCGAGCAGGTTTATAGCAGTCCTTTTGTGCTGTTCTTGGCAGGAACCATGAGTATATATAGTCTTCCTTTCGGTGCCCTGAACTGTTCAGCAGACACGCATGCATACTCTCCTTCTTACCTTTGCAGTGCCCAGTTTTGGGACATAAAAGGCTTCCATCAATGATCACTTCCCACGTCTTCTCATCGCTAAATAAAGCCAAGAAACGGCCTACAAATCCCCAGGATTATGACTCTGGTGAAGGAAGAATGGCTGATTTCAGTCCTGCCAGATATCTTGGGCACAGCGGGCACGGGGCCTGACAAAGTAGTAGTAAAGGATACGTGTTCAGGGTCAGGTCAAAAATACGTCGCAATACGCTACTAACACTGAATGAAGGACAATACTAACCATTGCTGCAATGTATGTCAGTCTGAGCTACTCTCATGAGGCGACGGGCTTCAGATATACGTACCTAGTTGCAGGCCACGCTTCTGCGAGCCTGGCCAATGTGTCAATTTGCTTCTTCTTCCTTGGCATGGCTCCTGCGAGCATATCACACCTCTATATATCTGCATGACCATTACTCTGTGGACTTGCTGCAAGCCAATCCATCACCCACCTCGGCAGCCGATTCTGAAATGTTTTGAAGTCAGTTAACTGATAACAACATGGAGCTAGTATACATCTTGCAGTTCACAGCCTTCTTACCTCGCACGGGTGAACATTTCTGGTGTGTTCCTTCCGGTGCCCTCGACTGTTCAGCGGCATCTAGACCTTCTACAGTTGCTCACGACTGTCCTGCAGTTAAACAACAGTAGCTACATCATGATCATGCCAATTGGTGATAAAGAGTAGTATGATGTTTGAATAGCTCAAGAAACGTACCTGATTCAGGACTCCAAGACTACCAACTTTGACCCCTTTTCTGTCAGCTTCACATATGGTGATAAAGAGTAGTAGTGTACATCCTGCAGTACACAGCCTTTTTACCTCGCATGATTCTAGTGTGTTCCTTCCGGTGCCCTCAACTGTTCAGCGGCATCCAGACCTTCTGCAGTTACTCACGCCTGTCCTGCAGTTAAACACATGCAGTTTCACCAACAGTAGCTACATCATGATCATGAAAACTGGTGATAAAGAGTAGTATGAAGTTTGAATAGCTCAAGAAACGCACCTGATTCAGGACTCCAAGACTACCCAACTTGGGCCCAATTCCTGTCAGCTTCACATATGGGATTTTATAATCAAACTATTAGCTGCTTCCTTCTCCCAGTTCAGTCCATAGTTCCATACTGCATTCTCAAATTCTTTTTTCATTAACAAGGTCTTGTGAACTTACCATAATTGTTACATGGAAACCGTATCTTCAGTCAGTTTTCATACAGTGTGCCTGGTGACTTGGTCCATGGTGTTGTATAATGTATTCATAAAATGTCATGAAAAGAGAGTAGCTTGTCTGGAACTGACAACTGAGTATGCTGAAGAGAATGAAACCTAAAAAGTAAATGTTTGGATCATACACTCATAAACGCCAGATAAAATTACAGAATCATGAAAAGAAGCTTAATTTTGCAGAGTAAAAATAGAACCATGCCTTGTCTGTTTTGGTTAGAGTGGGATTTCTTCAGTTAACAACATGCAAGTGTCGATTTCTTCAGACGATGCAGTCTCGTTGTTCCTGACAAGGAGGGAGATGTGCAAGTAAATGACATGATTCTGCTTCTGCCGGCCAGGGTTCAGAATAGTTTGTACTACACGGTATGAATGTACCTACTCGTCGTGGAAATTTCTGAGTGACATCACAAGGCTAACAAGCTTCAGATATACCACCTAGCTGCAGACTACGTTTCTGCTAGCCTATGCAGTGTTTCCGTTGCTTCTTCCTTCGCATGGCTTCAGATCTTCCGCAGAGTGGTTGCAAGTCCATTCGCCACCTCCTCAGCAAACGTTTTTTTTAGAACAAAGGCTCGTGAAGAGCCCGGCTTTGAATTAACAAAGCCATCAACCGGCCAGGAGTTACAACCAACAACCCAAACTACAACGGTCAGAAAGATACAATGGGGAACACTGGACCGAAACACTGACTATAACCTCCACAAGCAGCTAATGACATGGAAATTACGATTACAGCTAGCAAAGGCCGAGCACTCCACACTAGGATCATGTGTAGCAGAGCGGAGCAGCAGATAAGGCATAGCCGACCTTCGAAGATGGTGTTGGGGAACGTAGTAATTTCAAAAAATTTCCTACGCACACGCAAGATCATGGTGATGCATAGCAACGAAAGGGGAGAGTGTTGTATACGTACCCTTGTAGACCGATAGCGGAAGCGTTATGACAACGCGGTTGATGTAGTCGTACGTCTTCACGGCCCGACCGATCAAGCACCGAAACTACGGCACCTCCGAGTTTTAGCACACGTTCAGCTCGATGACGATCCCCGGACTTCGATCCAGCAAAGTGTCGGGGATGAGTTCCGTCAGCACGACGGCGTGGTGACGATCTTGATGTTCTACCGTCGCAGGGCTTCGCCTAAGCACCGCTACAATATTATCGAGGATTATGGTGGAGGGGGGCACCGCACACGGCTAAGAAAACGATCATGAAGATCAACTTGTGTGTCTAGAGGTGCCCCCCTGCCCCCGTATATAAAGGAGCAAGGGGGGAGGCCGGCCGGCCCTTGTGGGCGCGCCAAGGAGGAGGAATCCTCCTCCTGGTAGGAGTAGGATTCCCCTCTTTCCTACTCCTACTAGGAGGGGGAGAGGAAGGGGGAGAGGGAGAAGGAAAGGGGGGCGCCGCCCCCCTCTCCTAGTCCAATTCGGACCAGAGGGGGAAGGGGCGCGCGTCCCACCCTGGCCGCCCCTCTCTCTCTCCACTAAGGCCCATAAGGCCCATTACTTCTCCCGGGGGGTTCCGGTAACCCTTCGGCACTCCGGTTTTCTCCGAAATCACCCGGAACACTTCCGCTGTCCGAATTTAGTCGTCCAATATATCGACCTTTATGTCTCGACCATTTCAAGACTCCTCGTCATGTCCGTGATCACATCCGGGACTCCGAACAACATTCGGTACATCAAAATATATAAACTCATAATGAAACTGTCATCGTAACGTTAAGCGTGCGGACCCTACGGGTTCGAGAACAATGTAGACATGACCGAGACACGTCTCCGGTCAATAACCAATAGTGGAACCTGGATGCTCATATTGGCTCCTACATATTCTACGAAGATCTTTATCGGTCAGACCGCATAACAACATACGTTGTTCCCTTTGTCATCGGTATGTTACTTGCCCGAGATTCGATTGTCGGTATCTCAATACCTAGTTCAATCTCGTTACTGGCAAGTCTCTTTACTCGTTCCGTAATACATCATCTCGCAACTAACTCATTAGTTGCAATGTTTGCAAGGCTTATGTGATGTGCATTACCGAGAGGGCCCAGAGATACCTCTCCGACAATCGGAGTGACAAATCCTAATCTCGAAATACGCCAACCCAACATGTACCTTTGGAGATACCTGTAGAGCTCCTTTATAATCACCCAGTTATGTTGTGACGTTTGGTAGCACACAAAGTGTTCCTCCGGCAAACGGGAGTTGCATAATCTCATAGTCATAGGAACATGTATAAGTCATGAAGAAAGCAATAGCAACATACTAAACGATCGGGTGCTAAGCTAATGGAATGGGTCATGTCAATTACATCATTCTCCTAATGATGTGATCCCGTTAATCAAATAACAACTCTTTTTCCATGGTTAGGAAACATAACCATCTTTGATTAACGAGCTAGTCAAGTAGAGGCATACTAGTGACACTCTGTTGGTCTATGTATTCACACATGTATTATGTTTCCGGTTAATACAATTCTAGCATGAATAATAAACATTTATCATGATATAAGGAAATAAATAATAACTTTATTATTGCCTCTAGGGTATATTTCCTTCAGTCTCCCACTTGCACTAGAGTCAATAATCTAGATTACATAGTAATGATTCTAACACCCATGGAGCCTTGGTGCTGATCATGTTTTGCTCGTGGAAGAGGCTTAGTCAACGGGTCTGCTACATTCAGATCCGTATGTATCTTGCAAATCTCTGTGTCTCCCACCTAGACTAGATCCCGGATGGAATTGAAGCGTCTCTTGATGTGCTTGGTTCTCTTGTGAAATCTGCATTCCTTTGCCAAGGCAATTGCACCAGTATTGTCACAAAAAAATTTCATTGGACCCGATGCACTAGGTATGACACCTAGATCGGATATGAACTCCTTCATCCAGACTCCTTCGTTTGCTGCTTTCGAAGCAGCTATGTACTCTGCTTCACATGTAGATCCCGCCACAACGCTTTGTTTAGAACTGCACCAACTGACAGCTCCACCGTTTAAAGTAAACACATATCCGGTTTGCGATTTAGAATCGTCCGGATCAGTGTCAAAGCTTGCATCAACGTAACCATTTACGATGAGCTCTTTGTCACCTCCATATACGAGAAACATATCCTTAGTCCTTTTCAGGTATTTCAGGATGTTCTTGACCGCTGTCCAGTGATCCACTCCTGGATTACTTTGGTACCTCCCTGCTAGACTTATAGCAAGACACACATCAGGTCTGGTACACAGCATTGCATACATGATAGAGCCTATGGCTGAAGCATAGGGAACATCTTTCATTTTCTCTCTATCTTCTGCAGTGGTCGGACATTGAGTCTTACTCAACTTCACACCTTGTAACACAGGCAAGAATTCTTTCTTAGCCTGATCCATTTTGAACTTTTTTCAAAACTTTGTCAAGGTATGTGCTTTGTGAAAGTCCAATTAAGCGTCTTAATCTATCTCTATATATCTTAATTCCAAATATGTAAGCAGCTTCACCGAGGTCTTTCATTGAAAAACTCTTATTCAAGTATCCCTTTATGCTATCCAGAAATTTTATATCATTTCCGATTAGTAATATGTCATCCACATATAATATCAGAAATGCTACAGAGCTCCCACTCACTTTCTTGTAAATACAGGCTTCTCCAAAAGTCTGTACAAACCCAAATGCTTTGATCACACTATCAAAGCGTTTATTTCAACTCCGAGATGCTTGCACCAGTCCATAAATGGATCGCTGGAGCTTGCACACTTTGTTAGCTTCTTTTGGATCGACAAAACCTTCCGGCTGCATCATATACAACTCTTCTTCCAGAAATCCATTCAGGAATGCAGTTTTGACATCCATCTGCCAAATTTCATAATGCGGCAATTGCTAACATGATTCGGACAGACTTAAGCATCGCTACGGGTGAGAAGGTCTCATCGTAGTCAATCCCTTGAACTTGTCGAAAACCTTTTGCGACAAGTCGAGCTTTGTAGACAGTAACATTACCGTCAGCGTCAGTCTTCTTCTTGAAGATCCGTTTATTCTCAATTGCTTGCCGATCATTGGGCAAGTCAACCAAAGTCCACACTTTGTTCTCATACATGGATCCCATCTCAGATTTCATGGCTTCAAGCCATTTTGCGGAATCTGGGCTCACCATCGCTTCTTCATAGTTCGTAGGTTCATCATGATCTAGTAGCATGACTTCCAGAACAGGATTACCGTACCACTCTGGTGCGGATCTTACTCTGGTCGATCTACAAGGTTCAGTAGTAACTTGTTCTGAAGTTTCATGATCATCATCATTATCTTCCTCACTAATTGGTGTAGGTGTCACAGAAACCAGTTTCTGCGATGTACTACTTTCCAATAAGGGAGCAGGTACAGTTACCTCATCAAGTTCTACTTTCCTCCCACTCACTTCTTTCGAGAAAAACTCCTTCTCTAGAAAGTTTCCGAATTTAGCAACAAAAGTCTTGCCTTCGGATTTGTGATAGAAGGTGTATCCAATAGTTTCCTTTGGATATCCTATGAAGACACATTTCTCCGATTTGGGTTCGAGCTTATCAAGTTAAAGCTTTTTCACATAAGCATCGTAGCCCCAAACTTTAAGAAATGACAACTTTGGTTTCTTGCCAAACCATAGTTCATAAGGCGTCGTCTCAATGGATTTTGATGGTGCCCTATTTAACGTGAATGCGGCCGTCTCTAAAGCATAACCCCAAAACGATAGCGGTAAATCTGTAAGAGACATCATAGATCATACCATATCAAGTAAAGTACGATTACGACGTTCGGACACACCATTACGTTGTGGTGTTCCGGGTGGCGTGAGTTGCGAAACTATTCCGCATTGTTTCAAATGTAGACAAAACTCGTAACTCAAATATTCTCCTCCACGATCATATCATAGAAACTTTATTTTCTTGTTACGATGATTTTCAACTTCACTCTGAAATTCTTTGAACTTTTCAAATGTTTCAGACTTATGCTTCATTAAGTAGATATACCCATATCTGCTTAAATCATCTGTGAAGATGAAAAAATAACGATATCCGCCACGAGCGTCAACATTCATTGGACCACATACATCTGTATGTATGATCTCCAACAAATTTGTTGCTCTCTCCATAGTACCAGAGAACGGTGTTTTGGTCATCTTGCCCATAAGGCACGGTTCGCAAGTACCAAGTGATTCATAATCAAGTGGTTCTAAAAGCCCATCAGTATGGAGTTTCTTCATGCGCTTTACACCGATATGACCCAAACGGCAGTGCCACAAATAAGTTGCACTATCATTATCAACTCTGCATCTTTTGGCTTCAATATTATGAATATGTGTGTCACTACTATCGAGATTTAATAAGAATAGACCACTCTTCAAAGGTGCATGACCATAAAAGATATTACTCATATAAATAGAACAACCATTATTCTCTGATTTAAATGAATAACCGTCTCGCATCAAACAAGATCCAAATATAATGTTCATGCTCAACACTGACATCAAATAACAATTATTTAGGTCTAATACTAATCCCGATGGTAGATGTAGAGGTAGCGTGCCGACCGCGATCACATCGACTTTGGAACCATTTCCCACGCGCATCGTCACCTCGTCCTTAGCCAATCTTTTCTTAATCCGTAGTCCCTGTTTCGAGTTGCAAATATTAGCAACAGAACCAGTATCAAATACCCAGGTGCTACTGCGAGCATTAGTAAGGTACACATCAATAACATGTATATCACATATACCTTTGTTCACCTTGCCATCCTTCTTATCCGCCAAATACTTGGGGCAGTTCCGCTTCCAGTGTCCAGTCTGCTTGCAGTAGAAGCACTCAGTTTCAGGCATAGGTCCAGACTTGGGTTTCTTCTCTTGAGCAGCAACTTGCTTGCTGTTCTTTTTGAAGTTCCCCTTCTTCCCTTTGCCCTTTTTCTTGAAACTAGTGGTCTTGTTGACCATCAACACTTGATGCTCCTTCTTGATTTCTACCTCCGCAGCTTTTAGCATTGCGAAGAGCTCGGGAATTGTCTTATCCATCCCTTGCATGTTATAGTTCATCACGAAGCTCTTGTATCTAGGTGGAAGTGATTGGAGAATTATGTCAATAACGCAATCATCCGGAAGATTAACTCCCAATCGAATCAAGTGATTATTATACCCAGACATTTTGAGTATATGCTCACTGACTGAACTGTTCTCCTCCATCTTGCAGCTATAGAACTTATTGGAGACTTCATATCTTTCAATCCAGGCATTTGCTTGAAATATTAACTTCAACTCCTGGAACATCTCATATGCTCCATGACGTTCAAAACGTCGTTGAAGACCCGGTTCCAAGCCGTAAAGCATGGCACACTGAACTATAGAGTAGTCATCAGCTTTGCTCTGCCAGACGTTCTTAACATCGTCAGTTGCATCAGCAGCAGGCCTGGCACCCAGCGGTGCTTCCAGGACGTAATTCTTCTGTGCAGCAATGAGGATAATCCTCAATTTACGGACTCTGTCCGTGTAATTGCTACCATCATCTTTCAACTTTGCTTTCTCAAGGAACGCATTAAAATTCAACGGAACAACAGAACGGGCCATCTCTCTACAATCAAACATAAACAAGCAAGATACTATCAGGGACTAAGTTCATGATAAATTTAAGTTCAATTAATCATATTACTAAAGAACTCCCACTTAGATAGACATCTCTCTAATCCACTAAGTGATTACGTGATCCAAATCAACTAAACCATGTCCGATCATCACGTGAGATGGAGTAGTTTCATTGGTGAACATCACTATGTTGATCATATCTACTATATGATTCACTCTCGACCTTTCAGTCTCCGTGTTCCGAGGCCATATCTGTATATGCTTGGCTCGTCAAGTATAACCTGAGTATTCCGCGTGTGCAACTGTTTTGCACCTGTTGTATTTGAACGTAGAGCCTATCACACCCGATCATCACGTGGTGTCTCAGCACGAAGAACTTTCGCAACAGTGCATACTCAGGGAGAACACTTCTTGATAATTAGTGAGAGATCATCTTAAAATGCTACCGTCAATCAAAGCAAGATAAGATGCATAAAAGATAAACATCACATGCAATCAATATAAGTGATATGATATGGCCATCATCATCTTGTGCTTGTGATCTCCATCTTCGAAGCACCGTCATGATCACCATCGTCACCGGCGCGACACCTTGATCACCATCGTAGCATCGTTGTCGTCTCTCCAATCTTACGCTTCTACGACTATCGCTACCGCTTAGTGATAAAGTAAAGCATTACAGGGCGATTGCATTGCATACAATAAAGCGACAACCATATGGCTCCTGCCAGTTGCCGATAACTCGGTTACAAAACATGATCATCTCATACAATAAAATTTAGCATCATGTCTTGACCATATCACATCACAACATGCCCTGCAAAAACAAGTTAGACGTCCTCTACTTTGTTATTGCAAATTTTACGTGGCTGCTACGGGCTTAGCAAAAACCAATCTTACCTACGCATCAAAACCACAACGATAGTTTGTCAAGTTGGTGCTGTTTTAACCTTCGCAAGGACCGGACGTAGCCACACTCGGTTCAACTAAAGTTGGAGAAACTGACACCCGCCAGCCACCTGTGTGCAAAGCACGTCGGTAGAACCAGTCTCGCGTAAGCATACGCGTAATGTCGGTCCTGGCCGCTTCATCCAACAATACCTCCGAACCAAAGTATGACATGCTGGTAAGCAGTATGAATTATATCGCCCACAACTCACTTGTGTTCTACTCGTGCATATAACATCAACACATAAAACCTAGGCTCGGATGCCACTGTTGGGGAACGTAGTAATTTCAAAAAAATTCCTACGCACACGCAAGATCATGGCGATGCATAGCAACGAGAGGGGAGAGTGTTGTCTACGTACCCTTGTAGACCGATAGCGGAAGCGTTATGACAACGCGGTTGATGTAGTCGTACGTCTTCTCGGCCCGACCGATCAAGCACCGAAACTACGGCACCTCCGAGTTTTAGCACACGTTCAGCTCGATGACGATCCCCGGACTCCGATCCAGCAAAGTGTCGGGGATGAGTTCCATCAGCACGACGGCATGGTGACGATCTTGATGTTCTACCGTCGCAGGGCTTCACCTAAGCACCGCTATAATATTATCGAGGATTATGGTGGAGGGGGGCACCGCACACGGCTAAGAAAACGATCACGAAGATCAACTTGTGTGTCTAGAGGTGCCCCCCTGCCCCCGTATATAAAGGAGCAAGGGGGGAGGCTGGCCGGCCCTTGTGGGCGCGCCAAGGAGGAGGGATCCTCCTCCTAGTAGGAGTAGGATTCCCCTCTTTCCTACTCCTACTAGGAGGGGGAAAGGAAGGGGGAGGGGGAGAAGGAAAGGGGGGCGCCCCCCCCCCCCCACTCCTAGTCCAATTTGGACCAGAGGGGGAGGGGGCGTGCGGCCCACCCTTGCCGCCCCTCTCTCTCTCCACTAAGGACCATAAGGCCCATTACTTCTCCCGGGGGGTTCCGGTAACCCTCCGGCACTCCGTTTTCTCCGAAATCACCCGGAACACTTCCGGTGTCCGAATATAGTCGTCCAATATATCAATCTTTATGTCTCGGCAATTTCGAGACTCCTCGTCATGTTCGTGATCACATCCGGGACTCCGAACAACATACGGTACATCAAAATATATAAACTCATAATGAAACTGTCATCGTAACGTTAAGCGTGCGGACCCTACGGGTTTGAGAACAATGTAGACATGACCGAGACACGTCTCCGGTCAATAACCAATAGCGGAACCTGAATGCTCATATTGGCTCCTACATATTCTACGAAGATCTTTATCGGTCAGACCGCATAACAACATACGTTGTTCCCTTTGTCATCGGTATGTTACTTGCCCGAGATTCGATTGTCGGTATCTCAATACCTAGTTCAATCTCATTACTGGCAAGTCTCTTTACTCGTTCCGTAATACATCATCTCGCAACTAACTCATTAGTTGCAATGCTTGCAAGGCTTATGTGATGTGCATTACCGAGAGGGCCCAAAGATACCTCTCCGACAATCGGAGTGACAAATTCTAATCTCGAAATACGCCAACTCAACATGTACCTTTGGAGACACTTGTAGAGCTCCTTTATAATCACCCAGTTACGTTGTGACGTTTGGTAGCACGCAAAGTGTTCCTCCGGCAAACGGGAGTTGCATAATCTCATAGTCATAGGAACATGTATAAGTCATGAAGAAAGCAATAGCAACATACTAAACGATTCGGTGCTAAGCTAATGGAATGGGTCATGTCAATCACATCATTCTTCTAATGATGTGATCCCGTCAATCAAATAACAACTCTTTGTCCATGGTTAGGAAACATAACCATCTTTGATTAACGAGCTAGTCAAGTACAGGCATACTAGTGACACTCTGTTGGTCTATGTATTCACACATGTATTATGTTTCCGGTTAATACAATTCTAGCATGAATAATAAACATTTATCATGATATAAGGAAATAAATAATAACTTTATTATTGCCTCTAGGGTATATTTCCTTCAGATGGCGATGCTCCAGGAACACCTGAAGAAGAAGGGGAACAACAACTTCCTTCTCTGTCATCGAAGAGGGACCCTACCCCCTCGCCATGGCTCGTAGGCGCCGCACCGTCGGGATTTCGAGATGCTCACCCTAGAGCTAGAAGAATGCCGCCCTCACATCGATAGGTGGACATAGTGCGACCACTTCGATTTGCGATATCCCTAGACGGCCGCTCTGCCACAATCCTTGCCCAACTAGTTGGAGAAAGGCTTCACGGAATCGGACGATGAAGAGGAGGCGGCTCAATCCCTCACCTGCGGAGCCTCCCAACCACATCCAGCCTCCCTGACGACGCCTCCAGCAAGGTCGCGACGCGTAAGGCGCCGCCGCCGCCAAATCCGCAAAGGATAAAGGGTTTTCACCCGGGCAGGGGGGGTCGGGGTGAAGAGCAGGGGACCTCGGCTGCGCCCCCATGGAGGAAAGCAGCGCCCTTGGGCGTTGCCGCCGCCGGGCAGGCCGGACCGGCCAAGGTTTCCCCCGGTCCCCTAGCTGGCCACCAACACGCACCAACGCCGGAGCCAGAGAACAAATCGCTAGTCCCAGCCGACAGCGAGAGAGAGGCAGCAAGGAAAGGGATTTCGAACCTCCAGATCTGACGAAGAACTTCGCGCCGCAGCCGGATTCCATCAGCCACCCGCCGCCCGCGCGGCCAGGCACGCTGGCCAGCACCCCTGCGCACGCCGCCAACCGCCCGACGACGCCGCCTCTCCGGCTGGGGCCGCCGCCCCAAGAACTGCTGGCCTACAAGAGGGGAAGGAGCGCCGAGATCCCCGTTGCCACCTTCACCGGCGCCCGCGCGGGCTTCCCGGCGGTCGTCTCCAGTAGCAGCGAGGGGAGGAAGGGAGTGGAGGGGGTGGCGGCGGCCGGGGAACCCTACTCGCCCCCAAGTCGCCCAAGGGGGCGACGTGAGGGCCGGGCGAGTATCGTCTTTTCCCTCAGCAGACGGTTCTGCAATGTTTTCAAGTCGGTTAAATTGATAAGAACATGTAGCTATCTTGCAGAGTTGCACTTCAGCAGAGCCTAGTTAGAGACTTGCAAGAAACTAAGGCTTGGTAGAAAGAACACAAGCTACTACGGGGAGTCGAGGCAGTTGTCCAGGTGGCCGGCGCCGGCAGAGTCGAGGCGGCTTCCTGCCTCTGCGGGGAGGAATTGAAATTGAGAATGAGAAATGCCGCACATCCCGCACCCAGCGCAGCTAGAGGAATGAATCCCTCACCTTGTGCAACTGGAGGCGCCGGGAGGAGGAGGAGGAGGAGGACGATGACGACGACGAGGAGGAGGAGGCGCACCGCCCTGCGCCCGGTGGATCCTTTGGCTGCCATGCGGCTGGTTGATACGAACGAAGCACGAAAGGGGCGAAACAGTAAGTGGTGACTAGTGGCAACTGATGAACTGAAGGGAAGGTAAGGTAAGGGAACTGATGAATTACATACCCGGCCGCCTCCGCCACCGCCGCCGTGGATCCTTTGGCCATGCTCCTCCTCTGCTCTGCGCGCGCTCGGAATAGTAGTAGCTCACTCTAAGCCACACTTCATAGTTTTCCTAGAGTCGGGGGGGGGGGGGGGGGGGGCAAAGCCCCCATGAAGCTCCATCACTGGTCAGGCCATCCTCGTCGCCATGTGGCTCGTGCAAGTTGCACATGTTACAACGCTTGCAATCGTGTGTCCAAATATGGACATGGACATGCAACTGGTCCGACAACCACCCTCCCGGCCGAGTTATAGTCAATGTGTGCTTGTACAATTGCAGTCGGATTACAATGCTTGCAGCTGCATGTCTACTGATGGACATGATGCTTTAATAATAATAATAATAACAATAATAATAATAACAATAATAATAATAACAATAAGATTTTTTTGTAAAAAAAGTTAACAATCAATTTTGCAGTTTCTAATAACAAATGAATATTAAGCTAAGAAACAAAATGAATCTTTACCTAATAATAAAGTAAATTGGGTTTCTGTTCGCCCGTCGTTACTAGCGATTTTTGCACTTTTTGCAGAAAAGCCCTTGACTTCTATAAAAATAAACCCGCAGTCAAAAATAAGTGAGGAAAAAACGATTCAACAATTCGGCGCTACGGGCTCCTACCTATTTCATCATCCGTTCCAATTAATAGTCCCACTTTTACATCGAATCCTAGCAACTTATATACCTTCACGAGTTGCAAAATCAACATGCCAACAAAAATAGGATGAGATATGGAGCGGCGTGGTCGAATGGATCTGGTTGTGTCGGGTTCATCCATGGCGGCTGGGACATGCTGCTCGAACAGAGAGAAAGAGGGGTGAGAGAGAGAAAGAACGCGAGAGAAGGGAGAGGGAAACAGCGGCAGGGCTCACCGGAGCACATGGGGGAGCGGCGGAGCCGGAGGCTGTCTTCATTGGCGGCGAGTGGCAAATGGTGACGGCGCTGAGGGAGGACGAGGAGATTGGGAGGATCGACCGAGTGGGGCTGATGCGGTGCGGCTGGCTAGGGTTAGCTAGGGCGAGCTGGGCCTTGGGCCGGCTAGCTGCCTGTTGCTGAGCTTTTGCAACGCAGGGAAGCTGGGCCTGCTCTATTCTAGCGTGCGTCGCTGATGGAAACAATCGATCCTGTCTCTCAAAAAAAATTGATTTTTTTAAAGGAAATATCTAATCAATTATCATTACGTGAGGACTCACATGTGGAGGAAGTCGAGGCGTGTGTGTGCGTGCCCTCAACGAAAAGAGCATGAATCTACTGCTGCCTGATCTGCTAGCTCACACGTGCTTCTACGGCTAGACGGTCAAGGTTCGTCAGCGTCTACAGTGATCCATGGCCCGATGTCTTCACTGTCACCATCTAAGCTTGATCAATGGGAACATAACTTACTGTTGCATGCAGTGCATCGTGGACGTCCACAGGTCCGACCTTCACCGGCTACGAGCCCCTCCCGTGTATCCCGTCAGAGTTGCTCATCCTGAGCATAAACGGCACTCGCACATTCTACTTCCTGATGAGTGAAGGATGTTACGCCGACCCTGTCGCATTCTGCTTCCGGATGAGTGAAGGATGTTAGGCCGGCGTCAACGACACAGTGTGGCTCGTCCTACTATGAGACAGAGGTGGTGGTGTCGACACCCATGATTACATTATACTTTGGGTGCGGGGTTTATGATATTTCTTTTCCCCCGCTGCAACGCACGGCCACATTTGCTATAATAAAGAAGGAAGTAGGAGAATTTAACGTTGACACGAACAGAAACAAAAGTAGGTAGCGAATTGGATCTTTTTTATAATTTTTCTATTTTTCTATCAAGTTTTAAGTGGGAAAAAAAAAGAAGACGTGAACTCTTTTTTAGCCGACTGGAGTCCTAAACATGTAGGAGTATGTGTCGAAGAGGATGCATCTTTTTTGTCAATTGTTTTTTCTTTTTTCATCAAGTTAAAAATTGGTTACATAAGTGTAAAAAATTTGGCCGCTCACAAACATTAAAACAATGCATGGCTGTTAAAGTAAATAATTAATACATGCAGTTTTCTGAACAAACAAATAAAAAATGTACAGTGGATGAAAATAAATAACATGATTATTTTCACAAATATTAATGAGGTAAAATGTGAGTACGCACAGTTTTTCTAGATCCACAATCAGTACACTTTTGTATGCCATATGTTTGAGCATGACTATAGCTAGCTTGAGAAGAAAAGTTAGTGCAAGTCTTGAAACTGCATCGTGTGGCAATTGCTTCACTTTACATTGTTTCAGTTCACAAATATTAATGGGCTAGAATACCATTTTATTTTTATAAGGACAAACTCAATTAGTGCATGTTAGGGTTACAGATGTGCAAAAAAAAAATTGTTCACTCACAAACATTAATTTTTTTTGCGGTGTTACAAACATTAAAACTTAATGCATGGCCGGTTAAATTAAATAATTAACAAATGCAGTTTGGTTAATACAAAATCAAAAAGTGTATAGTGGATTAAAATAAATAACATGATTTTTTCTTGAGTAAATAGCAATAATATGAGTAACAAAAAATTAATTTAGTTCAATTATATAATAGATAAATCCAATTGGTTGCTCATGTAATGGTTTGATTCTTTATTGAGGAAAATCATTAATTTTCTTCATAATGTCAAAGTGATTTTTCCCGCAAAAAAAATCTCCGAGTGATTTGATTAGCTAGCCAAAACATTAAGTTACATTAAAAGGTCACAAAAATTGATTGTATGTACTATTAATAACCTATGTGCTATTTATTATTCATGATAGGAAATTATGTTAATAAACATGCGCTACTCATTTCTAGCAGCGTTTGCTTTGCTCTGTAGCAAAGTACAAAAGTAGCCTTGGGCACTTCGACAACTGTCAGTGACAGTAGGAAGGAAGATAGGCGGTGACACGGAAGGGCATCATGTTAAAAAAAAAGGATGTGGACCTGTGGAGGTATTGGGACTATCCTTACTGAGATAGGGGCATGCAATTTTTTTCTCCCGTTGCAACGCACGGGCATTTTTGCTAGTATACTAAAATAGGAAGAGGGAAAATAGTAAAACAATGTTCTACTAAATACAGTAAAATGAGAAGAAGAAAAACAAAAACATCAATTAATCATGAGAAAAAATGTAAAAGAAAGTCATAACACAAATCTGACCTTGGAAGCTACGGTGAACAAATGACAAAACATGCAACAAGGAATACAAAAAGCTAGCAGCATTCACATATCCTTCGTATCCCTTATTTTGGCCGGGAAAAAAAATAGAAAATAACACACATATCCCAGCTCGGTGTACAAACAAAGAGAGCCATGTAGAAACTTACGCACATGGACTACCCTTGTATAGATGACTCATGCCTCCCATCACACGAGAAAAACAATACCGCCACATAAATCTTGAAAACCCTAGGTCTAACGGCTATAACACTGATTGGGACACAACTTAAAAACTGCAGTTGCGATCCATTTGAAAACTTGCAGTTGCGATACAATTTGAAAAATGCCGTTGTCACCAGGCTTGAAAACTTTTGCATATGGAAATTTTGACTAAAAAAACTCCCAAAAAAGCACTCCACTAGAGGGGGGTTGGCATTTGGTGTCATTATTAAAAGGAAACCCAAAAAAGTAAGAATAATTGAAACACAAGGAAATAAATAACCCTTATAATTTATAAGTTGGCAATTGCTTACAAAAAGTAGGAAATATAAATTGTTTTTTTATATTGAAGAAGAGAAATACAAAGCTGAACAAAAATCTGAATCATGACACACCGAATTCAACGGCCGAGTGATTGTATATTTATTTTTTGAGCAGTGGCCGAGTGATTGGATCAGCCCCACAACTGCCCTGGATAAACAAGGCCCATGTAGACAGAAAGCACAGAAAAATTAACACATAGCCCAACGTGCGAGAAAACGGCCTGCGTGCTAAACAGCCAGTAAAAAACTAGAAAAAAAATGTTCCACACACACGAATTGAACTAGTCTGTTCGTCCCTGCACAAATCACAACACATTACATCCAATGGTTCAGCGTGTGAATGAGACTTTTTTTTTGCGGGAAATGAGACGTATTTGTTTCTCAGCGAGAAACAGCAAATCCGGTAGAGCGAGGACTTGTGCAAATACAAGACTCCCTGTAACACATGCCTTATGATTTCGAGGATAGAGCTAACAAGTGGAACATTTGTTTTTCATATTTCACAAGTATTATTGTAAAATTGATTTCAAATGATTTTTTCGAATATTTTCAATTTCAAGAGCATCATTTACATTTTAATGATAATTTTTAAATTCTAGGGCAGTTTTTAAAATTTTTGATTTAGAAAAATCATGAACATATTTTAACTCAACGATTTATAAACTGTTTTTGTATACTGTCAAAATTCGTTAATATTTCTTAAGCTTTAGAGATATAATTTAAGTACATTATATTAAACATAACATTTCCCCGAAAGTAAAAAAACCAGGCTAGATTCCGTCGGAAGAAATGCAGGATGACTAATTGGGCCGGCTGACTACGCGCGAGTTGGATGTCTCCTTTTTTTTGGTGCGTGCATGTGGGTTGTGACGTTGTTTGAGTCTTTGAGATGTGGTTTTGAATTTATAACGCCGCCGCAAAGAAAGAAATTTGAATACTTGAAAAAAATTTGAGGGGAAATCAATCAACCTGGTATGTTCATGTCCCCCCTAAAAAAAATTTATAACGCCAGCCATGTTCATTACATTCATTCGAGTTGCACCCAGGTGGGCTGCCATGTGAAACAAATGGTAGTGTGTTGCGTCAAACAAAGATGGGTTGCTATTTCTCTCTGCCTTGTTCATCACCTGAATAAACTAGGCAAAGCTTGTTGATCTCCAGAAAGGCGTCCCAGTAGATCAGAGCAGCCCGAGAAGTTAGGAACAAAAGAGGGCCGTAGTACAACAGCTGGAAAAGAAATACCTGATCTTCCAGCTCATTAGAATAGTTCAAGGACCACACATTTGAATTCATGAAGCATATACCATTTCAGTGGACGGAAGAATGACAATTTAAGGTGATTTCCAGCACTAAATGACAATCGTGGTTATTACCTTTGAGTAGCACGCACATGCTCCTGCAGTTCTTAACATGGCTCTGAACTTTTTAGATTGAGTCTTGCTGTAGCAGTCACCAATCCCAAGCAATTGAGGCAATGACTTGCCGGTGTATCCAAGAACAATATCAGTGGTATGTGACTACTGTGTACTTAAATTAGTTCATATGTTCACCTACGTCAGTGGTATGTGATTCATATGCTTTTTGTTATTGCCAATCACATGAACAAACAAACATGACATTCAGTTTATGTAAAATTAGTAGTATGAACTAGTAAGAGCCTTCTGCTGAACTGAAGATGCTATTTTCTTCACATTTTTGTCGGTTAAACTGTCCCAAATTATGTAAAATTAGTATGAACTAGTAAGAGTTAAATCAGCTGTATGGGTAGCATTAACATAGGTGCTCTAGACAGCTCTCTGATACTAAATATTCCTGCCGACTCCTTCTGTTCAGAGGCAGCTTGTATTCTTTACTGTAAAATCTCCTAAAAAAGAGAACTTTAGGCATTGAGGCATTGAGCCATTGTAGTATATCTTCCAAGTTTATGCATGGCTGTTTTGGCCACAGTATATTCACTGGCATGTTGGCCTGGTAGGTTCTGTCTTTGCATCTTATCCAGACGGTGGTGCCCTAGTGTGGATCTTAAGTTGGTGCCGTAGTTATACACGACTATAGGAAACCATGAGAGAAGTGTGGGTTCGCTTCAACAAAATAGAGGGTGTGGGTTTGCTAATAAAAGAGAGAACCATGAGGTACTGTCGAAAATTGCTAATGGAGCTCTTGCTCTATGGAGCCTAAATTCTGTTCTTTTTTCAAATAAAAAAAACAAGTTTAAAGTTTCGATAAATTCTAGAAACATGACACATGTATATAGGAATGTATACTAGATGTTTGTAAAGTTTCATCATGAATTACGGTTTGATGTGATGTACACAAAAAATGGTAAATTTCTAGCACATCAAAATGTATTTTGTCATGAAGTATACGTCCCAATGTCTATGTGCATTTTTTAAAAATAAAGTAGTTTTTGATTTTTATAAAATCATCATTCAAAATACTACAGACAATTAATTCATTATACATGCAAGCAGTGCAACCGTGATAAAACTCAAGTAAAAAAACATGAGACAATACTCAGGACAACATGTGAAGACCACGTAGCGCATATGCATTTACACCTAACCCGCATATTGACATCGGATAAGACAAACCAATCCGAAACCTAGATTGGCCAACTCTCATCAAGAAAAAGAAGATATGATACATATAAATATACGCTTCAACCCACCACAAACAATGCATGATTTAAGCCCACCTAAAATCATATGCGAAGAAAGACGGCTATAGTTAGGTGCGGCAGAGCGCGCCATTTGGTCTAGTTGTCTCTATGGGTTAGCGACTTAGCATACATGTTGTAATCAGCATTCACATTTGCTTCTTTAATAAGTAAGGTCTGTTTTCATTCGCAGGTAGAAGATAGCGACAGAGTGGGAAGGTTTGTGTAGAGATCTTACCTGGTGGTTATCACGGATTCGCACAATGTGACACGGAATTGGCCAAAAATAGACTTGTAAATGATATCTAATGCTCCTGGTTTACTGTATATCTTGGATTTGTAATGATGTGCAATGCTGCTGGTTTATTACAAATTTGGGCTTGTTTTAGTTATCAGAATTGTATGCATAAAATGGAATTGGTGGATTTTTTAATTCCAATTAGTTAGTAGTAGCGTAGGGAAAAAACGAGCGCTACTAGTATTTACGATACTGGTAGCGTGTGATAATATAGACTTGCTACTACTATTTTGTTAGTAGTAGCGCGGGTAACACCCACGCTACTACTAGTATTTACCCGCGCTACTACTAACATTTAGCTGTAGCGCGATAGTAGTAGCGCAGGTACCCGCACTACTACTAACCAATTTACCCACGCTACTAGTAGCCTTTTCTCTAGTGTAAGCACCACCTTTGGCAAAATTTTGAGATGCATAGGTGGCTAAAACAATCAACGTGTCTTCGTATTCACAAGTTTTCCACGCAACATATTGATGCATGCCTTGGATTGTGAGGCAAATGAGGCTTCAATTGCGGCCCATATAGTGAAGCAAACATCCGTACTTATTGATTTCGTGAGATAGCTCACGCCTTGTTGATCCCTCTTAATACAGACTTCATAGGCCGGATCTGACACAGTGGTCCTCGTGCTTTCAGCCTCAACCTCCAGCGTTTTTACAGGTGCTAAATCGGAACCATCAAGTAGCCCCATGACCCAAGCACCAATGAAGGAAGGAAGAACATGCATCTTCCAGTAGATGTGATTTTTTTGGGAGAGTTTCTCTGTAGGAGGAGATCCCAGAAGCGCCGCTAGAGATTGTGTCGAAGAGGAGGTTGCCATGGGGGAGGAGGGAGGGAATCGATCTTTTGTGTTTGGCTAGATCAGATCGGTAGACCTCGAAAGAGGTGATTTTGATGCCATATGGATTTGCAGGAAACGTGATACCTTCTCAGGTCCCGGTTGTGTGTTACTATAGATGGTAAGAGCCCCCACCGTGGAGTTATAGAGGAGACCGATCGTTGGTGTACTACACCATACGAACAAGTTCAGAAACAGACATACAGGAAACACACGGTTCACTTACAAGAAGTCCGACATGGTGAAGCCACTCCCGGTGTATTACACCATCGATTCCCCTATATCTACCATGAGGGGAGGGGGAGACAATACAAAGCAAAGTCAAGACTATCCTTACCAGCCTCCATCAAGGCTATAAAGTCTAAATTTTGCTCATCAGATTTCCATCATTCTCAGAAAGCTTCTTAGTTGCAAGGTCTTCACGAGAAACTTGCAATGAGTTTTTCTTTAGATCAACATCCTCAATAGGTGTCATGGTCACTTTTGTTTATAATGATAGTATCACTATCTAATTCATGTATTTAATTAAAATAACGAAAGATTCAATTTAACGATCACCATGACCGAGAGAAATACCTAAACGGTGGGCTTTAGACAAAATTATAGAATCTAAAAAAGATAAAACATAGTTTGAAATATTAAAAATAGACCTGTCGAAGCTTCAATGTTACACAACTTTGCCTAACGGTGATCACCATCAGAGTAGGTTAAAATCTAGAACAAAAATTTAAGGACAAAACATGAGGTTAAAGTTTATAAAAAACCATGCATATGTTTTCAACTTATTACTGAGTCCAACATGCAGCACACATTTATCATGATAGAATTTATGCTATGGAAAACTCTATAATTTTGCTTACATAATAATATACTAGAAACCACTTTGAAGATATCTGTTACTCCCTTCGTCTTACATTATGGGATGGAGGGAGTACATATTAAGTAACATAAATCATGATAATAAAATATAAATTAACACATGAACATACACAAAAGAGTTATTAACTATATAATTTATGCAATCATCAAATATTAACTAAAAGAAATTCTGTTGCAACAAATAAATTTAACTTCAACAAAAAACTGTAATATACATTAGTTGTATAAGAACAATATTATAATTAGTATTACAATATTGGTATGTGTTCAACTACATCGTCTATATAAAATAAAATCATTATTACTATATTATGTTAAAAATAAATTAAAAAGGTATAAAATATTAGTATAGATTATTTTAATTTTCCTTAGCGAATTTGTTCGAAATGGACATGCATTAGTATGTTTTCAATTATATCATAAATAAACAAAACAATTGTAGGAAATGCCCAAATGTTTTTAGCGGTGGATGTACTCTGAATTTGAATAATGATATATCTCATGTTCTTAAATCCTCCTATATATTTTCAAAATTTTCCATATGTATTATATAATTGTTCTGATTTTTAAAAACGTATTAGATGCCTCCACGATATGTGCAACACCTAGCTCCTACCTGTTCGCACACGAACACGTCACCGTGTACCCTCGACGCCGGGGGTGATGCACCGCAGCTCACGTTGAAGGAGACCCGTCCGGAAGCGCGGTACGCAAGCAATCTGGCGGGCGCTTTTGTAGACCCGAAGCCCCACAAGCCCGGGAGGGACCCCGTTGGGGCGCGCGGCGGCTATGGGTTGCCCTAGGTCGACCTGATCGCCCCTAGGGCCTCAAGGTTCGCCGCCCTGCAACAAGAAGAACGAACGAAGAACGAGGAAGAAGAAGAACTAGGGTTAAGGAGAAAAGATAAAAGATAAAAAGTGGTAGATGATTTTGTCGATTGTGTGTTTTTTCAATCGGCCGTCACCCCCAACATATATAAGAGGCGGCTGGACTTCCCGTACAAGCAAAGGATTTATCTAGGCTTTCCTTACAAGAAAATTACATCAATTCACGTCCAAAACCCTAGTCAAATTCAAACTGGTTTTATCCGAACTTCCCAAAACTGTTCGGTTTAAACTGGCTGCACCTTGCGGGTCCTTTTTGCGGTGGTAAACGATCTCGGATGAAAACAAGCCCAAAAGCAATCTTGACTGTTTCGACGAGACGAACAACTTTCATGTTGAAGGCTTTTTGATCAGAGATCATCCTGAGGGTCAAATCTGTCTCGCAACACAGGCTATCTCCTCGCGCTACCCGTCAGACATGTGTCTGGTGGGGCGCGCCACATCTCGCCTCATGACAGGGCTGCACTCCGATTGCTCTAAATTTTGCATACGAACTCGGATTTGAACGATTTTTATATCAAAATCGATCGTTTCGACGAGACGAAGACAATCCGTGTAGAAACTTTTCCCATATGATGCCATCTTGCAGGTGTAATCAGCTGAATAGTGTTCTAAATACAAAATCTGAGTACTTCGAACACAACTTCGGCCTTAGAGATGAGACCGGGATGTCTATGGCACAAATATCAAAGTTTTTCCTTTTGACAATACGGAACTTTCTCACTTTGAGCACTTCTCCATTTGAGGCCATCTTAATTAAGTTCTTGGCCGTGCCAAAATATGGTGTCAACACATGCCCCCTGTTTTTTGGCAAAGCTTGTGTGCCGAAAAATAACTCGCATATATCTTGTTCTAAGGACGATGTCAACACTCCATCGGCCATTTTGCATGTTCTTAGGACGATAAGTATATATCGGCCATTGCTTGTTTGAACCTCTTGATGCAAACTTGGGTGAAAACTTCTCAGCTTCTGTAACAATCCGGTGATAAGGTTCCATAGACCAAAACCATCCTCCGAATCATATTGTTCTCCCTTTCGCTTGGATTTTGCAGATAATCAAGAATGAACTTCCTTCAATCCTTACTTCGTCTGCATAAAAGTTTCATTAGTGGCCGAAGCTGTGAACTTCGGTTCGGCCTTACCTATGTTGACGAGACTAAGCATCGGCTATTGAGAGAAATGCAATACAACATGATGGACATGGTAGCCGGATGCTTGCTATGCCAACTCTCTCCAATTGTCATGTCTAAATATATGAACAATTTTAATGCAACCCAAGGTAAATTCTTCATCTAGACATACCCCAAGATAAACTATAAGTGATTCGTCAAAACATTGATAACCATTGGATATTTGTTGCACTACTAATAACGAATCACCGGAAGCCCCAATATGTATAGCACCTATAGCAAGGCAAAGCTCCAATCCGAATGACAATGCATATTCGGCTTTGATCATTGTGCAAAAATATTTTAAGCGACACGAGGCTTCACAAAATAGCACCATAAGGAGATATATAAACAATACCAACACCTTGGCCATTGCTACAATTTTAACCATAAAAAATAACCTCCATGGTACTAGAAAGACTAGGACAATATCAATGAACATGTACTTTGTTTTGGTCTCCAATTGAACTAAGGACGATGTTAGGATACTACATCGGCCATGCTTTAACATATTCTTAGGGCGATAGATAAATATCGGCCATTACCATGAGGTCCATGTAGAATTCACCCACCAAAGTATATATAGCCGAAATAAACAAATGAAATAGCAATAAAATATTTCGGCCCCTTTGTATTAGCAACAAAAATGTAACTAACCAAATGTATTGTAATTTGGTAATACTCTGTCATGATATGGAAAATTATGTTGCATCCATGGATCAAAATAAATCCATGGAGGGTAATTGATCATACCTATGGATGAATTCCATGGCAAAGGCATGAATGGTATGGTTGAAGAATATGGATGATGTGCTAACCGAAGATTTTGATGTTGTGAGGCGCACCTTCGGCTTAATTGTTTGTTGCTTTCATTCTTCTCTTTCTTCACTTTTGTAACATTTGTTGCAATAGAAGGTTGCACATCATTTTTATTTTGACTGCTCCTCTTGGGAACCCATGCCATGTTCTTCTTTTTCAGCTCTTGTGCACTAAGTTTTTGTAATTCCTTCGTTTGCCAATACGTTAAGCCGAGTGGGCATCTCGGCTGTAATTCTGTTTTGACCAATGGCAGTTCCTTTTTGGCCTTATGCACTCTCAACTTCTTTTCTTCAGATTTGGCACTTGATTGACTTTCAATAACTGGTTGCTTCGTCTCATTGCCTTTCGTAGCCAATGTCAACGCTTTAATTGGCTCTTTTTCATTTGAGATCAAATCTGAAGTTGCACTCTTACGACCATCTCTTTTAACACAATAAACTTGCTTGACCACCTCTTTCTTCTTCCTTGAGCTCTGGACCGATTCCTTATGATTGAAACGGTCTTTAACATGTGATTGTTCAAGTGTTGATCTTCTCGGAGCTGCATAATATTGATGAGATGGTCTGAAATAAGATGGAGAATGTGCCATTGTATCATACCTGTCCCATGATGGATCTGGATCTACATGAGCATAGGGAGGCATCCACGACATTGGCATTGGCGGCCCAAAATAAGGATACGAATATGTTGCATTAAAATTCTCACTTTGCCAATACCAATCCTCATATTTGCGCCTTGGGGGTGATATTGGTTTATTTGCATGATTTGGCCGATAAGCATTCTTCTCTTCACTCTTCTTTCGATATCTATCCAATAGTTCAGTGAAGGTGATTTTTGATCTCTTACACTTGCGCTTATTTTGGCCTTTGTTTTCTTTCGGTATGCTTTCATTGATCATTGGATTTGCTTGCTGCCCCCCAGTCCTTGGCGTCTCCATTGTAGCTTTGATGGAATTTTCGCCCTCAAGATTATGTTCATTATGCTCTTCAACAACTTCTTTACTTGAAAGCTTGATCCCATCACCTGCAGTTTTTACCTTCTCTTTAAATGGATCGGCTTGAAGCAGCCGATGCAAAAACTTTCTGCCATCGGGACCAATTGGAATATATTGGTCATCTCTTGGTGTCTCAACAAATTTCAATCGTCCTTTATCAATGGCCGATCGAACTATTTGATGAAACATGTGACAGTCCTCAAAATTATGCTTGGACGAATCATGCAACTTACAATACATTCGTCCTTGGATAGATGGCTTGACATGGTGATCAAGAATTCTAATGTAATTATTTTTCAACAACAAATCAAAGATTTGATCACACATGTTTGAATCGAAGGTATACCTTTTGTTTTCTAACCGATCTTGTTGTGAGAACGGATTTGGAGTTAAGCAAACGAATGGTTCAGTTTTGGCATTTTCCCATTCGGCTATGAATTCTCTTTCGCATACTTTTTCCGATGTCCTTAAATAAGAAACTATACTAGCATCGGTTTTCCCAAAAGATTTTAACCTTGGCTTTAAATTTCTGAAATCAAAGTAGTTAGAACATACACGTCTCAATTGAGACCATGCGTAAGCCAAGCATGAAGCAATCAAAGCTACCCAATTAGATATGAACTTTAAATAAAGCAATGGGAAAAGCTTTGGCTGCAGTAATAAGTCAATATCGGTCTCTTTGAATGGTACAATATATTGGCCAATATGCTTAGTAACAATTTTATTGCTAACAAGTAAATTGCCCTTCTTCATTGGTCTTTGAAAATTACTTATTAGAATTTTTCTAATAGATGCATCAACAATAAAGTCGTGGCCAAATCTGAAAATAGGTAAATTACTTGCTAGACATACCTCTTCAAATATGTTGGGAGAGCATGATGATTGCATATTATGAATAATATTGTGCTTTGCTTCTGGATGACTTCCCAACACCATGTCACAATTTTCTTCTTGATTTCGTGCATCATAAATTTGAAGATCTCCGTCAACCGAACTTTTTTCGGCTACTTGCTCTTGTCCTTGAAGCTTGTCAATTTCTATGGCATGAAACTCATAGGGCAGGAAGTAGGTTCCATTAACTTCAGAAAAATCAAACGTGGTTGTTTTGCTATGCTTGCCATGCCCTTTCTCAATAATGCTTGCCTCTTTGGATTTGATGGATTCGTAATATATACTACTTGATTCGGCTTTTTCAACCGAAGCACTTTCAAGTTCCGAATCATCCTTCTTTTCATTGATACTACCAATTGGCAATGCTTCTTTTATCTGAGCCAATTCTTTTTCTATTTGTTTCTGGCGGCGAGCGGCAAAGTTGGCTTTAAGTTTTTTCTCAATTTCAGCCCACTCCAGATATGATTGCCCCCAAATGTTTTTAGATTCTTTCGGCAATGACACACGGGTGTTGCCAAAATTTTGCAATAGTGTAGGGGGTGTATAATATGATGTAGTACTAGGTGAAGGCATATGCATTGTTGTAAAACCATATTTTTGCTCGCCAATTTTATCAATTGGCAAAGATTCATCTTCTTGCAAAACTCTAGCTTTTATTGCGGCATAATCAGGAAATAGCCCCTTTTCATGTTGTTCAAGGCAAAGAGCACTAATCCTCTTATTTTGGGCTAAACTCTTCAATGCAGCCACTACTACCTCATCTTCTACAAAATTGGGCACAATCTCTCCTGTAAAATTTACATTTATTCGGCTATGACCAGGAAGGTGTGAAGCCGAATTATGAACATCTACAGTTGTGTATGGTGCTGAAAAATTACTGAGATGGGGTGTAGCATATGACAGTTGAGAGTAATTGGCCGCATAGCTAGTAGTAGCATGGCCGATTCTCCCATCCATCAGCATGGTTGAACTAGTATATTGCAAATTAGTTGCCGATGAATAAAAAGGTGAAACACTTTGTCGCATGATATTGGAAGTTCCTACAAGAGGTGTTTCAACTTGATTGCCCAAACTCATCATGTTATTCATCGGCATATAAATTTTTGGGGTTGCCGATGCATGGGAGTTGGGATACATATGTTGCATGCTGCTAAAATTATATGAAGTAGAATCATGGAGATTTTGTTGCATCGGCCCTTGCACATAATTAGATGTATGATTGATAAAGCTAGGGCTAGCCGATACATTATTCTCATTAGATGATCTAGCAACAACATATGAATTATTTGCATCTACATATGTGAATTGGGTATTCATGTTACCTTTGTAGATTGCAAACCCTAGATGACGATCTCTTCGTAGCAAGAACGGGCTGGAGACCGTTCAAAGCTTCGTCCCCAGCGGAGTCGCCAAAAAGTGTGTTCGCACACGAACACGTCACCGTGTACCCTCGACGCCGGGGGTGATGCACCGCAGCTCACGTCAAAGGAGACCCGTCCGGAAGCGCGGTACGCAAGCAATCCGGCGGGCGCTTTTGTAGACCCAAAGCCCCACAAGCCCGGGAGGGACCCCGTCGGGGCACGCGGCGGCTATGGGTTGCCCTAGGTCGACCTGATCGCCCCTAGGGCCTCGAGGTTCGCCGCCCTGCAACAAGAAGAACGAACGAAGAGCGAGGAAGAAGAAGAACTAGGGTTAAGGAGAAAAGATAAAAGATAAAAAGTGGTAGATGATTTTGTCGATTGTGTGTTTTTTCAATCGGCCGTCACCCCCAACATATATAAGAGGCGGCTGGACTTCCCGTACAAGCAAAGGATTTATCTAGGCTTTCCTTACAAGAAAATTACATCAATTCACGTCCAAAACCCTAGTCAAATTCGGACTGGTTTTATCCGAACTTCCCAAAACTGTTCGGTTTAAACTGGCTGCACCTTGCGGGTCCTTTTTGCGGTGGTAAACGATCTCGGATGAAAACAAGCCCAAAAGCAATCTTGACTGTTTCGACGAGACAAACAACTTTCATGTTGAAGGGTTTTTGATCAGAGATCATCTTGAGGGTTAAATCTGTCTCGCAACACAGGCTATCTCCTCGCGCTACCCGTCAGACATGTGTCTGGTGGGGCGCGCCACATCTCGCCTCGTGACAGGGCTGCACTCCGATTGCTCTAACTTTTGCATACGAACTCGGATTTGAATGATTTTTATATCAAAATCGATCGTTTCGACGAGACGAAGACAATCCGTGTAGAAACTTTTCCAATATGATGCCATCTTGCAGGTGTAATAAGCCGAATAGTGTTCTGAATACAAAATCTGAGTACTTCGAACACAAATTCGGCCTTAGAGATGAGACCGGATGTCTATGGCACAAATATCAAAGTTTTTCCTTTTGACGATACGGAACTTTCTCACTTTGAGCACTTCTCCATTTGACGTCATCTTAATTAAGTTCTTGGCCGTGCCAAAATATGGTGTCAACACTACCTTGTATTTAACCACCACCTCATAATTCTCAACTATCCATGTCATCTTACACCACGTAGATAGAACGTAGCCTTTTGATCTGTAGGGGAGCTAGGAGCAATTTTCTTATAAAACTACTTAATAAGTAACATTTAATTGACCACTTTTAAAAATATTTGTTGTACCTCGTGCACAAGATTTGTATTAACAAAGCTTGTCATCTCTGACTAGACATTCCTTTCTGAGCAGTAGTACTAAAATAACTTTCCGTATATACACCCTATATGAAGGAAAGAAAAATAATAATTAGAAAAAGTCAAAATTTTAAAATCAAACATTTTGTTGTACTCGCGTAATAAGTTTGGCCAAGGAATAACTTTCATTGTATCTCGATGAAGAAAGTACAACACTATATACAAGTCACTATTCTTACTTTTAGTCTTTGAGTTATTTTCCTTGAAGTCGACAAGAGTTTTCCCTTCTCGAAACTTTTTCTATGAGTACAATGGAAGGTCAAGTTTATTTTTCAAAAAAAGGTTTTAGAATTTTTGAAAAGGTTTAAAAAATGGAAAACTTTTTTTTGAAATAAACTTGACCTTCTGTTGTACTCCCATTTACACCAAGGAATAACTTTCATGGTATTACGATACGTCTCCAACGTATCTATATTTTTTTATTGTTCCATGCTATTATATTATCTGTTTTGGATGTTTAATGGGCTTTATTATGCACTTTTATATTATTTTTGGGACTAACCTATTAACCGGAGGCCCAGTGAAAATTGTTGTTTTTTGCCTATTTCAGTGTTTCGCAGAAAAGGAATATCAAACGGAGTCCAAACGGAATGAAACCTTCGGCAAAATCGCTTTTGGAACAAACTCAATCCAGGAGACTTGGAGTGGAGGTCAAGGAAGCAACGAGGCGGCCACGAGGTAGGAGGGCACGCCCAGGGGGGTAGGCACGCCCCCACCCTCGTGGGCCCCTCGTGGCTCCACCGACCTACTTCTTTCGCCTATATATACTCATATACCCCGAAAACATCCAGGAGCACCACGAAACCCTATTTCCACCGCCGCAACCTTCTGTACCCATGAGATCCCATGTTGGGGCCTTTTCCGGCGCTCCCCCGGAGGGGGAATGATCACGAAGGGCTTCTACATCAACACCATAGCCTCTTCGATGATGTGTGAGTAGTTTACCACAGACCTTCGGGTCCATAGTTATTAGCTAGATGGCTTCTTCTCTCTCTTTGATTCTCAATACCAAGTTCTCCTCGATCCTCTTGGAGATTTATTCGATGTAATACTTTTTGTGGTGTGTTTGTCGAGATCCGATGAATTGTGGGTTTATGATCAAGATTATCTATGAACAATATTTGATTCTTCTCTGAATTCTTTTATGTATGATTTGATATCTTTGCAAGTCTCTTCGAATTATCAGTTTGGTTTGGCCTAATAGATTGATCTTTCTTGCAATGGGAGAAGTTCTTAGCTTTGGGTTCAATCTTGCGGTGTTCGATCCCAGTGACAGAAAGGGAACCAATACGTGTTGTATTGTTGCCATCGAGGATAAAAAGATGGGGTTTATGTCATATTGCTTGAGTTTATCCCTCTACATCATGTCATCTTGCTTAATGAGTTACTCTGTTCTTATGAACTTAATACTCTAGATGCATGCTGGATAGCAGTCGATGTGTGGAGTAATAGAAGTAGATGCAGAATCATTTCGATCTACTTGTCACGGACGTGATGCCTATATACATGATCATGCCTAGATATTTTGATAACTATGTGATTTTTCTACCAATTGCTCGATAGTAATTTGTTCACCCGCCGTAGAATTTGCTATCTTGAGAGAAGCCACTAGTGAAACCTATGGCCCCCGAGTCTGTTTTCTATCATATTATATCTCTTTTATTTACATCGCATCTCGTTTACTATTTTGCAATCTTTACTTTTCAATCTATACAACAAAAATATCAAAAATATTTATCTTATTATCTCTACCAGATCTCACTTTTTCAAGTGGCTGTGAAGGGATTGACAACCCCTTTATCGCGTTGGTTGCAAAGTTCTTATTTGTTTGTGCAAGTACTAGGCGATTTGCGTGTAACCTCCTACTGGATTGATACCTTGGTTCTCAAAAACTAAGGGAAATACTTACGCTACTTTGCTACATCACCCTTTCTTCTTCAAGGGAAAACCAACGCATTCTCAAGAGGTAGCAAGAAGGATTTCTGGCGCCGTTGCCGGGGAGGCTTACGCCAAGTCAAGTCAAGATTTGATCTCCCGACAACTCGCCGATTTCTGGCGCCGTTGCCGGGGAGATCTACGCACAAGTCAAGACATACCAAGTACCCATCACAAACTCTTATCCCTCGCATTACATTATTTGCCATTTGCCTTTCGTTTTCCTCTCTCCCACTTCACCCTTGCCATTTTATTCGCCCTTTTTCCCGTTCGCCTCTTTCCCATTTGCTTTTCTTTCGCCATGGCCGATTCGAAAAGGACTAAGGGTTCTCTCCCGGGTTTTAGTACTTTGGATAGTCCCT
This sequence comes from Triticum timopheevii, assembly GCA_963921465.1. Lineage (NCBI taxonomy): Eukaryota > Viridiplantae > Streptophyta > Magnoliopsida > Poales > Poaceae > Triticum > Triticum timopheevii. The sequence goes on from OY997263.1 coordinate 2,647,698, forward strand.
CTGTCCTCTCTAAGCTCATAAATAATGATGCTATGGAAAGACCTACCGGGGTTACCAATGAGGGTTTGAGTAATTTCAATGAAGATGATCCCGGAATTTTTCGTTATTTACTTGATGAGTCTTTAAAAGATACTTGGGATAGGCTACTAAGGATTCGAGCCAGCTACGTGCCCCAATATCATATTGAGATATACCTAAAAAGCTTTTATGTTGGCTTACCCTCTTCATCCAAGAAAATTTTAGATTCTATTTTTGAAGAAGGTTTTCTCGAGGGGGATGCCATAGATACTTATGAAAAGATGAAAACTATATTTGGGCACCCCATGAGTGAGAAGGTTGAATCCACCTCTCTTTTGTGCTTTTATCAAAATGAAATTATCAAAGAGATGAAGGCCAGCTTAGATGCAAATTTCCGTAACATGCTTAATATTTCTTCCACCATTAATGGCCACGTCCTTTCTCAAAATAGAAAGATAAATGCTATAGATAAGAAATTTTCTCTTTTCTTTCCCAATACCAAAGATGGTAATACCTATATCTATTCTTATTTTTATGCCTAGCTAGGGGCGTTAAACGATATCGCTTGTTGGGAGGCAACCCAATTTTATTTTTGTTCCTTGCTTTTGTTGGGGAACGTTGCAGAAAACAAAAATTTTCCTACGGTTTCACCAAGATCCATCTATGAGTTCATCTAGCAACGAGTGATTGGATTGCATCTACATACCTTTGTAGATCACGCGCGGAAGCGTTCAAAGAACGGGGATGAGGAAGGCGTACTCGACGTGATCCAAATCACCGGAGATCCTAGCGCCGAACGGACGACACCTCCGCGTTCAACACATGTACGGTCAGCGTAACGTCTCCTCCTTCTTGATCCAGCAAGGGGAGAGGAGAGGTTGAGGAAGATGGCTCCAGCAGCAGCACGACGACATGGTGGTGGTGGAGCTGCAGTACTCCGGCAGGGCTTCGCTAAGCTCTATGGAGGAGGAGGAGGTGTTGGAGAGGGAGAGGGAGGCACCAAAGGCGTGGGTTGAGAGGCCCTCCTTCCCCCACTATATATAGGGAGCCCAAGGGGGGGGTGTCGGCCCTAGGAGATCCAATCTCCTAGGGGGCGGCGGCCAAGGGAGGAGTCCCTCCCCCCCCCCCCCCCCAAGGCACCTAGGGGGTGCCTTCCCCCTTTGGGACTCTTCCCTTCTTGAACCCTAGGCGCATGGGCCTCTTGGGGCTGGTGCCCTTGGCCCATGTAGGCCAAGGCGCACCCCCTACAGCCCATGTGGCCCCAGGGGGCAGGTGGCCCCACCCGGTGGACCCCCGGGACCCTTCCGGTGGTCCCGGTACAATACCGGTGACTCCGAAACTTGTCCTGATGGCCGAACTAACACTTCCTATATATAATTCTTTACCTCCGGACCATTCTGGAACTCCTCGTGACGTCCGGGATCTCATCTGGGACTCCGAACAACATTCGGGTTACTGCATATACATATCCCTTACGACCCTAGCGTCACCAAACCTTAAGTGTGTAGACCCTACGGGTTCGGGAGACATGTAGACATGACCGAGACGGCTCTCCGGTCAATAACCAACAGCGGGATCTGGATACCCATGTTGGCTCCCACATGCTCCTCGATGATCTCATCGGATGAACCACGACGTCGAGGGTTCAAACAACCCCGTATACAATTCCCTTTGTCAATCGGTATGTTACTTGCCCAAGATTCGATCGTCGGTATCCCAATACCTCGTTCAATCTCGTTACCGGCAAGTCACTTTACTCGTACCGCAATGCATGATCCCATGACCAGACACTTGGTCACTTTGAGCTCATAATGATGATGCATTACCGAGTGGGCCCAGTGATACCTCTCCGTCACACGGAGTGACAAATCCCAGTCTTGATCCGTGTCAACCCCACAAACACTTTCGGAGATACCCGTAGTATACCTTTATAGTCACCCAGTTACGTTGTGACGTTTGGTACACCCAAAGCACTCTTACGGTATCCGGGAGTTACACGATCTCATGGTCTAAGGAAAGGATACTTGACATTGGAAAAACTCTAGCAAACGAACTATACGATCTTATGCTATGTTTAGGATTGGGTCTTGTCCATCACATAATTCTCCTAATGATGTGATCTCGTTATCAATGACATCCAATGTCCATAGTCAGGAAACCATGACTATCTGTTGATCAACGAGCTAGTCAACTAGAGGCTTACTAGGGACATGTTGGTGTCTATTATTCACACATGTATTACGATTTCCGGATAACACAATTATAGCATGAATAAAGACAATTATCATGAACAAGGAAATATAATAATAATGCTTTTATTATTGCCTCTAGGGCATATTTCCAACAGTCTCCCATTTGCACTAGAGTCAATAATCTAGTTACATTGTGATGAATCGAACACACATGGAATTCTGGTGTTGATCATGTTTTGCTCTAGGGAGAGGTTTAGTCAACGGATCTGCTACATTCAGGTCCGTATGTACTTTACAAATATCTATGTCTCCATCTTGAACATTTTCACGAATGGAGTTGAAGCGACGCTTGATGTGCCTTGTCTTCTTGTGAAACCTGGGCTCCTTGGCAAGTGCAATAGCTCCAGTGTTGTCACAGAAGAGCTTGATCGGCCCCGACGCATTGGGTATGACTCCTAGGTCGGTGATGAACTCCTTCACCCAAATTGCTTCATGCGCTGCCTCCGAGGCTGCCATGTACTCCGCTTCACATGTAGATCCCGCCACGACGCTCTGCTTGCAACTGCACCAGTTTACTGCCCCACCATTCAAAATATACACGTATCCGGTTTATGACTTAGAGTCATCCAGATCTGTGTCGAAGCTAGCGTCGACGTAACCCTTTACGACGAGCTCTTCGTCACCTCCATAAACGAGAAGCATTTCCTTAGTCCTTTTCAGGTACTTCAGGATATTCTTGACCGCTGTCCAGTGTTCCTTGCCGGGATTACTTTGGTACCTTCCTACCAAACTTACGACAAAGTTTACATCAGGTCTGGTACACAACATCTCTTCTATATCTTCTGCCGTGGTCGGACATTGAGCTGAGCTCAATTTCACACCTTGTAACACAGGTAAGAACCCCTTCTTAGACTAATCCATATTGAACTTCTTCAATATCTTATCAAGGTATGTGCTTTGTGAAAGACCTATGAGGCGTCTCGATCTATCTCTATAGATATTGATGCCTAATATATAAGCAGCTTCTCCAAGGTCCTTCATTGAAAAACTCTTATTCAAGTAGGCCTTAATGCTGTCCAAGAGTTCTATATCATTTCCCATCAAAAGTATGTCATCTACATATAATATGAGAAATGCTACAGAGCTCCCACTCACTTTCTTGTAAACGCAGGCTTCTCCATAAGTCTGCGTAAACCCAAACACTTTGATCATCTCATCAAAGCGAATGTTCCAACTCCGAGATGCTTGCACCAGCCCATAAATCGAGCGTTGGAGCTTGCACACCTTGTCAGCATTCTTAGGATCGACAAAACCTTCCGGTTGCATCTTATACAATTCTTCCTTAAGGAAACCATTAAGGAATGCTGTTTTGATGTCCATTTGCCATATCTCATAATCATAGTATGCGGCAATTGCTAACATAATTCGGACGGACTTCAGCTTCGCTACCGGTGAGAAAGTCTCATCGTAGTCAACCCCTTGAACTTGTTGATAACCCTTAGCGACAAGCCGAGCTTTATGGATGGTCACATTACCATCCGCGTCCGTCTTCTTCTTAAAGATCCATTTATTTTTTATGGCTCGCCGATCATCGGGCAAGTCAGTCAAAGTCCATACTTTGTTTTCATACATGGATCCTATCTCGGATTTCATGGCTTCCAGCCATTTGTCAGAATCCAGGCTCGCCATTGCTTCTTCATAGTTCGAAGGTTCACTGTTGTCCAACAACATGATTTCCAAGACAGGGTTGCCGTACCACTCTGGTGCGGAACGTGTCCTTGTGGACCTACGAAGTTCAGTAGCAACTTGATCTGAAGTTTCATGATCATCATCATTAACTTCCTCTCTAGTCGGTGCAGGCACCTCAGGAACATTTTCTTGAGTTGCGCCATTTTCCGATTCAAGAGGTAATACTTCATCAAGTTCTACTTTCCTCCCACTTACTTCTTTCGAGAGAAACTCCTTCTCTACAAAGGATCCATTCTTGGCAACAAAGATCTTGCCTTCGGATCCGAGGTAGAAGGTATACCCAATAGTTTCTTTAGGGTATCCTATGAAGACGCATTTTTCCGACTTGGGTTTGAGCTTTTCAGGTTGAAGTTTCTTGACATAAGCATCGCATCCCCAAACTTTTAGAAACGACAGCTTAGGTTTCTTCCCAAACCATAATTCATACGGTGTCGTCTCAATGGATTTCGACGTTGCCCTATTTAAAGTGAATGCAGTAGTCTCTAAAGAATATCCCCAAAAAGATAGCGGTAAATCGGTAAGAGACATCATAGATCGCACCATATCTAATAGAGTGCGATTACAACATTCGGACACACCATTACGCTGAGGCGTTCCAGGCGGCGTGAGTTGCGAAATTATTCCACATTTTCTTAAGTGTGTGCCAAACTCGTGACTCAAGTATTCTCCTCCACGATCTGATCGCAGGAACTTGATTTTCCTGTCATGTTGATTCTCAACCTCACTCTGAAATTCCTTGAACTTTTCAAAGGTCTCAGACTTGTGTTTCATTAAGTAGACATACCCATATCTACTCAAGTCATCAGTGAGGGTGAGAACATAACGATAGCCACTGCGAGCCTCAATGCTCATTGGACCGCACACATCAGTATGTATGATTTCCAATAAGTTGGTTGCTCGCTCCATTGTTCCTGAGAACGGAGTCTTGGTCATTTTACCCATGAGGCATGATTCGCACGTGTCAAATGATTCGTAATCAAGAGACTCTAAAAGTCCATCAGCATGGAGCTTCTTCATGTGTTTGACACCTATGTGACCAAGGCGGCAGTGCCACAAGTATGTGGGACTATCATTATCAATCTTACATCTTTTGGTACTCACACTATGAACATGTGTAGCATTACGCTCGAGATTCATTAAGAATAAACCATTCACCATCGGAGCATGACCATAAAACATATCTCTCATATAAATAGAACAACCATTATTCTCGGATTTAAATGAGTAGCCATCTCGTATTAAACGAGATCCCTATACAATGTTCATGCTCAAACTTGGCACTAAATAACAATTATTAAGGTTTAAAACTAATCCCGAAGGTAAATGTAGAGGTAGCGTGCCGACGGCGATCACATTGACCTTGGAACCATTCCCGACGTGCATCGTCACCTCGTCCTTCGCCAGTCTCCGCTTATTCCGCAGCTCCTGCTTTGAGTTACAAATGTGAGCAGCCGCACCGGTATCAAATACCCAGGAGCTACTACGAATACTGGTAAGGTACACATCAATCACATGTATATCACATATACCTTTCGTTTTACCGGCCTTCTTGTCCGCTAAGTATTTGGGGCAGTTCCGCTTCCAGTGACCACTTCCCTTGCAATAAAAGCACTCAGTCTCGGGCTTGGGTCCATTCTTTGGCTTCTTCCCGGTAGCTTGCTTACCGGGCGCGGCAACTCTCTTGCCGTCCTTCTTGAAGTTCTTCTTACCCTTGCCTTTCTTGAACTTAGTGGTTTTATTCACCATCAACACTTGATGTTCCTTTTTGACTTCTACCTCTGCTGATTTCAGCATTGCAAATACCTCAGGAATGGTCTTTTCCATCCCTTGCATATTGAAGTTCATCACAAAGCTCTTGTAGCTTGGTGGAAGCGACTAGAGGATTCTGTCAATGACCGCGTCATCCGAGAGATTAACTCCCAGCTGAGTCAAGCGGTTATGTAACCCAGACATTGTGAGTATGTGCTCACTAACAGAACTATTTTCCTCCATCTTACAGCTAAAGAACTTGTCGGAGACTTCATATCTCTTGACCCGGGCATGAGCTTGGAAAACCATTTTTAGCTCTTCGAACATCTCATATGCTCCGTGTCTCTCAAAACATTTTTGGAGCCCCGGTTCTAAGCTGTAAAGCATGCCGCACTGAACGAGGGAGTAGTCATCAACACGTGTCTGCCAAGCGTTCATAACGTCTTGGTTCTGTGGGACGGGTGCGTCACCTAGCGGTGCTTGTAGGACATAATCTTTCTTGGCAGCTATGAGGATGATCCTCAGGTTCCGGACCCAGTCTGTATAGTTGCTGCCATCGTCTTTCAGCTTGGTTTTCTCTAGGAACGCGTTGAAGTTGAGGACTACGTTGGCCATTTGATCTACAAGACATATTGTAAACATTTTAGACTAAGTTCATGATAATTAAGTTCATCTAATCAAATTATTCAATGAACTCCCACTTAGATAGACATCCCTCTAGTCATCTAAGTATAACATGATCTGAGTTAACTGGACCGTGTCCGATCATCACGTGAGACGGACTAGTCAACATCGGTGAACATCTTCATGTTGATCGTATCTTATATACGACTCATGCTCGAGCTTTCGGTCTTCTGTGTTCCGAGGCCATGTCTGTACATGCTAGGCTCGTCAAGTCAACCTAAGTGTTTGCATGTGTAAATCTGTCTTACACCCGTTGTATGTGAATGTTAGAATCTAACACCCGATCATCACGTGGTGCTTCGAAACAACGTACTGTCGCAACGGTGCACAGTTAGGGGGAACACTTTCTTGAAATTATTATGAGGGATCATCTTATTTACTACCGTCGTTCTAAGCAAACAAGATGCAAAACATGATAAACATCACATGCAATCAAATAATAATAGTGACATGATATGGCCAATATCACATAGCTCCTTTGATCTCCATCTTGGGGCTCCATGATCATCTTGTCACCGGCATGACACCATGATCTCCATCATCATGATCTCCATCATCGTGTCTCCATGAAGTTGCTCGCCAACTATTACTTCTACTACTATGGCTAACGCGCTTAGCAATAAAGTAAAGTAATTTACATGGCGTTTCTCAATGACATGCAGGTCATACAAAAATAAAGACAACTCCTATGGCTCCTGCCGGTTGTCATACTCATCGACATGCAAGTCGTGATTCCTATTACAATAGCATGAACATCTCATACATCGCATATATATCATTCATCATATCACAAAGCACTTGCTGCAAAAACAAGTTAGACATCCTCTAATTGTTGTTGCAAGTTTTACGTGGCTGAAATAGGGTTCTAGCAAGAACGTTTTCTTACCTACGTGAAAGCCACAACGTGATTTGTCAACTTCTATTTACCCTTCATAAGGACCCTTTTCATCGAATCCGCTCCAACTAAAGTAGGAGAGACAGACACCCGCCAGCCACCTTATGCAACTAGTGCATGTTAGTCGGTGGAACCGGTCACACGTAAGTGTACGTGTAAGGTTGGTCCGGGCCGCTTCATCCCACAATACCGTTGAAGCAAGATAAGACTAGTAGCGGCAAGAAAGTTGACAACATCTACGCCCACAACAAATTGTGTTCTACTCGCGCAAGAACTACGCATAGACCTAGCTCATGATGCCACTGTTGGGGAACGTTGCAGAAAACAAAAATTTTCCTACGGTTTCACCAAGATCCATCTATGAGTTCATCTAGCAATGAGTGATTGGATTGCATCTACATACCTTTGTAGATCACGCGCGGAAGCGTTCAAAGAACGGGGATGAGGAAGGCGTACTCGATGTGATCCAAATCACCGGAGATCCTAGCGCCGAACGGACGGCACCTCCGCGTTCAACACACGTACGGTCAGCGTAACGTCTCCTCCTTGATCCAGCAAGGGGAGAGGAGAGGTTGAGGAAGATGGCTCCAGCAGCAGCACGACGGCATGGTGGTGGTGGAGCTGCAGTACTCCGGCAGGGCTTCGCTAAGCTCTATGGAGGAGGAGGAGGTGTTGGAGAGGGAGAGGGAGGCACCAAAGGCGTGGGTTGAGAGGCCCTCCTTCCCCCACTATATATAGGGAGCCCAAGGGGGGGGCGTCGGCCCTAGGAGATCCAATCTCCTAGGGGGGGGGGGGGGCGGCGGCCAAGGGAGGAGTCCCTCCCCCCCAAGGCACCTAGGGGGTGCCTTCCCCCTTTGGGACTCTTCCCTTCTTGAACCCTAGGTGCATGGGCCTCTTGGGGCTGGTGCCCTTGGCCCATGTAGGCCAAGGCGCACCCCCTACAGCCCATGTGGCCCCGGGGGGCAGGTGGCCCCACCCGGTGGACCCCTGGGACCCTTCCAGTGGTCCCGGTACAATACCGGTGACTCCGAAACTTGTCCCGATGGCCGAAATAAGACTTCCTATATATAATTCTTTACCTCCGGACAGTTTCGGAACTCCTCGTGACGTCCGGGATCTCATCCAGGACTCCGAATAACATTCGGGTTACTGCATATACATATCCCTTACAACCCTAGCGTCACCGAACCTTAAGTGTGTAGACCCTACGGGTTCGGGAGACATGTAGACATGACCGAGACGGCTCTCCGGTCAATAACCAACAGCGGGATCTGGATACCCATGTTGGCTCCCACATGCTCCTCGATGATCTCATCGGATGAACCACGATGTCGAGGGTTCAAGCAACCCCGTATACAATTCCCCTTGTCAATCGGTATGTTACTTGCCCGAGATTCGATCGTCGGTACCCCAATACCTCGTTCAATCTCGTTACCGGCAAGTCACTTTACTCGTACCATAATGCATGATCCCGTGACCAGACACTTGGTCACTTTGAGCTCATAATGATGATGCATTACCGAGTGGGCCCAGTGATACCTCTCCGTCACACGGAGTGACAAATCCCAGTCTTGATCCGTGTCAACACCACAGACACTTTCGGAGATACCCGTAGTATACCTTTATAGTCACCCAGTTACGTTGTGACGTTTGGTACACCCAAAGCACTCCTACGGTATCCGGGAGTTACACGATCTCATGGTCTAAGGAAATGATACTTGACATTGGAAAAACTCTAGCAAACGAACTATACGATCTTATGCTATGTTTAGGATTGGGTCTTGTCCATCACATCATTCTCCTAATGATGTGATCTCGTTATCAATGACATCCAATGTCCATAGTCAAGAAACCATGACTATTTGTTGATCAACGAGCTAGTCAACTAGAGGCTTACTAGGGACATGTTGGTGTCTATTATTCACACATGTATTACGATTTCCGGATAGCACAATTATAGCATGAATAAAGACAATTATCATGAACAAGGAAATATAATAATAATGCTTTTATTATTGCCTCTAGGGCATATTTCCAACAGCTTTTTGTTCCTGTTTAGTAATAAATAATTCATCTATCCTCTGGTTAGATGTTGTTTTGTGTTTTAATTAGTGTTTATGCCAAGTAAAACCTTTAGGATAACCTACGGTGATAGTTGATTTGATCTTGCTGAAAAACAGAAATTTTTGCGCGCACAAGATTAGTTTTCATAAATCACATAAACGGGCTTTTAAGTTGATTCTTTTTGAAGAAGATTAATAAAAAAATTACCCAGGACTTCCGAATTCGGTAGAAGTTTTGGGGTTCCAGAAGTATTCCAAAGTTACGGATTGCTACAGACTGTTCTGTTTTTGACAGATTCTGTTTTTCGTGTGTTGTTTTCTTATTTTGATGAATCTATGGCTAGTATCGGGGGCTATGAAGCATAGAGAAGTTGGAATACAGTAGTTTCAACACCAATATAAATAAAGAATGAGTTCGTTACAGTACCTTAAAGTGGTGGTTTGTTTTATTACACTAATGGAGCTCATGAGATTTTCTGTTGAGTTTTGTGTTGTGAAGTTTTTAAGTTTTGGGTAAAGATTTGATGGATTTTGGAATAAGGAGTGGCAAGAGCCTAAGCTTGGGGATGAACAAAGAACCCCAAGGTAAAATTCAAGGTCAACCAAAAGCCTAAGCTTGGGGATGCCCCGGAAGGCATCCCCTCTTTCGTCTTTGTCTATCGATAACTTTAGTTGAGGCTATATTTTTATTCACCACATGATATGTGTTTTGCTTGGAGCGTCTTGTATGATTTGAGTCTTTGCCTTTTAGTTCACCACAATCATCCTTGATGTACACACCTTTTTTGGAGAGACACACATGAATCAGAATTTATTAGAATACTCTATGTGCTTCACTTATACCTTTTGAGCTAGATAATTTTGTTCTAGTACTTCACTTATATCTTTTAGAGCACAGTGGAGGTTTTATTTTGTAGGAATTATTGATCTCTCATGCTTCACTTATTTTATTTTGAGAGTCCTTTAGAACAGCATGACAGTTTGCTTTGGCTATAAAATTAGTCCTAATATGATAGGTATCCAAGATGGGTATAATAAAAACTTTCATTAAAAGTGCATTGAATACTATGAGAAGATTGGTGCTTGATGATCGTTTTGAGATATGGGGATGGTGATATTAGAGTCATGCTAGTAGAGTAGTTGTGAATTTGAGAAATACTTGTGTTGAGGTTTGCAAGTCCCGTAGCATGCACGTATGGTAACCGTTGTGTGGCAAATTTGAAGCATGAGGTATTTCTTTGATTGTCATCCTTTGTGTGGAGGTCGGGATCGCGCGATGGTTAACTCCTACCAACCCTTCCCCTAGGGGCATGCGTGTAGTACTTTGTTTTGATGACTTGTAGATTTTTGCAATAAGTATGTGAGTTCATTATGACTAATGTTGAGTCCATGTATTATACGCACTCTCACCCTTCCATCATTTCAAGCCTCTTCGGTACCGTGCATTGCCCTTTCTCACCTTGAGAGTTGGTGCAAACTTCGCCGGTGCATCCAAACCCCATGACATGATACGCTCTATCACACATAAACCTCCTTATATCTTCCTCAAAATAGCCACCATACCTACCTATTATGGCATTTCCATAGCCATTCCGAGATATATTGCCATGCAACTTTCCACCGTTTCATTTATTATGACATGCTTTACCATTGTCATATTGCCTTGCATGTTCATGTAGTTGACATCGTATTTGTGGCAAAGCCACCATGCATAATTTTTCATACATGTCACTCTTGATTCATTGCCCATCCCGGTACACCGCCGGAGGCACTCATATAGAGTCATAGTTTCTTCTAGTATCGACTTGTAATCATTGAGTTGTAAATAAATAGAAGTGTGATGATCATCATTAATAGAGCATCGTCCCAAATAAAAAAAAGGAAAGGCCAAAGAAAAGAAAAAGAAAGGCCCAAAAAAATAAAAAAGGGACAATGCTACTATCCTTTTTTTCCACACTTGTGCTTCAAAGTAGCACCATGATCTTTATGATAGAGAGTATCTTGTTTTGTCACTTTCATATACTAGTGGGAATTTTTCATTATAGAACTTGGCTTGTATATTCCAACAATGGGCTTCCTCAAATGCCCTAGGTCTTGTGAGCAAGCAAGTTGGATGCACACCCACTTAGTTCCTTTTATTGAGCTTTCATACATTTATAGCTCTAGTGCATCCGTTGCATGGCAATCCCTACTCCTTGCATTGATATCAATTGATGGGCATCTCCCTAGCCCGTTGATTAGCCGCGTCAATGTGAGACTTTCTCCTTTTTTGTCTTCTCCACACAACCCCCATCAGTATATTCTATTCCACCCATAGTGTTATGCCCATGGCTCGCGCTCATATATTGCGTGAAAGTTGAAAAGATTTGAAAAAATTAAAGTATGAAACAATTGCTTGGCTGAAACCGGGGTTGTGCATGATTTGAGTATTTTGTGTGACGAAGATGGAGCATAGCCAAACTATATGATTTTGTAGGGATGAACTTTCTTTGGCCATGTTATTTTGAGAAGACATAATTACTTTGTTAGTATGCTTGAAGTATTATTACTCTTATGTCAATATTAAACTTTTGTCTTGAATCTTTCGGATCTGAACATTCATGCCACAATAAAGAAAATTACTTAGAAAATTATGTTAGGCAGCATTCCACATCAAAAATTCTGTTTTAGTCATTTACCTACTCGAGGACGAGCAGGAATTAAGCTTGGGGATACTTGATACGTCTCCTACGTATCTATAATTTTTTAATGTTCCATGCTATTATATTATCTGTTTTGGATGTTTAATGGGCTTTATTATGCAAGGACTAACCTATTAACCGGAGGCCCAATGCAAATTGCTGTTTTTTTGCCTATTTCAGCGTTTCGCAGAAAAGGAATATCAAACGGAGTCCAAACGGAATAAAACCTTCGGGAGAATCGTTTTTGGAACAAACACAATCCAGGAGACTTGGAGTGGACATCAAGGAAGAAACGAGGCGGCCACAAGGTAGGAGGGAGCGCCCGAGGGGTAGGCGCGCCCCCCACCCTCGTGGGCCCCCTCGTGGCTCCACCGACCTACTTCTTTCGCCTATATATACTCATAAACCCCGAAAACATCCAGGAGCACCACGAAACCCTATTTCCACCACCGCAACCTTCTGTACCCATGAGATCCCATCTTGGGGCCTTTTTCGGCGCTCCGCCGGAGGGGGAATCGATCACGGAGGGCTTCTACATCAACACCATAGCCTCTCCGATGATATGTGAGTAGTTTACCACAGACCTTCGGGTCCATAGTTATTAGCTAGATGGCTTCTTCTCTCTCTTTGATTCTCAATACCAAGTTCTCCACGATCCTCTTGGAGATCTATTCGATGTAATACTTTTTGCGGTGTACTTGTCGAGATATGATGAATTGTGGGTTTATGATCAAGATTATCTATGAACAATATTTGATTCTTCTCTGAATTCTTTTATGTATGATTTGATATCTTTGCAAGTCTCTTCGAATTATCAGTTTGGTTTGGCCTACTAGATTGATCTTTCTTGCAATGGGAGAAGTGCTTAGCTTTGGGTTCAATCTTGTGGTGTTCGATCCCAGTGACAGAAAGGGAACCGATACGTATTGTATTGTTGCCATCGAGGATAAAAAGATGGGGTTTATGTCATATTTCTTAGTTTATCCCTCTACATCATGTCATCTTGCTTAATGCGTTACTCTGTTCTTATGAACTTAATACTCTAGATGCATGCTGGAAAGCGGTCGATGTGTGGAGTAATAGTAGTAGATGCAGAATCGTTTCGATCTACTTGTCACGGACGTGATGCCTATATACATGATCATGCCTAGATATTCTGATAACTATGCGCTTTTCTATCAATTGCTCGATAGTAATTTGTTCACCCACCATAGAATTTGCTATCTTGAGAGAAGCCACGAGTGAAACCTATGGCCCTCGGGTCTCTATTCTATCATATTATATCTCTTTTATTTACATCGCATCTCGTTTACTATTTTGCAATCTTTACTTTTCAATCTATACAACAAAAATACCAAAAATATTTATCTTATTATCTCTATCAGATCTCACTTTTGCAAGTGGTCGTGAAGGGATTGACAACCCCTTTATCGCGTTGGTTGCAAGGTTCTTATTTGTTTGTGCATGTACTAGGCGACTTGCATGTAACCTCCTACTGGATTGATACCTTGGTTCTCAAAAAATGAGGGAAATACTTACGCTACTTGCTGCATCACCCTTTCCTCTTCAAGGGAAAACCAGCGCATGCTCAAGAGGTAGCATATTACTTGATGGAAAAGAGTCAACACTATATACATGTTACTATTCACCCTTTTTGTTATTGAAATTAGTTTTCCTGAAACCGACGAGATTTTTTCCATCGTGAAACTTTTTATACGAGTACAAAAGAAGAGAAAATCATTTAAAAAGGTAAATAAGTTAAAACTGACAACTTAAAACTGACACATATGGGACCGATATTTCAGCACAGTTCCAAGGGTGTTTGGACCTATGTTTGGGGGGATGAGATCTACAAAGCTAATGCATATTATGCTTTCTACTATAGGGATGTTCAAGCTCATGTAGCTTTTAGATGATTTTGGAAGTCTAAGAGCATCCCCAAGATCAAAGTTTTCGGCTGGCTCCTCCTCTCAGACAGACTCAACACCAGAAACATGCTCAAGAGAAGGCACTACAACATTGGATCTAATCTTGACTGCCTTCTTTGTGAAACACATGTGGAAGAGAAGGTGGAACATCTCTTCTTCCACTACTCTTTCAGCCAAGAATAAGCTGTCAGGTCCTTGGTATCCACTGGACTGCTCAAATAATAGACTCCATCTGCTTAAACAAGCCAAAAGAAATTGGAGTGGGTAATGTTCATGGATATATTTTTGGTGGTTAAGTGGAGTCTATGGAAGGAACACAACAATAATTACTTCTGAGATGTTACACCCTCGATTACATCCAAGATCTCCCACCTCTTAACACTAAGATGCAACCTGAAGCGAGGGGAATGAAAGTATCTATATCTACATGTTAGAGCATATCCAGTCGTTGGCCCCCCAGGGGGCTTGAAAAATCGCCACCTGGGGGCGAGCCGGCGCTAAAATCGGCTTGGGGGCGATCGGGTTCCCAGTCGCTGCCCTCAGGGCCGCCTCCAAACGCCTTTTTAAAATATTTTTGAAAATAAATTCGGCAAACTGGGCAAAAGATTCGGCAAACATGACATAAACTTTGGCGTTCCACAATTTTTTACATAGCTAACTTAAATTTTACTAAAAAAACAAAGGGCCGCGACTACAAGCCGAAGAACTGGCTGAACGCGGCATAGTGCCCCCGTCATCGTCATCCTTCTCCTTCACGTGGCCGCCCCTGTTGGACCCCTGCCCGGGGTCACCCTGGCGGACTGGTTTGGCCAGTGGCAGCGCGTCATCGTCGCTATCGTCGAGAACGACGACGCCTCCCTCGTCGCGGCCACAGCGCCGCGCGCCGATCTCCTCTAGGGAGCGGCGCTGGAGCTCCAACTCCATCCGCGCCCAGTCCTCCTGCGCCCACTTCATGGCGTCGCGTCGTCGAGCCTCGGCTCCGTCTTCACGCCAGCGAGCGCTGGATCCGTCTTCACGGTGGCGAGCCCCGGCTCCGTCTTCGGCTTAACGAGGCGGGGAGGAGCCGAGGAGGAGGCGCGCCCGCCCTCGTTGATGACGATGCCGGGGCTGCGGGTGCGCCGGCCGAGCAGCATCTCCGCGGGCTCGACCTTGACGCTGAAGAGAGCCGATGACCCGGAGGAGTGGGAGGAGGAGCAGGAGGAGGAAGAGGAGCCGGTCCTCCTCGGCATCCATTGGCCGCTGCTCCGGCGGGGGACCGGGGCGGCAGGGTACGTCAATGGTGGATTGTTGCTGCCCTCGAGGTGCTGGAGGACGGCGTGGAGTGTGCGGCCGGGGGCGCCCCACCACACGTGGCGGTCGTCGCTGTTCTTGGTCCCCCGCACCACTGGCGCGTTGTTGATGGGGGCCAGCCGCGCCTCCTGCCGGCATCCGAAGTACGCTGCCCACGCCTCGTGGTTGCCAGCGGCGTACTCCGGGAGGGCCCGCTGCTCCTCTGTCAGCGACGCCCGCACGCGCTCGACCTCGGCGTTGAAGTAGTCAGGGCGCGTATCGTCAGGCAGCAGGGGTACGGGGACACCCCCGACGCTGAGCCTCCACCGCCTTGGCGCGCGCATGTCAGGAGGCGCCGGGTAGTTGTCTTAATGCAGGAAGTGGGCTTCCCACTCGTGTAGCGAGCGGCGGCCGAAGCCATTCGCCGTCACCCCATCGTCGGGGAACCTCTCGCCCATCGTCTGCGTCGGCTGTGAACGGGGAGAGAGAGGAAAGAGTTCGTCGGCGGCGGCTGTGCACGGGGGAGAGAGGGGCTACGGGCGGGTGCGTACATCGGCGAGGGAGGTGCTGCTTTATATAGCGACCGGGGGGGGGGGGGGGCGTCGTGTGTACGCGTGGCAGGAGGGGGCGCGTCACCGCACCGCGCCACCCGTGAGGAATCAATGGTAGGTTGACCGGCGGCAGCCTTGGCATTGATTCCCCGCGGGAAACCGAGGCGATGTGAGGACGACGAGGCGGGGGTCGCTAACTCGGCGGGCCCGCCGTTCGCGCCAAAAACGATTTCCCCGGCGCCCCCGGGAGCCCCCCAGCGCGCCGGGTTCGGCCAAGGTCTGCCGGCGCCAGTTTCGGGCCTAACCCACGAAAAATGGGATCCTGGGGGTGCGACTGGGCCAGTTTTTGGGCGTCGGCGCCAAAAAATGGACCTTGGGGGCATGTTGGGGGCGCGGCCGGAGATGCTCTTACATGCTTTAATTTTAAAACTCAAAAAAAAAACATGGCCACAAGTTGTCCTAGCATAAATAGAATCATGTAGTATGGAGCCCCAAACTATTGCCTATATCATGTTCTAGCTAGCTTCCCACCTACTAGGACAACTGGTTGTCCTCAGCTAGTACAAGGCTCCTCGACTACCTCCCAGGCTCCGCGCCCATACTGGAGCAAAACACTTGTCGCAATGGTGGAGCCCAAGGATACAAGTCCACTACGAGGATGCCATCGTCACGCCATCCTTGCTTGGACAAATTTGTTTCCAAATCCGTCCCCAACCATAGGACAGATCGCCACGTCAGGGTAGGACCTGAAGAATCTTTATTTGCTGCTGCCGCCAAAGCCAAGAGGATGAACAATCCAAAAACTAAAACTACTAAAGCCTAAAAATGATCCACGCGCATGGATCCGGCGACCCCTCTCACCATCGACGCCCGAGGTAACTTAGTTTGTTCCGTCAAATAGCAACAGGTAATAGAGTAGCTATCTTGTGTACGTGAGTGCACAAAAAAAGTCTTTTGAGTATGTGGCCTTCTCTTAGAAATGTAATTTAGATAAAATGATATCATCCACTTGGAGTTTAAAAAATAAAAAATGACATAAACTATTTTCTCCATTCAGCCGAAATCATACAAAAAATGTTAATATGTTTAAAAATAAAAGTTTGAGTGCTTTGAGAATATTGTTTTGACGACACATGATTTTATTTTGTACAAAAAATTAAATTATAAATATGCACCACTCCATTTAAAATATGTTCACATACATAAAGAAAATGTTCACACTACTCAATTAAAGTTTCCTTTGATCAGAAAAATGTTACGAGAAATAATATCATCATATGGAAAAATAATATCCATGAATAAGAATATAAATTATCCTAAAAATGATCAATCTGTTTCTTTAAGTAATTATGGTGTATTACAAAATTATCATGTATTTCGAAACAATGATTATATTGTATTAAAAATTCTTCATCGTATATTGAAAAATGGTTCAATGTGCATGTAATAAAAAATCTGTTCATTATGTACTTAAAAATATTCATTCTGTAAGAATAAATTGGCGTAGGGTATTTAAAAATATATTAGTGTAAATTTCGAAAATGTTCAGGCATTTTGAAACAAAAACAAATGTGCTTTTAAATGGTTGTACTTAGTTTAAAAAGGAAGAAGTAGAAAAGAAAAGGGAAACAGATATTTCTTTGAGGAATTCATAAAATATTAAATAAATTATATTTATTTATTTCAAAAGAACATAAAAAGGAAAGGGAAAATGAAAATGGGAAAAGAAGGAAATGAAAAATTAAAGAGAAATAGACACTGGAAAGGGCAAAATGCCGAAAACAGAAAACCGATGTACTCCCAGGAGCGATCTAGCCGCGTAGGAAACGAAAGAAAACCAGTCTACACTGGAGTGACCGAGCACATTGTGCAGGCCCAGACTGGTGTGTTGTAGGCGAGCCGATGCCAGGTCTCGCTTGAGAAAAAAAGGCGCGATATATTATCTGCGAATGGTTTGTCCACGCATTTTGATAAGTAAATAATATGTTGTATTGAAAATGCTTGTACTCATTTTTTTGAAGGGAAGAATAGAAAAGAAAAGGGGAAAAGAAAGATCATTGGGAAATTAAAAAATATTAAATAAATTACATTTAGTTTACCTAAAAGAACAGTAGCATCTTGCCAAGTACAGTAGCATCCACAGCATTTGAGTTGGGAAGATTTTGCCATCTCGTGCGCGTGCCCCTACGCAAAGCTGCTTGCTCACAGTCGCGGAATCGCTGCTCTCAAGGGCAGAATGTTCTTCAGAGAACTGAACTGCTCGATGGCAGGATGGCTCGGCTCGGAATCGCTGTCTGAACCTGACTCGGCTCAAAGGCAGGACAGTAGCAGCAATATATACAAGCCAGTCAGGTATATTCCAAACTCTGGCTCTGGTAAATTTCTTCTTCCTGGATGCATAGAAAGAAAGAAAACTCCAGCCAACCTTTGCATCCTTGACATTAATTTAAGCTCTATCTTTGTGATCGAGCAACATCGTATGTTTTATCAGACGATGACAATGATAATACATATATAGCATGTCTAAGATGTGGTGAAACATCAATCATCTCCTTGTTTTTGTTGAAAATACACTTCCAAGAGAGAAACTTCAATCTGTACAACGTCACAAGTTTATCAGATGATGGCAAAATTTGATTGGATGGTTCTGCTTCTGGACCCATTCACGAAAGGTCCGAACCCTACCACCTTGGACCTTGGTCATCTTACCAGAAGTGATCGAAAGATACTGCTACCAAGTCTGGGTCACAAGACCCTGCAGCTAATGGAGAAGAAGCAACTCATTTGACGAGCATCTTGAGCTGCTCGATGCACGAACAAGTGCAGTAAATGGTGCTCCTCTCCTCTCTGTCTCCGGTGATGATCAACGGCGCCTGCTCCAGTAAGTAGGCGCACGGAACACAACTGAAGGCCAGGACTTGAAGCAAGCGAGATGAGATGAGCAGCATTCTTTCTTCTGCTGAGAGGAACACAAGCTGGCCATTTATTTGACGATCAGGCAGGCAGGTACGTACCCTCAGTTCCATGGTACATCTGCAGAGACCAAGTAGGTGAATTCATAGGGTGATCACGAGATAAATATAGAGAATTAAGGACAGCCAGGACATGGTGGCTAGGTTTACCCCAAGTACAGGAATACGAGCTCCAGGGCTCTCGACAATGAGCCCTATTTGGCACCAACCGCTGGCTGTCGATTTCTTCAGTTAACAGCATGACAAGTGTCGGTTTCTTCAGAAGACGATGCAGTCTGATTGTTCCTGACAAGGAGGGGTCCTGCCGGTCAGGATCAGAATATTTTCTAATACACTAATACTTAATGACCGAAATACGTACCAATCATCGCACACAGGGTATGAATGTGAATAAGGCCTCACTGGATGTACCTACTCACCGCAGCAATTTCTGAGCCACAAGGCTGACAGGTTTGCAGATATACCACCTAGCTGCAGGCTACGCTTCTTCTAGTCTAGCAGTGTTTCTGCTGCTTCTTCCTTGGCATGGCTTTGGATATTCCACGGACTAGTTGCAAGTCAATCCATCAGCCTCCTTTGCATCCGATTCTGAAATGTTTTCAAGTTAGTTAACCTGAAAAGAACATGGAGCTAGCTTGCAGAGTTTTAGTTCACTGGGGCCTATTTACCTTGCATGAATAAACTTTCTGAATTGTTCTAGGCACACCCATTGGTGGACTTGTCGAGTAGGTGTACAGCAGTCCTTGCGTAGCTTTCTCGGCGGGAACCAGAAGTACCGTGTTGCTTTTGGTACCCCGGACTGTTCAGCGGCATCTAAACCTTCAGTGAGTCACACCTGATAAATTATACCAGTCATTCAGTTACAGATGATTATAGTATACATAATGTCCCTCTACTCAGAGCCGACATGAGTAATCCCTTCTTACCATTGCAGTGCCAGTTACAGATGATTATAGAATGGCATGAAAAGGGAGTAGCTTGTCTCGAACTGACAACTGAGTATGGTAAAGAGAATGAAACCTATAAAGGAAAAGTTCGGATCATACACTGATAAACACCAGATAGAATTACAAAATCATGAAAAGAAGCCTGATTTTTGCAGAGTAAAAAACAGAACCATACCTTGTCTGCTTTGGTTAGAGTAGGATAAAAGGGATCTGAGTTATTTGGTTGATGAGAATCATTCATTTGCTGAGAAGAACAAGCTGATCATTTCGCCAGCAAGCAGGGCACGCTCCATTCCATGTTTCATCTCCTTGCACGCTACATATGCCTTCAGAGCATATACACGTTGCACAAATTCACAGTTCCGGCACGAATATGCATTACCTGTACTGTAACGTGTTGCAGACTACTCTTGTGAAGATCTTATACACCATCAAATTTTCATGAGCTTTGGAAACAATGTAAACCAACAGAAATTAGTAACGCAAGCACACCTGGTACTGAAGCAATGTAGCGGCGTGTGAAAAAAAATTGATAGCCTTAATATTAGTAGCTTGACCCCCAAAGTCTCATTTATGATTTATCCCATACCTATTCCACGGTGATATTTTGACCGTGACACCTGAAATAAGCAAGCAGACTACCACCCCTTGATGAATGGCAGTAATCCGAAATCGAATCCAACATAAAAGAAGCATATAAGATCGAAGGAACACCTGCACAGAGAACCAAACAAATGATGATCACAGGTTTCATTGGTAAATACATCTAAGAAAGGAAGAAGAGACTTGCAGAAGGCATTGGCTGATAATGATACTGGTTTTCTTGACTTGTGTGAACACCAGGGGTCGTTGAGAAATAAATCTTAAATACTTTTTGGTAAAATTGGACTTTCTTCGCCTGTTGTGGCGACTATAAGTGAAAGTTTGTGTAATTAATATGGTACAGCAGGAGTGAAGTTCCAGTTCAGGTGTGCTTACCGGATTTATGTACAAGAAGGAAGACGGCGGCCACAAGACCCTCATGTCATGCATGTGGCAAGTGTGTATGTATGGAAAGAGTACAAGGCTAGAATAATGTACAAGGGAACTCCAAGGCAATGTCCTGCACAGTGGATGGGAACAAACGCAGTGTTGTTTAGTAGGAATGCAGGAAAAGGGCAAAGTGAAAAAACACAGGAAAGTATGGTTGTGTTACCTTGGATCACCAGTCTACTATTCTGATTTCTGGGATGGTTCCCTCCAACCCCCTGCACTGCTGTTTTAGCTCCTGGCTGCAGTTGTATCCAACATATAGCTCTTGCAGTGATTCAGGGAGGCCATCGTTGGGCAACGACGAGACTGCTGGGCAGCCGTAGATTGATAATTTCTTGAGGGTGGTAAGGTTGCGTAGCCCTGCAGGGAGTCGCTGAAGATCGTCAAACCACGAAAACTTGAGTTCCTGGAGGTGGGAGAGGATCTGAAGCGAGTTTTCTTGCTCCCTGCTGAAGCACTCCATCCCTTTGTAGTCCCACCCATAAAGTTCCAGCTTGGTGAGGGCAGAAGAGAAGAAGCTGCATACAGGTACAGAAAGGAGCCCTGCTGCGTCATCCGTGCAGAGCTCCTGTAGTGTAGATGAAACAAGTTGTTTCTGCTGCTCTTCTCCTCCTTCAGTGTCATCCAAAGGCTGTCTGGGATCCCAACCAGCAAAGAATTATCTAGAGCTGTCCCAGACTTGTAATTCGTTGGTGCCATTGACATCTAAACACTTAAGCTGGCCCCCGGTTGTAAGGAGAGACTGCAAGCCCTGACATTCCAGATCCTCTCCGCAATCCTGCAATTCTAATGTTGTAAGAGAGGAGAGGTTTGAGAGGGGCTCCAGTGTCCCCATGCCTTCCACACCCACAAGCTTCAGGTACTGCAGGGAGGAAGGAAAAACATGACGGGAAGACGTGAATGCAGATAGAAACTTTGGGGACCACTGTATCGTTAATCTCTGGAGGGATCGCAATGCTTGTAGCCATCCTTCTCCAGGAACAAGAGTTGGCGGGTCCACCAGGACCAGCTCTGTGCAGTGAGTCAACTCCAATTCCTGTAGTGAGTCACAGAGATGAGCTGGGAAGAATAGCACGCCATCATCCTCTTCCTCTGCTGTTGCTGTTGTTTCATCTTCCTCTGCCTCTGATGCTTCTGATGTTGTTATTTCATCTTCCTCATCATGTTCCTCTTCTGCTGCTGTTATTCCACATTCCTCCATCTCTTCCTCTTCTGATGCCGTCAATTCATCTTCCTCATCCTCTTCCTCTGCTACTGGTCTTATTTCACCTCCCCCCATCTCTGATGCTTCTGATGTTGTCTGTTGTACATCCACCCCCACTACCAGCTTTTTTATGTTCTTACAAAAGCATATCTCCAATTTGGAGAGCTTTGGGAGGTGGGGGAGGAGCTCTGTCAATTCCTCCCCACTATTACCATTTAAGTCTCTGATCCGGATATGCTCAATAGGGAGCTTCCATTCCATATCACCCTGACCTCCTCCTACTGGTCCAACAAGAGCATGTGAACTTTCTACAATCAATGTCTTCAGCGAGGTTAGCATCAGAAGGTGCTTTAACTCCAGAGGTGGGCACCTCCTGAGTGTCAGCTTCTCAAGACCGATTTCTTTATCTAAAACTAACACCTGGTCAATGCTATGCATATCACCCTCTCCAAAAAAATTCAATTCTGCTCCATCGGATGATTTTGAGTATACAAACCCCTCTAGCATCTTTACACATTTCATCGTGACAGAATTTAGACTTCTGATCCAGGAGATGGGAATCACTGCCAAGAATTCGGGACAGTCGCATACCTAAAGCTCTTGTAGCTTGGGGAACCAAGCTGGGGAAACGATGTGGTTTGAGAAAGGCAACCCCAACAGTTTCGGACACTCCCTAATAACCAAACCTTGCAAAAGAGGGAACATATGAGTATCCGTTGGAAACAAGTCTCCACCAATGGAAGACTCCTGTTCAGTTGGGTAAACCCATTTTTCGAAACTTCCAAGGTCAATGAGTTCAAGCTTTGTTAGCATGCAAAAGCTTTCTTCTATAATAAACTCCTTTAGTCTGGCAATATGCTTCAATTTTACTTCACGGAGATCCCATGCCTTCCCTAAAGAAGGAAAAACTTCCCAAGAAACGCTATCTAAATAAAGAGATTGTAGAGCTTCAACAACGAACTCATCACCCAACCATGTTGGACAAGAAGTGCCTCCGTGCCCTCTAATGCACAACACTTGAAGATCTCCATGAGGTTGAAGCCTCTCCAGAACCACTGCTTCCACATCGGGCTGAACACTAGATCGCTCACTATCCCAGTCTAATGTTAACCTCTTCAAGTAGCTTCTCTCCATCAATTTTGCTTGAGCTGCTTCTTCTTCTGTATGTATTTTCTCAAGGTTGTAGATACCGAGCTCCCTTAACTTGGTCAAATGCTGTAGTTGCTTTGGTTCAAATCCTTCACATTTTTTATTGACTCGAAATACCTTTAACTCTTCTAAGAGTTTAAGTTTCCCCACATTATGAATATCAGAATGAATCTCATCATCACCTGGGCCATAAAAATGGCACAATTTGCCAAGGTTGCTCATGTCTTCAGGCAAATCACAACTGCCATCCCACAACTCAAGACTTAGAATCCTTAAATGATAAAATTTAGAGATGTTCTGTGGTAAATGCATCTCGTTGTCCTCTGTCCCTAGATATAGGCATCGTAGATGGACAAGTCCTGAAAAATTATGTAACATGGAGCCCATGGGACACATCATGGGGAGCAAATAAAGAACACGAAGAGCATTTGCTTCCCTAAAAAAATCACAAAATATCATGGAAAAAAATTCATCCATTTCTCCTAGAAACATCAAACTTTGTAGATGTTCAACCTTCAATCTTGTCTTCAGTACTTCCAATTCACTCATAACATTTTCAATGGACACTTCATCGTATAAATCTAAGTCACCTGTGCTTATAGACAAGTGACGAGTGGATGGGTGAATTTCTGCTGATCCAACATCAGAGAGACGTAAACTAAGACAATCATGTGATGCAACCTTCAATGCCAAATCATGCAGTAGGTCATGCATAACATAACACAGATCACCATCAGTTTCCTCTTCTTTGAAAAAACCATGAATGACTAACTCATTTAAACTGCTCAAACCTATATCTTCACATGTTTGGTTTTGACCACTAGGTATCAAAATATCTAGTCCTATCCATAGGTTGATGAGATCGTGGCTTCTGAAATTCCAATCTTCGGGAAACAATGAAGAATAGGAGAAACATTGTTGCAGGTGGAAAGGAAGAAAGGCATAGCTAAGCTTCGAGGCAGGCATAATTCCATTGTCATCGGTCTGTCTTTCCCATTCTTTACTCTTTAGGACTCTTTTCCAATGACACAAACTAAGGTCTTTACTCAGTAATCTACCAACAGTCTTTGCCGCAAGAGGAGAGCCCTTTAGTTTTTCTATTATCTTATCTCCAGTCTCAAGCAAAAACTGTTTATTCTTTCCACATTTCTCATCACCAAAGACAAATGCAAGGAATAACTTCCTAAACTCTTCAGATTCTAAACCATTCAATTCTATTGAATTGCCAGTTGTTTTAACCTTTTCTCCTATTCCTGGAAACCGAGTTGTAATTAGAATCATACAGCCCTTTACTTGTGATTGACTGAGAATCGACAATAATTTTTCCCAGTCATCCCCATTACTAATCTACCATATGTCATCTAACACAAGTAAGAATCTTTTAGACTTTAATCTTTGTTCAATCAGCTCTTCTGTTGTACTGAACTTGCTTTCACTTTCAACTTCAGGGGTATATCTTTTAATCTGTTCTATCACATTATCCAGACTGAAATTGAGCGACACACATATCCAAATCTTGACGGGAAAATGCTTCTGTACATGTTGGTTGCGATATATGTGTTGTATCAGAGTTGTTTTCCCCATTCCCCCCGGACCCACAATCGGAAGCGCAGTAAGAGCCTTGTCACAGTATTGACCCTCAATGATATCATGTATGATGCTATTCATGACATAGTCCCTCCCATATAGTTTTGGCTCACCAATTCGACCTTTGGTGATGGGACGACTCTGAGCAACGTCTCGGACAGTTATTGGCCCACAATGTATGAGAATCTTGTTAATCTCATTGCGCATAAGCTGCAGTTTCTCTACAATGTCCTTCATCCTTTGAGAGAAATCAACTCTATTAAAATCAAGCTTTGGTGCTTCTTGCACAGTGCCACAATGTCCATCACCAACATGTGGACGTGCGGAAGATAAGCAAGGGAGGAGTTTACCGAACTTGGGGATGCATCCGCTGACCTCCTGATTGGCGTGTGACGCTGAGGAGGAACCACCGCGTGAGCTCTGCCGGTGTTCAGCACGCTGCCAAGGGCAACAATTGACAAGTTTGCCAACAGCTTTGGCGGTGTGACGAGCATTGAGGGCGAGGTTGCGGATGCCACCTGCGCCGTGCTGGTCGGCAGCATCATAAGTGCCGTGGAGCTCGTTGTGGATGCGAAAGTAGTCCATCTCGTCCAGCAAGTGGTCGGCATTGTGCGCCGAATCCCGAAGCTTCTGTAGCAGCATCTCCATGGCTGGCCCGCCGAGCTCCTTGAAGGCAGCTTGCTCGAGCGTGACCTTCACGAGCAGCAGTTCCGTGCTAAGGGCCTCGATGTTGGGACCAAAGTTCCTGGTGGCCGCCCAAGCCCCTAGCACACCATCCGCAACGGGGCCGAGCGCCTTGGCCACCACCCATTGTGCTGTGGCTAGGCCACAAACATCTTCTGATGTAGGGATGGGCTAACTGCATCAATCCAGGAACCAAAGGAAATCCAATCATTCGTAGATATATGCATGGGTGTATTAATTTGCTGTCACCAATAAAAAAAATCCTAGAGGAGCTGGTACTCTTACAGGCTAGATGCAAATTAAAGGACGGGAATAGGTACATACGTTGACGCGCATGCAGGAGGTGCCGGTCTTCCAGTGATAGATGCCGCCTGCCCAGGCCTTGCTAGCTGCAAAAGGGTTGTGTTGGTTTGAGTCATTCTAGGAGCCCCGCAAAGCTGCAGGAACACCTTACACACACACGCGCGCGCGCCCCGCAAAGCTGCAGTAACACCTTACACACACACGCGCGTGTGCGCAAATCAAACGAATGTCTGTAAGTCCAGTAATGCCCCCAACTGGTCTGGTCTGGATCTGATATATACCAGGTGTTGTCTACCTAGCAGCTGTGCAAGGGCCTGCCATCAGCTAGATTCAGAGCTCTTTCACAGTACAGAGCCCTTGGTAGGGTAACTAACTTCTGCCAGCAGAAACGCATCCCGTGAAGCGAAACCATAAAAACATTCCTAGGCTGTGGATCTCACGCTTGTGGCATTGCAGTCTTCAAGTCGCTGGCACAACAACATGCCATGGGAATGAACGTGGTAACCGAAATTTAAAGGGCGCCGGAGTTCAAGTCTCCATCGCCTGCATACTTTACTCCCCTTCTCTCATTATTCTTGTTGTTGGTGAAGGCGGCACTGTTAGAATACGTAGGATAGAAGAAGTAGTTGTCTGTTTAAATCTGTTTCTATCTCTACCGCTATTCTTTCTTTTCCTATAAGTTGTAATCTCTCTCTCGTTGTAATTTGAAAGAATCCTAGCGATATGCCAATCTTGTAAGCCATGGCAAACTTCCTATAAATATAGTACAAGATTTAGAGTGATTGGGCTTTTTTTAGAACCGTTCGTTGATGTCGATCTAACGGCAGACAAATACGAAGTACTGGGTAGTACTCTGATGAAAGTACGCGAAAGTACTAAAACGAGTGGGGCCGGTACTCGTGACAAGGTGGGGACGCGTTTTAATCTAGGGGCAGTTTAGTCCTAGGAAAATTTGCACGCGCCGCCCCTCTCGTCGAATGAATAACCGCCGCCATGGTGCTACACATTCCACAATTACTCATCGGCGGCCATCTCCTCCCTCTCCTCCATGTCCACCGCAGTCATCTCCTCCTTCTTGCCGCTGCAACTTCGCTCCACTCAGGCAACCCCCCACCCACCCCCACCCCCTCTTCCACAGCAGATAGAGCTGATGGCTGGCGGCGAGAACACCGACTTCGTGCAGATCGCCGGCGGCGACCAGGTCAAGTTGGCCAGGTTGAGGGAGATCCGTTCTTGGTTTGACAACACAAGGCAGATGAGCTGGACGGCAATGGCCACTCTCAAGAATTTGACGAAGAAGGAGAGGGCAAAGCTTTTCCCCCATCTCGCGCAACCGATTCAGAAGATCGAGATCCTCCTCTGGGCGATGGAGCAGGCCAATTCGTCCAGCGAGTGGACCAGGCGGAGGTGGTGGGCGTTCAGATCCAGGATAGAGCATCCACTGGATCAGGAACCCACCGTGCACGAGGTGCCGTTGCAGATTGTGCAGCCTCCAACCGAGTCACCGGAGACTTCGAAGCGCAAGATGAGGAGGACAATGGTCGCGACCTCGCTTCCCCGCCATTCTCCATGCTTCCCTCGCCGCTCTCCTCGTCTGAAGGGCGGCGGTAGCTATGTTTAGAGTAAGCTTCCCCACTCCTCATCTTTCTACTGCTCGTGCTTACATCGTGGTGATACTGATCATAATAGTTCAGAGAGGGAATGCTAGATGGCATTTTAATCTCAATGAATTGCATGAACATTTGAGTACATGGATTTGGAGGATGGATTATGATGTATGTGAACCCTAGGCATCATATGAACCCTAGGAAAAATTAGTAATGTTGTAGTAGTAGACACTGAAATATTTCGGTACACACCGGTAGGCACTGAAATATTTTGGAACTGCCCTAGGAAAAATTTGTAATGTTGTAGTGGTGGACACTGAAATATTTCGGTACACACCGGTAGGCATTGAAATATTTCGGTACTGCCCTAGGCAAAATTTGTAATGTTGTAGTGGTAGACACTGGAATATTTCGGTACACACCGGTAGGCACTGAAATATTTCGTTACTACAATTTCAGTACACACCGATGCACACTGAATTATTTCACTACTGCAGTTTCAGTACACACCGATACACACTGAAATATTTCAGTACTGCAAATTCTATACAAAGTTGGCATTTTGTCATTTATGTGTGAATTAATCCATGCATCATATGGCCTAACTTTGTACATGAGTTTGGGTCAATTTCATGTCTATTTATTGTTAAAATTATTGTCATGCCATGAAACACAAGACAAGTCACTGACCCAAGCTTGCAAAGATGCCATATCAATGTTGCTGATATGAAATATGCATGTTTTCACCTAGTCTTGTGTCTGAATTAAAACTGAGCATTTTTTCTTGATGGTATCCATGGATCTAGAACTCCTATGAATTTGCTCATGTTGGATGTTTTGTTCTCCATCATTTGTACTAGCATTCTGTGCGATTAGATACCATGACAAGACCCCTGGCATATTTATTTTCTTGCCTCCAACATCACATGTGTGTTTTGCAGGAAAAAACCTGGAGTTCACCAGGCTGGCTAAAGTTGTGAGGCTGGGAGGCTGATGGTGCTGCTACTGGCTGATCCTTCTTCTTTCAGTTTTTGTTCGTCATTTCTCAAGCCATTGGACCAGGGCTACTTCCCTATATGCTGTTAATGTATTAAGTAATTCCTTCGAATTTGTAGTATTAGTTAGTTTGAATGTGGAAGTACCTTAATTTTTAGGAACGAAATGTTGCTATGTATGACCAAGGGTTTCATACCTTAATCTTTGGATAACTAATTATGTGAACTGTTGGATGTGGCGCATAACGAAACGCCTCTACCATTGATACTAGTTCAACATGTTAGTCCAATTAGAGACAAAGGGTTCAACGCTTCCCACGCAATCTCATAGGCACAAGTTGCCTCGCAGGGAAAACGAATACAAACGACGATAACGAGGAAGCACATGGAGATAGCTTCGCTACTTGTTTAAGTTAGCTGTAGGCGACCCAGACCCAGTTGGCCCCACAATTCCACATTTAGCTAATTGTATTTCAAAGTGAACTGCCAGCCCTCATTTGATTTACTGGCCAATGAATGAATCTATGCCTACACCTTGGCATCTTATGCCAGCTAAGCTACTGTTTGGCCAAGTTGAACTATTTTAAATATATCCAGAGGCACATCAACTTGTGAATATAGATGAACGGGCGGCATTGTCCCTATCGAGCTACGCAAGATAGATAGTACCAGCTGGTATTGCTTTTCACGCTCCATCAAAAAGCGGAGAGATCAACGATGCAGCCCCTAATTAATTTTGCAGAAATCGCACACAAATGCGGAGTCCTTTGGAACTGCTAACAGAGTAGTGGCAGAGGAAGCGGCGGCTCAAAGGCCCCATCGGTGGCAACGGGGAAGGCGAATATATCTATACCAAGTGGCACCTAGGCTTGATCAAATTATACTACTTGAGTTGGCCCAAGACCCGGCTAATTGATGCATGACCATTAGTAAATTCCTGGGATGCACCAAGACGGACGGACAGATAGACGGAGGGGTCGCCCTCCTGTGGCGACACGGGGAACCCTAGCCGCCGCTAGAGGTAACCTCCGCCGCCCTCCCCCGCATCACCGCCACCGGAGGGCCGGCCGGCGAAGCCGCGCCGGACCCCATGAAGGTGGCGGCGGGGCGGATCTGGACTCCCGCGCGCTCGACCACGACCTCTCGTCCCACATCCCCCCACCCCAAGGTGGCTGTCTGCTGGTCCGGCGGGGCTGCAGGTGCGCTCTGGCTGTGCCGGGCGGCCGGATCCGGCCTCCCCTCGTCGGCTTGCCCCCCGCGCAGCTCGGGCCTGCCGCGCTTCCCCCCGTCGCCGAGCTCCTCCATGGCAGTCGCGGGCGCCCCCACCTCCACCCCTCCAGCTGCTGCCCCCGCCCCCTGCCGGTCCGGTGGTGGATGCGTGGTGCCATGGCCGCGGGCATGGGCACCCATCCCTGCAGCTCCCCCTCCCACCGGCGGCGCGGCCTGGTGCTGCTGCTGTCCGCGGCTGGGCGCGGGACTTGCGCTGGGTTGTGGGATGCGCGCGGCCTGTCCCGTGTAGGCGCCCCCTCCCCTCCTCCGGCGGCACCTCCCCCCCCTCATGCGGACGTAATGGCTCTCGTGCGGCGGTGGCGAGGCGTCAGTGGTTCTGGTAGGCACGAGGCTCCTTGCGATGGGTCCTTCCTGGCGCTGCTTCGGCCCCGGCGGCCTCGTACCCGCGTTTTCCGATGTCCGAGACTTGCCGGCATTCTCTGCCGAGCGGCCTCAGCCTCGGCGACCAACGGCTGCGTCCCTTCCAGCTCGTTGGCTTGCTGATGTCCCGATGGCTACAGCCACGGTAGCTTGGGGCTGCGCCTCTCCAGTCCTAGCTAGCGGCGTCCCCGGTCGCCGCCGCCTCCCCTTGCGGTGGTCCTTGCTTCGTCGTCGACCCTACCCTGTATGCCTTAAAGCCTCCTCCTTTTGTCAGATCTGATGCTCGTAGGCCCTGAGGCGGTGCCACCCTCCAGCGGCAGGTGCAGCACCACCTACCCCCTTCCAGCCTGGTGGTTCCGCCAGCTTTGGCTTCCTCATTCAAGATTTCACACATGGCGGTTATGGGATTGCTCAGCTTCAGGCCAGGGAGAAATCTCTGCTCGGCAAGGCAGTGCTGGCAGCGACGGCGCCCGTGGGTGTCGTTCTTCCTTCTTGAAGGTGCTGTCATGGCCTTCAGCTGCGTCCCTCTTCGAGCTCGGGGGAAACCCTAGGTTCGGTTGCTCCGGACCGGATGGCGAAGACGCCTCGGCGTCGTCTTCCGGACCGGTTCAATTGCTCGCTCGTGGTGTCCCCAGTGTTGGCTTGGCGATGTTGAGGCTTATCGCTAGTTCGGCATTATCACTCTTGGTTCGGGTTGGGTTGGTTCTAGCTATGTTGTTTCCCCCCTTTTTTGTTTGGGCTGAGTACCCCTCTTCTTCTGCTCCGGGCACCATTTCACGCCTGTCTGCGTTCGCGTTATGTATTGTACCACCGCTGTACTTATTCTCTTCCTTTTATCAATGCAATGATACGCAAGCTTTGCGTATTTGTGAAAAAGACAGATGGAGGCAGCGATGCGGCCAAAGCAAGCGCTCGGTAACTGAGGGGCCACGGTTGTGGAACGAAAATTAAAGGAATAACCGCAAGCACCTGGCTGTCGGGCAGGCGGGTGGATGAGAGCTGAGCTGTATGGATGGCCATTACGCAGTAGAAGTAGTTAGTTTGTAGGGATGCAAATGCAAGCAGAAGCAGGGAGGCCAAGTGAGTGGTTTGCTTAGTCACCATGGAGCATGGTAGTCGATCGAGCGAGCTGGGTTGCAGGCAGTGGAAGGAATGTTATCTTAGGGGAATAAACATAAACACAAACACATGGCGGGCAGTCAGGCAGGCTGGAGGTGACAGCGACTGAACTGACCTTACGCGGTGGAAGCGCGCTTGCTTCTGGTTCCAGCGGGTGGAGGAGCAGAGGCATAGCCGCTCGGATACGACGCGCCATAGTTGGTCGTTCCTCGCCGCCGTCAGCTCTGCTGGAGCTGGAGCTGGACTCTTCACGACACCAGCAGAGCAGAGGGATAGGAGCAAAGAATAAGAAGAAGAATGATGGTGGGTAGGTCGTTGGTGGGCCAATACGGCTTTCTAAATGCAACTAGGTATGTGCCCGTGCGTTGCTACTACGGGAGCTAAATCTTGTAATTATGGTGATTGCGATTTTTTGAGGGAAGGTGTGACGCCTGAGGCATATAATTATGATGATTGCAATTTTTTAAATGAAAGGTGTGATGCCCATTGGGTCATGTAATTATGGTGATTGAATTGAATCGTCACTTGCCAACCGGGGGAAAAGATGGGGTGGATGGACGAAGGTTGGGCAGAACGCGGTCCATCGGCAGGAAAAGGAGCCTTACGTTCTTTTTAGATAGTAGAGATAGATAGTAGAGAAGATTGTTAAACCTGGGCGCCATATATCACCCTCTTCTCTGAATCAGCCAGCACAAAGTGCTGATTTGTCTCACAGAAAAATAAAAACATAACTTCTATTCAGGTTTTTTTGGTTATTTCTTTACTTATATTGTGTTTTTCTTTATGTGTTATTTTCCCTTTTTTGCGTAAAATGTTCATAAATTCTAAAAATATTTGTAAATTTCAGTTATTTTTTGAAAAATCCCTTCTTTATAATTTTTTTCATAGCTTAGAAAGTTGTCCATGTTTTTGTTTAAACAGTTGATACTGGCTAAAACCAGAGTAATCAGAGAAAACAATTTTTGTATAAACACTTGTAACTTTATTCATACTTAAAATCATTACATGTATACTGCTTTGGATCCAATTTTTTTTTACAAAGTGACTCTCACAACTAAGAATTAGGATAAAATGTCTTGGAGACAGCTCTTTGTACCGCCAAGACATCACTAAAGAGACTATAATTGGATTGGAGCAGCACTACTGCTACTCGTCAACCTACGCGAACTTCAGTTATACTAATAAAGGTTTTTGAAAGCCCCTTGAGTCACCCTTCCAAAAGGGTACGAAACCGGGGGTCATGAATGTGCTTGGATCTGGGATGATTCCCTGGAAGTGCATGCCGCCAAACCACAGATTTTCACCATAATGACGTGAAATGGGTGTAACACCATAAAAAATCAAACCAACAAAAGCAAGACCACACAATGACATAAATTCATCAGATCCAAATAATCGGCTCTGCAAGGACATAGAACTCTCTGTATCCATGGCACCGCCACAAAGAACTGGAATAATTTCTTCGCAAAAAGACAATGATGACTGCTAGATGTTGACGAAGAATCAAAATTTCTTGAAGATCTGAGCCCCCCGCCTCCTTATGCCAATATGGCATTTGGAGCCGAGGGGACCAAAATTTACTTCACGCGGGTGCTAAGGTTGCTTCATCCGCACAAAAACATTTTTGTTAACAATGATGTATGGAAAGAGCAACAAACGGTAATATGGTGCCATGTGCGACATCTCTTCTATATGACCGTCGACCCATATATGGTGCCTGTGCGACACCTAACATGATGCATCCCCATGTACACACAGTGACTGGCTCGTAACAGGGACTTAGCTTGGGATCAATGGCAACCTTTGGCCAGCCAGCCCATGACCAGTCCATAGGTTTTATTCTTTTCCGTTTTCATGGGGCATGGGTTGTGTTATGGCACATTGAGATGTGGGTTTGAATTTGTAACGCCGCTGCAAAGAAAGGAATTTAGTAAATAATTACAAATTGTGTGCACCTGGTAGTAGATAACATAGTTGCAAATTTCTATGAATGCAAAGAAACAAATATCAGGCCAAACTTTACATTGTTGAAATTAAACTTTCCCTTTTGTGATGGAGTTATGATGCCTCTAATTTAGTAAGCTTATTGGGCCCCAAAGTGCAGAGGTTTGTAGCCAAGCATTGATTTCCCTCAAGTGGATGACCTTAATGTTAACCAAAGCAAATAGGAGTGCTTGAATGATAGTCAATGAATAGTGCATGCACACAACTATAATACTTGTCTTGGTATCCAACGAAACCAGTAAGCTTATCAGTCTCGCTAGCCTTGCTAGTTAAAAGGATTAACATAACACGCAATTTCAAGCATCGACAATGTATGTACTCCTTCTGTCTGGTTGATTTAGTACAAAGTTGTACTATACCAATGACACTTATTTTAAAACGGAGGGAGTATAATCAACATTGTACATGATTATTTGCGCTACCTAGCATGCAGTAAAAGGGTTCAAGAGGTTGACCGAGTAGGTGGTTCACCAATATTAGGCATTTTCCAAGTCGACATCATGTTATGTGTTTTTTTTGGGATGTGTTTTTTATTTGAGGGAATAAGACCCACATTCCTAGTCGGTTCTTGTATTGATCAGAAAATTGTAGTACACCATAGAGTTACAAGGTACACCAAACATAAAAAAGTGAAACTTACAACCCAGTCCTTGCTTTGTGCAACAACGATCCTGAATATGTAAGAACAAAAAGCAATTAGGTCCGCCGATATCCACGCCGCCAGGCAAAAGATCTTCGCGCTGCAACGGCAGTGCATACTCATGGCGGTCATGCCGCTGGTAGCGGCCATGGGCAGCATAGAGATAAAGGCCTCCTCAAGCTGGCACGTCTTTGATGTAATTTTTATTATGTTTGGGGCGTTTTATACTTCTTATGAACCCTTATAATAGATTCGGGTCCTATGGGGTCTTAGCACGACGACTTCCTGACTGTCTACTACAATAAGGTTTGGCCGGCTCCGGTGAGGAAGTGGCGATGATGGTGGTGCGCCTTCGGCTCGCTCCAGTGCTTGTAATCGTCGCTAGGTGGTCCAAGGACATGGTTGTAATTTTATTACCTCTGTTGTTCTTTGTACTGCCATGATTGAGGATGAATAGATTGAAAGTTTCTTGAAAAAAAAAGAGAGATCCGGGTCCTATTTCAAAAAACAAAAGAGCTTGATGGAGTTGGAATTCCACGCCTCAGAGTAGTGTCAATGCTGTCATGTGCGCATTATTTTGGCGATATTTATATGCATGGTCTGGGGCGTTCGTACTTTGAGCGTGACACTAGGTTATGGGGCTGTTGGCAGTTAGCTATATGGTCTGGAGCGTTCATACTTCTGTGTGTTATTATCACCAGTGTTTCGATGACTTGCAAAACCCACGTGTGGGCTACCAACGAGTATATAGAGGCCACTCTTCCAAATTGCTGCAAAGCTAAACACAAAGACGATACTTGTGTAAACATATTCCAAATGGCATCTGGCGTTACGACCACTCCCGAGAGGGTCAGCAGCTTCGAAGCCTCGGTGTGGGATGCCTTCTTCATCCAATACGAGCCAGACCCACTGCCGGTATTTTTTTTTTCTGTTACAAAATTAGCCTAAGTGACAATCTAGTTCCTGTGTACGGTTTTGATGACTGTACTATGGTTGTATGTTCCACTAGTTGCAACTAGTATGGTGGCCCTCGTAAATGCGAGTGCATCATCAACTTGAAAATATTTTTTACGTAACATCTATCCAACTGCAACTATGGTGATCTATCAGTTGTAGTTTTTCTGTCAGATATAAAAATTTACTACTTGTGATGTGTTTATATACAATTATCAATATATAATGTAAGTGATCTGTTTAGGTGTGGTTATGTAGATCATCTAATGGATTGGCCCTATTTGAATACGATTATGTTGATCTAACGGATGGGATCAATTTACTTATGGTGATGTCGATCTAACGTTTATGAACTGCTTAAGTGCTATTATGAAGATCTATTGAATGTGATCTTTTTAGGCATGATTATGTAGATCTAGCAGGCATGATCTACTGATACAGTTATGTAGTTATGTCAGTTGTGGTCTACTAAAAAATAGATGGTCCGCCAGATCGACAAGCAGATATTTTGTTTTTGTGGGCATTTCTAGAACATCTCTTCTTTCTTCCCGTGCTTTGCTTTTAGTATATAATAGACCAATATTAAGATCATACATGAGTTATGTCATATTAGAAACCGCTGCTGAAAATGCTCTTGGGGTGATGAGTCGGACATCCCATACAAAATGACTTATTTTACTCGACATGGTTTTCTTTTACACACTCAACTCGCTCCCACTCTTGTTGAATTTGGGCAACAACAGTTTGAATAAGCACACCATCTGTTAGACCACCACTCATACAAAAAGGTCCACATGATCCGATTACAAGAGGTGGACTCAACGCTTTTATAAGCAGCTTAGGATATACAAGTCTAACTCACACTCTACTTGTAACCTATATCCACACACCTTATATTATCCCACTATTATAGCTTATGCCTAAATCTCATAGCATATTCAAACATGATTACAAAACCCAACACGTTTTATCTATAGATCTATCTGGTTGATGATTTAGAAAGTCTATTCATTCCATATTTGAGAACTTCTACGAGAACTTGATATTTAGATCGATACTTCTACGCTTATAGCGTAAATGGTGTCCTAGCTAGAGGCTTTCGGTATGAGGATTTACATCGGACTGCCATTTCTTGTGATGTCTAAATTACATACTCATTTACAAATTACCACACCATTGTTATACTTGAGAAGTTCTTTTACATATCATAACAAAGGAATTTGCCAAGGGAAGTATTTATTTGTAGTTATTTCTAAGTCAATGTTATTTTATATTGATTTATTATCCAACAATTAATTGAGTGGTTTCATATTTCAGAAATTATGTGCAACTTTAGATTTTAGAGATCTGCAATTTGGCATGTGCAAATTGCTATCTACAATAATATCATAATCATGATACTGCAACCTGGAACCTGGTGGACCGTGAAATAGCAAATCCATCCATTTAATTGTATAACTACTTATTCTCCATTTTATTTTGTATCGTGTTTCAACTAATTTTGTATGGCTAACTTTCACAAAATCATTAGTATAACATCCCATAAACCATGTCATGAATGCAACCAGAGTACCATTTTTGTATTTTGCCCAGATCATCATACCTAGTGTTTCTCCAAAAAAAAGCTACATAGTTAGAAAAATCAAACATGGTCACTGCAAAAAAAAAACTGATTTGTTGAAACATTATGTGCAGTAGTCTCCCTGTTCCAAAATATAGCGCATATTACTTCGAGGAGTTAAGAGGGGTAATTGGCTCATTGTACCTCGATTTCCTGATATGTGTTGTGCTATGAGTGAAAACATAAAAACTAAGTTGTGGTATTTATTCGGATTGAGGGAGTATGTACTAGTAATTTCACTAACGAATATGCAAGTGTACTCTCATATGGCTGTCTATTCTACCTATCCATAAGTTGTCTTTGCAGAGGCACATCAACATGTGCCTTGCATCGAGTCCATTAATTGACCTTGAAAATTACAAAAGTCAAACCAATTTCAAATGTATTTATAAATTATAGGTGATGGTGGAAATGAAACGTCACCATGTCGTGCCTTCTTGATCCATTATGCTGCCTCTCAAATTCTTTATCCTGCAATGTCTTCCATGTTTGGCCTCTTATATTTATTAGACGGTATCCCAGAATGAATATATACTCGAAAGAGCCCACTAGTGGAGCTACGCGAGGCCACATAGTTTCGTCACAATATGGCTGCAATGGGGTGCAACTCTAAAATGTGCAAATAAATCCTTCTTCATGCATTATTTGGTGTGTAAAGTGTAAACATAAACTAGATAGTAAATTATCAAATAGATGATAATGAAATTAATAAATAATATTTTCTAAGAAACAAAACAAACTCAAAATAAGGTGGTATTCATATTTTTCATTTCATATTTATTTACATTCGATGTATCCCCTTTTCGTTTTGGGTAGTCATAACTCATCTAAGTATGCCGGTATCCGAAGAATGCATGCGTGTGAAAGCAGCCATACTGAAGGAGGATGTACGACTGTTATTTAAGACGTTCAATAGTACTCTCTTAGAGAAAATGACTTTAGTGGATACACTCGAACGTCTCGGAATTGATCACCTGTTTGAAGAACATATCAATACAGTGATAAACAAAATCCACCAAAGTGAACTCAATAGTTCTGGCCTCAATGAGGTTGCTCTTTGCTTTCGCTTGCTTCGGGAGCACGGGGTCTGGGTATCTCCAGGTATCTATATCCCTATATATGTTACATATACTTTAGAATTCATATTTATATGTAAATTCCTCTCAAACTGTCATGTCAATTTATATTTTGCAAAATATTTAGATGATTGAATTTGGCATTCAAGTTAGGAACAAATGAGATTGGATTGTAAGTTACATATTCACTTGATTCCAAAATGTAGTGCATATAGATTTTCTCTCAATCCGAAATCTATATACTCCGACCAAGTTTATAGAATTTTTTTAATATCTACCACACCAAATGATCTAATGATATTATTTTGATCTCGTAGATGTTGATATTTTTATAACCAAGATAGTGGCCCATGCAAATGCACGGGAAACATCTTTGTTGTAAATTATACTTAGGTCTATCTATAGTGCTTTTTCTAATAGTGTTTTTCAAAAGGTGATTTTATAGTTATAAATATATAAGTGTCAACCAGTTAATATGCAAACATGTATATAACCATGTTGTTTGTGTTGGAAAGTAAAAAAATTTGGTGGCTGAAAAATTGTCCAACTTTTCTTTGCATCTTCATTTCTTCCAAAGATCTGATCCTTTGCTAGCTAGTCTCATGAAGAAGAAGAATTTCAGTGAGTAATAAACATAGTACCTGTAAAAACAAATTATATCGCTGATTTGTACAAAATGGGCTACATGGACACCATTGTCGGGGTACACTCTTTTTTCTTAAGTAGACATGCTTTCCTATGTTCAATTGCATATTAAGAAGTCTATATCAATATCCCAATGAATAGATTATAATCTTGAGAAATCAAATAGTTTGAAATAATATCAAAAAATCAATATAACAAATGAAATAAATAAAAAAACCAGCTGAAAGTAGTAAAATACTAACTGGCTGACTATATGTTGGAAGCTGAGATACAGAGTGGTCACCCGAGATTGTACGACGGATAGTGACATCGGCAATCGAGGGATGACCTATTTGATCTGTTGTATGTTAACATGCTGCTAGGGGATCCATCGAAAAATCGACAACATTAGCAAAAGGAACTACACCTTGATGAGACTTTCTCTGACAAGTGGGGGAAAAGCTAGCCTTTGCGTCAATTAATTTGCACAAGTTTTAAGATCCAAAACATCTCACACATGTGTAAAAAAAGCTAGAGGGCTAAGACAACTAGAAGGAAGTAAGATTACATGATGTAGCATGGTTCACTAATCCTATTATTGGACCACCATCCATATCGCTTGAATATAGCATGTTCTCCTGTCTCCCATCAGCTGCACCCAGAGTCCATTGGTGCACGAGCCCCACACATCATAGATAGTATCACATATGGATCCAACTGATAGCCTTGAATATAATCTTGAGAAAAATTGGAACTTTCATCCTCTTAAAAACACAACAATTACGATAGTTCCATATTGGCCAAATTAAAGCGCATACCCCCATACAGACTTGAGCCTTTAGCCTAGAATGAATTCCCAGCCACCAGTCTCTGAGTATATTCGTAGTACTTATACTTGTAGGTGGTGGTAAATTATACGCTACAGGAACAGTATATTAGAGAAGTATGGCAAACATGTAACCTAGAAATAGATGCTAGATTGATTCATTGTTGAGATAGAAACAACATTTCGTGTACCTTGCTACCTACATTTGCATAGGTTATCTTTAGCCATGACAACTTCCCTATCTAAATATCACATAAAAAACCTTATCTTTAAATGAATTTGAGTTTCCTAGGGAAAACATGGCCATAATTGATGAGCCGGATACATTGTTTTGATGGTGGAAACACCCGGAACATGTAACCTCAAATGCAAGACACCTACTTCCTATGAGAGGTTATTGTCATCAACCGATTAACCAGATGTGGAAATGTCATCCACCTATCTCTAGCAAGGGCCTGCCAAAACTCAATATTCAGCAGAACCTCGCCTAAAACAGATGCAATGGAAACATCTTTCCGTTGAACGATATTGTGTATGTTTGGGTATTGTATGCTTAGAGACGAGTTCTCTAGCTACGTGTCTTCCTAAAATCTTGGGTTTAGGTCGTCGCCCACCGAGCAAGAGCTTGTAAGAGCATGGTTAATAGTATATCCAACTATCGGCTATATAGAGTTGCCAAGTCACATATAGCCAACCTAATAGCCAACAAGTATAATAGCTAGTTGCTAACAAGTACTACTTTATTAATGCATGGTCCACCTTACACTCCCACAATGGTTCCTGGAGCCCGTGCTACATCTGGCTGTTAATATACATACCACCTCTGTTCTCTCTCCCATTCTCACTCATCCAGCTCATCAAAAATATAATTGTTTAAGCCTTACAGCCTGCTGAATGTACCTTATTAGACTTTCTCAAATAAAAAAGACATTCTTAACTCTCACCAACTCTTTCTAGGTTGGTGAGTCCATGGGCTTTGTAGTTACCTAGGACATGGTCTTTGAGTGAATGCATTTATTGTGCAACAACTCTTACCAAACCCTCCTTCATTTATTAATTACCATGAGGCTAGAGCATACCTAGCAATCAATGAATGTGTGCATGTTCGCGATGATTTGATACTGTCGCTAGTGCATGGTGGCCTTTTTGACATAGCGTGAACAATGATCTGAGAGAGCATTGATTATGTGGTCAACGATTAATTAAGCACAAGGTTGTAAACCTAACTGCGGCGAACAGGTACGACATCACTGCTCAGGCGGGGTACATAACCCTCCTGTCACCGATTGCGCATAATGCCGCCACCATTAGTTTTTCATGGTGGTGGAGAGGCGAATTGTGTTGTTAAGTACGGGATGGAGGAGGGCGAGGATATGTGACAATGAGGTTGTGTGGGCGACGTATGTAGTAAGGGATTTGCAAGGCTGGGAGATCAAGGTCTTGTCATGAGCCTTGACTTTGGATAGGAAGGGAAGATCCATGTTATTATATTACTTAAAATCCATAGTTAAGATTTAACGTTGATAGCCACTATCCACAAAAACAACGATCGGATGTTTTGCTTTTTTGTGGGATTTTCTAGTATGTCTTTTTTCTGGTTAGCCCATCATATAATGTTATAATAATAGATATATTTTAGTAAAACTTTATAAATATCTACTTAAGATAAAATATATACACACTATATTTTGAAATAGAAGGATTATAGTATGGTTGTAGAAGAGAGAACACTGGGAAATGTTCTTCTTTGGCCCCAAATTTTTCTGGTACAGAAGTGGGAACACATTATTCATTGGCCCCACTACATCTCTGCACATGGCATGGAAATGATACATATGTTAGTAGTGTGTTGACTAAAGGCTGGCTGCTCCTCACACTATTGAGGAGTGGTCCATTGGCCCTTCAGTTGTGGCATCACAAGGTTCTCGTCGTGTAAACACCAATGTGGGCCTCATCGTGAGGTGAATTGTAATGCTAACATTCAGCCGAATTCCCATTAGTGGTCACCGACATGCCAATATCGTCTTTACAGATAGTGGATAAAACAGTGAGAACTATAACTAAATGCATTAGCACATACAAAACATAGAGAACTATACCTAAACACATGCAAGATTCAACAGGACTGCCTGAAGACATATTTGATGAGATTTTGTGATAATAACACGAAGAACAATTGTTCATACACTTCCTTGGAAAATGTGAAGCATCACTTCTTCTGAAGTATTTAAGATAATGGAAGGTTTTATTTCTCTAACCTCCTCATACTTCCCAGCAATTGCAGATGTAGGGATGAGGTCGTGGGGCCATGGCCCCCACAAACAATTTGAACAACTTTTTTAACTAGTGCATTCATATGTATATACAATACTTTATTAACTATTTATAATGTGTTTTGACAAAAAACTGCTACCCTCTGTAATGTTGCCCCCAGTTAGATAAATTCTAGATCCGCCACTGCTACCCAGGAAGTAAGAATTATTTATATCTTGCACCTTGTTGAAATGAAAGGAAGTTCAAACAACCTAGAACTTACTAGGGTTTTATAATGAACTAAATGACACTTCTGCTTTTATCGTTAAGCTAAATTGTCATTTCATCCCTAATAGGAATCAATTTCTAATACATTCCACTAATTTATCTTTTAGATGTATTCAATAAATTCAAGGACGGCGATGGGAGCTTCAACAAGGATATAACTAATGAACCAAGGGCACTATTAAGTTTATACAACGCAGCTTACCTTTCAATCCACGGTGAATCAGAACTTGATGAAGCCATTTCATTTGCAAGGCATCATCTTGAATCCATGGGGGACAATATTAAGTATCCTTTATTAGAGCAAGTCAAACGAAATCTGGAGATACCATATCCAAGGACATTGAAGAGAATAGATGCACCATATTACATTGCAGAGTATGGACAAGAGAAAACATGCAACCCTTCTCTGCTTGAGCTTGCAAAGCTCAACTTTAATCTTCTGCAGTGTGTTCACCAGAGGGAGCTCAAGGGTTTTTGTCGGTACGCGTTATACATGTAGCTTTATCATTGCTGGATCTCCAACTTAAATTATCAAGATATAAAAAAATTAACAATTTGAGGTTTTCTTCAGTTCACCCCCTTTACAAAACTTTGAAAAGGGTATTTTTGTACTTCCTAGGAGTCCATGTGGCACTAATAAAAAATGACGAGTAATCAGGCCCAAGCTCTATATCTTACTCGTTCCAAGATACACCCGGATTACCCGACACGTGGCTCCCAAACCGTGGGCGTTTTTTTCATCTATTTTTTATTTGTTTTTTGTTGCGGTTCCCTTTATGTATTTTCCTAGGAACCAGCTTTTGTCCAGTTTTTAGTGTCTTTTTCTGGGTTTTACCTTTCCTTTTCTTTTACCTTTACCTTTTCTCTTTTATCTTTTTCTTATTTTATTGATTTATATTATTTTTATGTTCTATTTTTTGCTTCTGTGAAAACTTTTAAATTATGTAAGCATTGTTTACAAATAGGCTTGAACACTTCTTTAAAGTACACGCACAATTTTAAATATGTGCACACCTTTAATATCACAAGAACCTCTTCTTTTAAAATGTGTGAAGACTTTCTAAAATTACATGATCATTTTTTAAAACATGTGAACTGCCTTTTTATACTATATGAACATCTTTCTGCATACACGCTTTTTAATTGCATGAGCATTTAAAAAAATTGTGAACACTTTTTTTGTATAGACAAACATATTTTTGGAATATATCGACACCTTTTAAAAGTACATGAACATATTTTTAAAATAAGCATTCATGTATCTCTAAAATATATTGTTCTATTTCGGCTAAATGAACAGAGAAAATAGAAGCAAAAATTAAAAAGTGAAGAAAACATGAAAGAGATAGAAAGAAACAGAGAACTTTTTAGTGCCATCTTGAACGTCAATGTCACGTGGACATGGGTACTACCGAGAGTGTCACACTGCAGAATTACATAGTTCTGCCCGGCCCATGTGTGTTGCAACACTTTCTCCATGGGCGCCCAGTCTAACCGCAACCCCGTTCTTGAGTTGCAGCACTTCCTCGGCGACTAAAGTAGCGGCAATGACTTTCATGGCAGGGACAATAACAAATCTGTAAACTTGCATGATTCTTAAGCTATGTTTGACGAGTACATGAACTTATTGTAGTTATGTAGCGTAGAACCCTCATTTTTTTGTTTGATTTGTGGGTGGGTGTGAGAGAAAAATAATAATAAAACCCTAGATTCGTAAAGCGGATGGGCCTAAAAGAGGGTTGTATATGTAACATGGGTTGCAAGAGGGTTGGGTACTTTTTCCATGACCATAATATCCTTTGTAATTAAATGGGTAAATCTTACTCCTGTTCAATTGCACCAAAAAAATAAAAGTTTGTAAAAAGGTGTACGAAGCAAATCTCTAACAACATCAAATTAACGTTGATTTTAGGTGGGGAAACGATCTCTATGAAGAGGTGGAACTAAGCTACTCTCGGAATCGTATAGTTGAATGCTACTTCTGGTCCTACACTGTGCACTTCGAGCAAGAGTATGGACATGCACGAATAATCCTTGCAAAGGTATTTGTGTTGACATCCATGTTAGATGACACTTTCGATATGCATGCTACCTTGGAAGAGGCTGAAAAGCTCACTGAAGCCATACAAAGGTTGGCACTAATTAATCTCCTTGTGGCAATCCTGCCCTATAATATCATACTTGCGTGCCGGCCTAAACTTTTTTTTAACTGGCTCTACATGCAGATGGGACGAGAGTGCTGTTTTTCTATTACCAGAGTACTTGAAAAAGTTCTATGTCAGGTTGATGAATACCTTCATAGAGATTGAGGATCAACTGAAACCCGATCATAAGTACCGTGTTTCTTATTGTAGGAAAGCGGTATATATCTATTCTACCCTAAATTCATCAGAATCTTATTAATTTAGCTCTTAATTAATCTAACAACAGTATCCACCTTGCAATGCATGCACGCAGATACAAAGTCTGTGTAGGTCTTACCAACAGGAATCTGAATGGTTTCATAACAGTTACATACCAAGCTTTGAAGATCACCTCAAGTGCTCGCTCATCTCTTCAGCTATTGCAATGCTATCTGTTGTTTTACTTGTTGGTATGGGTGACGAAGCTACAACAGAAGCATTTGAGTGGGCCATCGGTTGCACCGATGCTGTAATGGCTGGCAGTGTTGTGGCACGTTTGGTGAATGACATGACTTCATTTAAGGTAAATATATAGCTGTAGTACGCATATACACGCTTGGTTAGTAGCTATACACATGTCCCTTCACCACATCCAAATGTTGTTTAATTGCAACTTTAGCAAAATGGATCGAGTAACTAATTATATGCTTGTGTTCATACTTCACAGCATGGAAAGAACAAGAAGGATGTGGCCAGCTCTGTGGATAGCTATATCAACCAGTACCACGTTACGGGTGATGTAGCTTTTGCTGTGCTGGATAATATGGTTGAAGATGCATGGAAAACTACCAATCAGACACGATTTGACCGTCGTGCGATGCTCCCACTTGTAGAATGAGTCGCGAGAATGACCAAGAGCATGGTCTTCACGTATCATCACAAGAAGGACCGCTACACATTCAGCCGTCTGAACAAAGATAGGGTCAAGCAGCAGTTCGTCGACCCAATCCCCCTCTAGCGTCTGGGATGTTTATGCCCCTTGTTTATTTCTATTTCTATTTCTATTTCTATTATCCAATAAAATA
Organism: Triticum timopheevii; assembly: GCA_963921465.1. Taxonomy (NCBI): domain Eukaryota; kingdom Viridiplantae; phylum Streptophyta; class Magnoliopsida; order Poales; family Poaceae; genus Triticum; species Triticum timopheevii. The sequence goes on from OY997263.1 coordinate 2,692,220, forward strand.
AGCACATCTTGTGTTTTATGTATTTGAAATTTCAAACTCGGAGTGTAATTGCAAATTCCAAATAATCACACATGTACTTGTGCATGTTCTTGTAATATCTCTTCAAGTTTAGGGTATTGAACGAATTGAGTAAAATCTTGAGCCAGGACATTTTGAAAGGAAGCCGGTTAGCTTGTGCTATTTGTGATGTACAGTATCAAAGTTTAAATACTTCCAGTAGTATCATCATCACAACATCGTATTTACTAAGCTAATACCACTAGATAGACCCGGGGTTTTATACTACAAAGCTACATCATCCACAAGCGCTGCCATGGCAGCAGGCCCCCCAATCGACTTGTACATGGGCCGGACCTGAATGTTCATCACACTAAAGCCGACTACAAAGTACCAGCGAGGGGAGCAGCACACAAGGCATCCGGGCTTGAATCAGAAGTTCAGAATGGCACGGCACGGACCGGTACGGCAGGCCCTTGTATTCATACCCGCCCGCCGCTGCGCACGCGGATGGACATATTGTTTCCGCTGCCGCAGCACACGGCGGCCTGCACGTGTGGGGTGTTGGTCGGCATGACAATGTAGAGCGGCCTCACGGCGTTTTTTTTTCTCGAGTACGCATGAGAGTGCGTACTATGTTGAACATATAAACCCCGCTAGGCTACCCGCCTAGCGAGGGCACTTGCGAGCGCTAATGCTTCTGGGTCGTTCGATTTTTTTTACTGTAGTGCGATTTTACTTGGTGGCATTCGGTCAACCGTTGGTTGTTTTGCACATTTACAGCAACTCCACGAGATAATGACTAGTGGGACTGGTTAAGACTAGCCATAGTGGGAGTAACTTCAGCAGTAACTTCGAATCCAACTCAGCAAATTTGCTTATGTGGCAATGAGTTAATGAGGAGAGAGGTACTTGTAGTAACTTAGCTAGTTACTGTAACATCACATGTCCCAATGCAATATGAGTCTATAACTTAATAAATGAATCTTTGCATGTTATCACTCTTAAGTTACTACCCACTATGAAGGTAGTAACATAGTCTAGGGATATGTGTATGTTACTAATGTATGTTACTATCCATTGTGGCTAGTCTAAGAGGGTGCTTGGATACGTTTTAGTCCCATGATTAAAAGTAGTGGGACTAAAACTTGCTAGCCTCACCCATGCTTGGATCCAAATACTAAAGAGACTAAAATCAAATTATTGAGCATTTATTATCCTCCAAACCATCCAATCCAGAACTCGCATGTGTTAAAGTAGAGGAATTAAATGAGGAGAGAGAGGGCTAATACATATTTTAGTAGGTTTCCTATGACTAAAAGTTTTTAGCCTCAAGACTAGTCCTAGCCTCTCTTTAGTCAGGGGTGCTTGGAACTTTAGCCTCTAAAAGAGACTATTTTTAGTCAGACTAAAAATAGTCCCTTGGATTCAAGCACCCTCTAAGTGCAGGGTCCAGGCAATCAGGTGGGTTTGCGTGTGATTCTACGTACCAGAAATATGCAACCAGCGAGGTGTGCGGTGAAAACCTAGCCAATCCCTTCCGTTCTCAAGCCCCGCACCCCCTCCTCCCTCGAGCCACCAATCCCTCCGTCCTCGAGCCCCGCGTCCCCTCCTCCAATGCTCTCCACTACCACCGCGCCTCTCCCTCTCCCTCGGCCCCCTCCTCCCCCGCTCTCGAAATCCCAAGGCATGGTCGCTGTCACCTTGTTGGAAATATGCCCTAGAGGCAATAATAAAAGGATTATTATATTTCAATGTTCATGATAATTGTCTTTTGTTCATGCTATAACTGTATTATCCGGAAATCGTAATACACGTGTGAACACTTAGACCCAATGAGTCCCTAGTGAGCCTCTAGTTGACTAGCTCGTTATGATCAATAGATAGTCATGGTTTCCTGACTATGGACATAGGATGTCGTTGATAACGGGATCACATCATTAGGAGAATGATGTGATGGACAAGACCCAATCATAAGCATAGCATAAAAGATCGTATAGTTCGTTTGCTAGAAGCTTTGCCAATGTCAAGTATCTATTCCTTCGACCATGAGATCGTGTAACTCCCGGTTACCGTAGGAGTGCCTTGGGTGTATCAAACGTCACAACGTAACTGGGTGACTATAAAGGTGCATTACAGGTATCTCCGAAAGTATCTGTTGGGTTGACACGGATCGAGACTGGGATTTGTCACTCCGTATAACGGAGAGGTATCTCTGGGCCCACTCGGTAATGCATCATCATAATGAGCTCAATGTGACCAAGGTGATGGCCACGGGATCATGCATTACGGTACGAGTAAAGTGACTTGCCGGGTAACGAGACTGAACAAGGTATTGGGATACCGACGATCGAGTCTCGGGCAAGTAACGTACCGATTGACAAAGGGAATTGTATACAGGGTTTGATCGAATCCTCGACATCGTGGTTCAACCGATGAAATCATCGAGGAGCATGTGGGAGCCAACATGGATATCCAGACCCCGCTGTTGGTTATTGCCCGAGAGTCGTCTCGGTCATGTCTGCGTGTCTCCCGAACCCGTAGGGTCTACACACTTAAGGTTCGGTGACGCTAGGGTTAGTAGGAAGTCAAGTATGTGACTACCGAATGATGTTCGGAGTCCCGGATGAGATCCCGGACGTCACGAGGAGTTCCGGAATGGTCCGGAGGTAAAGATTTATATATGGGAAGTCCTGTTTCGGGCATCGGGACAAGTTTCGGGGTTATCGGTATTGTACCGGGACCACCGGAGGGGTCCCGGGGGCCCACCGGGTGGGGCCACCTGCCCCGGGGGGCCACATGGGCTGTAGGGGGTGCGCCTTGGCCTGCATGGGCCAAGGGCACCAGCCCCACATAGGCCCATGCGCCTAGGGTTCAAGGGGGCAAGAGTCCTAGGAGGGGAAGGCACCTCCTAGGTGCCTTGGGGGGGAGGGAAACCCCCCTTGGCCGCCGCCCCCCTAGGAGATTGGATCTCCTAGGGCCGGCCACCCCCCCCTTGGCCCTCCTATATATAGTGGGGGAGAGGAGGGACTTCAAAACCTTGAGTCCTTGGCCTTTGGTTGCCTCCTTCTCCCTCCCCAACACCTCTCCTCCTTCGTTGTGTGCTCGGCGAAGCCCTGTCGGAGTACTGCTTCTCCACCATCACCACGCCGTCGTGCTGCCGGTGGAGCTGTCTTCCTCAACCTCTCCTTCCCCCTTGCTGGATCAAGAAGGAGGAGACGTCGCTCGTCCCGTACGTGTGTTGAACACGGAGGTGCTGTCCGTTCAGCACTTGGCATCGGTGATCTGAATCACGTTCGAGTACGACTCCATCATCACCTTGCAAGCTTCCGCACGCGATCTACAAGTGGTATGTAGATGCAAGCTCTCTCCCATGACTCGTTGCTTAGATGAACTCATAGATGGATCTTGGTGAAGCCGTAGGAAAAATTTTAATTTTCTGCAACGTTCCCCAACAGTGGCATCATGAGCTAGGTCTATGCGTAGTTCTCTAATGCACGAGTAGAACACAATTTGTTGTGGGCGTTGATCTTGTCATCTTACTTGCCTCTACTAGTCTTTTCTTGCTCAACGGTATTGTGGGATGAAGCGGCCCGGACCAACCTTACACGTACGCTTACGTGAGACCGGTTCCACCGACTGACATGCACTAGTTGCATAAGGTGGCTGGCGGGTGTCTGTCTCTCCCACTTTAGTTGGAGCGGAATCGATGAACAAGGCCCTTATGAAGGGTAAATAGAAGTTGACAAAATCACGTTGTGGTGATTCGTAGGTAAGAAAACGTTCTTGCTAGAACCCAATCGCAGCCACGTAAAAGATGCAACAACAACTAGAGAACGTCTAACTTGTTTTTGCAGCGATTGATCATGTGATGTGATATGGCCAGAAGTTGTGATGAATGTTGAATTGTGATGTATGAGATCATGTTCTTGTAATAGGATTCACGACTTGCATGTCGATGAGTATGACAACCGGCAGGAGCCATAGGAGTTGTCTTTATTTTTTTGTATGACCTGCGTGTCATTGAAGAACGCCATGTAAACTACTTTACTTCATTACTAAACGCGTTAGTCATAGAAGTAGAAGTAGTCGTTGGCGTGACAACTTCATGAAGACACGATGATGGAGATCATGATGATGGAGATCATGGTGTCAAGCCGGTGACAAGATGATCATGGAGCCCCGAAGATGGAGATCAATGGAGCTTGATGATATTGGCCATATCATGTCACAACCATATAATTGCATGTGATGTTTATTATGTTTATGCATCTTGTTTACTTAGGACGACGGTAGTAAATAAGATGATCCCTTACAAAATTTCAAGAAGTGTTCTCCCCTAATTGTGCACCGTTGCTACAGTTCGTCGTTTCTAAGCACCACGTGATGATCGGGTGTGATGGATCCTTACGTTCACATACAACGGGTGTAAGACAGTTTTACACAGCGAAAACACTTAGGGTTAACTTGACGAGCCTAGCATGTGCAGACATGGCCTCGGAACACGGAGACCGAAAGGTCGAACACGAGTCGTATGGAAGATACGATCAACATAAAGATGTTCACCGACGATGACTAGTCCGTCTCACGTGATGATCGGACACGGGCTAGTCGACTCGGATCGTGTAACACTTAGATGACTAGAGGGATGTCTAATCTAAGTGGGAGTTCATAATTTTGATTAAGAACTTTATTATCATGAACTTAGTCTAAAACCTTTGCAAATATGTATTGTAGATCAATGGCCAACGCTCATGTCAACATGAACTTCAACGCGTTCCTAGAGAAAACCAAGCTGAAAGATGATGGCAGCAACTATACGGACTGGGTCCGAAACCTGAGGATCATCCTCATAGCTGCCAGGAAGCAATATGTCCTAGAAGGACCGCTAGGTGCCGCTCCCGTCCCAGAGAACCAAGACGTTATGAACGCTTGGCAAACTCGTGCTGATGATTACTCCCTCGTTCAGTGCGGCATGCTTTACAGCTTAGAACCGGGGCTCCAAAAGCGTTTTGAGCATCACGGAGCATATGAGATGTTCGAAGAGCTGAAACTAGTTTTCCAAGCTCATGCCCGGGTCGAGAGATATGATGTCTCCGACAAGTTCTACAGTTGTAAGATGGAGGAGAACAGTTCTGTCAGTGAACACATCCTGAAGATGTCTGGGTTGCACGCACGTATGACCCAGTTGAACATTAACCTCCCAGATGAGGCGGTCATTGACAGAATCCTCCAGTCGCTCCCACCAAGCTACAAGAGCTTTGTGATGAACTACAACATGCAGGGGATGGTAAAGACCATTCCTGAAGTGTTCTCGATGCTGAAGTCAGCAGAGGCTGAAATCAAGAAAGAACATCAAGTGTTGATGGTCAATAAGACCACTAAGTTCAAGAAGGGCAAGGGTAAGAAGAACTTCAAGAAGGACGGCAAAGATGTTGCCGCGCCCGGTAAGCCTGTTGCCGGGAAGAAGTCAAAGAATGGACCCAAGCCTGAGACTGAGTGCTTTTATTGCAAGGGGAAGGGGCACTGGAAGCGGAACTGCCCCAAATACTTAGCGGATAAGAAGGCCGGCAACACCAAAGGTATATTTGATATACATGTAATTGATGTGTACCTTACCAGTACTCGAAGTAACTCCTGGGTATTTGATACCGGTGCCGTTGCTCACATATGTAACTCACAGCAGGAGCTGCGGAATAAACGGAGACTGGCGAAGGACGAGGTGACGATGCGCGTCGGGAATGGCTCCAGGGTCGATGTGATCGCCGTCGGCACGCTGCCTCTACATTTACCTACGGGATTAGTTTTAAACCTCAATAATTGTTATTTAGTGCCAAGTTTGAGCATGAACATTGTATCTGGATCTCGTTTAATACGAGATGGCTACTCATTTAAGTCTGAGAATAATGGTTGTTCGATTTATATGAGAGATATGTTTTATGGTCATGCTCCGATGGTCAATGGTTTATTCTTGATGAATCTCGAGCGTAATATTACACATGTTCATAGTGTGGATGCCAAAAGATGTAAAGTTGATAACGATAGTCCCACATACTTGTGGCACTGCCGCCTTGGTCACATTGGTGTCAAGCGCATGAAGAAGCTCCATGCTGATGGACTTTTAGAGTCTCTTGATTATGAATCATTTGACACATGCGAACCTTGCCTCTTAGGCAAAATGACCAAGACTCCGTTCTCCGGAACAATGGAGCGAGCAACCAACTTGTTGGAAATCATACATACCGATGTGTGCGGTCCAATGAGCGTTGAGGCTCGCGGAGGATATCGTTATGTTCTCACTCTCACTGACGACTTGAGTAGATATGGGTATGTCTACTTAATGAAACACAAGTCTGAGACCTTTGAAAAGTTCAAGGAATTTCAGAGTGAGGTAGAGAATCAACATGACCGTAAGATAAAGTTCCTACGATCAGATCGTGGGGGCGAATACTTAAGTCACGAATTTGGTACACACTTAAGAAAATGTGGAATCGTTTCACAACTCACGCCGCCTGGAACACCTCAGCGAAACGGTGTGTCCGAACGTCGTAATCGCACTCTATTGGATATGGTGCGGTCTATGATGTCTCTTACCGATTTACCGCTATCATTTTGGGGATACGCTCTAGAGACAGCTACATTCACTTTAAATAGGGCACCGTCTAAATCCGTTGAGACGACACCGTATGAATTATGGTTTGGGAAGAAACCTAAGCTGTCGTTTCTAAAAGTTTGGGGATGCGATGCTTATGTCAAGAAACTTCAACCTGAAAAGCTCGAACCCAAGTCGGAAAAATGCGTATTCATAGGATACCCTAAGGAAACTGTCGGGTATACCTTCTACTTAAGATCCGAAGGCAAGATCTTTGTTGCCAAGAACGGATGCTTTCTGGAGAAAGAGTTTCTCTCGAAAGAAGTAAGTGGGAGGAAAGTAGAACTCGATGAAGTACTACCTCTCGAACGGGAAAGTGGTGCAGCGCAGGAAACCATTCCTGTAATGCCCACACCAACTGAAGAGGAAAATGTTGATGATGATCAAGGTACTTCAGATCTAGTTGCTACTGAATTTCGAAGGTCCACAAGGACACGTTCTGCACCAGAGTGGTACGGCAACCCTGTCATGGAAATCATGTTGCTGGACAACAATGAACCTTCGAACTATGAAGAAGCAATGGCGGGCCCGGATTCCAACAAATGGCTTGAGGCCATGAAATCCGAGATAGGATCCATGTATAAAAACAAAGTATGGACTTTGACAGACTTGCCCGATGATCGGCGAGCGATAGAAAATAAATGGATTTTTAAGAAGAAGACGGACGCGGATGGTAATGTTACCATCTATAAAGCTCGACTTGTCGCTAAGGGTTATCGACAAGTTCAAGGGATTGACTACGACGAGACATTCTCTCCCGTGGCGAAGCTTAAGTCCGTCCGAATCATGTTAGCAATTGCCGCATACTATGATTATGAGATATGGCAGATGGACGTCAAAACGGCATTCCTTAATGGACATCTTAAGGAAGAGCTGTATATGATGCAGCCGGAAGGTTTTGTCGTTCCTCAGAACGCTAACAAAGTATGCAAGCTCCAGCGATCCATTTATGGACTGGTGCAAGCATCTCGGAGTTGGAACATTCGCTTTGATGAGATGATCAAAGCGTTTGGGTTTACGCAGACTTATGGAGAAGCCTGCGTTTACAAGAAAGTGAGTGGGAGCTCTGTAGCATTTCTCCTATTATATGTAGATGACATACTCTTGATGGGAAATGATACGAAACTCCTGGACAGCATTAAGGCCTACTTGAACAAGTGTTTTTCAATGAAGGACCTTGGAGAAGCTGCTTATATATTAGGCATCAAGATCTATAGAGATAGATCGAGACGCCTCATAGGTCTTTCACAAAGCACATACCTTGATAAGATTTTGAAGAGGTTCAAAATGGATCAGTCCAAGAAGGGGTTCTTGCCTATGTTACAAGGTGTGAGATTGAGCTTGGCTCAGTCACCGACCACGGCAAAAGATAAAGAAGAGATGAGTGTCATCCCCTATGCTTCAGCCATAGGATCTATTATGTATGCCATGCTGTGTACCAGACCCGATGTAAACCTTGCCGTAAGTTTGGTTGCAAGATACCAAAGTAACCCCGGCAAGGAACACTGGACAGCGGTCAAGAATATCCTGAAGTACCTGAAAAGGACAAAGGACATGTTTCTCGTTTATGGAGGAGATGAAGAGCTCGTCGTAAAGGGTTACGTCGACGCTAGCTTCGACTCAGATCTGGATGACTCTAAGTCACAAACCGGATACGTGTATATGTTGAATGGTGGAGCAGTAAGCTGGTGCAGCTGCAAGCAGAGCGTCGTGGCGGGATCTACATGTGAAGCGGAGTACATGGCAGCCTCGGAGGCAGCGCATGAAGCGATTTGGATGAAGGAGTTCATCACCGACCTAGGAGTCATACCCAATGCGTCGGGGCCGATCAAACTCTTCTGTGACAACACTGGAGCTATTGCCCTTGCCAAGGAGCCCAGGTTTCACAAGAAGACCAGGCACATCAAGCGTCGTTTCAACTCCATCCGTGAAAATGTTCAAGATGGAGACATAGAGATTTGCAAAGTGCACACGGATCTGAATGTCGCAGATCCGTTGACTAAACCTCTCTCGCGTGCAAAACATGATCAACACCAGAACTCTATGGGTGTTCGATTCATCACAATGTAACTAGATTGGTGACTCTAGTGCAAGTGGGAGACTGTTGGAAATATGCCCTAGAGGCAATAATAAAAGGATTATTATATTTCAATGTTCATGATAATTGTCTTTTGTTCATGCTATAACTGTATTATCCGGAAATCGTAATACACGTGTGAACACTTAGACCCAATGAGTCCCTAGTGAGCCTCTAGTTGACTAGCTCGTTATGATCAATAGATAGTCATGGTTTCCTGACTATGGACATAGGATGTCGTTGATAACGGGATCACATCATTAGGAGAATGATGTGATGGACAAGACCCAATCATAAGCATAGCATAAAAGATCGTATAGTTCGTTTGCTAGAAGCTTTGCCAATGTCAAGTATCTATTCCTTCGACCATGAGATCGTGTAACTCCCGGTTACCGTAGGAGTGCCTTGGGTGTATCAAACGTCACAACGTAACTGGGTGACTATAAAGGTGCATTACAGGTATCTCCGAAAGTATCTGTTGGGTTGACACGGATCGAGACTGGGATTTGTCACTCCGTATAACGGAGAGGTATCTCTGGGCCCACTCGGTAATGCATCATCATAATGAGCTCAATGTGACCAAGGTGATGGCCACGGGATCATGCATTACGGTACGAGTAAAGTGACTTGCCGGGTAACGAGACTGAACAAGGTATTGGGATACCGACGATCGAGTCTCGGGCAAGTAACGTACCGATTGACAAAGGGAATTGTATACAGGGTTTGATCGAATCCTCGACATCGTGGTTCAACCGATGAAATCATCGAGGAGCATGTGGGAGCCAACATGGATATCCAGACCCCGCTGTTGGTTATTGCCCGAGAGTCGTCTCGGTCATGTCTGCGTGTCTCCCGAACCCGTAGGGTCTACACACTTAAGGTTCGGTGACGCTAGGGTTAGTAGGAAGTCAAGTATGTGACTACCGAATGATGTTCGGAGTCCCGGATGAGATCCCGGACGTCACGAGGAGTTCCGGAATGGTCCGGAGGTAAAGATTTATATATGGGAAGTCCTGTTTCGGGCATCGGGACAAGTTTCGGGGTTATCGGTATTGTACCGGGACCACCGGAGGGGTCCCGGGGGCCCACCGGGTGGGGCCACCTGCCCCGGGGGGCCACATGGGCTGTAGGGGGTGCGCCTTGGCCTGCATGGGCCAAGGGCACCAGCCCCACATAGGCCCATGCGCCTAGGGTTCAAGGGGGCAAGAGTCCTAGGAGGGGAAGGCACCTCCTAGGTGCCTTGGGGGGGAGGGAAACCCCCCTTGGCCGCCGCCCCCCTAGGAGATTGGATCTCCTAGGGCCGGCCACCCCCCCCTTGGCCCTCCTATATATAGTGGGGGAGAGGAGGGACTTCAAAACCTTGAGTCCTTGGCCTTTGGTTGCCTCCTTCTCCCTCCCCAACACCTCTCCTCCTTCGTTGTGTGCTCGGCGAAGCCCTGTCGGAGTACTGCTTCTCCACCATCACCATGCCGTCGTGCTGCCGGTGGAGCTGTCTTCCTCAACCTCTCCTTCCCCCTTGCTGGATCAAGAAGGAGGAGACGTCGCTCGTCCCGTACGTGTGTTGAACACGGAGGTGCTGTCCGTTCAGCACTTGGCATCGGTGATCTGAATCACGTTCGAGTACGACTCCATCATCACCTTGCAAGCTTCCGCACGCGATCTACAAGTGGTATGTAGATGCAAGCTCTCTCCCATGACTCGTTGCTTAGATGAACTCATAGATGGATCTTGGTGAAGCCGTAGGAAAAATTTTAATTTTCTGCAACGTTCCCCAACACACCTCTCCTATCTCTCTCCCCGCACCCACCGCGCCTCTTTCTTCTGTGCTGCTGGGAGTTGTTGTTCCAGATCCGGCGCAGGTCGCCGCCATGTGAGAGCAGGGGGATATGGTGTTCATGATGGGCATGGAGGAGCACAGCAGGACGGTGATGGGGGGAGGGAGCAGCGAAGCCAGGGCTCTAGGCGGTGCTCGCGTCACGCTAGCCATCACTTCCGACATCGTCACCAATCTAGGTTGCCCATCTGCAGCCTCCCCATCTTCCTCCCCCAGTTTTTACCTCAGTTGTATGATGATTCTGATTCAGTTTCTTAATTTATGATTTTCCAGATTTGAGATAGAAAAGAAGAACAAGGTGAATCCTCTTTCTCACACAGCCATGTTTGTCCCCACGTTTTAGTTTTGATGTTATGGTTTATTGTATCCATGTTTGTATTCAACTTCCTTGAACAGTCTATTTTCTTGCACTAGAATCATCCAATGGGGATTCCAGTTTCTCTATTTATGGTTTTCCATATGTGAGACAGACTAGAAGAGAAAGAAATCTTGTGGAAGAGTTTGATAAAGAAAAAGGTGAATCCTATTTCTCACATAGCCGCCTTTGTTCCCGCATTTTAGTTTTGATGTTATGGTTTATTGTTTCATGTTTGTATTAAACTTCTTTGAACCATCTATTTTCTTGCACTAGAATATTGCAATGGGGAATTTATTGCAGGCCTAATTGTCCTTTAGATGATTTTGTAACCTTTAGTTCATTTTAGGTAATTTATTACAAGGCTTGTTCGTTGGACGGTCTCTAAAGTAAAATTAGGAGAACAGTAGAGCATACTCTCTATGTTTTGCAAATCAAAACTGTATTGAAGCTTGCTCTATATATGTAAAAGTGAGAGCTGCCCATGATTAATTATTTTCAAGTTGATAGTCTACCGGAGTTTGAATTTGCTTAGCAGTTTAGACCCACTTTGGGGAAAATGAATGAAAGGAAGAATTTAATATCTGTTTTTGCTTGTAGGAACTTTTCTAAGCTTTTGCATGCTCCGTCTACATCACAAGCGGTCTTCGGATTGCGCCGAGTGCATCACAAAGGCGTAGGAGGAAAATGGAAGAATCAGCCAAAATCTGACAAGATGCAAAGGCACATATCGAGTATGTACCACAGTCAAAGGGATCCAGTTCAGTTATTGAGATTTCTTTGCATCCAAATTACTTATCAAATGGTTTTTAATGAGTTGGAGGAGGCCTTGGTTCTAACATTTGAAAAAAAAAATCTCTAGGTGTGGGCATACGTCAAGCTATCGCTTGAGGCCGCCATCATGCTCTGCTGCAAAATTTTGTATCTCTTCATGATCACTGTCCTCACTAGCATTGTCCAGGATCCGCAGATTGATTGTCAACTCGCTTGACATCTGGTACTTAGTGGCTTACTTTTACTACTTAAATAATACTGAATTTTGGTCATGTTGCTTCTATTTTATCCTGTTGGCGACAGATTGGATTGTTTATTTTATCTGAGAGCATTATTATTCCCCACTCATTAGTTGGATGGCTTTTAGGACTTGTTAATCTCTCTCTTTCTTCTAACTGACTAGCTGATCTTCATTTACCCATAAAGGGAAGAGGGCAGTAATAGATATAAAAAAGAACGAGAAGAAAGCAACATTGAGTTTTCTTTTCTTTAGCTGTAGGTAAAATTCGCTGTTCAGTTCAAGATAAACCAGTTTATAGGTGTTCACTTGTATAATCTTAGAAGCTTGGTTCAAATAAACTTGTTTGCCTTTTCCAAATTAAGCTGGTTGTGGTGGGACAGTATACTCCCATGCGTCCACTAGCAGCTATAGCTCCCAAACATGATTTGCGTCGTCTCAATTTGGAGTGGACTTGTTCGTTAGTACAGCTAGCTAGCATATATTGGATAATATGGATCAGCACTGTACTCTTGGTTGTTAATTTAGCTACCAAATTTGTTCTATATAGAAGTTTACAAAGCTGCATGCCATCAAGATTGTAGCCAATTAATACGCATGCATCTATATGGCTCTCTTCAGCCGGTTCTTTTATTGTCTTGCAACATGACATTCTGTTGCATTTTAGTCTTGCATGCCTGCTCCTTATTTGCTTTGTCAATGTTCGTGTGTGCCCAACTCAGTTGTTGCTGCTTTTATGTATGTGCTTTCTTATGTGCAGATAAACTCCTACTTTAATATGTGCACTTCCAGGTTTGACGCAGTACTTGCTGTCGTTGGTTTAGTATGTGTTCTTCATAATGTAATTGGCTATTTTGGTGCTAGGCAATGCATGCAAGTTAGTACACTACACAATAAAATTAACCTTCGGTTCCAGGGTCCAATAGGTCTTCTGTTTGTTGCTTAGTTGTACTATTGCTCATTGCTACATGCAAGCCCATTGTCAGGTTAGTTAATTGTTTTGTTGCTCACTCATGCATGCAAGTTAATTAACTATCCAGTAAAATTAACCTCTGCTTTCAGGGTCGGGTAGGGCAGGTTCCTTTTCAGGTTCATTAGCTATTTTGTTGTCCACTGATGCATGCAGGTTAATTAGCTATCTAATAAATTTAAGATGTGGTTTTCCTGTTTGGTAGGTCTTTTGTTTGCTTCCTTATACCACTATTCTTTTTGTTCGGTTGCTCGCTAATGCACGCGGTTAATTGATTGGTCGTTCTTGTTGCTCGTCGATGCATGCAAGTTAATTGGTCATCCAATAGAAAGAATCTTATGCTCTCAGGTCCAGTAGGTCTTTTATTTTCTGCTCAGTTTGCAGTCTAACACTCTACTTGTTATCACAGAAAAGGAGGTGGAATCTGACATTATCCATGTTAGTGCCAATAGATGTAAGGACGCAAAGAAACAAATGATTTCAGGAACCAGATATAGTAGGGAAATCAACAAAGAAGGTAAATTTACACAAAGAAAAAGAATATTGTTTATTACTTTATTTTGTCCTACTGATTTATCCTTTTAAACCATCTTTGTTCATCACCTAAATATGCACGGAAGTTGCTCGTTACAATCAATAGGTATCCGTGGTCACTGATGAGGCAAGTGGCCAAGGTGAGATTTGGAAGGACGGTGCCACAAATGAACTTAGTTGACAAGCTCATAGGTAAAAAAATGTGATTTGACGTGTTTTCCAATTTCTGTGGCTTTCCTTGTTAAATTTCTGAAAAGAAATTAAGAAAATCATACTGAATGTGGACCTTCATTTCATCTGCATTTATAGCAATGACAGTATTAAATTTCTTTTGTCATGAGTTCTCACTCATCAGAAATTAGTAGTATACCCTCCAACCAACACACAAAGAGTTATATGTCCCTTCGGTTGGTTGTCTTATCTTTCTCTGTTGTAGAATAGGAATGATATATGTGCATCTATTTTTCGCTGCATCGTATTTTCACTACCAGTCACTCAGTAAGGTCTTAACTTCTCCAATGATTTGCATTATTGGATCCAGAGATGTATCGACATCTTCTGTTCTTGAAGGTCTGAATCTATTTACATTTGTCCGAAGAACAAAATGGTTGTTAACAAGTTTAGTACCTCAAGATCTTTCTCAATGTTGCTTGTGCTTGAGCTGCTATTCTGAAACATAGCTGTTGAGGTGCTTATCTTTTAGTTTGAATTTTGTTAATAAGGTCTGAAGGAGTAGGGCATTTTGGAGACCGAGCTCCATGGAGCCCTTTATTTTGGAAAATTCAAATTCATAAATTTCAGTTTCAAAAAATTCTGAAAACATGCACATGTATGCAAGGATGTAAAGTGTATGTGTGAAAAATCTCAGTATGAAATAGCTTGAATTGCGAGCTGCACAAAAAAAAATCATAGAATTTGAAGATGAATAGTACATATGCTAAAAAGCCCCAGAATTTTCTTTTTTCTGTAGCTCACATTTTAATTTGTTTCGACCTGATAATTTGCACACATCTACATTATGTATCTAGGTATAAGTGTGTTTATTTTCAGGATTTTTTGAAACTGAAAAGTTTGAATTTTGAAGTTATCGAATAAAGGCCTCCATGGAGCTCGGTCTCTGTTTGGCATTTTCCGGTCTGAAGCTATCATAACTGTACTATTTTAAGATGACTACAAATTGCCGGAATTAATATATGTCACAACCCGCTGATCATGAACAGCAAGCAACTCCTACCCATGTCCTAAACATGGATATTGCAAAGAAAGGTACAACATGGTAATCAACACGGACAACAAGATAGTATAATCCTTCAACATAAGTAAAACATAAGATAGGGAATTCATGATGCTTGCCTTCCTGGTCAATGTCCTGATGAAGCTGTGCATCGAACTCGTAATACCCCTCATTGGCGGACTCTATTGAAACGATGAAGAAACCCTAGAAAAGAACCAAACGAAGGAAAATCAATATTCATGAATTTCCAGAATGTGTATAGTGCATGAATTGTATGCGATGTCATCCAGAAAGTTGAAAATGAAGCTACTGAAATTGGGAAAAACATTTTCTTAGAGTCCTAGAATGCAAGTTATGAATTTTTAAAGATTTAAAGACATTTTGTTAAAGTGCATCTTCCTTTATTTCTAAGCAACAATACTGACTAAGCTTATATATGTATGTTCCTTAGAAAGAGGATATGGAGTAGTACGAGACAGGGGATCCGGGAGCAACCAACATATATAAGCTTAGTACTACTCCAAACCAAACTAGAATGATTTTGTTATGGATTTTACAAGTTCAACTCTGAGATCTTACACTGATACCCTGTGTACTACGAGTTGACAAATCATGCATCACACCTTGTTTAGAATGTGTTTTTTGTCAAAATAACTTTTTCAGCTGATAATGCTATATTAGTTCTTCAAAGATGACAAAAAGTAAAAACATAGATGTTCTTTTGAGTATTAACAATCAAGCTCTTTCATACTATGTGGTTTATAGTTTCATTCTCATCTCTTTTATTTTTGATTAATTAAGCGAGGTGTATTCTCCGGCTTCTTTAATGAAGGCCAATTTATTCTCATCTAATATTATGTATGTATATGTGTGCTCTCAGTGATGGATAGTTTGGTGATATCGTGCCTGTATCCAGATGATGCACTCTCATATTAGCTGCAATCAGATTTTTTAACTGTGCATATAATCTCTGACAGATCTGCAATCACCAAGGTACTCACAGAAATATCTATCTACGTACTATCTAACTGATCATGCTGGAGTGGAGCTGCTGCTTTCATACTTTAGCTTATTTACATACTTTCTTATTCAAAGGTTCGTTGTTTGTTTTATCTTTCTTTTTTTGTGAATCGCTGTTTGTTTTATCTGCTACTTTGTCTTTCTAAACTGGTGATGATCAACGCTGAAAATACTTTACGAGTCTGTATACATATTGCAAGTCAACGGGTTGAGCACTTTTATGTGTTTTTCCTGATAAATCAAATGTTAAAATGAAAACTTTTATGCACAGGGAAGTCTAGCCTTTGTCTGACAGTGTGACGAGCAAGTAAATTAAACAATGTTGAATATGACCATGTTTTTTCATAGCAAATCAATCTCTCTTTCTATGATCTACAGGCAGGTCATGGCTAACATCATCAAGCATCAACAGCAAGCAACAAGCAGCAAAGAAGGGACAGGAGCAAAGCAGCCAGCAGCAAAGAAGGGACATGAGCAAAGCAGCCAGTGGCAGCAAACAACAAACAACATCAGCAACATGCAGAGGCAATTTCTCACCATGCTCTAAGTGGCAAGGTCGGACGGAGCAGAGCAACGAGCTCCGGACAGCGACAATGGCGGTCAACGTCAGGGAAGAAGTATGAGGGACCCGTCAGGGAAGAAGTAGGAGGGACCCGTGGCTTCGAGTCCATGGTCCAGAGGAGATACGGACAACACGGAGCCTGTCATGGTCCCTGGAGCTGTTCGGTGAGGAGGATGACTGCGGTGCCGCAGTGGCGGCCGACGCAACCGACAAAGACGGCCTTGGTCCAAGAGGCTGCTGCACATCGGTGCCCAGAATCACCATTAAAGGAACGGCAGGAGTAACAATGGAGCTAGGGGAACTACCTAGGAGCAAGAACGCACCGGAAAACAAGGTGGTTCACGGCGGTGTCCAGCGGGTGTGCATGTCGGAGCCGGAGGCATGGACATCGATCCGGATTGAGGGCTAGCATATCCCGCCGATTCCTGCGGCTGGTGTTGCAACGGCGACCTGCGCCCCCAGTGAGCTGGACGAGAAAGGGCTTCCAGGAGAAGAGGAAATGAAGTGAGGGTACTGGGCTGGAGTAAGAGATAAGGTGAAGGAGCATGGGTTCACGGGCGCGTGTGGCGTGTCCCTGCAAGATGGTGATAAGGCGATTTTGTCCTGACCTGGAAGGCCCACTGCTAAGTGGCAAGGGCTGGAAGAAAATAAAAACAAATGAAATTGGCTGGAATATCTCTTCCTCCTTTACTCCTTCATAAGCTTCTCAGGATTACCATGCTCTAAATTTTTAGAATATCTACTTATATAATATAACTATGAAATTTAAGTATATATGCAGTATGCATAGATCTTATTATTTCACATGTTTTTATGATGAAAACACATCTAGAGAAAGGTTCTAATGTAATGAACTGCATTTATTTATGATAGCTCTTCCATCCTAATAAGATCAGAAGAATTTGTCCTTGCTTTGTTACTTTTCACACTGTTATGTTTAACGTTGTTGTCCAAATGGATGTGCCTTATTGTCCAAATTTCACTTTTCACTAAGATTCATAAATCTGATTAATGAACAAGGTTACAAAGAAAGTAGCTCCACATTTATCGAGTTGTTGAACCATGCAATTCATGTTATGCACAGGTTTTAAAAAATGGTCTGGGTGAAAAGTGTTGTTCTATAAATAGCTTTATGCCATTTTTTAGCTTTTCCTGATTTTATTATGGCTTTTATTAAAATTTGTTTTAGTTGACTCGACCTTCTATTCATCAGCAACCATCTATCTATCATCAATCCGTACTTATTTTCATATGTTTCCTTCTGTGTCTACATATTTTAATGCACACTCTTTCAATAGTTGGCTTGCTCTCGGCCTTTGCACCATGGGCGCAACGGGTCATCTAGTATTATAGAAGGAGATGGGGTAGAAGAGCCCCTCCACCGAACAAGTTACAAATTACAACTTAAAGTTTGAGCAGCAGGCTCCCTCTCAATCCACTCCACTCAACGTTGATTTACACTGCGATTACTCTGACCTACGCGCCCACTCTGCCAGCTTCCCAAGGAAAGTACACGTGTCTCCCCGAAGCATACCTGCCTTCCTCCACGCCATGCTCTCCATCTGTATGTTGCTAATCACTGCGCGTATGGAAGGCGAAACGCCATCAAAGACAATGGCATTGTGATGTTTCCAAAGCATCCATAGCACGAGTGTTGAGGCTGTTCTAGTGTCCTTGCACTCCCTCCCGGATCCACCTATCTTTGCACACCATTGGCTTATGTTGTCCCCTGCCGTTGGCGCCCAGCTTAGTTTATTGGCGGCAGCCGAGACGATGGTCCAGACCTCAGTGGCGAATACACAATGAAGCAGTAAGTGGCTGATGCTTTCCTCCTCCTGATCGCAGAAAGGGCAACGCTCCGGGTGATCCAGGCCACGCCGGGCAAGCCGGTCCGTCGTCCAGCACCTGTTTTGGAGTGCCAGCCACGCGAAGAAGCGACAGCGGAGCGGAGCCCTCGATCGCCAGGTGAAGTCAGCCGTAGGGATCACTTCTCGGCCCCAGAATTTTGCCGCGTACGCAGACCTCGTCGAGAAGCAGCCATCTTTCTCCCATGACCACGAGAATGAATCACTTGCGTTGGGGTTTAGTGTGGTTTGGCCAGCTTCGGCCCATAGGCTTAGGTATTCCGGTAGCATTTCGGTAGTCATTTCCGGCCCAAAGCTATCTGCCCATCTGCCATCTGCCAGTGCGTCCCGAACTGATAATTTTGAGCACACCCTTGTATTAATTCGCGCATAGAGGCAGGGGGCGATTTCCTGCACCCGGCGCCCGTGAAGCCACTTATCCTCCCAGAACACGGCATCTTTGCCGTTCCCCAGGGTGCAACTGGTGGCCGCTTTCATGAGTTGTTTCGACTCATCAGGCACCCTAATCTCGAATTCTGCCCACGGCCTCGTCTGGTCCGTCTTCTGGAGCCATGGCCATCTGGCCTGAATTGCACAGTTGAGCCACCTTAGGTTAGGGATCCCAAGGTCGCCCGCCCACTTTGGGGTACAGACCTTGTCCCACGTCACCATGCATTTGCTAGCCGCGGCTTCCGAGCTAGCACACCAGAGAAAGCTCTTGCAAATTTTGTTCATGGGGGCAATGGTCTTCCGTGGCAGGTCGATCGCTCGCATGGCATGTAGTGGGATGGCGCAAAGGACCGCCTGAACCAGGATGAGGCGCCCGCACTTGGGCATGGTGGCAGCTTTCCATCACGGTAGCGCCCGTGCCAGTTGGTCCACCAAGTCAGCAAGTTGGGCCACCGTTTGCTTGCGCAGGGTGAGAGGCAAGCCGAGGTATTTGCACGGAAAGTAGCCTTGCTTGCAGCCCAGGGTCTATCCCACTGTCTACACCTCTCCGGCCGAGCAGCGTATTGGGTAGGCTGCGTTCTTATTCATGTTTACCCGGAGGCCGGAAGCCTCACCGAACAGATGGAGTAGGGCTGCGCATGCTGCAAGGTCCGAAGCATTGGGTTTGGTGAAGATCATGACATCGTTCGCAAAAAAATGATAGATGTTGCTGCAAACCCGAGCTCGCTAGAGGCACCAGGACCCCCCTTTGCATCGCGAGGTCAAACATCTTTTGCAACGGCTCCATGATCAATATGAAGAGCATGGGCGAGAGCGATTCGCCTTGCCGAAGCCCCACGCGATTGAAGATCGGCATTCCCAGGGTCCCATTCACTAGGATCCTTGTAGAAGAATTGGCTAGCAGGCCGCAGATCCAGGAGAGCCACCGGTGACCAAAACCCATGCTACGCAGAACTTCCACCAAGAAAGGCCATTGCACCGAGTCAAACGCCTTAGATATGTCAAGTTTGACCATCACCGCCAGAGATCGGAGGGCATGGAGTCAGCGGACAGTGCACTGGACAAGCATGAAGTTGTCGTGAATTGATCGGCCTTTGACGAATGCGCTTTGATGCTTTCCAACCAGCCTAGGGAGGTCCACCACAAGCCTTGTTACCAAAACCTTGACAAAGATTTTGATCGCGCCATGAATAAGGCTGATTGGGCGAAAGTCTTTGATATCCAGCGCTCCATCCACTTTGGGGAGTAAAGTCACCAGCGCCTTGTTGACAGCAGGCAGGCCCCGCATATCTCCGTGGTAAAAAGCCCCAAAAGCTCTCATAAGATCATCTTTTATTATGGGCCAGCAGGAGGCAAGGAACCTCCCGGTGAATCCGTTCGGCCCTGGCGCCTTGTCCCGGGGCATAGATTTGACCACCTTCTCCACTTCTTCCTCTGTGAATGGCACCTCTAGATGGGACAGATCTGTGGCCTGCATCTGAAGGAGGGAGAGATACAAAGATGCGTTCCTCGCTGGCGGCCTTCCAAACAGTTGCTCGTAGTATCCATCAACGACCTCCGCAATCTCCTCTTGACTCGTGGCAATATGGGCTCCGCTTTGGATACTAGTGATCATGTTTTTTCTCTGGCGATGCCGGGCGTGCTGCTGGAAAAAGGAAGTGTTGGCGTCTCCCTCCCTTAGCATTAGGATGCGAGAGCACTACCGCGCGATCGTGCGTTCCAGCGAGCTAAGCCCCAGCAGCTTGCGCTTGAGAAGCCCCCTCAATTCCCTCTCACGAGCCGACAGGTCGCGCAAATCCATAGCCTTGTCCAATCTGAAAATCACCTCCATGGCAATTGCAATTTGGAGCTTGATACTGCCAATGGACCGGTCGCTCCACCTCTTCAGTGCTTTCGCCGTCTTCCTAAGCTTCCCATCCAGCGCAACGAACGGGTTTCCTTCACTAGGAATAGACATCCACGCCTCTTCCACGGTGGGGAAGAAACCATCAACCTTCGGCCAAAAAGCCTCGAACCTGAACCGTCTTCCCACACATAGCTCGGCATTGAGATCAAGGAGAAGGGGCAGTGGTCGGACACCGCTGTTCCCAGGGCCGAGAGGCAGCAGGACGGGTGGGCCTCCTCCCAAGACGAGGTACAGAAGATGTGGTCGATCTTCTCAAGCGTAGCCCGGGCTCGATCATTAGACCAAGTGTAGCGCCGCCCATTAAGGTATACCTCCTTGAGCTCGAGGGAGTTCAGCTTAGATCTGAAGCGGGCGATCATCCTTCTGTTCACATGATCGTTGCTCTTGTCCTCCTGGTTCACCAAGAGGTTGAAATCCCCCGCGAGCACCCAAGGCCCAGCCAGCAGTTCACGGATCTCAACTATCTCCTCCATGAATTCAATTTTCTCCCTGTCCAGTTGTGGCCCGTAGACCCCCGTTAGCCACTACTCAGCCCCCTCGTACGGCTTCACGAGAGCTGACAACGTGTATTGGGTGTAGTGCGGGTTTGTCAGATTGACGGTCGCCGCGTCCCAAGCGATGAGGATTCCACCTCTCGTGCCCACAGCCGGCAGATAGTAAAACGTTTCAAATCGATTACCAAGGCAATGGACTACCACGTCTCTTGTTACAACCTCCATCTTTGTTTCCTGGACGCGGATCACGGTTGGTTTGGCTGCGCTAACCACTTGTGCCACCGCGCTGCGGCGGGCCGGATTATTTAGCCCGCGCACGTTCCACACTAGGGCCTTGATCGGTACAGTAGTCATCAAACCGACCCACACACCACAAGCTCCCCTCTACCAGCATTACAGCCGGTCCACCACCATGTCTTCCTGGCTCATGAGCGGGAGGGCAGACGCCTCCCAACCGAAGAGAGCCAAGATCGCCTTGATTTGGTCCTCCGCAAGTGGCTGCTCAAAGAGTTTAGCATACATCTCTAGCGCTTCATCACTAATAATTTCGGCTTCATTTGCCAAGCAGAGCTTGCGAATCAGGACTTGCTGCTGTTTGGATGCAGCTGAGTGCTGACCCACTCCCTTGGCAAGGCGCACGCTCCTCCTGGGATTGGACACTGGAGCACGTTTCTGTCTCGGGCGTCTTCTTGTTTGATCCACCTCAACCTGGCCGCAAGTCAGAAGCGGCGAGAGTGCACGCCGCAACTCCGCGCACAGGGCGTCCACCGGGCTATGTAGCCTGGGCGGCGTGCATGGGCTGCATGGCAGGCGCCCAACCGGAGTAGGACTGGTGGCCGAATCAGGGGCCTCTGACAGGAGACCAGAATCATGTTACCCTCCTGCACGCATGCCGTGGCTGGCGGTACCACCGAGCTGGCCAGGCTGACATGCATAGCCGACCCCACCACAGAGTTAGTCTCTATCACACAATCGTTGGGGTTCATTTTGTCTTCATCCTGGGGAAGCAAGTGGTCGCTGCCCTGTCTGCCTTCCTCGATTGGCGCATCCGCAAGCCCATACGGTGCCCTTGCATAGTCCACCTCATTGACCTGCAAGTGGACCGAGCCCACCAAAAAGGACTGCGGCGACCCCTGCACCCCTACGCGAGCGCCGCAGATGGGGCCGGACGCCCTGGCCTCCCCCGGTACATCAGACAACATCCCATTGGGTTTTGCCATCTCCATCTCCTGTTCACCAGCAGCCACATGCCACCTCGGCAGCGAGACCGAGGCTGGGGACGGCTGCGGCTAGTCCATCAGCGGGTTCTCTGTAATGGATGACACCATGGGTGCAGGAGGCAGAAAATGTGCATCGACCGCACTTTGAGCCGGCTCCACCTCGCTGTGCCCGAGAGGGAGCCCCACCTGTCCTCCAATCACAGGCTGCGCGGCGCACTGCCCGGCGGGCCCCGCCTCCCCCATGACGATCGCGGCACAGCTGGACCCACAGCCTGATGAGGGCCCATCCGCCTGACAATCAGCCATGGGCCGGGAAGCAGCCCGACGCACATCGGGCATCGAAGCTGCCGAGCCGCCTGAGCCGCCGGTTCCACCCGCACCCCTAGCAGCCGGAGGACGGCGATTATCGTTGACCAGGCTCTCCGCCCTATCCGAACGGGGGGTGGACGGCGGCGGCAAAGGGGGTGCGCCACCGGCAGGGGGGGCTTGACGGACCGGCGGCGCCATGGGCGAAATTGTGATGGGGTACCACAACTCCTCCGGCGCCCCCAATGGCAAGCCGCAGCCGCCCGAGCCGGGCTCCGGCACGAACAGTCGCCGACGGCGAGGAATGCGCTCCGGATCCAATGTCTTCAGCCACACCTAGAAGCGCGACATGTCATGCCGACGCGTCGTGCGCTCCGCGACCTGCACAATGCGCCCACAGCCGCGCAGGATCACCTCCGCCGTCTTCATCGACCAAGCATGCGCCGGGACGCCAACCAGCTCCAGGGGCACCAGAAATGGCAGAGAGGCACCCGAAGCTTGAGCCTGCCGCATCCAAGGCCGAAGGCCCAGACCAAAGCCATTGCCGGGGGCGAATCCACGTTCCACCATGAGTTGACGGATGAGGGGGTGCTTGCAGATGACCAGGAAGTCTTCCGGGAAGAATGGTCGAATGGACATATCCTCTGGCCCAATACCGAACTCGCAATGCAGCGCCGCCACCGCATCCGCTAGATCCACCGCTGGCCGAGGGCCGGAGATCGTGACGACGACCGCGCGAGCAAGGTCGGCCTCCATGCGCCAGAGCTCCTCCGAGTCCTCCAGGAAGCAGCAGCTGTCGTCGTCCACCGCCGGGACCGGGGGCATGGATCGAGAGCGCTCCACCGCAGTAGAGCCCCGCTCAAAAGGCATCGAAAAGTCAGGGCCCGCCACGCTGTCCACCGAGGAGGATTTGGCGACTTGGCACCAGCTTCGAGGGAGGCGGACCGTCCCTGGGGGCGGCGGTCCAGGCGGAGGGGGTGGGAGTACCGGGCCAGAGCGGGCCGGCGGAGCCTCACGCGCAGGCAGATGGCGAGGAGGCCCGGACGGCGCAGGCCGTGGAGCCGGCGTTGCGCGCAGAGGAGCCAGAGCGGGGGAAGGGGCCGCCTAAGCAGGGCGCTGAGCCGGGGCCGCCGACCGACGCGGAACCAGCCTGTCCACCGGAGAGGAGCCGCGGGGTGAGGCACAATCCCTGGATTACATACACTTGCTTTTGTTGCTGCTACGCTTGCTGATTACATACACGCTAAGGAGGAGAGGACACCATCTATTGGATGAAATCGAAGCGGTCCTAAACTGCAGCACATCTTTCTCGGCACGTATGTTAACAGAATAAAGCAACTATACAATGCATGTTTATATTCCATAGAAACAGGCCTACACAGTCCTCCTGGCCTCAGCTCTTCCTCTCACATCAAAAGGATGGGCGGGGCGACTCCACGAGCGACCGGGGAGGTGACCGCCGGGGCGCGGCCTTCCGCTGCGGCGGCTCGCCCGTGCGTTGGTCAGATCCGATGAAGATGATGCGGACGGGGACGGAGAGGATCCGGGAGCCTCACCACCGTCGCCGACTCCGTCGGATCTGATCTGTGAGTTCTTCCACTCTGGTTGTGACGAAGACGAGGTGGGCACGACAATCGACAAGGTCTTTTCGGTGGATGATCCGGCGAGGGTTTGGCTTCACGCGGACGAGAGGAAGGAGATGGTCAGACGCGTTGTTCACCGGAGAACGGCGGCGACGACGATCAGACCTTGGAAGGGCCTCCTACCTAAGGTATGTCTTCCGAACCTTACGCTTTTCGATTTAATTCGTCCAGATTTGTGGACAGTGGTTAAGAGGAAGAGGCCGGAGCGTCGGAAGGTGGCCGGCCCGCTGCCGGCGGCGGTTGCGGCGACCTTGCCGTCGATCTCTTCGATTGGGATCCGGGCGGCTCGAGACGGTCGTTTGAATTTGCTTCTGGGCCGAATTGGGCCGACTTTGTCGGTCTCTAAGTCACAACTGGTTGGGCCGGAGATAGCTGGGTATGAGGCCCAGGCTATACCGAATCCCACCAGTTTTACGTCTGTCGATACATGCAGGGACGAGATCTTTTCTTGCCTTACATACGAAATCGTGCCTGGAGCTAGGGTTCATCGGAACGGGACGCCGGGGTTCCCTTCTTGCGGTCCTGGTCATGTGCGTCGGATTCTCCCCCTTGGTGCCATGGCGGGCCGAGGGTCGGGTTTGCCTCCTATGAAGAAATCCCAGGTGATCGTCGCAAGGGACCGGACTGGGGCTAAGCCGCCGCCGCATGCGGGCGCAGGCTGTGGTGCAGCCAGCACTGGCATGGTACTGCCAGCGCTGGGCGGGGCGCCGCCGCTCCTATTGCTGCTACGGGGCGGGGTGGCGACATCGTTGGGGCTCGGCCCCCTGTGCCCGCGGCGGCTAGGCCGCCTTCCGGCGGGCAGAGGTGGGCTTGCTGGACCCCGGCCGACGGGGCCGACGCCCTCCGCGACTGCTACTGCAGGTCGGGGCGGAGCCAACGGTCCGTGGCCGGCTGTGGTCAACCAGACCCCTGCCGACGGTCAGCCTCGTGCCACGCCACCGCCTCACTACGTCGCGAGGCTGGCGCAAAATCGCTCGGGCCCAACGCAGACGAGGCATAACTCGACTGCTAGAGAATCCTTTGATCCGCCCCGAGGTCAGTGTGGGGACGATGGTTATGATGCTTATGGAGATGGAGAACACCGTGGCTCCTCATCCACGGGAGGCGGTCGTAGTTATGCCTGGCAGAGTGATGGGTCTGCTGAGAGACCTTTTCTCGGCCCTCTGGGTGGATTTGTCGAGGGAGCCTCCGGCCCAGATCACCGGCAAAGAGGTGGCTACCGTGATCACCGTGGTGGTCGAGGTGGTGGTCGTGGGAGGTACCGCAGACAGCCTCCGCCACCGGCAGTTGTTGACCATGCGGCGTCTGCCGTGGTGGCCGATCCCGTTCAGTCGACTGACCTTCCTAGCCAGGCGATGGATGTTGTGACGGCACTGGCCAACGTGGAGGTTCCTGCGACTGGGGCTACTGCTGAGGCAGGCGACAGGACTGATTCAGAGAGAGCGTCCAAGTGGGCGCGTAAGAAGGAACAGATGTTATGCTATCGATGTGGTGAGAAGGGACACTTCATTGCTGAGTGCGTGGCAGAGCTGTGCGATTCGTGTGGTAAGCCAGCACATGCCACGGGGGATTGCCCATTTCTGCGTGATCAGGTTCCGGCTCTTACAATGTATGGAGTATATTGTGCTGAGTTGATGTTCTTTGAGTCCCCGGCTGCGAGAGATATTCTGGAGGAGACGCAGAGTTTGACCACTGGGATTGTGAAAGCTACCCAGGGAGAGGTGTCTGAGGCTTAGATTGTGCAGAGGCTTCAGGAACTGGCTCCATTTGACTTCCAGTGGGAGCTTGTCAGTATTGAGGCCAATGTTTTTAAGGTTGACTTCCCAACTGTGGATGATTTGCAGAGATTGCTGAGCTTTGGCTTGTGTAGAGTTCCTGGCACTAAATGCATTCTGGAATTTCACGAGTGGAAGAAGGTGGAGCCACAAGGCAAGCCCCTTACTTAGGTTTGGTTGCGGTTTTCCGGGGCTCCCTCTAAGCCTTTATAGGATGTTCGAGTTGTGGCTAGTATGGGCATCATGGTTGGGAAAACTAAGAAAGGGGATATGGCCGTTACCCGTGCTCATGGGGTGGCTCGACTTCTAGTGAGCGTTCTGGACATTGAGTTCGTCCCTGATGTGGTAAACTGGACTTACAGGGGAGAGGTTTTTCCTCTCGAGATTGACTTTGAGGATGCAGATCTGTTTGCTGAGGCGATAAATGGGACTGATGTGGATATGCACGAGGGTGATGACAGCGCGGGTGCTATGGGGGCACCGACTGATGAGGCTAGACGAGAGGGGTCTAACGGATCAGGCCCTGTTGCTCAGTTGCCCGGGGATGGGGCCGGGTTGAGCTGGCACCATCTCCCTCGGTGCCTATGACTTCTCTGCGATTTGGGTCTTTTGAGCTAGCTTCTGCTCCTCCAAGACTCTGGAGTGACCGGGTAGATTCTGACGATGACGTCGGCTGGCTGTGGGGGAGGCGGTCCGAGGCAGGTGGCCTCGGCCCCCTCTGCTCCAGCGACAGCTAGGGCGGCCACTACTCCAGTGGCGCTGGGGGGGTCTAGGGCAGGTGGTCTCGGTCCCCCCTTCTTCTTCGGCAGTCAGGATGGCCGCGTCTCCTACGGCGTCGGTGCTACCCTCTGGTCAGAGTGTTGGCGCGGGAGGAGGGCTCGGGCAGGCGGCCCCCGCACTTCTCTCTCCTGACTTACCTGTGGCCCAGGGCTTCGGTTTGGGACACTCGTCCGTGGGGCTTGGGAGCCTACTGACACCTCCTTCGGTAACTTTGATTGACCCTTTATGGGATTCAGCACGAGGTTTTACTCGGGAGGAGGTCATTGCTTTTGGTGGGATCCCTGACCCGGTCTCTGTGGGGAGACGGATGAGTGCTCGCATCCAGGAGCACCCGGAGGTTGATGACATGCAGCAAAGGTGCGCTATGAGGGCGACCAAGCTTCGTGACGCTGAGGTCACTACTGGTATGTCTGTCAACATATCTAATTCTATATTGCATTTTTCTAATGAGGAGATTATAAATAATGCAAACCAATTAGGAGTTTCGCTAGGGACTAATGATACTGAAATTTCCAACATGGTTAATGATCTCTTAAATTTGGAAGCGAAGCGTGCTTTAGAAACTATTCGAAATCTAGCAGCGTTAAAACCCATAAATGACGATGAGATTGATGTGTTGGGGGTCATAGTGCTTGATAATCTTTGTGCCGATCTTGCACCATCCAATCCTGAGTCTAGGAAGAGGATGTAACTCTAGAGAATGCAGTAGTTAGACCCGCTGAGCCCGGTTATGAGGACCGGGTGGAAGATCATAGTAAACCCAAACACAAGTGGAAGCGGAAGATTTATCCCATTTCTGTGGTTCGTAGGAGTGCTAGGATTTGGACTACCAAAAAGTTTCATGATGAATTATGAAAGGAATCTTTTGGAATAGCAGAGGTCTGAAAGACTTGGCTAAAAGAAGGTTTCTTGCTGAGGCGTCTCTGGAGCATAGATTAGATTTTATTGCTCTCTCGGAAACTGGTTGAGATAATTTTGCGCCCCAGTTTCTCAGCACTCTTTCGGGCGGTGTTGATTTTGATTGGCATTGCCTTCCTCCACGAGGAAGATCGGGTGGGATCTTGCTTGGAGTGAGATGCGATTCGCTGGAAGTCCGAAGTGTAGTGATGGGTGACTTCGCGGTTAAGTTTCGAGTCAGGTCTAAAGCTGATGGTTTTAACTGGGCTCTGGTGGCGGTGTACGGTGCCGCACAGCCCGAGCTTAAACCGGAGTTTTTGGCGGACCTTGTTCGAATTTGTGGATCCGAGCAGCTCCCAATTTTCGTTGGGGTGATTTCAATATCATAAGGAGGAGAGAGGAAAAGAATAATGATAATTTTGATGGCAGATGGTCGTTTATGTTCAATACCATTATTGATAGCTTGGATCTGAGAGAGATAGAGCTTTCCGGTAGAAAGTTTACTTGGGCTAATGCTTTGCCAAACCCGACATGTGAGAAGCTTGATCGAGTTCTCACGAGCGTTGAGTGGGAACAGAAGTTCCCTCTCGTAATGGTTCAGACTCTCTCGCGCGTAATCTCAGATCACACACCTTTATTCGTGGACCCAGGTGAGCCAAACCACGTGGGAAACAAAAACACCTTTTCTTTTGAGCTGGCATGGTTTGAACGAGAAGGATTCTTGGATCTGATTGCCAGGGAATGGGCTAAGGATGCAGGAGGTAGGACTTCTGTTGAGCATTGGCAGAATAAGATTAGGCATTTGAGAAGTTTCCTACGGGGTTGGGCTAAGCACCTTAGTGGAATTTATAAGGTTGAAAAGGAAAGGTTGCTTTCTCTTATTCAGACCCTAGACTTAAAGGCTGAATCCACGATTTTGCAAGCCACGGAGTTTCAGGTTAAATTAGATGCGGAGATGAGGTTGAAAGAACTTCTCCGCGAAGAAGAATTGAAGTGGGCATTGCGGGCTAAGATCCGCAAAGTTGTCCAGGGGACGCGAACACTCAATTCTTTCACTTGATTGCTAATGGTAAGCACAGAAAGAAGAGAATCTTTCAGCTTGAACAAGATGAAGGAACTATTTTAGGACAGGACAACCTAAAACTTTACATAACCGAGTATTATAACCAGTTATTTGGACCTCCGGAGGATAGTTGTGTGTCCCTCGATGAGTCCAGGACTGAGGATGTGCCTCAACTAACTGCCACTGATAATGATATTTTGGTTGCCCCATTCTCGGAGAAGGAGGTGTTTGATGCTATAGCACAGATGAAAAACAATAAGGCTCCCGGGCCTGATGGATTCCCGGCAGAGTTTTACAAAAAGTGTTGGCATATTATTAAGGGGGATTTGCTACCAATGTTTCATGATCTTTTCTCTGGATAGCTTCAATTATTTCACTTAAATTTTGGAACAATAACACTACTTCCTAAGAAAACGGATGCTGTGAGAATAGAGCAGTTCAGGCCGATCTGCCTTCTCAATGTTAGTTTCAAAATCTTCACCAAGGTTGGGACTAATCGGCTCACACAGATTGCGCATTCTGTGGTGCAGCACTCCCAAACTGCTTTCATGCCGGACAGAAACATCCTAGAAGGGGTTGTCGTCCTTCATGAAACGCTCCATGAAATCCACTCAAAAAAATTAGATGGAGTTGTTTTTAAGGTGGATTTCGAGAAAGCGTACGATAAAGTCGAATGGCCATTCCTCCAACAGGCATTGCGTATGAAAGGTTTCGATGAAGCCTGGCGCCGCTAGGTTGAATAGTTTATGCAAAAAGGGAGTGTTGGAATTAAAGTGAGTGATGATATAGGTCATTACTTCCAGACACGTAAAGGCCTGAGACAAGGGGATCCGATGTCCCCTATCCTGTTTAACATTGTGGTTGATATGTTAGCAATTATGATAGGAAGGGCTAAGGAGCCTGGTCAAGTAGGTGGCTTGGTACCTCATCTTGTTGATGGAGGTGTGTCCATCCTTCAGTACGCTGATGATACAATCATCTTTATGGAGCATGACTTGGCCAAAGCGAGAAATATGAAGCTGGTGTTATGCCTTTTTAAACAATTGACCGGGTTAAAGATTAACTTTCACAAAAGCGAGTTGTTCTACTTTGGTAGAGCCAATGACGAACAAGAGGCATATAGGCAATTGTTTGGGTGAGATTTGGGGGCTTTACCTTTAACTTACTTAGGTATACCAATCCACCATCGTAAGCTGACAAACAGAGAATGGAAGTACATCGAGGACCGATTTGAAAAGAAACTGAGTTGCTGGAAGGGCAAGCTCATGTCATACGGAGGTCGATTAATCCTGATAAATTCGGTTCTCACGAGTAAGCCTATGTTTCTTTTGTCGTTCTTCGAAGTCCCAGTTGGAGTCAGGAAAAGACTGGACTTTTATCGATCGCGATTCTTTTGGCAGGGTGATGAACTAAAAAGAAAGTACCGTCTAGCTAAATGGGATATCATCTGTAGACCAAAATACCAAGGGGGTCTTGGTATTGAGAATCTTGAAGTTAAGAACAGATGCCTTCGCAATAAGTGGCTGTGGAAGTTATCGAGTGAGACTGATGCCACTTGGGCACAAATCCTCCGTAGCAAGTATCTTCAGACCAAAACTTTGTCTCAGGTGACAGTAAGGCCGACTGACTCGCCTTTCTGGAAAGGTCTTATGAAAGTCAAACAATCCATGTTTAATAGGACAAAGTTTATTATTGGTAACGGTGCTAGTACGCGATTCTGGGAGGATACTTGGCTCGGAGAGACACCCTTAGCCATTCAATACCCGTGCTTGTATCGTATTGTTCAACGACGCGAGGTGTTCGTTGCAACGGTATTTCAATCTATCCCCCTTAATATTCAGTTCAGAAGAGCGCTAGTGGGCAATCGTTGGGAAGAATGGCTCCATCTAGTAAGTAGATTGATGGAGGTTCAGCTTTCTCAACAATTCGATGAATTACGCTGGAAGCTTACTAGGTCTGGAGTATTTACAGTTAAATCAATGTATATTGATGTTATCAATTTGAGCTTCATTCCTAGCTCCAAACATGTTTGGGCTGTCAAAGTTCCTTTGAAAATAAAAGTGTTTATGTGGTTTGTCCATAAACAAGTTATTTTAACCAAGGACAACTTGACAAAACATAATTGAACAGGTCCTACTAGGTGTAGTTTCTGTGATCGGGATGAGACGATCAAACACCTTTTTCTTGATTGCCCGCTAGCCAAAGTTTTATGGCGGACAGTCCATATTGCTTTTAATATTACTCCACCGAGTTCTGTCAACACGTTATTTGGGACGTGGCTTAATGGGATAGATCCCGATTTAGCGAGACATATTCGCGTAGGAGTCTGCACCTTGCTGTGGGCTATCTGGAATTGCAGAAATGATTTGGTTTTTAACAGGACAACACGCATTCATTTTTTGCAGGTTATTTTCCGAGCCATGGCGTTGATCCGTTCGTGGTCGCTACTCACTCCGACGGAGGACAGGGAGCATTTGGTTACTGGATCTATCCACTGGAAGATGGTAGCTCGGGATATGTTCAACCGGTTTGGATGGCGGTCATGTAATAGGATAGACAATTAGTTTACCTATCTCTCTTTTTTGCCAGCCGGTTGTGGCGTCCTTTATTTGGCTAATCTGTATTCTAGCTCTTCTGGCTCTGTGTGAGCTTCTTTTTTTCTTTTGGAGACTTTTAGACCTGTTTGGAACCTATTTATTTGTTTAATAAGAGGGTCGTATGCATCGTTCTGATGCAGAGGCCGGGGAATCCCCCTTTTCGAAAAAAAAATCCATAGAAACAAATTTGATATCTCTATCAAAATATCCGGTCAAAATATTCCATAGAAATGTATTGGACATGTATCTAGTTTCATACAATGGAGGAAAATATTATGGGTATGTTTGGTTCTTGCCTGTAGATGCCCTGCCAATATTGGCTTACCAATTATTTGGCGTGGGATTCCACCACCCAGGGTTGGCCAAACTTTTGGCAAGAATCTATGAAGGAAAGAACAAGGGACTCGGTGGCAGCCAAATATTTGGCAGCAAAGCAAACAACATACAAAGGATTTGGCGTGACCAATATTTTGATAAGGTGAGTTGGGGGCATAAACCAAACAGCTCCTATGTCTCGATGCCTTTATACCATATTTCATACAACAGAGTAATCATTACCGGCACGTTGGTCGTCTTTCCCAAAAGAAAGATACATTTGGATTCACGGATACCTTTATTATTCGATAATAACGAAGCGTTCCTAAGTACGTTTACATAACACGAGAGTCTAATGTTACATTTCTCGCTTCTTCAGCTTAACCATGAGCCCATTTTTCATCTCTAGTATGCAAGATGGCTTGGCCTAGATGCTTTGCCCTTCCATCACCTCCACATCAAAGTTCCACAGAGTCGAGGCGATGATGGTCTTCATTTGCATAACCGCAATGTCCTTGCCGAGGCGCATCCTCGGGCCCGAGTTGAAGGCCAAGAACTTGTGAGGTACAAAGAGTAGTAGCTAGATGGGAATGGGCTTGACAAAGAGGCGCCTGATGATGTCTTCAAGATGCGAGCTGAAGGCGAAGGCATCTTTCCTATCACCGTAGTACACCAGCCAACTGAGAGTGAAGTTGACGACCCGTTGCACCGCAGGCAGCATCTCACGGCCATGTTGGAATCGAGCTTGGTTGGTGGTCCTCCATTCATCTTCTATCATCGAGTCGATGGCAGCAAAAGCGACCTCTTCGGTGACCTTGTGCTCACCGTCGTAGCACTCCGCGCAGTTGGCTACGTCCCTGTTGTCCCGGGGCTGCATGCACGTTTCAGTTAACTTAACTAATTCATTATACACGGTTAATTGCACTTATATGTGTGTTTAGCAACGCACTTTGGATGAAGCAGCAATGTCATTCATTAGGCGCCCAATCTTGGCGCTTGCCATGACGACATCAGGGTATCCAAGTGCCCACTCCAGTGCTCCCTTGGGCATTTCATCACCCATGAAAACCATCGTATACACGGATAGCTGTACCGCGCCTAGGGACATGGCAGCCAAATACAATTTATCTTCGAACCCCGGCTTGTGATTTTTGTGTAACCATTCAGCTTCTTGGACATAACAACTCGACTGCTGTTGGAACTGCATGCATGCGCACGAGCAACGGCAGCCATTAATCAAACGCACAATTATCTTTCATATTAATATTCTTCCAAAAATAAAAATAGAAATGATTTCCATGATCAACACGCTGACATGTTTTCTTATGCAAAATAATGGTCAATCCATGTGCCATTTGCACAAACTCTGGTGAATTTTTATAACACCACTGCTTTGTGACCAAGGAAGTATACGTATGGTTTGTGTTGTTTAGTAACAAACCATAAATCTTGTATTCACTTAGATAATTTCCCAACAACATACCAACGATCCTCCTGCCCCAAGCAACCAGTCTCTCAATGACTACACTTTCTACATACATCTCAAATCATAAGTTGATCATAAAATTTCTCTGTTCCACAACCTTTACAGGTTGTGGAGTGGTACATTAGTTGAAGAGGTTGTACATTCGAAGAAGCAAATGTCTAGGCAAGCAGAGAGACACTTTCTTTCTCTTTAGCATCCTCCACAACTAATATCTCGCGGTACTGTAAGTGCATCTAGTGCCCCTTAGTGATTTTGGTGTATTGAAGACTTACAGGTTAAGTATCTAATGTGCTTATGAGTGTACACAGGCCTATAAGTCTATGAGGAGTTTGATATTTACAGAGAAAGTCGACCTCTAAAAATGAAGTTCTTCGACTAAAGACTTTGATATTTTGAAGACTTTCTGAAGACTTTGAAAGTGAAGAAATTGGTGTGACCTTAAAGACTTGGTATTCACTTGAGGAACATGAAGCGTGAAGACTTTTGTTTTCGTAGTTTCATTTTCTCTTTCTTGAGTCATAGGAAACACCGTACTGTTAAAGGGGGTCGAGGAAATACTAAGGAGAAAATTTCCATGTGATGCTCAACTCAAATCCTACACCTACCAATCCCTTCGAGTGAAGCCATTGGAAATCTCATACAGTTTAGTCAATTTCTTCAGTGACAGAGACGCAGTTCTTCTGGTCACTGAGGACTTTGCTCTGACTGAGGAGTTAGGAATTCGCTAGTGCGAATTGCCTACACAGTGAGGAACATGATAGCCCTGAGGAATTTGTACCTCATTTCCGACCGTTGCTGTGCTACGCGCCAGCTGTCCCAAAATATCTTATCCATCCAACGGTCATATCATTGAAGGGCATTTATGTCTTATCATGTCGGGCTGCTCCCTAGGCTATAAATAGACGCCCCCTACAACCACTAGCTGGTTGGCTGCTCCGCGAGAAACTGACACTTGTCATTTGAGAGCAACCCATCCTTCGAGGACTTTGAGCGAAAATCATCAAGTGAGGAAAATCCAAAACCCAAACCCAAACACCTACAAACCCAAAGTGATTGAGCATCACTGAAGAGATTGATCCTGAGTGGATCCGACGCTTGTTACCTTTGAAGACTGTGCTTCTTCCAGACGGTTAGGCGTCATGGTCTAGAGCATCCAAGAGGAATTGTGGATCGCCGAGTGACCGAGTTTGTCAAGGTTCAGAAGTCACCTGAAGACTTACCACGAGTGATTGGGCAAGGACTGTGTGTCCTTAGCTCAAGGAGAATACGGTGAGGACTGTGTGTCCGGGACTAGGTGTCCTCGAGTTTAAATACTCAGCCGCTCCAACCAGATGTACAACTGAGACAGCAGTTGGAACTGGTCTACCAAATCATTGTCTTCACCAAGCTTACTGGTTCTATTTCCTCAACACTTTCATTTCCTCATTACTATGTTGTGTGTTTGTTCATATCTGTGTTTGAAGACTTTGACTGAAGACTTTCTCAATTTCCTCAGTTCAATTTCTTCAGTATGTTTGTCTTCATCTTGTGCTATCCTGTGTTTACGCTTTTTGTACTCTGTGTTTGTCTTCATTTCATCATGATGACCATGCATGTATTCTGTGATGTTTACTTCTGAGTACTTATTACGCTGCTAGTAGTTCTTCTCTAAGGAATTTCCTCACGAGCAAATTCCTCAGTGAAGAATTTCATAAAAATCGCCTATTCACCCCCCCCCCCCTCTAGTCGATATAACGCACTTTCAATTGGTATCAGAGCAAGGTACTCCCTTGTTCTGTGTGATTTTGGTTTAACCGCCTGGAGTTTTAGTTATGTCGACCGCAGATATGAAGAAAGTGCCATGCCCCATCTTTGACGGTCACGAGTATCCCAAATGGAAGGCCATGATGAATAAGCGTCTCATGGTGATGAACAACGAGCTGTGGACCATCACTAAGATTGGTCTGACCGATCTATGCAAGATGGCGGAAGCTGATGACATTCGCAAGTACACTCAACTCAACCTCACAGCGAAGGCCGTCATCTGCTCCAATCTGTCTCAAAACCAGTTCAGGAACGTCATGCATCTCGATCAGGCGAAGCTTATCTGGCACCGTCTCTCTGATGTCTATGAAGGCCATCGAACCTGTCACGATCCTTGGTTCGAGGACTTCAAGGAATCTCTCAAGTCAATGACATTTGAACCAGAATCATCCTCCTCCTCACCATGTCTTATGGCAGATGGTGAACAGGTAACTGAATGCTATCTATCTGAATCCAGTGATGATGAATATGGTGATGAATTTGGACCCAGTTATGTCAAACTTGCTTCCCTTGCTGCTAAACAACAAAGAGCTTTGGAAAAAGCTCACGAAATGCTTGGTAAGAGCGATGATATGTTGGGTGAAGAAATGGATCAGTCAAAAGCTTTGGCTGAAAGTCTTCAAAGACTTCATTCTAAGTATGACTCCCTTCAAGATCAGCTTAACTCTCTCTCATCTGATCATGAGAAGCTAAGAGTGAGTTATGAAGATCTTCAGAAGGAGCGTGATTCATTACTTGCTCAACAAATCAGCGTTGCTCAAGAAGAATTCATTCCTCCATGTTTAAAATGCATTGAACGAGAATCTGCTAATTCCTCACCTGCCTCTGCTATCACTAATTCCTCATCTGAGGACATTGCTAGTATCACTGACGATGCAGGGCTGAAGGAATTGTACATGACAGGCATGTACAAAAGCCTCAAAGGGCATCAGACTCTTTGTGATGTGCTTAAAAAGCAGACCCTCAACAGGAACCCTAGAAAAGAGGGTATTGCCTTTGAGAGGAAACTCAATGCTGATGGTACATATTGGAAGCCCGAGCAGTACCCCAAAACCTCATGGGTTGCTGCAAAGGGACCTCCAGTTGACCCATCTAATCTATCTAGTTATACATGTGAATCTTCTCATTCTTCTTATGAGTCATTTGACTCCAACTATAAACTATTCAAAAATCAGAATGGTGAAGTATTTGCTAGATATGTTGGCACTAACTGCAGGAACGGTTCACCTATGAAGAAAATCTGGGTTCCCAAAAGGTATCTTGAAAGTCTTCAGGTGAATGTCCTCATAACACCACCTGTGAAGAAAAGGAACCCCAGATCAAATTCTTCATATGGACCAAATTCTTCATATGGATCCAAGTCCTCATACGGACCAAATTCCTCAAGGGGATCAAATTCCTCACATGGATCAAAGTCCTCATATGAACATCATCGTGCTAACAACTCTGTTTCGCAGGGAAGAGCCAAGGGCTATGAATATGAGCATTATTCTTCTAATCATTATGTTCATAAGTCCTCGAAGAATTTCTCTGCTTATTCATATGCTTACCCTAACCCCTCTTATGTGAAACGTAATGGTTTGGCCGCTATGCCACCATTCTCATATGGAGCTCGCAGAGTGATGAACTCTTTGTATGGAGCTCGCAGAGTGATGAACTCTTTGCCACCCCTTCAGATGTGGGTGGTGAAGAAAAAGAACTAATCTCTTATGCAGGGTCAGGTCTCCAGACGTGCGTAAATGTCTGAAGAATTTGCTGGGGACCTGACAAAAGTGCCTGAAAGGACGCAGGCTAACCATGATGAAATGAACTTTCATTTCACACGTCCTCCCTCTGTTTTTATCTGTCTTACTACTTGATGAAATTGATCTGATGAATTGTGATATCATATTCTTCACTGCTGAAGTATATGAGGTTCGTAAGTTGCACTAATTTATCTGCAGGATGATCAACCCAAAGCCATTGAATGGGTACTTGATAGTGGATGTACAAATCACATGACTGGTGACAGGAATTTGTTGATGGATGCTCCCTTATCATCATCACATCTGAAGCATATCATCTTCGCTGACAAGAGAAAAAGTCAGGTATTGGGTCTAGGATACAACCTTATGTCTGTCTCAATGCTTTGTGATCTTGATATGGTTGTTGTCTTTGGCAAGTATCGTTGTGTTGTGATTATGGAATCTGACAAATCCAAAGTCTTCGAAGGCTTTAGGAGAGGAGACTTGTATATTGTTGATTTCTCTGCAGATTCACAACCAGCCGTGTGCCTACTTGCAAAAGCTTTAGAAGGATGGCTATGGCATCGATGACTTGGTCATGCAGGCATGAGGAATTTGCACACGCTTGCAAAGAAGAAGCATGTCATTGGCATTGAAAATGTCAAATTCCTCAAGGATCACTTATGCGGTGCCTGTGAAGCTGGAAAGATGACCAAGGCCAAGCATCCAACGAAGACTATCATGACCACTACTCGTCCATTCGAATTGCTTCACATGGATCTCTTCGGTCCTAATCATTATTCCTCTGTTTCAAATGAAGCATCTCAATATGGCTTTGTTATTGTTGATGATTACTCTTGTTACACATGGGTACACCTTGCCTCTTACAAAACTGAAGTGCAGGAAGTCTTCAAACGATTTTCTTCGAGGGCTTCAACCAACTTTGGTGTGAAGATCAAGCACATCAGAAGTGACAATGGCACTGAGTTCAAGAATTCGGGTCTCGATGACTATCTTGATGAACTTGGTATTACTCATGAGTTATCTTCTCCTTATACTCCTCAACAGAATGGCGTCGTGGAGCGCAAGAATAGGACTCTTGCTGAGATGGCTCTCACTATGCTCGATGAGTACAAAACCCCTCGTCGTTTCTGGGTTGATGCAATTGATACAGCGTGCCATATCATCAACAGAGTATATCTTCACAAATTCTTCAAGAAGACTGCCTATGAACTCCTCACTGATAAGAAACCCAATGTGAGTTATTTCAAAGTCTTCGGTGCTAAATGCTGGATTAGAGATCCTCATCACAACTCTAAATTTGCACCGAAAGCACATGAAGGTTTTATGCTTGGTTATGGAAAGGACACGCACACCTACAGAGTCTTCAACAATGTTCTTCACAAGATTGTTGAAACTGTAGATGTGCGGTTCGATGAAACTAGTGGCTCGCAAAGAGAGCACCTACCTTATGTGTTAGATGAACCAGCACCTGAGGATTCTATCAAGCACAAGGCTACTGAAGATGTCATTCCTACTGAAGAATCTGCTGAAGAATTCATTCCAGAGCGCGAAGAACGTCGAGCTGATGCACCTGAAGAAAATGCTGAGGAAATTGATACTGAAGAAAATGCTGATCAAATTCCTCAACGACAACCAGCTCATCCTCGCGTTGCAAAAGAAGTGCAAGTGGAGAAGATCATCGATGACATTAGAGCACCAGGTCCTCTCACACGCTCAAAAGCTTCACATCTATCTAACTTTTGTGGGCATTTTGCTTTTGTCTCTATCACAGAGCCCACTAAGGTAGATGAAGCATTTCTGGAGCCTGAGTGGATTCAAGCCATGCAAGAAGAATTACATCAGTTCAAGCTCAACAATGTCTGGGAACTAGTCAATCGTCCCGATCCTCGCAAGCATAACATCATTGGCACGAAGTAGATCTACCGCAACAAGCAAGATGAAAATGGTGTTGTGGTGAGGAATAAGGCACGACTAGTAGCTCAAGGCTACACACAGGTTGAAGGAGTTGATTTCGATGAAACGTTTCGACCTGTTGCTAGACTTGAGGCTATTCGCATATTACTTGCTTATGCTAACCATCATGATATCATCTTATATCAAATGGATGTGAAAAGTGCATTCCTCAATGGTAAGCTTGAGGAAGAAGTATATGTTGCTCAACCCCCAGGTTTTGAAGATCCAAAACATCCTGACAAAGTCTTCAGACTTAACAAGGCACTCTATGGCCTCAAGCAGGCCCCACGGGCGTGGTATGATACATTGAAGGAATTCTTCATGAAGAAAGGCTTCACACCCGGTTCACTCGATCCCACTCTCTTTACTAAATCTTATGATGGTGAACTGTTTGTGTGCCAAATATATGTTGATGATATCATCTTTGGCTGTACTGACCAATGTTATAGTGATGAATTTGCCTATATGATGAGTGAAGAATATCAAATGTCTATGATGGGAGAGTTGAAATTCTTCTTAGGTCTTCAAATTCGTCAACAGCGCAATGGCATATTCATATCTCAGAAGAAATACCTCAAGGATGTCCTGAAGAAATTCGGCATGCAAGATTGCAAAGGCATCAAAATTCCTATGCCCACAAATGGTCATCTATGCACTGATGAAAATGGTACTGACTTCGATCATAAGGTATACCGCTCCATGATTGGCTCTTTATTGTACTTATGTGCATCTAGGCCAGATATAATGCTTAGTGTTTGCATGTGTGCACGATTTCAAGCTGCACCGAAGGAATCACACCATAAGGCTGTGAAGCATATTCTTCGATATCCAGCTCACACACCAACACTAGGATTATGGTATCCCAAGGGCTCGAATTTTGATCTCATTGTATATTCTGATTCTGACTATGCTGGTGATCGTGTGGACCGCAAGTCAACATCTGGTACTTGTCATTTCCTCGGACGATCCTTGGTCTGTTGGTCCTCGAAGAAACAGAACTGCGTCTCTGTCACTGAAGAAGCTGAGTACATTGCTGCTGGTTCTTGCTGTGCTCAACTGCTATGGATGAAGCAAACACTCAAGGACTATGGTGTCAATGTGAAGAATGTGCCTCTCCTCTGTGACAATGAGTGCCATCAAGATTGCTCACAATCCAGTTCAGCACTCGAAGACAAAGCACATTCAGATTCGTCATCATTTTCTTCGTGATCATGTGTTGAAGGGCGACATTTCTATTGATCATGTGAAGACTAAAGAACAGCTAGCCGATATCTTCACTAAGCCCTTGGATGAGAAGAGATTTAGCAAGTTGCGGTGTGAGCTAAATATCTTAGAATCTTCGAATGTACTTTGAAAAGGCACTCATCCTAACACTTATGCAAAATTGATGACTTAGATGTGCAACACATGAAGAAACGTTTTTCTTCAATCAATGAAGAATAACACTCTAAGTGTGAAGAAATTAATGAAGAATTTGATTCTCAGAACCCTACGACAATTGTACGCGATGTCTGAAATCATCATTCTTATACGGTGGGTCACGCCACCACAAAAGTTGAAAAATCTTTAATTTGAGTTTTTCCTTGGTTTTGAAATTCCTCAGTTGTTCAAATTCTTCAACTTTGCAAAATCTTCACGTGTACCGTTGTTTTTCCTCATTGGCTATATATATATATATATATATATATATATATATATATATATATATATATATATATATATATATATATATATATGTTTATGTCCTCTACAACATTCACTTATAGCTATTTCTTCAAGTTGTTTTTTCTGCTAAGTGAATGTGATCGGACCCTTCCCCTCTATGCTATACTCAATCCAATCTATTCACAAATTCTTCATGTGCGTTCTATTTGAAACTCGTTCAAATTCTTCACTGTGTCCTTGTCAGCTGAAGAAATTGCGAACGGAACGTTAAAACTAATCTTATCCAAAATTCTCGGTTTTGCCGCTCAAACCGTTCCGCATCCCACGATGCATTATTTTACTCACCCACGATCTTACACGATCTCCACTACAAAGTACGTGGGTGACACATGTCGTGAGAAGGAGAACGGGCAGGGGCACGTTCGTCCCAAATCTTCGGCCGAGCAGTTTTTCTCCATGGCTATAAATACCCCTGTCCCCTTCCTCACTTCTTTTACTTCGCTCGATCTCTCTCCCGCTCGAGCTTCTCAAACCCTAGCGCCGCCGCTACTCCATCGTCGCCGGTGAGGAAGAGCTTCACTGCCTCGACCTCGTTGCCGTCGTTCTCGCGCCAACCGCGGAAATCTTCACCTCCTCTGCCGCCGTAGACGTCTTCCTCCGCCAAGTTAGGGCGTGGAAGATCTGCATCGACGAACTTCACTGTTTCAACTCACAGTTCGTCCTGTTCTTCGTTCAGGGTAATTAAAAGTTACTTTTACTACCCTCTTTGATTCGAAACTTTTCTACAAAATCTTCAAAAGGTGTTTTATTCTTCAAATCTTCACACACAAAACACCTCACAAATCTTCTGTTCTTGATTCATTTCCCTAAGCATCATTTTCTTCAAGATTCCTCAATTGTGTGGATCATCAATCTATACAACTCTGGAACCTAAGATAAAGCGCGCTTAGTGAAATTCCTCAAGACGCATCTGGTCAAATTCCTCAAACTCGTTTTTTTTTAAAAACCTTCTGAGAACGCATATAACCTCTCCAAATTCCTCGCAACTATATTCTGTTCACAGGTACACATGTCCGCTGCTGAATCATTAGGTTCTCATCAATTTAACTCATTTGCATCGTTCCTCGAAGAAAAACTGCATACTTCTTCAGAGAATTCAATTGTTCAAATTCCTCAGCTAAAGAACATGGCAGACGGTAAGAAGCCGCAGAAAGGAGGAAAGAAACCTGAGGTCATGAATGCTTTTGAGATCCCTAAGGACATTTACAAAGATTACTGCACACCTGATGAAGCCAAGTTTGGCAAAGAGACCAAAAATCAGCGCAAGGTGCGCATTCAAAGGATTGAACGGAGATGGGCACGTGAATGGAGGGAGTACAGATACATCACTCCAAAGTACATGAGAAAATTCGCTCTCAACCCTCCATGCCCAAGAGCCTCATTGGCACCTGGCCAAGTTGCTGATCCCACTAGCCTCAAACGCGGTGAGGACTTTCCTGAAGAATGGGCCAGACGTCAAGCCAAATTGGCAAGACAAGCCAGAGAAGCAGTGAGGAAATTCAATGAAGATTCTACTGCTACTGCTGCCACTGAGGCCTCTGTCAAGCCGAGGAAATCCATGACTAAGAAGCCTGCTCGTAAGCCAAGTGCTTCACCATCAATGCCCTCATGGCCAAGTTCCTCAGCTGCGCCCT
This sequence comes from Triticum timopheevii, assembly GCA_963921465.1. NCBI lineage: Eukaryota > Viridiplantae > Streptophyta > Magnoliopsida > Poales > Poaceae > Triticum > Triticum timopheevii. Next base: position 2,734,106 of record OY997263.1, read on the forward strand.
CACGGCCAGGAACGTCAAAATCTTCAAGGCTAATTCCTCATGCTGATCCTGCTCCCACAAAATCCTCAGCTCCTCCTCCACAGTCCTCAGCAGCTCCGACAAATTCCTCAGCACCTGTGCATCTGGCAACGTGCCAACGGACTGCTGGCATCTCAATAGCCTCTAGTGTCTCAGCAAGTTCCTCAGCTGCGCCAAATTCTTCATTTGGCCCAACTCTGCTGAAGACTAAGGCCACAACTGGACGAGGTCCTCGGCCAAGTCCAAAGAAGAAACAGGTCACCTTTCAAGAGCCACCTGAAGATGATGAGGTGATGACGATGAACTCGCAGAAATCATCAGAGACCGACAAGTCAAGGCCGCTAGAGCCAAAGGCACACCTGTGCCACTGCTACTGGATCCAAGGGAGATCCTCGACTATATTGATCTCTGGCATAAGGACCCAAATACACCTATGCTTGACTTCAAGTTGACACCTGGTCAAAATCATATGCTGACTCACTTCATCCAAGAGGAGAAGTGGAAATATGACCAGGCCAGACAAATAAAGAAGACCCAGTACAAGAAGGAGAAATTTCTGAAGACCAATGTGGTCAAAATGTCGACTGATGAACTCATCAAAATCCAGTCTGACATCAAAAACCTCAGTGACAAATTTGACTCCTACTATGCTGATTGGAAAGGAGCCAAGGTCAGATTTGTGAAGCTGACTGAGACATTCACCAAGGTTGCAGCCCCAACGCAACAAGAAGTTCCTCAAGCTGAAGCATCTGTTCAGCAAACTGAAGAACATGCCAACACCGCTGATGATTTTCAGGCTGCTGAAGAAAATGCTAGTTCTAGGGCTGATGACTCCATTCCAGCCGCTGAAGAAATTGCCAGGGTATCCTCTAGTGGTGCGCCTGAAGAAACTGAAGAAGTTAGGGCAACTGCATCAGTTGCGCCTGAGGAAATTCAACCAGATTCCTCAGCTCCACCTGCGCCTACACCAACTCCATTTCTTCCTTCTGCATCAGATGTGAAGAAGACCAAGGCTGCAGAGCGAGCTGCAGTGAAGAAAAGGAAAGCATCAAGTGCTTCAGAATCTTCAGCCCCAAAGAAGATGAAGCCCATGACCAGCTCATTCGACAATCCAATTGATGCTGTTCCAATTTCAACCATGCCATCAAAGGACCTTGTTCCTTTTGATGAGGATTATGTGATCCCAAGCGGATCAGATGAAGAAACTCAATCTGCTGCTTCGTCAGAGCAGATTGATGAAGAAATTGAGGTGGATGCAATCCCTTCAACCCCACTGGTCTCATCACCAATGCCTCAGTTTGATGCTGAAGAGGCTGGTGTTGAAGAAATTGATGATGAAGATGTGGACATTGGAAGCACAAGTTCGTTGATGAATGACGACTTTTGGGAAAGTCAGCATCCAAATTCCCCACTCTTCACCCCACTGCAGCAAATTCCTCACTCTCCTGCACCTACTGTTCAATTGGGCTCTGAAGAAACTCATCCCACTACCTCTGTGCATGAAGAAATTCCAGCCACTAGTGCTGAAGAAACTGCTGCTGACACTGAAAATGTGACTGCACCTGAGGAGGAACCAGAAATTCCTCAGCCTGAAGAACCTGAAACTGCTCAGCCTGAAGAACCAGAGATCGCGATTCCTGAGGTAGTGATGCAACTCGCTGATACTCCTCTGCCCAGGCCAAAGGATCCGTTCTCAAGGAAACAAAAGTTCAAGGCTGAAGACTTCTTTGGCGAGCATGTATTCTTCACAGATTACAACCCTTATGACTCTGCTCGCATAAGGAAGAGGCGTTTCTGGACTGCTAGTCAAGCCAACTTCTATTCCTCAATGCTATTCAACAAAGACAAAGTCTTTGATCATGCACATATTCCTCATGTGGATATGGAGTCTTTGCCGTGCTTCACACCAGTACTCAGCGTTCTCTATGACGCTGGGCTGCTCAACTTCTGCACTGACATCTACGATTGGAATGAAGAACTCATTCTTCAGTTCTACGCAACGCTGCACATCACCGGCAACTCTGAAGATGTGAATTCATGGGTTCTGGACTGAATGACTGAGAACACACATTACAAGGCCCCGCATCTGAATTGCTTCATGCCCTTCCACTAAGTCCTCCCCTTGAAGATGCACGTTGTGTCTACAGTGAACCTGAGCTTTCAAATCATTATATGCAAGTGCTGATGAAGCCTTTGAAGCCAGGGCAGGCCCCTCGAACCAAATTCCTCGTCAAGGAATTGTTGTATGTGCCTCGGACCGTCTATCGCATTCTATCGAAGACAATGAGTTCTATCAAAGGCCACGACTCAAATGATGAAGAAGTCATTGGCATCATGAAGAACATGCTTTTTAACATCATTCATGGCGTTCCCCTCAACTTCCATGATTTCTTCATGAGGACTCTGGCAAACATTGCTATGTCACCATTTGAGCTGAAGCCTTATGCACCATGGATTATGAGATTCATCAGGACAAGGTCTTCACTCAATTACAAAGCTGAAACTCTCAACCACTGCAGCTACTTGCCCCCTATTGAAGTCCTCAAAAGGACATTTTCCTCAGCTGAAGAAAAGGGCAAGGCCACTACTGTGATAGATGAAGGCATTCGTCCATTGGATGGTCAATTTCGCAAGGCTGCTTCTTATTCCACCAATGATGACTCTGCCACACATGACTCTGCCGCCAACAATGCCAAGCCAAACCCTCAAGCCACATCACCCAGGGTGATGACTGATCGTGAGTTACTCCTCAGTCTTCATCAAAAGGTTGATCGCAATCACAAATGGGTCAAGCGTCAGTTTGGTTCAATTCTTCACAACATGACTTCAACACACAATGCAGTGAAGAAAAACCATTACTACCTTCATGAAACCCTCAACCGCACCTGGGTTGTTCTGTCACAAGTCTACAGCGCTGAAGATCTGGAGAAAATGGGTCTCAAAGAAGCATTTGACCGGTCTGCACCTCCTCCGAAGAAATACAAGAAGATCAAGGTTCCTTCTTTGGTGGCCAACTCATATTCTTCATCGCGTGAGACTGATGAAAATGAAGACTTGGACGACACTGCGGCAGGCCCTACTTCAACGACCGACCCCAACAACGCTGGCGCTCCTTCATCAACTTGAATATCTTCAGGGGAGTTAGTCCTCAGTTTCGATCCTTTTGGTCATTTGATGACAAAGGGGGAGAAATCCGAGTTAGTCTTCAAGCGGGTCTACTATATGGGCATTTTTTTGCTAAGTTACAACTCTCGTTCTTCCGAACTTTTATTGGATTGATTTGTAATCTTAAACCCGATGGTGCGCTGATACTTTTGTTGCACTGTGCTCTGATACTTTTGATGCGCTATTCTGCATGCTTATTCCTCATTAATATTATTGCACGCATGCTGAATTACATCAGGCACCATATTTCATCATGCATTTCAAATTCTTCATATTATATATCAAATGCGTGTATGAATTACAAGATATAGGGGGAGATCTCCATGATTCAACTCTTCAAGTGTGCATTGCTTCAAAAGCAAATTCCTCACTATGCACATCTTCAGGGGGAGTCCTTCTATATCTTGCAATCAAATTCCTCAAAATCAGTATTTACACTTCATATATTTATCCCCGTTGAAAACTTAACCTATATTGTCATCAATCACCAAAAAGGGGGAGATTGTAAGTGCATCTATGCCCCTTAGTGATTTTGGTGTATTGAAGACTTACAGGTTAAGTATCTAATGTGCTTATGAGTGTACACAGGCCTATAAGTCTATGAGGAGTTTGATATTTACAGATAAAGTCGACCCCTAAAAATGAAGTTCTTCGACTAAAGACTTTGATATTTTGAAGACTTTCTGAAGACTTTGAAAGTGAAGAAATTGGTGTGACCTTGAAGACTTGGTATTCACTTGAGGAACATGAAGTGTGAAGACTTTTGTTTTCGTAGTTTCATTTTCTCTTTCTTGAGTCATAGGAAACACCATACTATTAAAGGGGGTCGAGGAAATACTAAGGAGAAAATTTCCATGTGATGCTCAACTCAAATCCTACACCTACCAATCCCTTCGAGTGAAGCCATTGGAAATCTCATACAGTTCAGTCAATTTCTTCAGTGACAGAGACGCAGTTCTTCTGGTCACTGAGGACTTTGCTCTGACTGAGGAGTTAGGAATTCGCCAGTGCGAATTGCCTACACAGTGAGGAACATGATACCCCTGAGGAATTTGTACCTCATTTCCGACCGTTGATGTGCTACGCGCTAGCTGTCCCAAAATATCTTATCCATCCAACGGTCATATCATTGAAGGGCATTTATGTCTTATCATGTCGAGGTGCTCCCTAGGCCATAAATAGCCGCCCCCTACAACAACTAGCTGGTTGGCTGCTCCGCGAGAAACTGACACTTGTCATTTGAGAGCAACCCATCCTCCGAAGACTTTGAGCAAAAATCATCAAGTGAGGAAAATCCAAAACCCAAACCCAAACACCTACAAACCCAAAGTGATTGAGCATCATTGAAGAGATTGATCTTGAGTGGATCCGACGCTTGTTACCTTTGAAGACTGTGCTTCTTCCAGACGGTTAGACGTCATGGTCTAGAGCATCCAAGAGGAATTGTGGATCGCCGAGTGACCGAGTTTGTCAAGGTTCGGAAGTCACCTGAAGACTTACCACGAGTGATTGGGCGAGGACTGTGTGTCCTTAGCTCAAGGAGAATACGGTGAGGACTGTGTGTCCGGGACTAGGTGTCCTCGAGTTTAAATACTCAGCGGCTCCAACCAGATGTACAATTGAGACAGCAGTTGGAACTGGTCTACCAAATCATTGTCTTCACCAAGCTTACTGGTTCTATTTCCTCAACACTTTCATTTCCTCATTACTGTGTTGTGTGTTTGTTCATATCTGTGTTTGAAGACTTTGACTGAAGACTTTCTCAATTTCCTCAGTTTAATTTCTTGAGTCTGTTTGTCTTCATCTTGTGCTATCCTGTGTTTACGCTTTCTGTACTCTGTGTTTGTCTTCATTTCATCATGATGACCATGCATGTATTCTGCGATGTTTACTTCTGAGTACTTATTCCACTGCTAGTAGTTCTTCGCTAAGGAATTTTCTCACGAGCAAATTCCTCAGTGAAGAATTTTATAAATATTGCCTATTCACCCCCCTCTAGTCGATATAACGCACTTTCAGGTACTAACTCAAAACTCATGGAGTGCCTCCTTTTGGGGAGGAGGGGGCAAAAGAGCTTTCTCTGGGCTCTGTTCATTTTTCTCTTGAGGGGTGTTTTGGTTCTTTTTTCTTAATTTCGCCGATTGAAAAAGAATCGTCCTAACCTACTACTCATATGTATGATCATTGAGAGCTAATAAATTAATTAGACATGTTTACAACCCACCAGAAAGCTTTTTCGACTAGATTGTGACGGGACATTTCTAATGCTCATGTGCAATCAGTACATGTGTTCTAAATAAAGAATTGAAAAAAAATAGATGATTTGGTACCTCCTTCTTCATGTGATCAATTGAATATCTCCCATTGAGTCTCATTTCATCATCAAACTCCTTAAAGAAGATTAGTAGTTTATTATAGAACTTCTTCAGATACCCTGGCACAAGAGAAACGGCGCTCTCATCCCATCTGCGTGAGCGTGACATATTAATTAGTTCAAACAACCACCCCCAATTAATCTATTGTTGATAGAATTAATAGTTGTTCACCATAGATACAGAGATTGGCAAGAGAGTTAGCCTTTGTAGGGCTGCATCGAGCTTCATGTACTCCTCCAAGGTGGCACCAACAACATTGGTGTCATCCAACAGCGTGTGCAGAATAACTAACTTGGCAAAGATCATTCGTGTGAGTGTGTGCTCTTCCTCGTAGAACACACAATAGCCCCAAAGGTAGCACTCCGTCACACGGTCCCGAGCAAAACTTAACCCCACGTATCCCTTAAGATCACTATACCACCTGGAAAAAATGATGCATAATAGAAAAAGGTTGATAGATAGTCCAATGAAGCATGTATATATACTAATATAGTTGGGTGGGTATATGTTAATGGAAATACTCAGAGATTTCTTTGAGCTCCTTCAAATGGACAACCTGGAGGAGGTTAAATTCCAGCTTTGCAAGCTCTAGAAGGATTAGACTGTGCCCTTCTTCTCGTTCATATTCTGGCATGTAGTGCAGCGTCTCCAACCTCCTATAGGTCCTTGGTAGTGGTACATGAAGGGCACGCTTGACTTGCTCTGCTAAAGGGGATCCAAGGCTCGACGCCAGTGATTCTAGATGATGCCTTGCAAAAGATATGGCGTCTTCGAGTTCTGGCTCACCATGGGTTAACGTGTATGCTGCATTGTAGAGACATAGGGGAGTCCCTTTGGATCGTTTGTTATATACTCGTTAAAGGTCCCATCTTCGCCCCTAAATTTTTTGAATACATCGGCAACACATATTCATGTTAATTCATTTTCATGAAGTGTTCTTGCAAGGTATTCAATGATTCATTATTTAGATGGATACCTGGTGATACCCAAAGGCCATGTTCCCTAAGAAGGCGGAACCGAAGAGCAACCTCGCGGAGGCTAGAGATACCGAGTTCATTTTCATGTATGTCACTTAGAGCAGTGCATATCTGTATTTCAAAGAGGTGTGCTATTCCTAGGCGTTGGATTGCATCCACCAACTTCATTTTCTCTAAACTATTACTGCAAGTCTTAAACAACATGTCAACATCTTCCTTCAATTTATTGATTCTGATCTTCATCCATTGCTCTGACCTCTGCAGAAATTTATTGGTTACAATTATCCAAACCAGTCGTTAATGTATCAATTAAATGTATGGGACAATATAGAAGCTTTATGGCATACTGTCACAGGAAATAATGATTCAATCATTTGATGAAATTTCAACGATTTTGATGTGTACAGAGTGTAAACACTGCCTTTGCATAACTAAATGTTAAATATTTTCGGTCTCAGGAGCACTTTTTTTACTTTGCAAATGCTAAAAACTTGCAAGTATGAATTTAAGAAGTATTTTTGACAGCTTAATTAGAATTTTTATTTATGTCTATATGAAAAAGATAACTAGGTCGGGTAACATTAAAAATATGCCTTTGATTTTATTCGAGGAGGAGGAATTAGAGGTGGTGATATTCAGGTGCAAGTCATAGCCCTTTTGGATAGCGCCACTTTGTGGACAGAAAAATAAATCTTCTATATCTAAATAGCTAGCCCCCACTAACATATTTCTCTCAACATGAAGGCATGTCACCTCATCATTTAACTACCATAGATAAAGGCCCACCTCAACATGCAACTATGCATATTGAAATTCAATTCAACATGCAAACATGCATGCATGTAAACTTCCATTCTATTATCCTATTTACATTTAATTCTGATATACTTTCAAAAACATTTATTTCAAATATTGATGTTTCGTATGACCAAAACCTCATTCAAATATTGCAAAATATTCGCACAACAACATGCGGGGCATTTGCAGCCGGGCGCCCCAAAACCGGCCTCAAATGCCCGGGCGGCCGGTCCGGTCACAAAAATTCGACCCAGACGGGCGCCTCAAGCGGGCTCAAACGCCCGGGCGGATTGGCACCCCTTATATCCATCCCAAATATGGGGCATATATGGGGATGCCCAGGCGTGTCCACCACATCGGACTGACGCTGGGGTCCCACGCGGAATTGCCCGGAAACCCGGCAGTCCGATGGACGTCTCCTCTGGTGGGTGGTATGAACGCAGTGTGGTGTCGCTCCGGCTCGCCGCTCGAGGACAAATCCGGCTATTTAAGCCAGCCGACGTCCCCCAACCCTACCTCCTCCCTCTCTGCGCCGCAGTCCGAGCCCATCCACCTACTCTCTCCCGCCGCGCCGCTCTTCCCACGCACTCCGGCTACGCCATGGTCCGGCAGAAGATAACCACCTACGGTATGCTCACGCCAGAGGGCCGGTACCAAACCGAGCAGGAGATCCTTAGATGCAAGCCGCGTGCGCTACTCGCATCGCTTCCGGGCTGCCTCCGGTCTCGTTGGAGTCGGGGGATGAGGAGGAGGAGGAGGAGGAGGAGGATGTGAAGGAGGAGGAGGGAGAGGAGCAGTAGCCGGCTCCGACGGAGGTGACAAATTCGGAGGAGGACTAGGCGGAGCTGCCGCCGGCTCTGGGCTACAACATGGAGGATGCGGAGGCGGGGTTCGCCGTCGCCCAAGCAGAGGAGATGGTGGAGCAGCAAGACATATTGGCGTCCATCCAGGATGAGGCCTATGTGGACTCCAATCGGCAGTTCATCCGGCAGGAGCGGGCAGCGACCGTCGCGCTCTTCGCCAAACTCGATGCGGAGATGCAGGAGGAGGCCGACACAGAGCAACCGAAAGAGCCACAGGAGCTAGAGATGCATCTGTCACCCATGTACCCGGAGCTGTCACCCATGTACCCGGAGCCGGGCATGGAGATAGTGGACATCTCCGACAAGGACTAGGGTAGTTGATCTACGTATTATGCATGCTTTTTTTTGCATGCTTTTGTATGGATTTAAGATTTCTAGTATAAGGTATCCAAATGTAGATGAGCAAATTTGAGGACTGACCGGTCCATCCATCTAGGTTTTTTTTTGAGAAATTCCCTCCGTCCAGGTGCATAAGGCATCTTTTTCTTGGAGGGGTTAGGTTTTTTTAGGGAGTAACCAAGCTTTATTCATCAAACGCCACAACAAGTGGAATACATCTCTGGTCGTGGGGTTGGCCCAACCAAATGTGTCGCCCCGGACCTAAAGGAAAAGCATGCTTGGCTAATCTATGTGCCTCTACATTAACGGAACGACCTTCAAAAGTGAAAACACAATTTAAAGAAAAAACTCTACTATGAATCTCAAAGATAATGGTGTCGCTGCTTCCCTGGCTTTTGCTGTTAATTCCTCTCACCACACCCTTAGAATCTGAGCCAATTACTAGGTTGTTGATGTTAAAATCCTGAGCCAGGGCCAGCCCTTCCCGACATGCTATTGTTTCCAGTATTTCAGGGTCATCGACTCCAGTGATCACGAGGGCCGAGCTCCCCAAATATGCTCCTGTTTCATCCCGGCAAACTGCAGCCACTGATCCTCCTAGTCCCTTTCTGCAAGCGGCATCGACATGAACTTTTGCGTGACCAGACGGTGGCGCTTTAGGGCGTTGGCTTGTTGCAGTGGTTGTGGGAGGGGCTCGTTGCTTTCGTTCCCGAGGTTCTGCCAGTATACTCAATTCAGCAAGGTAACTACTGATGAAACCGTGAATAGCTTGTGGACTTTGGAATACTCCTTCATGTATGGCTTTCCTCCTTGCCGCCCAAATTGCCCAAAGTGTGACCGAGAGCTTCACAAATAGCTCATGTGATAATGAATCAATGAGAGTGAACAACCATTGTTTAGCATGTGGTTCCGTGATGGTCGCTAGGGTTTGCGCCATTTCTTCGTCCACAAGAGCCCATGTGCATCTTGACATGGTGCACTCCAGCAGAGAGTGCCTCCATGAGTCTGGCGCGCCGCAAAGCCTACATGCACTAGAATCTGACATATGCCTGTGTGCCCGAACGTCATTGGTTGGTATTGAATGCTTGGATAGTCTCCAAAGAAACATACGGACCTTCCTAGGGACTGCTGTTTTCCACAATCTCTTCCACTGCACCTAGGGATGAAAATGGAGTGGAAACTTTCCTTTTTTCCGGAGGAAAAATGGAACGGAGAGGAAATATGAAAACGGAAATGGAAATTTGCAAAATGGAAGTGAAAATGGAATTTTTTATGTGGAAACGGAAACAAAAACGGAACGGTGTTTTCTGGTGGAACATGCATGGACATGGAACTTTCCGTTTCCGTGAATATGAAATTTCTGTTTTACTATAGACCTATAGCTATTTTGTAGCCCAACCACCAAAGAGAACACAATGACACAATTAGTAGAATGGATCTAAGGCCCAACTCCTACTACCACACATGTACTCAGCTTGACCCTATACGCAATTGTCCAGTACTAACAATACTACGCTAAGTTGCTAACATAATGATATTATTTTGTAGCCATGTTAACGACTCATTAAATTTGTTTGTTTTTGTGTGTATTTCTCTATGATTCAAGGGGGTTTTAAGTTCCGATCAATGCCTATTTCTGTTTCCGTATCCGCTTTGTATTCGCTCTGTGTCTTTTTCCGGTAGTATATGTTTCCGTATTCATTTTTGGGGTTTCTGTATTCGTTTCCGCTTCTGCAAAGAAATGTGAAAACAAATATGATAGCACTCAGTTCCGTCCGTTTCCGCTCCATTTTCATCCCTAACTGCACCTTTTCTGTTGCCAAGTTTGATGTGCCCGGTCTACTCTCCAGCCAAGATTCCCTTCTCTGTCTAGTGCTAACAAACATGCGATATGCAAATTTAACTGAGAAATTGCCATTCTTCTCATGGCTCCAGCTCCAAAAATCATCAACGTTCATTGTGCAAAGAGGGATACCCAGAATGATTTTCACGTCCATGTTGAGAAAAGTCGCTTGGATCTTCTGTTTATCCCAGGTCGCAAATGTCATGTCAATTAGTTCAGAGACATAGGTAGGTGGGTTGCTACTCAGGCATCCATATGGCCTCTTCATCTCTATTCTAGGTTGCCAGTTATCATCCCAGACTCTTGTACTCGCCCCATTACCAATACGGCGGATCAATCCCTGCTGCAGTATATCACGTCCTTCGATTATTGCCCTCCAGACCTGGCTTGGGGCGCTGCCTAGCTGAGCATTCAGGATATTGTCATTCGGGTAGTATATACCCCTCAACATCCTCGACATCCTCAGCGAGAAACAGCAAATCCGGTAGAGCCAGCACTTGTGCAAATACAAGACTCCCTGTAACACATGCTTTATGATTTGGAGGATAGACGCTCGCAAGTGGAACATTTTTTTTATCATAATTCACAAGTATTATTGTAAAATTGATTTAAAATGATTTTTCGAATATTTTCAATTTCAAGAACATTATTTATATTTTAGTGATAATTTTAAATTCTATGGCATTTTTAAAATTTGTGATTTTTAAAACATCATGAACATATTTTAACTCAATGATTTTTAAACTGTTTTTGTATACTGTCAAAATTCGTTTATATTACTTAAGCTTTGGAGATATAATTTAAGTACTTTATATTAAACATAACATTTCCCCGAAAGTAAAAAAAACAGGCCAAATTCCATCGGAAGAAATGCAGGATCACTAATTCGGCCGGCCAACTACGAGCGAGTTGGATGTCTCCTTTTTTTTTTTGGTGCGTGCATGTGGGTTGTGACGTTGTTTGAGATGTGGGTTTGATTTATAACGTCACCGCAAAGAAAGAAATTTGAATACTTCAAAAAAATTGTTGGGAAATCAATCAACCTGGTATGCTCATGTTCCCCCTAAATTTTTTTATAACGCCATCCATGTTCATTACATTCGAGTTGCACCCAGCTAATTCAGATAGCGAAAACTCCGGGCTATTTGTATGCATGATGATGGAGGGTGGTGGTGTGTCATAGCTCCGGGCGAAGCGGTAAGTTGCAGTTGGATGATGATCAGACGGGTGACGATGAGTCCAGTTTGGCGCCAACCAACAGCTGGGTGTCGATTTCTTGAGTTGTTAACAGCATGACAAGTGTCGATTTCTTCAGAAGATGCAGTCTGGTTCCTGACAAGGAGAGACATGTGTAAGTAATTGGCACGGTTCTGCCACTCAGGTTCAGAATATTTTGTACTACACTTGATGCTGAATGACTGAAACAGTAACCATCGCATACACGGTATGAATGTGAATGATGTGCTCATCGCAACAATTTCTGAGTGACATCACAAGGCGACAGGCCAATGCTCCTTCTTCCTTGGTATGGATTCAGATATTCCGCGGACTGGTTGCAAGTCAATTCATCCATTAGTAAAGAGTATGTAACTATCTTGCGGAGTTACATGCAGAGTTCTCAAGTTTTTTTTCTCAAATACGCACTAGATATGCGTACTATTTTATAAAGAGAGAGGAGTGGGGTAAAGAGCCCCTCCACGTCAGTGATTACATGAGATTTACATGCACACGACACCACCCACACCTCCACCGCCTATACATAGCCTAAATTGGTGCTACCTCTAATCTAGTCCACCGTTCTACCGCGGCGAAGAAATCACCAGTGATTCCCTTCAGTAACCCTGCCTCCTTCCACGTTCTCCCTTCGTTGCATATCCGGAGCAGCATCGCGTTTTTGGATGGCGAAGCCCCATCAAAGATTATCGCATTTCGGTGTTTCCAAATCTCCCACATGACAAGAGTTAGAATTCCGGCTTGGCTCCGCCTTTGCCGCGATGCACCTCCCTTCTCCGCACACCAATTGGTCATGCTCAGCTCCGTCGTGGGAATCCACTCTTGCTTGCCCATGGATTGCAAGACTGCCGTCCAAACCTCTCTCGCGAACACGCATCTCAGCATAATGTGCCCCATGGTTTCTTCCTCCTGGTCGCAAAGGGGGCAGCGATCCTGATGTTCTAGCCCTCGCCTGGCGAGCCGGCCGGACGTCTAGCATCTGTCCCAGATGGCCGTCCACGTGAAGAAGCGGCATCTCAACGGTGCCTTGGCCTTCCAGGTGAATTCCGCTGTTGGCACCACCTGCCGCCCCCAGAACTTGGCGTTATAGGCGGAATTCGTAGTGAATTCTCCATTGCTGCTCCAAGACCACGTCACCAGGTCCTGCCGGCCTTGCTGCAGCTCCACCTGTACAACCCTCGTCCAAAGCTGCATATATTCGTTTACCGCCTTGACGGACATCTGCGGTCCGACATCTCTAGCCCACCTGTGACCATTCAAAGCTTGGGCTACTGTGCAACTTAGCCTCGTCCATTTTCTCACCATGGCATAGAGTTGCAGGGTGATATCTTGGATCCTCTCCCCATCTATCCACTTGTCCTCCCAGAAAAGCGTATCTGTGCTGCTTCCAATTGTTGTCCTCATGGCCGCGCGACAGAGCTATTTTGAAGCCTCTGGCACTTTGAGCGAGAATTCTGCCCACGGCCTCGTACTATCAGTTTTCTGTAGCCACGGCCATCGGGCTTGCGTCGCCACATTAAGCCATTTTAAGTTTGGGATCCCGAGTCCACCAGCCCACATCGGCGTGCAAACCTGCTCCCAAGCCACCGCACATTGCCCTCCACTGGCCCGAGCCTCGCCACACCATAGAAAGCTGCGGCAAATCTTATTCATAGCTTTGATCGTCTTCTGTGGCAGGTCAAGCGCAAGCATTGCATGTAATGGCATCCCGCAGAGTTCTCAAGTGAATAGCAGAGTGAACCTAATAAAAGCATGTATAAACACCCTCTCAAGTCCGAACTGTTACCTCGCATGAATAAACACTCTCTGGTGTTGTAAGCACCCATTAAATGCTGGAGTCATCGATGCTCTGAACTTTTCAGAAGGATCTAATTATTTTCCAATTACTCACACGGTCACACCTGCAAAATTCGACCAGCCATTTTAATTCAGTTTTTTTACAGAGGTAGGTATTATGATCCAATGCAGGTATAAGGAGTGGATCAAAGAAGGAACTCAAATGAAGTGTGAAACATCTAAAGGGCCGGATCCATGAAGACAAACGTACATCAAGAAAGATAAGCGATAAAGATGAAGGGTCGCGTTTATCGTGTGTGTGTGTGTCGTTTGTCTAAAGGGCCGGATCCATGAACTAGCATTGTCTTATACTTGGGCTCATTAAGATGATTATAATAAATTTGGTTTATCGTGTGTGTGTGTGTCGTTTGTTTAGGCAGCTTTTTGCAAAAAGGTTGCGCAGAATATAGTTAATCGAGCACAAACCAACCGAATCCATGCTTCCCCCTCAAAAAAAAAAAAACCGAATCCATGCTTACAACCTCCCTGTTCTTCTAAAAAAAATCCATGCTTACAAATAAACTAACAATAGAAGTCATCTCCAATACCGTTCAATCATCTTAATTACAAGCTTAAGAATGTGATGCATAAATAAACTCTTTAATAACATGACGATAAACATGCCTTCAGTTCTCTGCTGCAGGTACGTAGCTTCAATCTCAGGGTACGATTTGACGCACTGATCTCTCTTAGCCGAAACGGTTTGATGGATGGATCACCAGAGCAGAAGCAACTTGTCGACGAACCGCTCTCCTTCCGGGTTTCCGTCGTGCCGCTGCATGAGCATACAAGTGATGAGGCTGAGGATGGGGGCGGCCAGGCCGAGGACCAGGATAAGGAGGAGCGTCGGCTCGAGGATCTTGAGGTCCTTATCCTCGGAGTCGATCACCGATAGAGGCTAACAGAATCATGACGAAGATGGCGATGGAGAAGAGCGCCACAAAGGTGCAGCCCACTGCTGCTGTTCCAAGTCGGCCATCGATCACCAGCGCGCGTTTACTTTTTGTTCTTCAAGGAAGGATCACTGCGTATAGCAGGATGCCTATGTATATGGAGTAGCTACGTACCTGGCTAGGGTTTGGTTTATATTCGATCGGAAAGAGTATGTAGGTTAAGGAGGAGCCAACAACGACGGGCGATGCCTAAGGCGACACGGGCCGCGATCCGGACGTCGGCATCCGTCGCTCCTGGCGCTAGGCATGTTGGGGGGAGGTTCTGGGCTCTAGCCGACCCTGACGAGGAGGAGGACGACGACGGGGACTGCTCCAGCGTCCCGTCCGAGGGGTATTCGCCGACGACCTCGGATGTGATCTGTGAAGCGTTCAATCCTGGGTATTCGGAGGAGGAAGTGGCTACGATTGTGGAGGGAGTCGTGTCGATTGACGATCCGGCGCGGCAAGGTCTGCATCCGGAGGACAACGTGGAGGTGGTTCCCCGGATTGTTCATTGGAGGACGGCAGCTTCCGCGATCCGGCCATGGAAAGGCCCCGTACCTAAGGTACGTCTTCCGAACTTGACTATTTTCGATCTGATTCGGCCGGATTCTTGGACTACCGTTACTAGAAGAAAATTCCCTCGCCGGGCACGGGCTCGATCGGCGCCGGAGGTGACCGCGGCAGCACCGCCGACGGTCACGGCGTCCCAGATCAGAGCGGCTCGCCAGGAGCATTTGAATTCGCTCCTGGGCCGCGAGGGGAGGCGTTCTGTCGATGGGCCGCTGGGTGTCTCTGGGCCAGGGTCTGCTGGGTATGTGGCCCAGACAGAACCGGTTATTGAGCACGTCGAGAGGATCGAGGCATGCAGTATGTCCCAAACATCGCTACAGCCCCCATCGCAGCGCCCTAGGGTTCCTCGTCCGACGCCGACGCGGCGTTTCCGTTCTACGGGAGACGGCCGGGCTCGGCGCATTCCACCTCTCGTGGCCATGGCAGGGCGCGGCGGGCCGCCGGTGCCCGCTAAAGCCTCATCTGGCGGGGGGGGGGGGGGGTGGCCGCGGCGGTGGTGCGCCGCCGCCGGGTGTTGGCAGTGGTCGGGCCGCTCCGCCCGTTCCCGTGCAGGGCGCCAGTCGAGGGGGGGGGGTGCCGCCCTTGTCTTCGGGTCAGGGTAACGGTGCTCCTGGTGGTGCGACCACGGCGACAGCAGGTCGCGGCCTTGGCGCACAGCCCGGGGTTCGGCCGCCGGCGTCTAGGCCGGCAGCTATGGCCGTGGGGCATGGCGCGGCTCCGCCGAGGCCTCCGAATCCTACGGCGGTGGGGCGTGGAGCTGCTCCGCCGAGGCTGCCGTTGCATAATGGCCCTCGGCCGGTTGACCAAGTCAATGGCTCACGGCCGGTTGCCCAGGCCACCAATGCCGGCGTGCAGTCTCGTGCCGCGCCGCCGCCTCACTATGTGGCGAGGCCGACGCAAAAGCGCTCGGGACCTGCGCAGACGAGGCAAGACAAGGTGACTGGAGAGTCTACTGATCCGCCCCGAGGACAGTGGGGGGACGATGGCTATGATGCTTATGGGGATGGTCAGCACCGTGGATCGTCATCTACGGGAGGTGGCCGTGGTTACGCTTGGCAGAGTGATGGTTCTGCTGAGAGGCCGTTCCTTGGCCCTCCGGGCGGTTTTGTCGAGGGTGCTTCTGGACCGGATTACTGGCAGAGAGGTGGCTACCGTGGTCACCGTGGTGGTTGTGGGGGTGGTCGTGGTCGTTTCCGCAGACAGCCTCCGCCGCCGGCCGTTGTGGACCATCAGGCTACCGAGGTGGCGGCCGATCCCACTCAGGAGACCGCACTGCCTAGCCAGGCTATGGAGGTAGTGACGGCTTTGGCCAACGCGGATGTTGATATGACTGGTGCTTCAGCTAACGCAGGCATCAGGTCTGAGTCTGAGAGGGCGTCCAAGTGGGCGTGTAGGAAGGAGAAGATGCTATGCTATCGATGTGGTGAGAAGGGACACTTCATTGCTGAGTGCGTGGCTGAGTTGTGTGATTCGTGTGGTAAGCCAGCGCATGCCTCGGGGGATTGCCCGCTTCTGCATGATCAGGCTCCGGCTCTTACAATGTATGGAGTATATTGTGCTGAGCTGATGTTCTTTGAGTCCCCGGCTGCGAGAGAGATTCCAGTTGAGACGCAGAGCCTGACTACTGGAATTGTGAAAGCTACCTAGGGAGCGGTCTCTAAAGCTCAGATTGTGCAGAGGCTTTAGGAACTGGCTCCTGGTGATTTTCAGTGGGAGCTTGTCCACATCGAGGAGAGTGTGTTCAGGGTTGACTTCCCGTCGGTAGAGGACTTGCGGCAGTTGTTGATCTTTGGGTTGTGCAAGGTCCCCGGAACTAATTGCATTCTAGAGTTTCACGAGTGGAAGAAAGTGGAGCCTAAGGGAAAGCCCCTCACTCAGGTGTGGCTGCAGTTTTCTGGGGCACCCTCTAAGTCTCTAACGGATGCTCGAGTTGTGGCTAGTCTGGGTATTATGGTTGGAAAAACTGAGAAAGTGGATATGGCATTCACTCGCGCCCATGGGGTGGCCCGACTACTAGTGAGTGTTCTGGACATCGAGTTCGTCCTGGATGTGGTTAACTGGACTTATAGGGGAGAGATGTTTCCTCTTGAGATTGAGTTTGAGGATTCAGAGTTGTTTGCTGAGGCGGTTAATGGTGATGATATGGATATGCACGAGGGTGATAACAATGCGGGTGCTAGGGAGGATACGACTGATGAGGCTGGACGAGAGAGGTCCAACGGATCGGGACCAGTTGCCCGAGACTGGGTCCGGGATAGAGCTGGCCCCATCTCCGTCGGTACCTAATAGTACTTTGCGGTTTGGATCCATTGAGCCTGCGTCTGCCCCTCCTAGGCTTTGGAGCAACCGGGTGGATTCTGATGATGCTTTCGAGTGCTCCCTCCCGGTGCTAGATTTTGAGACTGTTGATCGTCACATGGTGGGTGACTGTGTGACGGTACACTCGGTGACGACTTTGGAGGGGGAGGGGACGTGGAGCCTCAGGTGGTTCCGCTCCTCCCAGTGCCCCCTGCGGTCACGTGCAGGCAGATGTCGATCGTGTCGGTGGTTTTGCCTAGGGGGGGGGGAGTTCGGGGCAGGTGGCCACGATTTCTTCTCCCCCTACCCCGACGCCGGTGACTCCAGCCGCATCGTCGATGACCGGCCGTGGGGGAGACCGTCTGGGGCAGGTTGCCTCGGCCCCTTCCCCTTCGGCACCGGCTAGTGAGGCCTTATCTCCGGTGGTGCTGGGTGGGAGTCTGGGGCAGGTGGCCCCGGTCCTTCCTTCTCCTTCGGCTGTCGGGACGGCGACGCCCTCAGGCTTGAGGGTTGGGGCAGGGAGTGTTCGGGCAGGCGGCGCCGGCGCCTCCATCCCCCGGCTTTCCGTCTGTTCGCCGTGGGAGCCCTTCGCCACCACCTCCTCCGAGTGGCACTACTCGGGAGGAGGTTATTGCCTTTGGTGGGATCCCCGACCCAGTCTCTGCGGGGCGACGGATGAGTTCTCGTCTCTAGGACCACCCGGAGGTTGATGACATGTAGCAGAGGTGCGCTATGAGAGCGGCCAAGCTTCATGATGCTGAGATCTCTACTGGTATGTCCGTCAACATATCTAATTCTTTATTGCATTTTTCTAATGAGGAGATTATAAATAATGCAAACCAATTAGGTGTTTCACTAGGAGCTAATGATAGTGAAATTTCCAATTCAGTGAATGATCTTTTAGATTTGGAGGCGGAGCGTGCCTTAGAGACTATTCGTAATCTCGCAGCGGTAAAACCCATGAATGATGATGAGATTGATGCGCTAGGGGTTAGAGTGCTCGATAATCTGTGTGCGGATCTAGCACTATCCAACCATGAGTCTGAGGACGATGATGTGCCTCTCGATAATGCAGTTGTTAGTACCGCTGAGCCCGTTTATGAGGACCGGGGGACAGAACCTAGTAAACCAAAGCGGAAGTGGAAACGGAAGATTTATCCCGATTCTGCAGTTCGTAGGAGTGCTAGGATTCAGACTACCAAAAAATTCCATGATGAATTATGAAAGGAATCTTTTGAAATAGCAGAGGTCTGAAAGACTTGGCTAAAAGAAGGTTTCTTGCTGAGGCATCTCTGGAGCATCGTTTAGATTTTATTGCTCTATCGGAAACTGGTCGAGATAACTTTGCGCCCTAGTTTCTTTCCTCTCTTGCGGCTGGTGTTGATTTCGATTGGCATTGCCTCCCTCCACGAGGAAGATCGGGTGGTATCTTACTGGGTGTGAGATGCGATTCGCTTGAAGTCCGAAGTGTAGTGATGGGCGACTTCGCGGTTAAGTTTCGAGTCAGGTCTAAAGTTGATGGTTTCAACTGGGCTTTGGTGGCGGTTTATGGTGCCGCACAACCCGAGCTTAAACCGGAGTTTCTGGCGGACCTTATTCGAATCTGTGGGTCAGAGCAGCTTCCAATTTTCGTTGGGGGTGATTTCAATATCATTAGGAGGAGAGAGGAGAAGAATAATGATAACTTTGACGACAGGTGGTCGTTTATGTTCAATACCATTATTGAAAGCTTGGATCTGAGGGAGATAGAGCTTTCTGGTAGAAAGTTTACCTGGGCTAATGCTATGCCAAACCCGACATTCGAAAAGCTTGATCGAGTTCTCGCGAGCGTGGAGTGGGAACAGAAGTTCCCTCTTGTAACGGTTCAAGCACTATCGCGTGGAATATCCGATCACACACCCTTGTTCGTGGACTCAGGGGAGCCGAACCACGTGGGTAACAAAAACACCTTTTATTTCGAGATGGCCTGGTTCGAACGCGAAGGTTTCTTGGACCTGATTGCCAGGGAATGGGCTAAGGCTGCAGGAGGGAGGACTTCGGTCGAGTGTTGGCAGAATAAGATTAGGAATTTGAGAAGTTTCTTACGGGGGTGGGCTAAGCACCTAAGTGGGGTGTATAAGATTGAAAAGGATAGGCTCCTTTCTCTTATACAGGCCCTAGACATAAAGGCCGAATCCACGATTTTGCTGCCAGCTGAGCTTCAGGTTAAAACTGAAGCGGAGAAGAGGTTGAAAGAACTTCTCCGTGAAGAAGAATTGAAGTGGGCATTGCGGGCTAAGGTCCGCAAAGTGGTCCAAGGGGATGCGAATACTCAATTCTTTCACTTGATTGCTAATGGTAAGCACAGAAAGAAGAGGATCTTTCAACTTGAACAAGATGAGGGCACTATCTTAGGACAGGACAACCTAAAAACCTATATAACTGAGTATTATAGGCAGTTATTTAGACCTCCGAAGGATAGTTGTGTGTCCCTCGATGAGTCCAGGACTGAGGATGTGCCTCAACTATCGACTGCTGATAATGATATTCTGGTTGCCCCATTCTCAGAGAAGGAGGTGTTTGATGCTATTGCACAGATGAAAATCAATAAGGCTCCGGGGCTGGATGGATTCCCGGTCGAGTTTTACAAAAAGTGCTGGCACATTATTAAGGGGGATTTGCTACCTATGTTTCATGATCTATTCTCTGGACAACTTCACTTATTTCACTTGAATTTTGGAACTATCACACTGCTTCCTAAGAAAACGGATGCTGTGAGAATTGAGCAGTTCAGGCCGATCTGCCTTCTCAATGTTAGTTTCAAAATTTTCACCAAAGTTGGGACAAATAGGCTCACACAGATTGCGCATTATGTGGTGCAACAATCCCAAACTGCTTTCATGCCGGACAGAAACATCCTTGAAGGGGTGGTCGTTCTTCATGAAACGCTCCATGAAATCCATTAAAAAAAAT
The DNA here is from genome assembly GCA_963921465.1 of Triticum timopheevii. Lineage (NCBI taxonomy): Eukaryota > Viridiplantae > Streptophyta > Magnoliopsida > Poales > Poaceae > Triticum > Triticum timopheevii. Next base: position 2,754,308 of record OY997263.1, read on the forward strand.
TAGATGGAGTAATTTTTAAGGTGGATTTCGAGAAAGCGTACGATAAGGTCAAATGGCCATTCCTCCAACAGGCATTGCATATGAAAGGTTTTGATGAAGCCTGGCGCCGCCAGGTTGAATCATTTACGCAAAAAGGGAGTGTGGGAATTAAAATGCATGACGATATTGGTCATTACTTCCAGACACATAAAGACCTAAGACAAGGAGATCTGATGTCCCCTATCCTGTTTAACATTGTGGTCGATATGTTAGCAATTTTGATAGGGTGGGCTAAGGAGAATGGTCAAGTAGGTGGCTTGGTACCTCATCTTGTTGATGGAGGTGTACCCATCCTTCAGTACGCTGATGACACAATCATGTTTATGGAGCATAACTTGGCCAAGGCGAGAAATATGAAGCTGGTGTTATGCCTTTTCGAACAATTGACCGGGTTAAAGATTAACTTTCATAAGAGCGAGTTGTTCTGCTTTGGTAGAGCCAAGGACGAACAGGAGGCTTATAGGCAATTGTTTGGGTGCGAATTGGGGGATTTACCTTTCTCTTACCTAGGTATACCAATCCACCATCGTAAGCTGACAAACAGAGAATGGAAGTGCATCGAAGACCGATTTGAGAAGAAACTGAGTTGCTGGAAGGGCAAGCTCATGTTATACGGAGGCCAATTAATTTTGATAAATTCGGTGCTCATGAGTATGCCTATGTTTCTCTTGTCGTTCTTTGAAGTCCCAGTTGGTGTCAGGAAAAGAATGGACTTTTATCGATCGCGTTTCTTTTGGCAGGGTGATGAACTAAAAAGAAAATACCGGCTAGCTAAATGGGATATCATCTGCAGATCGAAAGACCAAGGGGGTCTTGGTATTGAGAATCTTGAAGTTAAGAACAAATGCCTTCTCAGTAAGTGGTTGTGGAAGCTGTCATCTAAGACTAATGCTACGTGGGCGCAAATCCTTCGTAGCTAGTACCTTCAGACAAAAACTTTGTCCCAGGTAGCAGTCAGGCCGACCGACTCGCCTTTCTGGAAAGGACTGATGAAAGTCAAACCATCCTTATTTAATAGGACAAAGTTTAGTATTAGCAACGGTGCTAGTACGCGTTTCTGGGAGGATACGTGGCTCGGAGAGACACCCTTGGCCATTCAATATCCGTCTTTATATCGTATTGTCCAACGGCGTGAGGTGTTCATTGCAACGGTATTTCAATCTATCCCCCTTAATATTCAGTTCAGACGGTCGCTAGTGGGCAATCGTTGGGAAGAATAGCTCCGTCTAGTTAGGAGACTGATGGAGGTTCAGCTTTGTCAAGAACCCGATGAATTACGCTGGAAGCTGACTAGGTCTGGTGCATTCACAGTTAAATCAATGTATATTGATGTTATTAATTCGAGCTCATTTCCTACCTCCAAGCATGGTTGGGCTGTGAAAGTTCCATTAAAAATAAAAGTGTTTATGTGGTTTGTTCATAAACAAGTTATTTTAACAAAGGACAACTTGATAAAGCGTAATTGGACAGGACCTACTAGGTGTAGTTTCTGTGATCGGGATGAGACGATTAAACACCTCTTTCTTGATTGCCCGATGGCCAAAGTTCTTTGGCGGACGGTCCATATTGCTTTTAATATTACTCCACCGAATTCTGTCAACGCGTTATTTGGGACATGGCTTAATGGGATTGAGCCTGACTTAGCGAGACATATTCGTGTTGGAGTTTGCGCTTTGCTGTGGACTATCTGGAATTGCAGAAATGATTTGGTTTTTAACAGAACATCACGTATTCACTTTTTGCAGGTTATTTTCCGAGCCACGGCAGTGATCCATTCGTGGTCGCTACTCACTCCGATGGAGGCCAGGGAGCATTTGGTTACTGGATCTATCCGCTGGGAGATGGTACCTCGGGATATCTTCAACCGGTTTGGATGGCGGTCATGTAATAGGATAGGCAATTAGTTTACCTATCTATCTTTAGCTAGCCGGTTGTGGCGTCGTTTACTTGGCTAGTTTGTGTATCTAGCCCATTTTGGCTCTGTGTGAGTTTTTTTCTTCAGTTTTTACAGTTGAAGACTTTGAAACTTTGTTGGAACCTTTTTATTTGGTTAATAAGATGGCCGTATGCATCACTCTGATGCAGAGACCGGGGAGCCCCTTTTTTTAAAAAAGAAAAGAGTATGTAGGTAAGTACGTAGGTAGGTAAGTTATAGTTACTCTACCGAAAATTTGAATCTAGCCCGAGCTCATCTGCACCTGAGCCCGAGCTCGATGATTAAAACCCTCTTTGAGTTTCTTTTCTGCTTACACTTCACCGATGTCTTGGACAACTATCCGGAAGGAAGGTGGTGATGATGCTTTGAGGACCGGTGCAGAGCTGCTTCGTGCCAGTTCAATCAACCTGACGAGCATCTCCAGCACTATGAAGAACTATGCCGTGGCGAATCGATCACCTTGGAGGGCTCCAGGAGCTTCGTTGTGTTTAAACCAATGTTGTCTTTTGTTGTGATGAACTGTGATCAGCTTTGCTGTGTTGTGCCCACTTTCTCACTATTGTAATACAATCTAGCGTATATGTTGTGCGTTAGATTTTCAACCCACAATGCAAGTTTTGATTGCGAGCGTGCACATCGAGTTTCCTGACAGTGCTCTAAACTCGCTCTCTCACTATCTTGCCCCTTACTCAAGCTCTTGTGTAAGACTGACTAATTGTACCTCTGTTATGTTAGATATAATGAAAAGGGGAATAGGCCAGTTAAGAAAAAAACATCCCACTTGTATCATGTGCCTTTTGCACGGAAATGATGTTAGACCAGTTGTTTGGTGTTTTTGGCTATGATATTGTTTTCAATAAGTGCTGCTAATTGGTTTTCTTCTTGTGGACACTATTGTCTTTTTTTTGTTGCTTTTTGAGTTGTGAGGCCGTGCCAATTAGTCGCGGGCCATGCCGGCCCGTTTGGCCAGGTATGACAGCCGTAGTGTAGCCGGGCCCTTCAACAGTGACAGCAGCACCGCAGCGGAGTGGCCCACCAATGACCAACCCACCCACCACCATCCCCCCTTCTCTGCTCTGCTTTGCTCCCGACCACGGCGCCGCCGGCGAGGAGGCGCCGAACGGCGGGCAAGGACGAAGGAAGATGCCTCGTCTTCCAGTCCAGCTCTCTGCTCCCCGGCTGGAATGGTCGCCCTGCCGCCCTCTCCTCCGTCCGCTGGAACTGCCACTCACAAGGAGGTCAGCTCTCATCTGCTCTGCCCGCGCCCTGCTCTGCCCTCCAGGTGCTTGCGTTTATTCCCACCAGCTTCCTTCCACCACGACCAGCGCCTTGAACACCGCAAAGCCACCAGCGCAAGACCTGGAGCCTAGCCTTGTTTTTTACTCTTGGATTTGCTTCAAGGGGATCTGGGGATGCAATGCGATTACTTCGGTTCACAAGATCTAGATGGACATATGCACCTTTGGCTCTAGGAGGCCACTGGCCCTCCCGACCTGAGCTTGATCACTGCTTCAGGGGCACCACAATTAAGGCTCCTTCAGTTCACTACCACTAGTATGTTAGTAGAGACCTCGATACTGAAGGAGCCCATTCGCTTGCTTGTCCGGACGAGCAGCCAAACCAAATGTGATCCTGCAGGTCTCTCTTGATCCCACCCTCTCTCGTATCAACTCCACGCATATCTGCATAGGTTGAATGGAACTCCACTGTTGTTTGCACTCTCAAACCTGAGCGTTGTGCAACCTTGCACGCTGTTCTCTCATAGTAGTAGAACAACTGTCGACCAGAGCCTTGGCCTCACGAACTGAAATAATCGTTGCATTTTTTCAAGAAAACCAGCAAGCCGGTCCCCGATGTGTACGACGGTGGTTTTTAGTATCGGTTATTACTAGCTTATTTGTAGCTGATCATAGCCCCTTGTCCATTTTTTGAATCTGTGTGACAAGTGCAGCTAAATAGCCTGATTTTTTACTACTCTCTTGGCTTTGTGCAGCTGCCTAGTGCTTTCGCCTCACATCACACTTGTCCTTAGGCAAGCAGGTGTAGCCCGATTAGCTTTTTTTAATCGCTGATTAATTAACATGTGCTGCAAAGTACTTTTGCGACACACTGGCACAATTCTCAACACGTTTGAACATCATATTCTCCCTCTTTATCGATTTTTTTTCTTTTATAAAGCACCTGAGTATCAAGCAGGTCACTGGCCTGAGCTTTATCACTTATTCAGGGGCACAACAACTGAGGCTCCTTCAGTTCAGTAGTTCACTAGAGTGTGTTAGTAGACACCTCAATACTGAAGAAGCCCATTTGCTTGCTCATCCAGCAGCCAAACCAAATGTGATCTGGTCTCGTATCAACACCAGGCATAGCGGCACATGTGGACTGGTTGCCCAGTGGTTGTTCACCAACTTGAGCCTTGTGCAACGTTGCACTCTGCTCTCTGTCTACTCTGTTTTCATGGAGCAGTAAAATCTTACATGTTAGTAGAACAACTGTTGACAAGAGCCCAACGAATCAAACTACACATTATATATTTTTATAAATGTTGGGTTTAGTCCCACATCGGTTGTGGGAGGAGGCAGAACACAATTTATAAGGGCGGGGCTGTCCCCTCCTAACAGGCTAGTCTTTTGGGGGGAGAGGGCCCAAGGTCTGTCATAAGTCGGTGTTGCTCTCCGGTTGGGCCTGGTTGACGCATGTGGGTCGGAAACGCTGTGATAGCGGACCCGGGATTGCGTAACAATAAATAATAAAAGCAGCGAACCTCTCCCCGATAAGTACTATATTCTGGGATGACAGGAGTAGTTTGTATTATTGGCTGGTACTAGTTTATTTTAAAACTGTGTGACAGGTTAATAATAGCCTGATTATTACTAATGCAGAACTACTTTTGGCTTCGTGCAGCTGCTTAGTGCTTTCGCCTCACACTCGTGCTTTGCAAGCAAAGCAAATGTACCACGTTAGCTTTGTTTAATCGCTGATTAATTAACACTTGCTTACCAAGCTCATTCACATGACATGTCCTTTTGCCGGCCATCGTCTTGAAGACCGCAACATACCGGCCGCCGGTACTGGCAGGAGACAGGGCGGTGCGGGAGGTGCGAGTCGCCAGTTTATTCGACCCCGGCGGGAGTAAGTAAATTTAGGGAGACTTGAGGGGATATTAGGTGGTGGAGTAAAATTTTGTTGGCGGGTCCAAACCAGTCCGCGGATACATACCCTGTGTGTAACACGTTGCTGTAGGACCATCCCACTAGCTAGCTCAAATCATCATACGTATAATAATGCATGATGCGCACTAGCCCAAATAAAGCATGATGATTCTTTAAGAACGAAGCTTTAATATCGTCTTCCTTTTCTCGCCAAAAAAATAATAATAAAGCATGCATGATGATTCTTCAAGGTACCTTCCCGTGACTCAATCTCCTCGTTGAGTCCATACCAGCGGCCGGGTGCATGACTCATTGCTACCACCAGACAGACAGAGAACAAGAGTGTGCGTCCGATCCAGATCCTTTGCTCACTCACTCTCAATCTCAATCTCAAGCTGGCTGGCTGGCTGTCTTCTACACTCCCCGGCCAACCCCTGCTGCTGCTCTTCACCTCCGCCTTGCCGTCTCCCCGGCCGGCGACGCAGCTCGCCGTCTCACCACGCCCACGGCGGCTGCCGGATCTGAACCGAACCAGCCGCATCCGCGCAGCAGCAGGTCAGATCCCCCCTCTATCTATCCCATTGATAGGGCCAACTGTCGGATTCGTGAGATTTGAATTTGCTACGCTAGGATCAATTAGGGCCTTGACAAGTTTGGTTGGCCACACACATAGAAATACTACACAAGATTTTTCTTTCTTTATTAATTAAGCATTTTTATTACTGTATGGAGTATGTGCTTCGCATATAGTATAGTATAGTTGGTGTAAATGAAAATAAAGAAAACGATTCTGCTCTGCTTCTCCCTGTCTTTCTCTCTTGTGATTCAACATTACATTTCCCTTGTGATTGAAAATTCTCTCTTGATGCAGGCGTCTGTCCAGGGGATGGCCGAGGCCGCCCTTGGTGCGGCGCAATGGGTGGTGGGGAAGGCGCTAGGCCCCGTCGCGGATGGCGTGCTGGAGGCTTGGGCGGCCACCAGGAACTTTGGTCCCAACGTCGAGGCCCTCAGGATGGAACTGCTGCTCGTGCAAGCAACGCTTGAAAATGCTGCCCGCAAGGAGATCAGCGGTCCGGCCATGGAGGAGCTGTTGCAGAGGCTGCGGGACTCGGCGCACAATGCCCAAGACTTGCTGGACGAGCTGGACTACTTCCGCATTCACGACGAGCTCCATGGCACGTACAATGCTGCCGACCAGCACGACAAGGGTGGCGTCCACGACCTCGCCCTCAATGCTCGCCACACGGCCAAAGCTGTTCGCAAACTGGTCAGCTGTTGCCCTTGGCAGCATGCTAAGCGCCGACAGAGGTCACCCGGCGGATCCTCCTCAGCACAAGACACCAATCAAGAAGTCAGCGGATGCATGCCCAAGCTGATTGGTAAACTCCTCCCTTGCTCATCTTCCCGGGATCCACATATTCGTCAGAAAGATTGTGGCAGTGTGCAAGAAATGCCAAAGTTTGAGTTTAATAGGGTCGATTTCTCTCGAAAGATGAAGGACATCATAGAGAAATTGCAGCTTGTGCGGAAGGATGTTAATGGCCTTTTGCAGAGTTGTGACCCTAGGAGTGTCTCAAACATTGCCCAGTGTCGTCCTATCACCAAGGGGCGAATTGATGAGCCAAAACTGTACGGGAGGGACCGTGTCATGGATAGCATCATACAGGACATCACCAATGGTCAATACTGTGACAAGGGTATAACTGTGCTTCCGGTTGTTGGTTCGGGGGGAATGGGGAAGACAACTCTCATACAACACATATATCACAACCAACAGGTGATGAAGCATTTTTCAGTCATGATTTGGATATGTGTGTCACTCCATTTTAATCTGGATAAGGTGCTAGAACAGATTAAAACATACACCCCTCGAGTTGAAAGTGAAAAAGAGTGTAGTACAACAGAAGAGTTGATTGAACAAAGATTGAAATCTAAAAGGTTCTTACTTGTATTGGATGATATATGGAAGATTAATAATGGGGATGACTGGGGAAAATTATTGTCGACACTCAGTAAATCAGAGGAAAAGGGTTCCATGATTTTGGTCACAACTCGGTTTCAAGCAATAGCACAGATGGTTGAAACACCTTGCCAGTCAATAAAGCTGAATCGTTTAGAATCTGGAGAGTTTAGAAAGTTATTCCTTGCATTTGTCTTTTGTGATGAGCAATATCCGAGGGATAAACAATTTTTGCTTGAGACTGGAGATAAGATAATGGAAAAACTAAAGGGCTCCCCTCTTGCGGCAAAAACGGTTGGTAGATTACTGAGTAAAGACCTTAGTTTGCGTCACTGGAAAAGGGTCCTAAAAAGTAAAGGATGGGAGAAGCAGATCGATGACAATGCAATTATGCCTGCCTTGAAGCTTAGCTATGACTTTCTTCCTTTCCATCTGCAACAATGTTTTGCCTATTCTGGATTGTTTCCTGAAGATTACAATTTCAGAAGTGACGAGCTGATCAGTCTATGGATTGGACTAGATATTTTGATACCCAATGGCCAAGACCAAATATTTGAAGACATAGGTCTGAGCAATTTAAATGAGTTAGTCATCCATGGATTTTTCAGAGAAGAGAAAACTTATTATGGTATGCGTTATGTTATGCATGACCTGCTGCATGATTTGGCATTGAAGGTTGCATCTCATGATTGTCTTAGTTTAAGTCTCCCTGGTGTTGGATCAGTAGAGATTCAGCCAACGACCCGTCACTTGTCAATAAGCACATATGGTTTAGGTAAATATGATGCAGTGTCTGGTAAAAAACTGAAGAGTGAATTGGAAGAACTAAAGACAAGATTTAAAGTTGAAGAATTGCAAACATTGATGTTATTTGGACAAATGGATGAAGGCTTTGTCAAGATATTTGGTGATTTTATTGGGGAAGCAAATACTCTTCGTGTTCTTCATTTGCCTATCATGCTTTGGCCCATGGAGTCCATGTTACATAACTTTGCAGGACTTGTCCATCTACGATACCTATGTCTAGGGACAAAGGAGAGCGAGATGCTTTTACCACTTAGCATCTCTAAATTTTATCATTTAAGGATTCTAAATCTTGAGTTGTGGAATGGCAGCTATGATTTGCCCGAAGACATGAGTAACCTTGCCAAATTGTGCCATTTTTATGTCCCAAGTGACGATCAGCTTCATTCTGATATTTATAATGTGGGGAAACTTAAACTCTTAGAAGAGTTAAAGGTATTTCAAGTCAATAAAAAAAGTGAAGGGTTTGAATCAAAGCAACTAGAGCACTTGACCAAGCTAAGGGAGCTTGGCATCTACAAACTTGAGAAGATAGATACAGCAAAAGAAGCAGCTCAAGCAAAATTGATGGAGAAAAGATACTTGAGGAGGTTAACATTGAGCTGGGATACTAAGCGGTCTAGTGTTGAGCCTGGTGTGGAAGCAGCGGTTCTTGAGGGCCTTCAACCACATGGAGATCTTCAAGTGTTGTGCATTAGAGGGCACGGAGGTCGTTCTTGTCCAACATGGCTGGGTGATGAGTTCGCTGTTGAAGGTCTACGATCTCTTTATCTGGATGGTGTTTCTTGGGAAGTTTTCCCTTCTTTAGGGAAGGCATGGGATCTTCGTGAATTAAGGTTTGAGCATATTGACAGACTGAAGGAGTTTATCATAGAGAAAAGCTTTTGCGTGCTAACAAAGCTTAAACTCATTGGCCTAGGAAGTTTTGAAAAATGGGTTTACCCAGCTGAACAAGAGTCTTCCATTAGTGGAGAATTGTTGCCACCGGATGCTCATATGTTCCCTCTTTTGCAAGTTCTGATTATTAGAGAGTGCCCGAAACTGTTGGGGTTGCCTTTCTCAAACCACATTGTTTCCCCAGATTGGTTCCCCAAGCTACAAGAGCTTGAGGTACATGACTGTCCTGAATTCTTGCCAGTGATTCCCATATCCTGGATCGAAAGCCTGCGTTCTATCAAGATGAAATATGTAAAGATGCTAAAGGAGTTTGTGTACTCAAAATCGTCCGATGGAGTTGAATTGAAAATTATTGGAGAGGGTGATCTGCATAGCTTAGACCAAGTGCTGGTTTTTGATAAAGAAACAAGTCTTGAGAAGCTGACACTTGAGAGGTGCCCACCTCTGGAGTTGAAGCACCTTCTGATGCTAACCTCGCTGAGGACATTGATTGTAGAAAATTCAGTTGGTCTAGTTGGACCACTAGGAAGAGGTCAGAGTGATGTGGAATGGCAGCTCCATGTTGAGTGTATCAAGATCGATGGCTTAACTGGTAATACTGGCGAGGAACTGACAGAGCTCCTTCCCCACCTCCCAAAGCTCTCCAAATTGGAAATACAGTATTGTAAAAACATAAAAAAGCTGGTAGTGGGGGTGGATGTGCAACAGACAACACAAGAAGCATCAGAGATGGGGGGAGGTGAAATAACATCAGCAGCAGCAGCAGCAGAGGAAGAGGATGATGGGGTGCTGCTCTTCCCACCTCATCTCTCTGACTCACTACGGGAGTTGGTGATCTTTAAATGCCCAGAGCTGGTCCTGGTGGACCCGCCAACTCTTGTTCCTGGAGAAGGATGGCTACAAGCCTTGCAATCTCTCCAGAGATTAACAATACAGTGGTCCCCAAAGTTTCTATCCACCTTCTCCTTTTCCTGTCACATTTTCCCTTCCTCCCTGCAGTTTCTGGTTCTTAGGGGGCATATGGAAGGCATGGAGACACTGGAGCCCCTCTCAAACCTCTCCTCTCTCACCAGATTAAAATTGCAAGGTTGTGGAGAGGATCTGAAATGTCAAGGCTTGTGGTCTCTCCTTACCACCAGAGGCCAGCTCAACGAATTAGAGGTCATGCACAGCCCTAGATTCTTTGCTGATTGGGATCCCAATCCCAGACGGGCTTTGGAAGATGCTGAGGGAGGTGAAGAGCAGCAGGCACAGCTTGTTTCATCCATACTGCGTGAGCTTAAAACAAATGACGTGGCAGGACTTCTTGCTGCACCCGTCTGCAGATTCCTCTCTTCCTCCCTCACCAAGCTGGAACTTATTGGGAATTGGTGTGAAGGGATGGAGTGGTTCAGCAAGGAGCAAGAGGACGCCCTTCAACTCCTCTCCTCCCTCCAGGTACTAGAGTTTTGGAGTTTCAAGGACCTTCAACAACTCCCTACAGGGCTGCGTAACCTTACCAGCCTCAAGAGATTAGCAGTCAAGTTCTGTCCAGCCATCTCATCATTGCCCAACGATGCCCTCTCGGATTCACTGGAAAAGCTAGATATCTTCAGCTGCAGTGAGGAGCTGAAACAGCAGTGCAGGGGGTTAGTGGGAACCATCCCCAAAATCAAAATAGACAGCATTGACTACTGATCCAAGGTAACACAAACATATTTTTTGTGTGTGTTTTTTCCTAATAACATATAGTTTGTTCCCATCCACTATGCAGGACGATGCCTTGAAGTTCCCTTGTACATTCCTCTAGCCTTGTAGAGCTCTTCCCTTCCCATTCAAACACATGCATGACACAACGAAGGCCTTGTGGCTGTGGCCTTCCTTCCTCTACTTAAATCTGCTGTACTATATCTGATAAGACACCACGTGTGCTGATTGGCCCTGATCTTTCACCACACACTAATAACAACAATTTTTGGGAATTTTTGGTGGAGAAGTGTATGAACTAGGAGAGAAGTTGATCTATCTAGCAACCAGAAATTAGATCGAATAGATAACTTGGTTGAAGCAAAGTAGATGTTAGAGGAGAAGCAGAAAATAAGATGGGGATTAAGCACATGAGGCTGCACCCAAAATACCTTTCTGATTGAGATTTCTCAACAACATACTTCTGAACTGAACTATAACTGGGCTCCCTCTTGGTTCTTGGTTCTAATTTCAGGTGGAGCCATTACATGCAAAACCACAAAAAGAAAAAAAATCGACTTTTGTTTACATTTTGTCACTTGTGTTTACATTACATGTGGGCTTTCAAGCCACTTGTGTTTACATTTTGTCCAAAACTCATGAAGACTGAAGGTGTGCCTGGAAAATCTTCAGTTTTAGGGATCAAATGATCATCTGGCATAATTATGGAAAACAATGAATTGTCAGTGTTTTGCTGCTGATCATTTTTGCGGTTTTGCCATCCAGGTATACTTGCAACCGATAGGTTTGCGGTTTTTCAGTTCAGTCTACGCCCAAAAAATACCAGGTATTCTTGCATCTGTCATAACTGTTGTTGTTTAACAAAACTTAATGGTGTATAGGATCTTCAGAAGAATAACTGGCATACCATATCAGTGCACGTGTGGAGCCAGTTCAGATCATAAGCAGTAGTAGCAGTCTCAAGGTAATGCATTGCAGGTCATGTGCAATTTTGAAATTGTAAAATTCCCCTATGGCACTAAGGTGCATCATCGCGGCCTATATATAAATAACACTAGTTTATTACGTTGTTCCATCTCGGTATAACATTAATATGTAAATTACTTTTATTGACAGTGAATGAGGATGTTGATTGATGCTGGGAATTTATTGGCGCCCCCTACTGTTTACAAGCGGGACTTGCCTAACCAGTGATGGAACTGTAAATGCCTGCCCTCACATATTTCAGTCAGACATCATGTACTGTTGTGAGCTAATCTCAGTTATGATGTTGCTTATTTTGTAGATGAATCTCCTTGGAAGCAACAGATTGAGTTGGGAGAAAGGTGTGGTTCACTGAGGCAGTCCTCTGCCACTGCAACAGACACACAAGAATGGCGTTGTTCGGTGGATGCAGTTTCAACTGCTACTCGTGATGCCCCTCCTTCGGTTCTTCCTTGGATGCAGTCTACTTAAGATAATCCCATCTTAGACGGATTTTGGTACACCGTCATACTGTGCATGCTATACGATGGTTAGTGTTGTGCTCATTCAGTTCAGTACTTCAGTGTGTGTCAATATATTTTTACCCTGCCGACGGAACCAAGAACCATGCCAGGTACTTATACGTTTCTTTTGCTGCTGCTTTGCCAGCAGATATAACATGGAATGGAAGGTACCTGCCTCTGCCTGGAAGAAATATCTGAAGCCTGCCAGCCTTGTGATGGCACTCAGAACTTGTCTATTCACATTCATACCATGTGTGCGATGGTTAGTATTTCGGTCATTCAGTATTAGTGTAGTACAAAATATTCGGACCCTGACCGGCAGAACACATCTCCTTGTTAGGAACCAGGCTCCATCTTCTGACGAAATCACACTTCTCATGTTGTTAACTAAAGAAATCGACACCCAGCGATTGGCGCCAAATCGGGCGGGCTCATCGTCGACTGTCCGATCTCTATCCAACAGCAACTTACCGCCTTTCCCCGAGTGACGACACACACCACCCTGAAGAGTGTATCCAACAGTCTCTGAAGACTGGAGTTGTCGCCATTTGAATTATTACCTTTACTGTCTCCTTGTTCACCTGCTCTACATTAGTGTTAAAGTTGAGATTGCCTTTCACTAATTGTAATGCGTATAAAACCCCGGATCTATCTGTAAACCCTAGCCGACATGTCCTGAAGAGCGTAAACGGTATCCTTAATTCGCTATATATTTCTCTCGCAATCATGCTCTGAATTCACGTAGCTACTTGGTGTGATCTGAGAGTGATTTTGGTTTTCTCAACTAGTTGGGTCTTGTCACTCCTTTGCTGCTGCTACTTGGTTACCTAACCTGCGTGTTGGTGAAATAAATGGGCAGCTTGTGTACGTTCTTCTCAGCAGAAGAATGAATGCTGCTCATCTCATCTGGCTTGCAGGCTTCAAGTCCAGGCCTTAAGTTGTATTATGGAAATCCTATTCTGCGCGCCTGCTTGATGAAGCACGCGCTGTTGATCATGACTGAATTGAAGGAAGTGAAGTCCCAAGATATCATCACCGGAGACAGATGCTCGTTTTCTTCACCATGAAGTGCACATGATCTTGTGCTCCAGACTTGGTAGCAGCAGTGTCCGCCGATCACTTTTGGGGAAACGGTCAAGGTGGCAGGGCTCAGACCTTGAGCCAATGGGGGTATGGAATGAGTTCAGAAGTAGAACCATCCAATTCTAATCCAATTTGGCCATCATGCGTTCGATGCAATTGTTAAACTTGTGATGTTGATGTTGTACAGATTGAAGAGATGATATGGTGTTCACCTCATCTTAGACATGCTATGTATGCTATCAATGTGATCATCTGATAAAACATTCCATCACATCCATATTTACGCCTCGAGTCATGAAATCTTTGACCACTCGCTCAGCATCACCAATGTGTGTTGTGAACCGTGCAGTAGTGCTCACTGTCATGCAGTACAGCTGATAAAATTTAGGCAGAGATGTGGCTTCACTGCCGGTGTGCTTCTCTGCTGCTCATTCAGGTTGGTCTGTTTTCTATGGTGTCAGTGCGCACACCATGTGTGTAAAATAAAGAAATAAAAATGGATTTGGGGGTTGTTCTCTTTGATTTTCCAGAGCGTTTTTGCTCGATCACAAAAGAAAAAGGAGCTTAATTAGTTTGAACGAAGCAAAGGTTGGCTGGAGATTTCTTTCTTTCTTTCTTTGCGTGCAGACCCAGAGTTTGGAATTTAGCCTGATGATGAAATATGAGTTGCTGCAGGGCCTGACTCTGACTGGCATCATCTCAGGAATGAATGAATGATACAGTACTACTCCCTCCGTTCCGAATTACTTGTCACAGGTATGGATGTATCTAGATGTATTTTAGTTCTAGATACATCCATTTCTGAGATGAGTAATTTGGAACGGAGGGAGTAGCTAGTATTGTGCACGGCTAGAGATGGGAGTGCTAGCCATGATGATGTGCAAGGGAAGAAACCTGCCTTTCCAACAAGTCCGGTTCTCATCTAAAAAAAATAAAAATAAATAACAAGTCCGGTTCAGAAAAATATTTGATGTCAATTTCAGAGCGGCGACTGCGGCTGCGGGCCGGCGGCCGTGATCCGCGACCGTCATGGGGCCGGCTGTGGTGGAGGAGGCTACTCTGTCTTGGGTCTGAATTTGGCGGTTCAGTTCTCTGAATTTGTGTCTTGGGTCTGAATTTGGCGGTTAAGTCCTCTGAAGACTACTCTGTCTTTGATCAAGAAGATGATTGATGTCCACCACATATTGGCAGTTTATATACTGAGGTCAACAAGACACGGAGGAAATAGCAGCAAGAGAGAGCAACCCTTCATTTTTCCTTTTGTAACTATTCACGTCTCTTTCTTTGCAAGTGGGTTGCAAATTCAAACCCACATCCCACCCAGGCCAGCAGAAGAAAAATATACACCCCAACCACATCCTTTGGATTTTCATTTCATTCTTCCTCTATGTTATCTGCAAAATCTCTTTTTTCAGGGGGATGGCGCCCTTTTCACCTGGGAAGCTTCTAGAAGCTTTTCACTGTATTTTGTTTTACATTTTTTCCATATTTCCTCTCCTCTTTTTATTCTATTTTAAAAAATTAATAAGCATTTTTAAATTTCTTCAATAATTATCAAATTCTTATTTTTTTCAAATCCATGAAAAATAGTAAAATTCAAGATATTCTTTAAAAATAGGGAACATTTCTCACAATTCATGAATATTTTTCAATTGTGAATATTAACCCATGAGCCTTTTTTTAAATTCACAAGCATCTTTTTAAAATTTGTTAATGTTTTCTCATTTTGTGAAAAACAATTCAAATATACCAAAAACAACAAAACTGGTTTTTTTAGCCAGCGGTTGCTGTCTTTTTTGAAGCTAGCTAGTGACGTGAGAGGAGCAGGAGAGCTAGCGCTATTAGGCCGTGGCCCATCAAGCTAGTGACACGCAAGCGCTAGAGGCGGTAAATAGACACTGCCGAGTTCCCTATTTTTTTAAGGGTTATTGTGTCAAATTGTTCGACAAATACATAGGGGCGGCGTCATGTGCAAGGCCCCATAGGAGGAGAGGGGGAGTGATTTTCTTTTGAATCGATATTTTTTCCATAGGTTTCATAGCGGTTTGTCTGGTTGGGTGTTTTTGTTTCTGGTTTTTTTCACAGGTTTTCTTCCAGTTTTTTTTACTTTTCCTTTTTTTCTCTTTCTTATTTCTGGAGTTTTAACTCTTTTTGAAAATGCTTAAATTTTTCTCAAAACTGTTCATGTTTTTTTAAAATCAGAATTTTAAAAAGTATTCATAAAAGTTATACTCCCTCTGATTCATACCATATTACTTGTCGCTACTTTAGTACGACAAGTAATATCAATCAGAGGGGGTATTTTTTTTTCCTGATTTGTTAAAAAAGATTGCATAATTTTTAAACATGTAAGCACATCTTTTAAAAGTATTCAAGTGTTATGTACAAAAAATTCCACATACTTTTCCTAAGTAATTTTCATGCAATTAAATAAGTGTTCGCATTTTTTTAAACACGGTTTTATGCTCAAAACAGAAAGGCCTAGTAAAAATAAAGTAAACCGTTCGGTACATAAACAATCGAAATGCCTTACTTCATTGATGGTCCTGTAACATAATGGCGGAGTGTGGGATACGTCTCCTAGTCCTAGGTGACAAGCATAGGAGCGTCAATGTAATGCTCTCTCCGTCAATTTGCTGCTGTTTGGCATGGGGAAGCCCCCGATTGTGTCGTTCCATTGCAATACAATGTAGCAAGATGACACTTGGGACCATACCGAACGGGCACAGTCAGTGGCGGCGCCAGCCTCATAAGTCTGTGGGGTCAATGGATTTTCTTTAGATATTTTTCTTCATGATAAACAGTAAATGAACAGTAATTCTAGGCTATTTTTCAAAAAAGCTAGGGGGTCGGCTGACCCCACAGCTTCACATAGAATCGCCGTTGGGCACAGTAGCAACTCTGTTCGAGATGGCACTATAGCGGCTCGGGTTATTATAGTGGCTTATTTTTTTTTTGGTTTATTTCATTCATTTTTTTCTACAAACGCACAACTTTTTTTAAAAAAAATGAACATTTCTTAAAACGCTGACATTTTTTTCAAATTTTGGAATATTTTGTTGGAAAAGGTTGCAAATGCACTCGCCGCCTCTGCCGCTCCCCGTGCCCTGCCTGCACTGGCCGCACCTCTGCCGATGTCCTGCTGTCCTGCCACACGAGCGGCCTCTGCATCCTGTATGGGGCCGGAAGAGAGCAAGATGAACAAGGGAAGAGCGCCGCATTGCGTTTGAGTGCGTGCTTTGCGTCTGATCTTGAGAAAGCAATTTCACGTTAATTCATATGTGGTCACACCAAGATGTCGTATGCTCGCAGATACAAGGAAGTAATTCCTAGAGTTGCACAGCACGTGTATGATTACAATTACAAGTAGTATCAACCACGCTTCGTGCATGTGTGTTATACCGAAGCAAAATATGGCGCGGCCTATAATTTGAAACGGAGGAGGTGAGCCAGCCGTTGAGTAATCCTGTTATACTACTACATCGGATGACTAGCTAAGGATTCGTTTAAGAGAGATTTTTTTCATGAGCGCAGGTGCAGATGAGCTCGGGCTCAGATTCGAATTTTCGTTTAATCATCAAGAGCGGCGTTTCGGTGTCCGGGTGCATCTGCACCTGGTCAAAAAAAATTTGTAAATTTTTTAGAAAAATTCAAAAAAATTCAAAAAATATTAGGGTGGTAGAAAATTTGATGCGTGAGGTACGCTCCAATTTTCAAAACATTTGGACTTCTGTGCAGCTCTCAGCAAAAAAGACAAATCAGACCAGAACAGTATATGAACAGTACACATTTTTACAGACCTCCAATTTGTCTTTTTTGTTGAGAGCTGCAAGAAGTCCAAATGTTTTAAAAATTGGAGCGTACCTCACGCATCAAATTGTCTACCACCCTAATTGTTTTTGGAATTTTTTGAATTTTTCTAGTTTTTATTTTGATTTTTTTCGTGAGCGCAGGTGCAGATGAGCTCGGGCTCAGATTCGAATTTTCGTTTAATCATCTTTCTTCTTAAATGTAGCTCTGTCTCTCGCATTCCACATGGCCCACACAACAACAGTAGGCCCAACAGTAAAGAATTCCACGCCACTAGGACAAAAAAAATTGTTACATTGCTGTAACATACAAACCATCACAGTAAAATATACACAAACACATTCACATACAGACATAAATTATGTACGAACTATATAATCTATATGACCATCAAATATTAACTAAAAGAGAACTTATGTTGCAACACATAGTTTAAATTTGACCAAAAATATAGTAATATACTACAGAATTTTGTAAGAAAAACATTATAATTAATATTAGCCACATCAGTGTGTGGTCAACTACGATGGCTACATAATAGAAAATATACTCATTACAACTATATTGTGGTAAAATATGTTTAGAAGGTACAGAACTTTATTAGTATAAATATACTCATTGTAACAAAACCTTCTGAGTGCCTATGGCTAGCCAACAAGAACAATATCTTTTGATGTTTTAAGTGCATACATATATTTTATATCCTCTCAACCAAACATCATACATTGAAATTCTAATCCAAAGAAAAAGGAACTACCATAAAATTAAAATAATCACGTATTATTTGAAAATATATTCATTTAACTTAAAAATAGTAATGAATTATAATAACGGTTGCAGAATTTAAATACTGTTCAATTGACGATCTGCAATTTGTGCGCACACTACGCTCATATTTTTTATATATTTATTTCTCATTAAACAAATTTTTTTTCTTGATAAACAAACATAAACTTTATTAAAACACTTGAGACAACATAAATTTGTTCTTAAAGGTTGAACAGTTTTATACACTACATGATTATTTTGTTAAAACTGTAAACATTTTTAAACACATATGACAATTTATTTCTATATTATAGGAAATTTTACAATTACTTTAATAGTTTTATCAAATATGTGAATTGTTAAGGTTTTCTAATTCATAATTTAATTACATGGATATTTCATAAGTGAATGAATATTTTTCAAATTAATATGAAACATTTTATTAATGTAATATATTTTATTTATATATATATAATATTTAAAATACACAATCATAATTTACATTTGCTTTACCAATTTCTTTTAAAAAATAACAAAGCAAAATGGGCCGCAATGGTAGTAGCCCGTTTGTGTATCCTAATAGAACATTCAAAGTCATTCGGCCGGTTGGCTATAGGCCCCGCTCGTAAGCCTGAGGTCCCAAGTTTTACTTCTTTCTGTTATTTATACTCTTTGGTTGACAGGTGGGACCCAACCTATGTCACACAGGCAACTATTAATAATTTGTACTGCTGGCTGACGGGTGGGACCCAATCATGTCAGCACCGCAGGCGTATAAGATCGGGATTTGCACCATATATGCACGTCTGAGCCAAGTTCTAGCACCTCACAAATTTTAGTACTAAAGTGATTTTTCTTGTCAAGTTAAAACACCAGTGATGTAATTTACTTTATTTTTTAAGTAGTAGAGGTACTCTAAAATTTAATGTTTCTAATCAATGATTGCGCATCTCACACGTAGTGGGATCGAAATTGACTTGAACTGCACATGCTCGTTTACCCAACTTTGATTGGAACAGGTGTGAAACATCAAAAGGGACCGAAGAAGACAAACGTACATCCAGAAGAAAATTGAGCGATAAAGATGAATAATAGGATTACTCAACACTGATCTATCACCAGCGTTGAGTATGATATGACACACTGATCTCTCTTAGCCAAAACGGTTTGATGGATGGATCACCAGAGCAGAAGCAACTCGTCGACGAGCCGCTCTCCTTCCGGGTTTCCATCGTGCCGCTGCATGAGCATACCGCCGAGGAGGCTGAGAATGGCGGCGGCCAGGCTGACGACCAGGATAAGGAGGAGCGTCAGCGGGAGGATCTTGAGGTCTTTGTCCTCGGGGTCGCCGATAGAGGCCAACAATGAAGAAGATGGCGATGGAGAAGAGCGCCACAAAGGTGCAGCCCACGAGGAAGATCACCGACGATCGGCTACGCTCGTCGGGCTCCGCCGCCAGCAGCTGCTGCTGTTCCAAGTCGGCCATCGATCACCAACGTTTACTTTTTTTGTTCTTCAAGGAAGGATCACCACGTATAGCTAGATGCCTTGCTAGGGTTTGGTTTATTCGATCAATCTGAAAGAGTAGGTACGTACGTAGAGTAGGTAGTAGTTACTCTAAAGGATTCCTTAGCTAGTCCGATCCGATCCGATGTAGTATAATAGGATTAGGACGCCGCTAACTGTCACACGTGTGGCAGGAAGACAGACGCACCACACATCTCTAATGCAAACAGATTGCCACGTCATCGCATGCATGCATGTAGGAATCTTTTTGGATTTTCAGTTTTTAAAATGTTTTATCTCTTAAATGAAAAATCCGATTGAAGATCCGTTTTCACCATTAAATTCCTCGCGATGAGATCTTCGAAACTAGATCTCATGTTGATATGTTTTGATGATTTTTTTTGGATTAAAAGTTGCCATGTCTATTGCATATGAATTGCCATGATGTTTACACTGAAGTTGCCATGATATGTTTCAGCTATTTTCTTCTACATTTAAAAATAAATTTTGACATTTATAAAACGGGGAATTAAGAAACTAAACTTGCCATGAACCATAAACTAAAATTGCTATGATACATGCACGTAAAATTGCCATGGTTCATACAAAAAATAATTTTCATGATCAAAGTACTGAAGTTGCCATCATCAAAATACTAAAATTGCCATGATCTACAAACTAAAATTGCCACATGGCAGCTTTAGTTTAAGCCCTATGACAACTGCAGTGTAAACATCATGGCAACTTCTGGGCACAAAAAAAAAATTTCGTCGAAACATATCAACATGGGGTCTAGTTTTGAAGATCTCGTCGAGACGGATTTAATGGTGAAAACGGATTTTTAGTTCGCTTTTTTATTTAGAAGATACAATATTTCTAAGCCGAAAACCAAATTTTTTTCTTCTGATGTCATCTATTCATACGTGGCAAAATGAACGGTGATAGAGGCGTGTGGGCGATGTGCAAACGCCCACACGTGTGGGTGTTAACATTTTCGTAGGATTACTCAACGCAACGGCTGGCGCACCTCCTCCGTTTCAAATTACAGGCCTCAATATTTTGCTTCGGTATAACACACATGCACGAAGCGTGCGACGGACCTGCTGTGCAACCCTGGGAATTGCTTCCTTAATCTGCAAAGAGATGATTTTGGTGTTAGCACATTATTGCTCAAGATCAGACACAAATAACGCACTCGAACGCAATGCGGCACTCTTCCCTTGTCTCGCGTGGCAGGACAGCAGGACATTGCCAGAGCTGCGGCCAGTGTCCTGCTCCTTTAAAAAAAGTGGACATTGCCAGAGTATAAAGCCGTGTTTTAAAAAATGTGAACACTTATTTAATTGCGTGAAAATTATTTAGGAAAAGTGTGTGGATTTTTTTATACATAATGCTTGAATATTTTTAAAAGACGTGTGTACATTTTAAAAACTATGCAATCCTTTTAGAAAATCAGAAAAAAAAATACTCCCTACGATCCATATTACTTGCCGTTACTTTAGTAAAGTTGTACTAAAGCAATGAAAAGTAATATGGATGTGAGGGAGCATAACTTCTATGAATAAATTTTTTAAATCATGATTTTAAGAAAAAAAATTACATTTTTTGGAAAATGTTAAACAATTTTCAAAAGGGTTAAAACTCAAAGAAATAAGAAAATAAAAAATAAAAAAATAGGAAAAGGTATAAAAGAATATAACTGGAAGAACACCTGCGGAAACAAACAGAAATAAAAACACAAACCAGGGAAACCGCTATGAAACTTATGAAAAAAAAATCGATTAGAAAGAAAATCACTCGTCCTCTTGTCCTATTGGGGCCTGGCACATGACGCCGCCCCTGTGTATTTGCCGAACAATTTGACACAATAACCTTCAAACAGGGAATGCCTATTTAGCGCCTTTAGCGCTCGCGTGTCGCTAGCATGATGGGCCACGGCTAGCAGCGCTAGCTCACCTGCTCCTCTCACATCGCTAGCTAGCTTAAAGAAGCAGCAGCCGCTGCCTAGCTGGTTTTTTGGAAGAAAAAAAAAGCTGGTTTTTGGAAGATTTGGAAATTTTTGCAAAATCATAAAACTATCACATGTTTTTAAAAGACGATTTCTATTTTTTAAAATATTAGTTAATTTACAAAGAATGGTCATGGTTTAATATTCGCAATTTTTAAAAATATTCATGAGTTCTGAGAAATGTCAACTATTTGGAAGAAACGTCGTGAATTTTTAAAAAATATTTATTTGTACGAAAAATTATTGAAATTTTTTAAAATGTGCAGAAAAATTAAAATGCTCATTAATTTTGTAAAAATAAAATAAAAACTATTGAAGCGTTCATTCAGTTAGCATGATGTGTTCATTGTGGTCAACTGGCACGCAGGCATGCGCAGTTTTGTCCGTGTGTTGAAGAACCTGCATTTTTACGCAAAGCTTCTTCATCTCCAGATTACCCAGGCCAGGTGTTCGCTCTAGTGGAGTGAATATTGTTGATCATGTAAAGTCGCCGAGTCTCTCTGATCATCAAAGATAAACTGAAGCGCCAAATTCAGATCCAAGACACAAAGAAAGCCCTTGCCTCCTCCACATCTGTACACTGACTGACAAAGCTTCTGTCCCTTGGCAATGGCATACACCACACAATACACCCCCCATGGTGGGTGGCCACCCGCAGCAGCAGTTGCCGCGGCATCAAGCTTTTCTGAACCGGAGTTGTTGCAAAGGAAGGCAGGTTTCTGTCCTTGCACATCATCAAGGCTAGCATTCCCAGCCTAGCCGTGCACAATACTACTACTGGATCATTCATTCATTCATTCATTCCTGAGATGATGCCAGTCTACTACTGCAGCAACTCATATTTCATCATCACGCTAAGTCTACTGCAGCCAACCTTTGTATCGTTCAAACTAATTAATTAATAAGCTCTGTTTTCTTGTGGTCATCGATCGAGCAGCAACGCTCGCGGAAATCAAAGAGAACAGCCCCCAAATCCATTTTTAATTCTTCATTTTACACACATGGTATGCACACTGACACCATAGAAACACACCAACATGAATGACCAGCAGAGAAGCCACATCTCTACCTGAATTTTATCAGCTGTACTGCATGACAGTGAGCAGTACTTTTTCGATGAGCAGTACTGCTTGGTTCACAACACACATTGGTGATGCTCAGCGATTGGTCAAAGATTTCGCGACTCGAGGCGTAGATATGGATGTGCAACGATAGCATGTCTAAGATGTGCCGACCATCAAGCATCTTCTCCTTTTTCTGAATGTACACTTGAAAAAATAGAAAGTTCAGTCTGCACAACAACACGGGTTTAACAGTTGCATGAAGGCCCGATGGCTAAATTGGACTGGAAATTGAATGGTTTCCATAGCCCATTGACTCAAGGTCTGAGCCCTGCCACCTTGATCATTTCCCCAAAAGTCTTCGACGGATACTGCTGCCACCAAGTCTGGAGCACAAGATCATGTGCAGTTCAGGGCGAAGAAAACAAGCATCTTGAGCTGCTCAATGGCGCGACGTGCAGTAAATGGTGCTCCTCTCCTCTCTGTCTCCGGTGATGATATCTTGGGACTTCACTGCCTTCGATTCAGTGACAGCGCGTGCTTCAGCAAGCAGGCACGCAGAATAGGATTTCCGGAATACTGTACAACTTAAGGCCTGGACTTGAAGCCTGCAAGCCAGATGAGATGAGCCGATAGCATTCTTTCTTCTACTGAGAAGAACACAAGCTGGCCATTTGTTTCACCAACACGCAGGTACCCAAGTAGCAGCAGCAAAGGAGTGGCTACAACTCCAGTCTTCAGAGACGTTGGATGCACTCTTCAGGGTGGTCTGTGTCGTAACTCTGGACGGAGCAGTAAGTTGCTATTGGATAGAGATCGGACAGTTGACGATGAGCCCGCCCGATTTGGCGCCAATCGCTGGGTGTCGATTTCTTCAGTTAAGAACATGAGAAGTGTGATTTCTTCAGAATATGCAGCCTCGTTCCTGACAAGGAGATGTGTTCTGCCGGTAAGGGTCTGAATATTTTCTACTATACTAATACTGAGTGACCGAAATACTAACCATCGCACACACGGTATGAATGTGAATAGACAAGTTCTGAGTGCCAGCACAAGGCTGACAGGCTTCAGATTTCTTTCAGGCAGGTACCTTCCATTCCATGTTATATCTGCTGGCAAAGCAGCAGCAGAAGAAACGTGTAAGGACCTGGCATGGTTCTTGGTTCCGCCGGCAGGGTAAAAATATATTGAGACACACTGAACTGAATGAGCACAACACTAACCATCCTATAGCATGCACAGTATGAAGGTGTACCAAAATCCATCTAAGATGGACTATCTTAAGTAGACTGCATCCACCGAACAGCGCCATTCTTGTGTGTCTGTTGCAGTGGCAGAAGACTGCCTCAGTGAACCACACCTTTCCCCTAGCCCAATCTGCTGCTTCCAAGGAGATTCATCTACAAAATAAGCAACATCATAACTGAGATTAGCTAACAACAATACATGATGTCTGACAGTTCCATCACTGGTTAGGCAAGTTCCGCATGTAAACAGTTGGGGCACCAAGTAAATTCCCAGAATTAATCAACATCCTGATTCAGTGCTAATAAAGGTAATTTACATATTAATGTTGTACCGAGATGGAACAACATAATAAACTAGTGTTATTTATATATAGGCTGCGATCATGCACCTTAGTGCCATATTGAAGTTTTACAATTTCAAAATTGTACATGACCTGTAATGCATTATTACCTTGAGACTGCTACTACTGCCTATGATCTGAACTAGCTCCACACGTGCACTGATATTGTATGCCTATTATTCTTCTGAAGATCCTATATGCCATTAAATTTCGTTAAACAACAACAGTTATGACAGATGCAAGAATACCTGGTATTAGTAGAACGTAGACTGAATTGAAAAACTGCAACCTATCAGCTGCAAGTATACCTGGATGGCAAAACTGCAAACATGATCGGCAGCAAAACACTGACAATTCGTTGTTTTCCATATTTATGCCAAGATGATTATTTGATCCCTAAAACTGAACATTTTCCAGGCACACCTTCAGTCTTCACAAGTTTTGGACAAAATGTAAAGGCAAGTGGCTTGAAAGCCCACCAAACAAACATAAGAACACCTGAACAGCAAGCCAACAGAAATTAGAACACCTGGTACTAACAGCAACATAGCAGTATATGAAAAGAAAAAATCACCTTAATATCAGTAGCTTGACCCGAAGTCTTACGGCTGTTTTGATCGTGACACACAAAATAGGGGAGTAGACTTCCACGTCTTGATGAATAACAATAACCCAAATATAAATGCAACATATGAAGAAGCCTATAAGATCGAACAAACACCTGCACAGATAACAAAAACAAACGGTGATCACAGGTTTTGTTGGAAGAAAAGAAGATAGACTTGCAGAAGGCATTGGCTGATATTGATGTCGATTTTATCAATTGCTGGAAAGAAAAGGGGCGTCGAGAAACAAATCTTAAATGGTTTCACTACCATTGAGAAGAAAATGGAAATCTGATATGGCAGGAGTAAAAGTGGATTTTTTTTGCAGTGAGTATAAGTTGAGGTGTATATAACTGATATTGGTGTGGATACCCCTAATGAAGGTTCCTGCAGCTAATTTGCATGTAATGGCTCCGCCTGAAATTAGAACCAAGAGGGAGGGAGCCCAGTTATAGTTCAGTTCAGAAATATGTTGTTCCTGCTTTGCATCAAAGAAAGGTGCTGATTAGTCTCAATCAGAAAGGTATTTGGGGTGCACCCCCATGTGCTTAATCGGTTAATCCCCATCTTATTTTCTGCCTCCTTTGCTTCCACCAAATTATCTATTTTATCTAATTTCTGATTGCTAGATAGATCAACTTCTCCTAGTTCATACACTTGTCCACCAAAAATCCCCAAATATTGTTGTTGTTAGTGTGTAGTGAAAGATCAGGGCAAATCAGCACATGTTATGGCTTATCAGACATAGTACAGCAGGAGAAAGTTGCAGTTCAGATGTACTTACCAGATTTAAGTACAGGGATTCGGTTCATGTACTTAAGGCTAGAAGAATGTACAAGGGAACTCCAAGGCATTGTCCTGCACGGTGGATGGGAACAAACACAGAGTTATTAAGCAGGATTGCAGGAAAAGGACAAAGTGGAAAAACACAAGAAAGTATGTTTGTGTTACCTTGGATCACTCGTCTATTATACTGATAATTGGGATGGTTCCCTCTAACCCCCTGCACTTCTCGTTTAGCTCCTCGCTGCATCCACCGACATCTAGCATTCTCAGTGAATCCGGGAGGGCATCGTTGGGCAACGACGAGACGGCTGGACAATGGTAGACTCTGAATATCTTGAGGCTGGTAAGGTTACGCAGCCCTGCAGGGAGTTGTTCAAGATTGACGAATTTCGTAAACTCTAGTTCCTGGAGGGAGGAGAGGAGTTGAAGGGAGTCCTCTTGCTCCTTGCTGAAGCGCACTATCAATTCAAACTTACTCCCAATAAGTTCCAGATTGGTGAGGGAGGAAGAGAGGAATCTGCAGATGGGTGCGGCAAGAAGTCCTGCTATGTCATCCGTGCAGAGCTTCTCTAGTGATGAAACAAGTTGTGTCTGCTGCTCTTCACCTCCTTCAATGTCCCCCAAAGCCCGTCTGGAATTGGGATCCCAACCAGCAAAGAATCTAGGGCTTCCCTTGACTTTTAACCAGCGAAGATCCTCGATGGTAAGGAGAGACTGCAAGCCCTGACATTTCAGATCTTTTCCGCAACCATTCAATTCTAATCTGGTAAGAGAGGAGAGGTTTGAGAGGGGCTCCAGTGTCCCCATGCCTTTCACACCCTTAAGGTCCAGGAGCTGCAGGGAGGACGGGAAAAATGAGAAGGTGGATAGAAACCTAGGGGAACTATTTATTATTAATCTCTGGAGGGATCGCAAGGCTTGGAGCCTCCCTCCTCTAGGAACACGAGTTGGTGGGTCCACCAGGACCAGCTTTCGGCAGTTAAAGATAAACAAGTCCCGTAGTGAGTCACAAAGATGAGCTGGGAAGAGCAGCACCCCATCATCCTCTTCCTCTTGCTGTTCCGTGAATTCATCTTCCTCATCCTCTTCCTCCGCTGATGTTGTTATTTCATCTTCCTCTTGCTGTTCCGTGAATTCATCTTCCTCATCCTCTTCCTCCGCTGATGTTGTTATTTCATCTTCCTCTTGCAGTTCCGTGAATTCATCTTCGTCGTCCTCTTCCACTGCTAATGTTGTTATTTCATCTTCCTCTTGCTGTTCCGTGAATTCATCTTCCTCATCCTCTTCCTCTGATGCTGCTGTTATTTCACCTCCCCCCATCTTTGATGCTTCTGATGTTGTTATGTCATCTTCCTCATCATGTTCCTCTGCTGCTGCTGTTATTTCACCTCCCCCCACCTCTGATGCTTCTGATGTTGTTATGTCATCTTCCTCATCATGTTCCTCTGCTGCTGCTGTTATTTCACCTCCCCCCACCTCTGATGCTTCTGATGTTGTTTGTTGCACATCCACCACCACTACCAGCTTTTTTATGTTTTGACAATCCGATATTGTCAACTTGGAGAGCTTTGGGAAGTGGGGGAGGAGCTCTGTCAACTCCTTCCCACTATTACCACTTAAGTCCTTGATCCAGATATCCTCAACAGGGAGCTGCCATTCCGCATCACCCTCGCCTCCTAGTCGTCCAACCAGACCTTCTGAATGTTTTACAATTAATTTCTTCAACGAGGTTAGCATCAGAAGGTGCTTCAACTCCAAAGGTGGGCACATCTCCAGTGTCAGATTCTCAAAATCTGTTTCTTCATCAAAATCTAGCACTTGGACTAAGCTACGCAGATCATCCTTTCCAACAATTTCCAATTCTCCTCCATCTGATGATTTTGAGTACTCAAGCTTCTGTAGTAGCTTTACCCGCAGTATCAGGACATGGCGCAGGCTTTCAATCCAAGACATGGGGATCACCGACAAGAATTTTGGACAGTCACATATCTCAAGCTCTTGCAGTTTGGGGAACCCTGGGGAAACAATGTGGTTTGAAAAAGGGAACCCCAACAGTTCCGGGCAATGCCTAATAATCAGCACTTGCAAAAGTGGGAACATATGAGCATCCGGTGGCAACAAGTCCCTAACCAGGGAAGACTCTTGTTCAGCAGGGAAACCCCATTTTTCAAAACTTCCTAGCCACTTGAGTTCGAGCTTTCTTAGCTTGCAAAAACTTTTCTCCAGGATAAACTCCTTCAGTCCAGCAATATCCTCCAACCTCAGCTCACGAAGATCCAATGCCTTCCCTAAAGAAGGGAAAACTTCCCAGGAAACACCATCAAGCGAAAGAGATTGTAGAGCTTCAACAGCGAACTCATCACCCAGCCATGTTGGACAAGAAGGGCCTCCATGCCCTCTAATGCACAACATTTCAAGATCTTCAGGTGGTTGAAGGCTCTCAAGAACCGCTGCTTCCACACCAGGCTCAACGCTAGATCGCTCACTATCCCAGCACAATGTTAACCTCCTCAAGTATTTTTTCTCCATCAGTTTTGCTTGAGCTGCTGCTTCTTCTGTAGGTATTTTCTCAAGGTTGTAGATGCCAAACTCCCTTAGCTTGGTCAAATGCTCTAGTTGCTTTGGTCCAAACCCTTCTTCCCTTTTATTGACTCGAAATACCTTTAACTCTTCTAAGAGTTGGAGTTTTCCGACACTACAAATATCAGAATGAAGCTCAAAATCACATGGGGTATAAAAATGGCACAATTTGGCAAGGTTGCTCATGTCTTTGGGCAAATCACAACTGCCATCCCACAACTCAAGATCCAGAATCCTTAAATGATATAATCTGGAGATGTTAAGTGGTAGATGCATCTGCCGCTCATATGTCCCTAGAGATAGGTATCGTAGGTGGACTAGTCCTGAAAAGTTATGTAACATGGACTCCACATGACAAAGCATTCTGGGAAAATGAAGAACACGAAGAGCGTTCGCTTCCCCCAAAAAATCACCAAATATCTTGACGAAACCTTCATCAATTTTTCCAAATAACATCAGTGTTTGCAAATGTTCAACCTTCAATATTGGCTTCAGTTTTTCCAATTCACTATTTAATTTTTCACCAGACACTGCATCATATACATCCAAGTTCTCTGTGCTTATAGACAAGTGTCGAGTTGTTGGCTGAATTTTTACTGATCCAACATTAGGGAGACGTAAACTAAGACAATCATGCAATGCAACCTTCAATGCCAACTCATGCAGTAAATCATGCATGACATACCGTGGATCACCTTTAGTTTCCTCTTCTCTGAAAAACCCATGGACGACTAAATCATTTAAATTTCTCATACCATCTTCAAAGGTTGGGTTTTGACCACAAGGTGTCAAAATATCTAGTCCGACCCACAGGCTGATGAGCTCACGGCTTCTGAAATGGTAATCTTCAGGAAACAATGCAGAATAGACAAAACACCGTTGCAGATTGAAAGGGAGAAAGTCATAGCTAAGCTTCAAGGCAGACATAATTCCATTGTTAACGGTCTCCCATTCTTTACTGTTTAGGACCCTTCTCCAATGACCCATACTAGGGTCTGTCCTCAATAATCTACCAACGGTCTTTGCTGCAAGAGGGGAGCCCTTCAGTTTTTCCATTATCTTATCTCCAATGTGAAGCAAATGACGTTTATCCTCTGGGTATTGCTCAGCATCAAAGACATATATTAGGAATAACTTCCTAAACTCTCCAGGTTCTAAACCGTCCAGTTCTTTTGGCTCTTCAGTTTTCTTAACTTGATTTGCTATTTTTTTATGCCGAGTTGTGACTAGAATCATGGAACCATTTTCTTGTGACTTGCCGAGTATCAATAATAGTTTTTTCCAGTCATCCACATCAGTAAACTGCCATATATCATCCAATACAAGTAAGAACCTTTTGCGTTTTAATCTGTGTTCAATCAATTCTTCTGGTCTAATACACTCCTCTTCACCTTCCACTTTAGGAGTATACTTTTTAATCTGTTCTAGCACCTTGTCCAGGTTGAAACTGAATGACACACATATCCAAATCCTGACCAGAAAATGATTCTGCACTTGTTGGTTGTTATATATGTGTTGTATCAGAGTTGTCTTCCCCATTCCCCCCGGACCAATAACAGGAAGCACAGTTAGACCCTTGTCACAGTATTGACCCTCAATGATATCATGTATGATGCTATTCATGACACAGTCCCTCCCATATAGTTTTGGCTCTGCACTCTGAGGTGTGGTGGTGGGACGATGTTGCGCAATGTCTGGGACAGTTCTAGGGCCACAACCCAGCAGAATCTCATTAACATCCTTACGCACAGGGTGCATTTTCTCTACAATGTCCTTCATCCTTTGGGCGAAATCAACCCTATTAAACATCAAGATTTGGTGCTTCTTGCGTCTGCTGACCTCCTCATCAGCCTGATTGGCATTTGGCTCCGAGGAGGAATCGTCACGTAACCTCTTCCTACCACGTGGCCAAACAAAAGAGTTGGCACTTTGTGTTGCATCTTGTTGTCGGGGATCACCAGCATTGGCGCCAAACCAGTACGCTGGCAAAGATGGCAGATGTTTGCCAACAGCTTTGACGACGTGATAAGCATTGAGGACAAGGCCATGGATGCCACTCCTGCCATGCTCGTCAGCAGCATCATGCGTGCCGTGGAGCTCATCATGGATGCGGAAGTAGTCCAGCTCGTCCAACAAGTCCTCGGCATTGTGTGCCGAGTCCCGCAGCATCTGCAGCAGCTCCTCCATGGCCGTACCGCAGATCTCCTTGCCGGTAGCATTTTCGAGCGTCGCCTGCACGAGCAACAGTTCCATCCTGAGGGCCTCGATGCTGGGACCAAAGTTCCTGGTGGCCGCCCAAGCCTCCAGCACGCCATCTGCAACGGGGGCTAGCGCCTTACCCACCACCCATTGAGCCGCGCTGAGGGCGGCGTCCGCCATCGGATCCCCTGGTCGGATGCAGGGATGGACGACGTGAGGCACCTGCATCCAGGAATCAAAAGGAATCCGTTCGTAAGTAGGCTGCTGTAAGCTGCAAATGAAAGGAGACGAGTGTGCGTGTATAGTATTAGTACGTGCCTTTGGCCAGGGAATGGTACCTGTTGGGACTTGTTCGATCACAAGAGAAATGAAATTAAGGCATCAGGCCAGAGAATTTCCAATCACAATTCACAAATGAGAGGGAGAAACGGAAACAGAGTAGAATAATTTTCTTTTCTTTATTTTTACACAGGAATTATGGGAAGCAGAGCACACAATAAAGCTTAAAAATACTTGTGTGTTTTAGATGTCAAGCATTGATCCTGGAGCATTCAAATCTCACGAATCCAACAGTCGGCCCTAAGCCCGTAACAATGAGAGAGAGAGAGAGAGAGAGAGAGAGAGAGAGAGGTCTGACCTGTTGCTGTGCGGCGGCGGTGCGACTGGTTAGATCCGGGAGCCGCTGTGGCCGTGGTGAGAGAGGGAGCTGAGTCGCCGGGGAGGAGGTGGAAGGAGCTGGGCTGGGGAGTAGGTGATGGCGGAGGTGAAGAGCAGGTGGTGCGGAGATCAGGGCAGGGCAGATGATGATTTTTTGGCACTGCCAGCCTATCATGGTACCAACACATCATGATTAAATGAGAAGGTACTACTAGAGCTCGTTTGAGTGTGCTGCCCCGCTCTCGAGCTGTTGGCATGTTACTCTCACCGAGCTGGACCAGATGCACTTAGTTGTGATTTTTTTTAGAATACACTTAGTTGTGATTTTTCAGTCTCTGTTAGCCAACATTTGGTAAGGACGACAGATATTTTTGGGGGCTCTTGGAGTCAAATCAGCATCGAGATTTCAGGATACACACATACCAACATAAACCAAAGCCCACCGATCATGCTAGTGTCCACCCACTCATCTTGGTTTGTGATTGGTCTATATCATTATAGGCCTTACTTTTGGAGAAAAAAGGTGAAAATGTTAGATGCCTTCCTTTTAGAAATGGAGGGAGTACACTGGGCTCTAACGAGTGAGCACATAATCTAAATTACAAATGACAAGACAAGCTGCCCGTACCAAAGATGACCACTACAATTCCGGAAAATTATGCAAGTCCTAAGTGAGCTTAGAATTTCATGACACTAATTCCAAGATATTTTTTATACAAAAAACATTTAGTTATTTTCATGACACTTCGTGATTCTCCAAATTTCTTTAGTGGAATACCAATAATTCCACGATACAAATTCAAAATAATTTTATTGTACTAATACCAAGAAATATATATTTTCTTCTTTTGAAAAAGCTAAAAAATCCACGATATTAATTCTGGGGATATTTTTTGGGAAACAACATGTGATTTTCTAGAATTCAATATTGAATGGATAACTAGGAATTAGAAACTACTAATCCTATGAAATTTTAGTATGCCAATTCAGAGAAATTATGCCTCTTTTAAGAAAACTAAGAATTCATGATACTTTTTCTAGGCTTCTTTAAAACTATACCCAATGGTTTCCATGCTATTTTATGAGTTTCAAAAATTCAAAATTTAAACGGATAACCGAGAATTCCATGTAATTATATTATAATAAATTTCAGGAAATTATGTATGCTCATAAAAAAAACTAAGGACTACTATAACCGAGTGCTATTTCTTGATATTTTTAAATCCCCATACAAACAAAACTGAATCTAGGATATACATAATCTAAACTCTTAGTTAAAAATTTATGATGTATACCAGTATTACGACACTTGATTCATACATAATTGTTGGTATAAGCCACTATAGCATTCACACCTTGGTGGTAGTTCTTCCCCGCAGAAAAAACATCTTCATACTTGGACGTAAAATGTGTGTAGTTGATGAACCTTAAAGAGAAAGCGTTGTCCTTTTGCTTGATAGTATAATTATACAGTTTTCACTCAGTACGTACTAAAGGACATAAAATGGGGGAGACAACTCACACTCAGATAATTTTTGTCATTGTTTTCTTTTTCTCACATTTTTAGCACTGCCAGAATGACATGGTACCAAAACATTATGAACTTGTCGGTTGGTTAGCATCAAATGAGGAGTACTATGGGTTCATGATATTTTTTAGTTGGTGGTGACATTACTCTCACCGAGCTGGAGCAGATGCATTGGTTGTGTTTATTGTTGAGTGTTTTACAAGCTGTCATCAATACATGTTGTCGTAATGCTCGATCCTCGTCAATACATCACGACATGGTGCAATGCCGGACAAATAAAGAGACATAATAATTTTACTGCCCATTTTCACTTTGTTGTTGAAATAATGTAGACAGCCTACTGGTTGCTCGTCATTTTGTATATATGATAATTATCCAAATTGTGTCGATAATTTTCCCACATGTAGATGATTTGGGGTTTTGGATTTTCTATGCATTCAACATGTCAGAAATGAAGCTCACACCCTTGATCCAAAGATGAGCTTGGAGGGTGTTTCAAGAACAGAATGAAGCACACTGCAGTACAGACTTCAGTTTGCTGTTATTAGTTTTTGTTGTTTCAAAATTTGGGAGTAAGTGAGTTCATAGTTTGTACACATGCGCAATATTCAAAGGTGCGCGCGCTCAAACACATCATGTATGCTTTGATAAAAAAAAAGGTTCAAAATATAACCAAGCGGTAATGTTGCCTGATTACTAGAACACGGAAATCCTAATGAACCAACTATGCTGGAAAAATACAACGTGAACAGAAATGAACAAGATGAGAAGTAGAGATCAGCAATGAAGAGGTGGTCGGGTTGAAGAAGATGAGGACGTAGCTCTCGGGGCAGTTGTGAATTGGCAGCTAATTAAGAAAGGTACACCGCTTAGTTAATAGGGTGGTTGTTGAAGATAGAATGTGAACATATGCGACCTTTAATGCTCAATAGAGGAGAATACTGTGACATGAACACGACACACACAAGTTTGGGAGTGCCAACCACCACTGGTTACTCGTCCTTGATCAGTGGCGTAACGAGTGGATATTATGCTTGACCTGACTTGGCTATATAGACACACACATGCAGCTCGATTCGTTTCAGACCACCTCCAGTGGATAAAAATGAGAATTCCACCATATTGATTGCAGGTTACTTTACTATAATAAATTTCTCGAACTTATGTATCTTATAAGAAACTGAGAATTCGAAGCTATCATTTCTGGAACTTTCTTTGCATCGGCATACAAACAAAAATGAATTTAGGATATACATAATCCATACTAATTTCAAAAATTATTATGTATACCCAAAGTTTTAAATAACACGGAATCTCAGTGCTACACCATCTGGAGGGGGATCACGCTATCGACATCGTGTCATACAATTAGCGGCTTTAGCACACTACCGCACCAATTTAGAGTGACATGCAAGTGTTACAGTACTTAATCCGTACGACATAATTATTGATGTTCATTGACACCTTCATGTTAGTTGTTCTTTGAAAAGAACAACTAACTTTAAAATCTAACTGTGAGAACACGGGCGACTGCCATTGTCCCATGTAATTGATGTCTCTGATAGAGCATATCCAGCAGATCTCTTAAAAGAGCCAAAACTTAAAATAACCACTTTTACACTGGATTGAACGAAAAAACTGACCCAACCAGATCCCTCAAAATCGGCCTGACCTTTTCTTTTTAAAGGGAAACCTTAAAACGAGCCTCCAATCCCTAAGATGTTAAGGATTCAGGGCATATTATACGGTTCACCATAAAAAAAGAAGATTGGCGGGAGGGAAGTTTCAGGTCCAACCGCCAGAATAGTCTCCATTCCGACCAAGATCCATTGTGTCGGTCTCGATTCCGGCCAAATTTCGGGTGAACAGGCCTGATTGGGAGGGATTCTAGTTGATTTCAGCGGGCCGGCGCGAGCTCCACCAGCTGCTCTTTTGGAGGGACGGAGACAAGCTGGTGCCGCCGCGGCTGTCGTGGAAGGGAGGTACGTCGGCGTTGCCCACGAGGTGGTGCCATTGGACGAGCAGTCCCGGCTCTGACCGATGCTTCGCCGCACGGCCAGGCAAGGGCAAGGCGGCCTGCGAGGTGTGCAGCGACCCCTGGTTCATCGTGTGCAGAGGCAGACTGCGTGGTGTGCGTGGTGTGTGGTGGCAAGGATTCAGGGAGACACGGGTGAGAGGAAGAAGAAGGCCACGAGGAATATTCAGTTTTACAGTAAATTTTTGAGGAATCTGTTCCGCCACAGCCCGCACGATACCTCAAAACAGGTTAAAGGTTCCCCTTATAATATTTTTACGGTGCCACGATATAAGATATCTGCTATAGATGCTCTTAATAAGTAGGGGAGGGAGGGGGGCAGGTGAAGATAGAATGTGAACACATAGGACTTGTAAGTGTTCAAAACAGGAGAATATACTGGACATGAACTCGAGACACACACAAGTTGTTGAGTGCTAACAACCACCTGATGTAGAGAAAGAGAGATCTATTCTGACCAGTGGCTGCTGTGTAAAGGGGTCATGCATGATATGTTGGTTGACTGGACTTTGGGCCACACACACACATGCATGCACCTCGCTTCCATTCAGACTGGATTTGTGAACGAACGAACCCTATAGTTGATTGAAGGTAAGCCAGAGTTGTCGGAGCTCTCGCTCGCCCACAGCAACGGCCAACGGGTCGTTATTAGCTAGACGTACCTGGTCTGATACCAATGGCCACTCCTTCAACACCTCCTACAATGCTGTATGGCCGTTTATATATACTTGCTAACTGAAGCAATGCACAGGTAAGCTAGCTCGCAACACCTGGATTATAAGCGCAACAATTCAGCCCCTAATTATTCCTAGTGCCTGGAGATCACCTCAAAGCTTCTGTCGCGTTTCTAGGAGAATTTGACTCGACCCAGTGCCTTTGTGAGAATATCGGGAATATGTTCATCAGTTCAGATGTGGAGGAGGTCCAGTGGACCATTGGGGTCAAATCAACACTGAGATGTTGACGATTCTAATCCAAGACAGGCTGCATCCAAATTGCAGGCGTATGAATCAGTTACTGTGACCGAGCACCGACGGGTGAAGACAGAATCTATCTATCTAACTGAAAAAAAGGACAAGCTGGCGTGTTGAAGATGAGCAACCTAATCGTAGCCCATTCTAAACGCTCACTCTGATGGGGTTCTTCCTACACATCCCATACCGGTGTACGCAGCAGTACTATTTCTGTAGGCCATCATATGATTTGACTTTACATTTTTTGTTTTGAGGAAAGCACGGAGATTTTAATATTCGATCAACGAACAGAGTAGATAAAGCGGCGTGCGTGCAAGGTGCCAAGGTTGCATACAAGCTCGATTTACATCCAGTTGACATGTGCGGCTATGCCTGGATTTGAATTTGCTACGAGAGAGAGTAGGATCAAGATTCAAGAGAGACCAGGATTACATTGAGGTGTCTACTGATATACTACTACCGGCCGGCCGTGAGGCGTGAGATGCTACTGCAGTTCGTAGATGGGGCGTTGCACACAAAGCAGCAGGGTGCCACTCAAGCTCCTGACGGGCGTCTCGCAGAAGTGAGCGTGCTCCCTCTCAGTACATTAGCTTCTGACGGGCGTCTCGCAGTGGAAATTACATCTTACGGGAATAAACACAAGCACCTGGCGGGCGTGAAGCAGGGACATGAAAGCTGACCTGGTGACGGTGCGCTTGCTTCCAGCCGGCGGTGGAGAGTCCCTGCGACCATGCCGGCCGGCAAGCAGAGAGAGCAACTGGAATGGAAGTCCACAATGCGTCTTGGTCCTTGCCCGCCGTTCGTCTCCTCGCCGTCGTCTACTGGACTCGTCGGAAGGGGGTTCATCAATGGTGGCCCACTCCCGTGCTGTAATGTTGCCGGGCCGGACCGACCCGCCCAATGTTTTCCCTTTTCTGTAAATCGATGGGTGTCACTACCAGCCCGGTGTCTTGCTTTTTTAATTTTATTTCTGCAAACTTTTATTATTTTATAATTTTGCAAACTTGAGTTCCCGATTCATATTACGACCAAGCATGCCGCAACAAAGTCAAACCTGAAATTTAATCCCCATACAAAAGACAAATGACATGCGAGAGGATCCGAAGAAGCCTCAACTGTTTTCATTATGGAATTGCACCTGCTGAAACTGGCCTTTCTTTGTTGAAATCACCAGGGACTATTTGAAATAGTTGGTGTGGTTAAGTTGAGATTGAGAGGAGATTAACGCATAGTTCATGTCAGTAGGAAAAGCTATGTTTTTTAGAGAGACCGGGAAAGATCCGTAGGTCTTGCGTTTTCATGCGGAATCTGGCTGGCTTTCTTGAGAGGTCCTATACAATGCTAATTCAGTCAGTGTCGACGAATCACATAGGCGGGCATGGAGTGGCATCCCAATTCAGCCGGTGTGTTCATTGCAGGAGCATTCCTGGTTTCCAATGCACTTTTCAATAAAAATCAACATTTATAACAATGAGTGAACATTATTTGAAGTTTGAAAATAATTTCGAAAATCATGAATCATTTTTAAAAATTGTGTGTTCTCTAAATGTTTTGAGCATTTTCGTAGATCTCATAAGTATTTTTAAAATATTGTAAAAAGTTATCAAAATCTATGATACTTTTTAAAAGTAGAAACCATGCAATAAAAAAATAAAAAGGAAGTGAAAACTAAAAAACTGTGGAAAACAAGAAACCAAAAGACCACCGCTGAACAAACCCGGGAAAAATCGCCCACACTCGCCTCCTCCTAAGCCTTGGATCCAAGATGAAACACGCTGCGCGATTTGTGCACATATTGGTGCAAGGAGACCTGGATTCCGGCTTGCTAGGGAGACAAGCCTTGTAGAAACCTGAATACATCCGGCCCATGATGAGTCCATGGATTGTGTGTGTGTGCGCGCGCGTGTGTGGGCATTTCTTATTTGGCGCATTAAGCGCTTGTTACAGTGCGTTCTGATAACCAGCGCACGCCCCCTATGCACTTGGGCCGGCCCATTTTTTTCCGGTTAAAACACTGCAAAAAGGTAACATATTCGAACTCAGGACCTCGGCCTTCACAGAGCAGCGGACCAATCCCTAGGCCATCACATAGTGAATGCCTGTTGAATTCGATATTTTCTTTTATTCTTTTCCCAGTTGTAAACTCTGGTGTTTTTTCTTTATACTCTTTTTTTGACACGTTCTTTTTCATTTTCGAGATTTCTTATTCAAAATTGATTTTTTTAATAAAAATCGTGATTTTTTTCCAAAATTGATGTTTTTTTATAAATGCATGGACTTTTGTGAACTTTTTCAAATTTGATGAATTTTTGAAAAATCAATGAACTGTGAAAATTGGTGATCCATTTTTCAAAACTGAAGAACCTTTTTTTGTCATTGATGAACTTTTGTTCAAAATTGAATTTTTTTTAAAAACATTTGTAAAAAAATTCAAAATCGATGAACTTTCTCAAATTTTTGAACCTTTTCCCAAGTTGATGACCTTTTGTCAAATTCAATGAATTTTTTGAATTCACTTTTTTTTTAGATTTTGGAGAATTGTTTTCGTTATTTTTTTCAAAAGTCAATGGTTAATTGGTGAACTGGTCATTTGTCGACCAGTCAACTGTTGAGCCACAAATGGAATGTCCATTTGAACCACCTAGTAGGCGCCAGGACTCCTAGCCAGCGCATAAGGCACCGACTAGAAGCTCCCGTGTCTGTGTCGCTTGCCGAGAGAAACAAAACCGCGTCATCGGGGAGTCGGTAGTGGCTAGCCTAGTAACCATGTGTTCCATCATGCTAACATCATCTTTGTAATTGTTTTTATTTATTCTTTTGTATATATTTTTTATAAAACTCCAAAAAAACAACTTATCTAGTATGTGAAATATATAAAATGTTCATGCATTTTAAAAAATATGTGTTAGTTTTAGAAAATGTTATACCCCCTCCGTTCCTAAATATAGTTCTTTTTAGAGCTTCCAATATGAACTACTCACGGAGCGAAATGAGTGATTCTACGCTCTAAAATGTGTCTATATACATCCGTATATTGTCCATATTGAAATGTCTAAAAATACTTATATTTAGAAATAGAGGGAATAGAATGTAAATAAATGTGTGTGAATTGAAAAAATGTTTAATAGTATTTCAAAAATTTATATGCAATTACAAAATATTAACACGTTTCAAAAAATACGTTTGTGATTTTTTTAAAAAAATAGACAATGTTCATATTATAACACATATATGAAAAATGTTCAAAACATGTATTAGAAAAGATGTTAAATGCATATAAATAATGGTTTTAGATGTATACGAAAGATGTATAAATGTGCGAAAAAATTGACATAAAAAACATATAATTGAAAAAGTGTTAATCGTGTATTCAAAAAATATTAAACATGTATAAAAAATATTTATGTTGTATATAGAAAATATACAATGCGTATGAAGAAATTAGACATGTGTTGGAAAAAAGAAAAGTAAAAAAACTAAAGAATGAAATCAAAGAGATAAACAAACTAAACCATGGAAAAAATATAAAGAAGAAGGGAAAAGAAAAACCGAAGAAAGCCATTGCTGAATTGCGCATGGTGCAGGCCCTCGGTACTACTCAACTGCTGCGTTGCTGATCCATCTCTCTTTGACCAGCCCGCTCAATGTTTTTCCCGTTTCTGTAAATCGATGGGTGTGTCACTACTAGCGCGCTGTCTTGCTTATTTTATTTTATTTTTTGCAAAATTTTATTATTATTGCAAACTTGAGTTCCTGA
The DNA here is from genome assembly GCA_963921465.1 of Triticum timopheevii. Lineage (NCBI taxonomy): Eukaryota > Viridiplantae > Streptophyta > Magnoliopsida > Poales > Poaceae > Triticum > Triticum timopheevii. Next base: position 2,793,214 of record OY997263.1, read on the forward strand.
TTTATATTATGGCCAAGGATGTCTCAACAAAGCCAAACATGAAATTTAATCCCCATACAAAAGACAAAAGACATGCGAGAGGAGCAAGACGAAGCCTCGACTGTTGGGTTTCAATCAGGCTGCTATGGAAAAATTCATCGGAACCAACAATTTTTCAAGCAACTGTTGGGTTTCCGTTAGGCATTCCCTTCTCTCAGTGGAACTTATTTGGCTCTCTATTCAGCGTATGGGAATTCAGAGGGTGCAAAAATATACTTCGTGAGAACAATGGCCTAACGGTTCTTTTTCTATATCATTAGGGCTTCTATGGACTAATAACCAATGGTATATAAATGTAGTGTCCTAATTTATTGAACCAAACACACCTTCTTTCTAGTTGCAAGGAAGTTGCTGCCCTAGCTAGACAATGCGCTGCACCATTGAATTCCCTCCTTTCATGATGGAATTGCACCTGCTGAAACTAGTCTTTCTTTGTTGAAATCACCGGGGCCTGGTTGAAATAGGGGGTGTGCTTAAGTTAGTACGAAAAGGTATGTTTTCTAGAGAGAGCGGGAAAGATCCATAGGTCTTGCGTTTTCGTGCGGAATTTGGATGGCTTTCTTGAGAGGTCCTATAGAATGCTAATTCAGTTAGTGTCTACGAATCACATAGGCGGGCATGGAGTCGCATCCCAGTTCAACCAGTGTGTTCACTACAGGAGCATTCCTTTTTTCCTATCCGATTTTTTAGCTTGCTCCGGTTTTATTAAAATATTCAAAAAAATCAACATTTATAAAAATTAGTTAACATTATTTGAATTTTGAAAACCATGAATCATTTTTTGAAAATTGTGCGTTCTCTAAATGTTTTGAACATTTTCTTAGATCTCATGAGCATTTTTAAATACTGTAAAAAATAGTAAAATATGTGATACTTCTTTAAAATAGAAACCATGGAATAAAAATAAAAAGGAAATGAAAACTAAAAAAATGTAGAAAACTAGAAACCAAAAGACCGCTGTCGAACAAACCCAGGAAAAATCGCCCACACTCACCTCCTCCTAAGCCCTTGGATCCATGATGCAACACCCTTTGCAATTTGTGCACATATTGGCGCAAGGAGGCCTGGCTTCCGGCTTGCTAGGGAGACAAGCCTTGCAGCAACCTGAGCCCATCTGACCCATGATGAGTCCATGGATTGTGGGTGTGTTTGAATCGCTTCCTGGCACTTTATTGCCTGGCCTGGTGTATCCTAGGAGGTTGCATGGAGAGTGTTTGGTTGATGGCCTGAAGATGCCTGTGCTAGCCTGGCCTTGGAAGTCCCATTGTGTGGTTAGCCTGGCTCAACAAGCCCGACATGTGGTTAGCATGGTCCAGGCATTTGAAATGGATCCCTGGAGTGTATAGAGGCAGCATGAGTTTACTAGTAAAGTATTAGCACATGCATCAGGAGGGCTTGATGCCGTCCAGGCTAGGTCACGAATAAAATGCTGTTTTTTAGATCAAAGCGAAAGCTTTATTACTTAACTAGTCTTAGACATATCGCCCGAAACAGACGCCCAGTGGGCTGGTACATCCGACTCCCATTCCATGAAATGGAGAGGGTCACACACACGGTCAATATTGGCAAGTTCATGGGCTACAGAGTTCGCAGTACGTCTACAAACAGATATAGTAAACTTGGAGAACCAAAGTTTAAGCTGGTACTTCATGTCTTCGATGACCACTGTATACGCGGAGGAGTCCACTCTCTGCAAGTCAAGTGCTTCGGCCAACAGCTGCGAATCCGTTTCAAGCACCACACGGACAATGCCACTAGTAGAAAAAGGGTCAAACGTGAAGCACATTAGTGCCGGTTTGAATTTGAGCCGGCACTAATGGTACCATTAGTGCCGGTTCAAACGACTATGCATTAATGCCGGTTCGTGTTGAACCTTTAGTACCGGTTCGTGGGGGTGATGGCAGGCTGGCGTCAGGCTGGGGCCCCACGATCACCTTTAGTACCGGTTCGTGGCACAAACCGGTACTAAAGGGCTAACCTTTAGTACCGGTTTGTGCCACGAACCGGTACTAAAGGGGTCTGACCTATAGTACCGGTTTGTGACACAAACCGGCACTATAGGGCAATTTTCAAACTCTACCCCCCCTCCCCCCGTGTGTCGCCATTTCAGTTCTGAAAAAGTCAAAAGAAAATGATAAAAACTTCAAAAAATAAAATCCTTCGAGAGGTAGTTATATTACTACATCCACTAGTTAGGAAAATTTGAAAACTTAAATTTGGACATGTTTTGCAAAAAATGTAGGGAAAATGTAAAACGGCTATAACTTTTGCATACAATGTCGGAAAAAAAGTATAATATATCAAAAAATTCAGCACGAAAATCCGCATCCGATGGAGACGGCCTACGGCCTGTTTGGAATTTTTTAGAATTCTCAAATTCCAAAAGGAAAAAAAGATATGGTCAAATTTTAGTTTTTTTAAAAAAAATTGGTTAAATCTGGTCAAACTACTTATTCAAGAAGTATTAATGTTACTACATAATTATTCAAAAATATTAGTGTTACTAAATAATTATTTAAATTTTTTGAATTTTTGGTCAAATCTGGTCAAACTATGGTCAAACTGTGGTCAAACTATGGTCAAATTATGGTCAAATTGTGGTCAAACTATGGTCAAACTTATTCAAGAAATATTAGCATTACTAAATAATTACTATTTTTTTTAGAATAATAGTTTCAAACTCAAACGGTGAAATGTGTGACTTCATGCTCAAGCTAAACTCCTGAGGGTTAATAGGATTGACATCTTACTATTGTCAGGAAAACAACAAGTGCAGACTCGGAAACGAAGGAGAATAGAACTTGAAAGTTAAGCGTGCTCAGGCTGGAGTAGTGAGAGGGATGGGTGACCAGTCGGGAAGTGAGATGATTTGGAATGAGTGATCCACACTTGAGCAGTTAAGAGAGGTGATTAGAGACTAAATCATCAAATAATTCAGAAAAATTAAAAATAAAAAAAAATTCCAAAATTTTCAAAAAAAACCTTTAGTACCCGGTACTAAAGGTCCCCCATACCAGGGCGCGAGCTCACGCCACGTGGTGGCACTTTACCGCCGGTTCGTGCCGAACCGGTACTAAAGGGGGGGCCTTTAGTGCCGAAACTTTAGTGCCGGTTCCATAACCGGCACTAAAGGCCCTTACAAACCGGTACTAAAGCTCCGTTTTCTACTTGTGTGCCCAGGTCCGCTGCCGTGTTGATAGCGAGCTCACGCCACGTGGTGGCACTTTAGCGCCGGTTCGTGCCGAACCGGTACTAAAGGGGGGGTGGGCCTTTAGTGCCGAAACTTTAGTGCCGGTTCCATAACCGGCACTAAAGGCCCTTACAAACCGGTACTAAAGCTCCATTTTCTACTAGTGTGCCCAGGTCCGCTGCCGTGTTGATAGCATGCGACATGGCCGCTGCTTTTGCGGAAAACGCGTCCGTAACATGCTCCTGTCTGCCAGCTCGAGCACACACAAGTGCACCATCTGCTGTCCGCACTGCGACTCCCCAACCTGCATGGTTCTGGCCTGGCACAAAAGATCCATCAACATTGATCTTGTAGTCTTCTCCCCCCGGTGGCTGCCACTTGTCCACTGGCGATTTGGCAGCCGGCTGAGGTACTCAAGCACATTGGCTCTCGTTTGTCGGGCTACAACAAAGGCCGACAGCGGCAGTTTTCCTTCCCTGAGTTTGTTTCTATTGGACCACCATAGCCACCAAGAAGTTAAGATATGTAGGCGTTTTTCCTCATCTAGCCCCCAAAGATAGTCTAGCATTGCATGCACAGACCCAATCCTTTCCAGCTGAATGCGGTCGCTCTCGAGAGCAAGTTCCCTCCACACTTCTTTCACAGCTTTGAACTTGATGAAGAGGTGAGCCCCGTCCTCATCAGCTCTCAAACAGAAGAGGCACTTCGTGTCTGCAATGGGGATACCCCTCCTTGCAACATTTGTCCGCAGCGCTGAAGAGTCATGCTTCAGTCTCCACGTGAACATCTGAATGTTTCTCGGACAGAGCATCTTCCACAGCCTTTTCCACGAGTCGTCTGTGATTTCATTCAAGTTCCCCGCAGCGCTTGAACTCCCTCCCACTCCTCCATCCTTCTTCGTCTTCTCCATCTGAACTTGGAGTTTGTATGCACTCTTAACCGAGTGGATGCCTTTCTTCTCATAGGCCATGCAATGAAGTCTTGTACACCTTCTCGCAAGGGGATCCGCAGAATGTGCGACGCATCATCAAGCCAGAAAGTCTCAAGAACGAGCTGTTCATCCCAGTTACCCGTTGCAGGATCAATGAGGTCACTAACCCACTCCAAAAGGCTATGACCGCGGGGTGTAATGACTCCCCGAGACCACGGTCGTGGCAACCATGGGTCAGACCCGATTTTAACTTGCGAACCATCCCCGATCCTCCAAATATAATCTTCTCGAAACAGTTTCAGACCGTGTAGGAGGCTGCGCCAAGAGTATGAAATCCCCTCCCTTGGGTTTGCATCAAGAAGATAGCTCTCAGGGTAATAATGGGCTTTTAGAATTCTTGCACACAAGGACTCTGGTGATTGGATGAGCCTCCATATCTGTCTCGACAACATGGCAAGGTTGAACCCATGCATATCACGGAACCCCAGCCCCCCCGAGCCTTGGGCAGAGTGAGCTTTTGCCATCTGATCCAATGAGTGGTGTTTTCTTTGTCCTGCTGGCTCCACCAGTAGTTGCCAATCAGTGAACTCAACTCTTCGCAAAAAGACTTGGTTAAGTAAAAACAAGACATGGCAAACGTAGGTATTGCCTATGCAACCGAGGTAACCAACGCTTCTTTCCCTGGTTTAGCAATAAGTTTCTCTTTCCATCCATACACTCTTCCCGCCATGGCCCCTTTCACAAATGCAAAGGCCTTTTTCCTTGATTTACCGACATGTGAAATGTAAACGCAAACGTACGAATTACAACCAGTGAAATGTAACCAAGTTTAACTCTAACAAAGTAAAGCAGGTGAACAAGGAGACAGTAAAGATGATTCCAGTCTTCAGAACTGTTGGATGTAGGGTGCTAGTGTGTCGTAACTCGGCGTGAAGCGGCAAGTTGACGTTAGATGAATATGGGACGCTCGCCCATGTGGTTGCCCGGTTTGGCGCCAACCAACTGTTGGGTCTTGATTTCTTCAGTTAACAACATGGCAAGTGTCGGTTTCTTCAGTTAACAACATGCAAGTGTCGATTTATTCAGAAGATGCAGTCTTGTTGATCCTGACAAGGAGGGAGATGCGTTAGTACTGGCCACAGGTTCTGCTTCTGCCGGCCAGGGTTCAGAATATTTTGTACGCCACGGTGTGAATGTGAATAAGGGGATGTACCTGCACATCGCCGAAATTTCTGGTTGACACCACAAGGCTAACAGGCTTCAGATATACCACCACCTAGCTGCAGGCTATGCTTCTGCTATCCTAGGCAGTGTTTCCGCTGCTTCTTCCTTAGCATGGCTTCAGATCTTCCGCGGGCTGGTTCCAAGTAAATCCATCACCTCATCGGCAGCCGGTTCTGAATGTAGGAATGAGCAACTCATCTTTAATGAGGGCCAATAGCCAGTACATATACAGATGTTGGTAAAGTGCAGAAAGACCCCTTATACAATGGGGATGTACACAATGAACTTATACACATCTAACACCCCCCTGAAACTCATGGTGGATCAACAACACTGAGTTTGGAGAGGAAAAACACATGCTGTGCTCGAGTCTGGGCCTTCGTGAAGAAGTCAGCCAACTGTAACTCCGAGGGCACATAGTGAAGAGCGAGAGTCTGATCCTGCACAGCAGCACGCATAAAGTGGGCATCCACACCGATGTGCTTGGTGAGCTCATGCTTCACCGGGTCACGCGCAATACTGATAGCGCCTGTACAGCAAAAGCAGGCTTAATGTTGAAAGGATAATTGAATGCAGGAGATACTATGTGGCTGCTCCTGCTCGGTAAGCACTGTTTTCAATGGACCATCACATAACAAATTGGCTGATGTATCGGACATAACATTTAGCATCAATGAAAAGAGAAATGAATAAATTTGACACACTGTTGTACATGCGACTTCTTTTTGATAGGGAAGCAAGTGAGAACTATGAAGAGAGACGTACAAAGATAGTAAGTTTTTGAAATAACATATGTTGTTCCTATATCCTCACTTCCTGCTGTTGTATCATGAAACTAATGTGTCCTCTATACTTGCAGCTAGCCTCCGTAATGAAAATGAACACGCCACTGGAGTTGCACGCTAGCGATATGTACACACGAGTCATGTTTGGAGAGTTTGGCGAAATTATGTATGAACCAGGGCAGTACAAAGTAGAGGAGGTAAGTAAAGGGACTATTTCGTGCGAGACGATACCATCCAGAGAAACATGAAAAGTGGTGCGGGGTGTGTACAAAGTGGAAGTTCTTGAGGAAGGGAGGGAACTGATATGTGAGTGTGCTAATTTCGAGCACAATGCTTGCTCTGCTGTCATGCAGTTAAGGTAACAAAGATTTCATTCCGATGATAACACATTCCTTGCAAGAACTATTTCTTTTTTGTTAAATGAGACAATTAAGAATACCAGCTATGCGTGTTGTAGGTCCTCGATTTCCTCGACATATACCAGATACCAGCAAAACATATTCTGAAACGTTGGACGAAGGATGCAAGAGATGTATTGTCAACCCACTTGTCACACCTTCAGAAGGATGGCATTTCAGTGAATACAATAACCTTTACCATGATCTTGAGTGAATAAAATAGAAGAAAAGAGAAAAGGAATAAATAGAAACAAAGAGTTCATATTGATCTTACTGAGAGTAATGACTTCATATAGAAAGAGTATGATGATTAAAAGTTGTTGGGAGTTGGCAGACATAGCTTTGGTCATCGTTGCAATTAATAGGAAGTAATAAGGAAAGAGAGGTTTCACATATGGATATATTATCATTGACATCTTTTATGATTGGGAGAACTCATTAAAATATGATATGCTAAAAAGTTAATGCTGGACAAGGAAGACAACTTAATGAATTATGTTCTCTTATGTCTGAGATAAAATATGTTGTCATGGATCCTCTAACATGTTGAGCTTGCCTTTCCCCCTCATGCTAGCCAAATTCTCAGCACTAAGTAGAGATACTACTTGTGCTTCCAAACACCCTTAAACCAGTTTTGCCATGAGAATCCACCATATCTACCTATGGATTGAGTAAGATCCTTCAAGTAAGTTGTCATCGGTGCAAAGCAATAAAAATTGCTCTAAATATGTATGATTGATTGGTGTGGGAGAAATAAGCTTTATACAATCTTGTGTTGTGGAAGTAATAAAAGCGACGGACTGCATAATAAAGGTTCACATCACAAGGGGCAATATAAAGTGACGTTCTTTCGCATTGAGATTTTGTGCATCCAACCATAAAAGCGCATGACAACCTCCGCTTCCCTCAGCGAAGGGCCTATCTTTTATTTATCTTCTACCTTATGCAAGTGTCACGGTGATCTTCACCCTTCCTTTTTCATTTTATCCTTTGGCAAGCCCAACATGTTAGAAAGAATCTGATATATATATCTAATTGGATGTGGGGGAGCATGAGTTGTTATTGTTGACATTACCCTTGAGGTAAGAGGTTGTGGGGCAAGACTATAAGCCCCTATGTTTTCTGTGTCCGATTAAAACTCCGTAACACAATTATTGCGTGAGTGTTAGCAATTATGAAGGACTAGATGATAGTTGAGTGTGTGGACTTGCTTTTTAGCTCTGACATAGACTCTTTCCGATGATATGATAAATTGCAATTGCTTCAATGACTAAGGTTATAGTTTGTTGGTTTTCAATAAGGCTTCTGATTCATACTTTTGCGTTGTGAATAGATTATCACTTGAACATGAGTAATCATATGACAATATCTATATATGCTGCTGCTAAGAGAATAATCATGATGCCTTCATGTCCGTATCTTATTTTTATCGACGCCTCTATCTCTAAACATGGGGACATATTTATTGTTGTCGGCTTTTCGCTTGAGGACAAGTGAGGTCTAAGCTTGGGGGAGTTGATACGTCCATTTTGCATCATGCTTTTATATCGATATTTATCGCATTATGGGCTGTTACTTCACATTTTGTCACAATACTTATGGCTATTCTCTCTTATTTTACAAGGTTTACATAAGGAGGGAGAATGCCGGCAGCTGGAATTCTGGGCTGGAAAAGGAGCAAATATTAGAGACCTATTCTGCGCAACTCCAAAAGTCCCGGAACTCCACGGAATATCTTAAAATAAATAATGAAAAATCCTCGCCAAAGATGAAGGCCAGGGGGCCCACACCCTATTCACGAGGGTGGGGGCGCCCCCCCCTAGGGCGCACCCCCCTACCTCGTGGGCCCCCTGGTGACCCTCTGGTGCCCCTCTTCTGCTATATGAAGTCTTTCGATGAGAAAAAAGGGGAAGCAACCTTTCGGGACGAGACTCCGCCGCCACGAGGCAGAACCTTGGCGGAACCAATATAGGGCTCCGGCAGAGCTGTTCTGCTGGGGACACTGCCCTCTGGGAGGGGGGAAATCATCGTCGTCATCATCACCAACGCTCCTCTCACCGGGAGAGGGCAATCTCCATCAACATCTTCACCAGCACCATCTTATCTCAAAACCCTAGTTCATCTCTTGTATCCAATTCTTGTCTCTAAGTCCGGGATTGGTGCTAGTAGGTTGCTAGTAGTGTTGATTACTCCTTGTAGTTGATGCTAGTTGGTTTATTTTGTGGAAGATCATATGTTCAGATCCTATATGCATATTATTACCCCTCGGATTATGAACATGAATATGCTTTGTGAGTAGTTGCGTTTGTTCCTGAGGACATGGGAGAAGTCTTGCTATTAGTAGTCATGTGAATTTTGTATTCGTTCGATATTTTGATGAGATGTATGTTGTCTAGCCTCTAGTGGTGTTATGTGAACATCGACTACATAACACTTCACCATTATTTGGGCCTAGAGGAAGGCATTGGGAAGTAATAAGTAGATGATGGGTTGCTAGAGTGACAGAAGCTTACACCCTAGTTTATGCGTTGCTTCGTAAGGGGCTGATTTGGATCCACTTGTTTCATGCTATGGTTAGGTTTACCTTAATACCTTTGTTGTAGTTGCGGATGCTTGCAACAGAGGTTAATCATAAGTGGGATGCTTGTTCAAGTAAGAACAGCACCCAAGCACCGGTCCACCCACAAATTATCAAAGTACCGAAGGTGAATCATATGAACGTGATGAAAACTAGCTTGACGATATTCCCATGTGTCCTCGGGAGCGCTTTTCCTATTATAAGAGTTTGTCCAGGCTTGTCCTTTGTTACAAAAGGATTGGGCCACCTTGCTGCATTTTATTTACTTTTGTTACTTGTTGCTCGTTACAATTTATCCTATCACAATACTATCTGTTACCACTTATTTCAGTACTTGCAGAGAATACCTTACTGAAAATCGCTTGTCATTTCCTTCTGCTCCTCGTTGGGTTCGACACTCTTACTTATCGAAAGGACTACGATTGATCCCCTATACTTGTGGGTCATCATCTCTCTGGTGATGACCAAATATTGTGACTCCATTATATTCAGTGGCGATCAACGACGCATGCTCCATTAAGCAGCAGACGCACACGGAATATGATTTCTGGAATACACGTAGAACTGAAGGCCAGGACTTGAAGCAAGCCAGACGAGATGAGCATCATTATTTCTGATTGAGCGCGTCAAGTAGGATGGCCAGATTGTAGGAGTAGCACGACACCTTGTGGATGGTGGCCTCTCTATTTTGCAATATACCGATGACACAATTATTTTTATGGAACATGACCTGGACAAGGCTCGAAACCTGAAACTACTGCTTTCAGTGTCTGAGGAAATGTCGGGTCCCAAAATTAACTTCCGTAAAAGTGAACTGTTCTGCTTTGGAGAAGCCCTGAGGCCGCAACCGATTATGCTGACCTCTTTGGTCGCTCACATGGCTAATTCCCGATTAAATACCTGGTAATACCGGTTCATTGTAGGCGTCTCACCAATGCGGGGTGGAAGCATGTGGAGGAGCGTCTAGAGAAATAGTTGAGTAGTTGAAAAGTAAAGCTGCTCTCAGTTGGAGGACGACTGGTTTTGATTAACTCCGTTCTCACAAATATGGTTTTCTATATGATTTCTTTCTTCCAACTACTAAAAGGGTCCTCCAAAGACTGGACTATATTTTAGATGCAGATTCTTTTGGCAAGGAGACAATGAGAAGAAAAAATAAAGGCTAGCCAAATGGAGTGTGGTTTATAGGATGAAAGACTAAGGTGGCCTTGGTATTCATGACCTGCGCAGGTCAAGAATAAGGCCCTGCTCAGTAAATGTTTGTTCAAACTTCTTACTTAGGATGGTGTTTAGCAAACCATGTTGCGCAATAAGTATCTAGGCCAAAAGGTGGTGTCTTGGGCATATTGAAAACCTGGTGACTCGCACTTTTGAGCTGGCCTAATGGCGGCAAACAAACATCTCTTTCGCTTTGGTACTTTCGCGATAAAGGACATGTCGGAGATTCGTTTCCGTGAAGATATCTGACTTGGCAATGCCAGTCTTAGACAACAATACTCGGCCTTATATAAAATTGCTCGTGATAAGAATAATACTATTACGCATGTGCTTAGTTCATCCCTGCCGAATATTTCGTTCAAGCGGGATTTGCTTGGCCCCTGACCATTGTCATGTCATAATATTTCGTGGGTGGGTGCATGTGTGTGTCCAACGGCTACGATGGATGGGGACGTTCATTTTGGATCTTGCCACTTCATCGATCCGCGTGATCGATCCGTATGGTGTGTTATCTCTTTGCCGTCTGCCAAACAAAATACAGATGGCGAACAACTCACTTTGCCGTCTATTGAACAAAATAACAGACGGCAAAGTCTTTGCCGTCTATTATTGTTTGGGCAGAGGGCAAAGTGAGCTATTTGTTGTCTGTATTCTGTTTGGCAAACGGCAAAGTCTATTTTGCCGTCAGTATTTCCTTGTCGTCTACAGCAGCAGACAACAATGTTTGTCTTTGCCGTTAGGCCCGAAGAAAAGCTGACGGCAAATTAGTTGTTTCCCGTAGTGCATATCCTTACACCATGTTAGGTCCCCTGAATTTCTGGCTTTGTATGATTCTTTTTGGATTTAACCGGCATTATCCTGCACATCTCGTGCCCCCCAACCTCGATGATGGATCCTCCCTATCCTTTGGATGCCCAAGGCCTAGATATGGTCCAAGGGCCACACATGGTAACTTACGATCCATTTTGTCTCCATGATTCACGTGCTCGTAGTTCAGATCTTAAATCTTCGGCATTTAAACTCTAGAAATTCAACAGATGTTTCGAATATAGCAGACGGCCCCAAAAAGGCTAGCGCCAGCCATGTGTCATGCCATGGCCACCGCTGAGTCTCTCGGAAGGCTTATGCGGAATGCTCTCAATTTTTATTAGCAAACCACGTGAATCAGCGAGCCATGCGCACTGGAACCCTACCTCGACAGGATCCCCACCACGCCCTCCCCTCCTGCCCCTCCCCCACCTAGCTAAACTGAGAAATCCTCCCACTAATGCAGGCAACCGAATGCGTCCATAAGAGTTCAGAGGGGTCATAGGAGTACTTAAGTAGAAAATAGGTCATTTAGGCGAATAAGTACCCTCTTTTGCAGTCACATCACATGTGTGACGAACCAACTAATCCCGGGCACCAAAAAGAAAATTTGAAGTTGTCTTATTCTGGGTTGGGTTAGGGTCAACATGGAATGGTAGCTATTGTAAGTGCACACCCGTGAGGAAGATTACGAATAGAGATCCAATTGGCAAAAAATAATACTACCTCCATTTCTAATTAAGTCTTATATTTCGGAATGGTTATGTCAGGGCGGCAGTTCACTTGGGCGTATGAGAAGCTCGATAAGGTACTCGTGGATACCGAATAGGAATTAGAATTTCCTATGATAACTGTGCGAGCCTTAGAGAGAATCGAGGCACTATCGGATCATGCACCAATCATTCTTGATTCTAATTCAACGAGCCATTCTGCCCGTCGTCCTTTCAAATTTGAATTTGGGATGGATGCATCGGGAAGGTTTGGTAGACATAATCAAGAGTGTTTGGGAGAGGCCCACTGTTAGTCGTATATCGATTCTAAGATGGAATTATAAAATAAGGGCCATGAGGCAACACCTCTTTTGATGGGCAAAACACACCAACGGGTTATACAAAAAAGATATCAGCGCCTCTGCAACATCATTAATGACCTCGACAAAATTGCTGAGACCTGCGCCTTATCTCAACAAGAGATTGAATTGTAAAAGCAATCTAATGAGAAGGTTGCTCGCCTTTTGCGTGAAGAGGAGATCAAATACTACCAAAGGTCCAAAGCTGACTTCATCCTAATGGGAGGTAGTAATACAAGATACTTCCAATTGGTCTCCAATGGTCGACATAGGAAGAAATGTATTCATAGTCTCCAACAGGATGAGGGGCGGATCGAAGGTCAGGAGGAGCTCAAAAAGTATATCACCAGCTACTACAAAATCTATGTTCGGGGCGCCATATGAAGGGAATGTCACCCTTGGCGAGACCCGAATAGATGATATTCCACAAGTCATGGATGAAGAGAATGATATCCTCGCGACAACTTTCTTAGAAGAGGAGGTGAGAGCGGCGGTGTTCCAAATGGAATGCAACAAATCTCCAAGCCCTGGTGGTTTCACTGTAGAATTCTATCACAATTTTTGGGATATCATAAAGGCCGACCTTTTGGAGTTGTTCAATTGTCTTCATGCCTATTGACTTGACCAATTCAGGCTAAATTTTGGCGAGATTGTTTTGTTGCCAAAGATTAAGGAGGCTGGGCGGATCCAGCAGTTCAGACCCATATGCCTCCTTAATATGAGCTTCAAGATTTTCACCCAAGTGGCTATGTATAGGTTAAACTCGATAGCTGACCATGTTGTCCGACCATCTCAAATGGCCTTCATGCAAGGAAGGAATATACTAGATGGTGTAGTAATCCTGCATGAGACCGTCCACGAGATGCACCGAAAAACATGAGTGGAGTGGTATTCAAGACTGACTTTGAAAGAGCCTATGACAAGGTCAAGTGGTCTTTTCTCCAACAGACCCTAAGAATGAAAGGTTTCTCTGATAAAGGGTGCCAATGGATCAAAAAATGTAACTGGAGGTAGTATGGTCATCAAAGTCAATGATGATGTTGGCCATTTCTTTCAGAAAAAAAAAGGACTACGCCAGGGTGACCCCATGTCCCCAATGTTATTTAACATTGTTGCTGACATGTTTGGCTATTCTGATTGAGCGCGCCAAGCAGGACGGCCAGATTGCAGGAGTAGTACCACATCTTGTGGATGGTGGCCTCTCTATTTTGCAATATGCTGATGACACAATGAATTTTATGGAACATTACCTGGACAAGGCTCGAAACCAGAAACTCATGCTTTCAGCATTTGAGGAAATGTCGGGTCTCAAAATTAACTTTGAACTGTTCTGTTTTGGAGAAGCCGTTGAGGCCGTGATAGATTATGCTGACCTCTTTGGTTGCGCACATGGCTAATTTCTGATTAAATACCTGGTAATAGTCGTTCATTATCGGCATCTCACCATTGTGGCGTGGAAGCATGTGGAGGAGCGTCTAGAGAAATGGTTGAGTAGTTGAAAAGGAAAGCTGCTCTCAGTTGGAGGACGGCTGGTTTTGATTAACCCCATTCTCATAAATATGGTTCTCTATATGATTTCTTTCTTCCAACTCCTAAAAGGGGTCCTGCAAAGACTGGACTATTTTAGATCCTTATTCTTTTGGCAAGGAGACGATGAGAAGAAAAAAATACAGGCTAGAAAAATGGAGCGTGGTATGTAGGCCGAAAGACCAAGGCGGCCTTGGTATATTCATGACCTACGGGTCAAGAATGAGGCCCTGCTCAGTAAATGGTTGTTCAAACTTCTTACTGAGGATGGTGTTTGGCAAACCATGTTGCGCAACAAGTATCTAGGACAAAAAGCGGTGTCTCGGGCATATTGGAAACCTGGTGACTCACACTTTTGGGCTGGCCTAATGGTGGCAAAGAAACATCTCTTTCGCTTTGGGACTTTCGCGATAAAGGATAGGTCTAAGATTCGTTTCTGGGAAGATATCTGGCTAGTCAATGCCAATCTAAGAGAACAATATCCAACCTTATACAAAATTGCTTGCGATAAGAATAATACTATTGCGCATGCGCTCAGTTGATCCCTACTAAATATTTTGTTCAGGTGGGATTTGATTGGCCCCCGACAATTGTATGGCATAATCTTTTATCCCGGTTGGATTCGATTAACCTGACACAAGGTATGGATGTGTTTCGCTAGAATCTTACTACATCAGGATCTTTTACAGTATACTCTATGTACCGTGCGCTCATGCATTCTGAGGTACCAGTGAGTAATAGCAACAAAATTTGGAAGTCCAAGATTCCACTAAAAGTAGAAATCTTCATGTGGTATCTTCATAGGGGAGTTGTGTTAACCAAAGACAATCTCGCACGGCGCAACTGGCCAGGGAGTAAGAAGTGTTGTTTTTGTACTCATGATGAGACAATCAAACACCTCTTCTTCCAATGCAAGTTTGCATGTCCTACGTGGTAAGTCATCCAAATAGCGTCAAATTTGTATCTACCCACAAGTGTTGCCAATATTTTTGGTCATTGGTTGGATGGTATACCAAATAGGTTTAAAATGCTAACAAGGATGGAAGCAGATGCCTTAATTTTGTCGCTTTGGCGATGTAGAAATGATTTGGTTTTTAATGACAAAAATGCTTCTCCTATAGAGGGTATTTTCCGGTGTACGCACTTGCTGCGTATGTGGTCTATGCTACAACAACCGGAGTACCAACCGATGTTGAAGGCGGCGTGTACGCGATTGAAGCAGGTGGCTACGGAGGGTTTTTTTTTTCTGACATGGATGGCAGCATAACCTATGGATTGATCCACCACCTTCTTCGATATAGGCATAGTGCCGGTCTATAGGACTCTACTGTTACCGAGTTGTCGATTTTTATTTCATGATTTTTTGTCAGACTTTTGAATTTGGCTGTGTGCATCTTAGTTATGCAGAGCCTGGGTGTTACTCATAATGCTTTATATCCACTTGATGCTACATTTTGAGGTGCTAAAATCACCCTTTATAAAGAAAAGGTAAAATGGAAGCAATCAGTAGAATACACGTAGATCCAATGAAGTGGAACCTTTATTTTATTTATTTAATGTATGCATGGTGGATACATATAGTACTAATATTGTAATAAGATAGCACATTCACTTTTCAGCTAGCAAGCTATATATGCTATTGCTAGGTTGAGATGGTGATGACGATAGAGCACCCACACATACACACCAAGCTAGTTCTGGAACGTCGGTGTTCCTTTGTCAGACCTGGAAGACGCGCAGGCACTTTGACCTGTCGTTCCGCGTGTACCAGGAGAGCTCCCCCTTCTCGTCCACGTCCTTGTTGTTTTTGATGTGTGTGTAGACAAGCGAGACCAGCGTGTCCGGCTCCGGAGCTGGAGCCGCCGTGCACACCTGGTCGAATTTAGCGTTGGGTACGCCCCCCGGGAACTCATTCTTGAGTAGCCCGAACGCATTCTTGTCGAGGAACAGGAAATTAGGGAAGTTGTTGATCAGGATCACACTGCCTTGGCTGTCCTCAAGCTTCTTGCCGCCCACCTCTATGGCGGTGAACGTCATAGTTCTAAAGCGGTCTTGCTTGTCCGCATCACCATACTTATCAATGAGTACCTCAGCACGATCTTTGAGTTCATCTGCCTTTTCCTTGGCCTTTATCATTACCTGCGGGTTGTTGTCGATCCAGCTCTTGAAGCTCCTCACCTTAGGAAGAAGGGACTCACCAAGGGTGTTGAGAACGCCAGCGTGCGCGGCATGAAGGGAGACAGCGACGGCGAGCACCGCGAGGAGGACGCTAACTCTCTTCGCCATTGGGCCGGCCAATGCCGATCAACAAGCGATCGAGGTCTAGCCGGCCGGTGTTGTGCGTGTGTACGTGTTGTGTGTGTGTGTTGTGTGTACATGCTACCATCGCCTCCTCTCCTCTATATATATAGGCCAGGCCACGGCCGGTTGGCACACGGTTTTCAACCACCATTCCCGTGCGTGCGCCTGCATCGGATTGGCCCAAGAGTTTCCCTTGGCTTGCTTGCTCAACATGCCCCAGTCACTGGCTAGTTGATCAAGTGGTCTACTAGCTAGTGGCACCAGTCAAAGATGGACAAGTTGGTGGTCCGGTGTTCAACCTGGAATGCTACTATTTTGTACTACATGAGATAGCTAGGTAGATTATTGTCTGACGTGGTGGAGGTCTTGTTCGTGGAAAGAAGCAAAGCGCTAGTTGATCTATGGAGGTGAGATCATCTCATCTACGTACGTCCACCATTACTTACCCACGTAATCCTTCCTGGACGCGCGGGGCACACACCATGAAAGAGAGCCAAACAAACTTCTCTCCGAGCCAGGCGGACAAGGTGGTCGTCTAGGTCGGGCCACCGGTGTTCATGGGCTAGCTTGCTTCGCCACGGACACCACCTTCGGCCGTGCCATCTCTGATCTGACCGAGCTCCTCGGCTTGATCGGCGGACCGGCGTCCAGGGACAATGGTCCTCGCCATCTTTGGCATCCGGCTGGCCATCGTCATGACCAACGTCGTCGTGCCGGCCAACACGCTCGCCCCGTGGACTTTCACCTTCGCCAACGGGGCTGCCATGCTCCGCACCGCCTTCAAGCCATGGCGGCGGCTGCTGAGCTCCAGGGTCTTCACGTACGCGGCTGGTCGGCAACGCGGGGCTCACCAGGGCCATTGGATGCATCGTACTCGCCGACATGGAGCACTCTACTGCAAGAATGGAATGTTCATCATGTCTATTTATCTATCTATACCTCTACATACCTATAAATAAATCCTCACATTAATTAGGAGTAATTAATGGTCGTTCATCTAATGGGACCGAGTTATAACGGTACAGATCCATCCATATAATCCTTGCAGTCTAAGAAAAAAACAACAAAGCACTAGCTATTGTAAAAAACCAATCTACGCAACCTACAATCTAGGAAAAAACCAAATAGCGCCGTTGTAAAAAACCAATCTAGGCAGCCTGTCAAAAAAACCAATCTATCGTATCTCTACTTCTAATGAATGAGTTGGTGAATAGTCTCCGTGGTTTATTTTCGCTGGTTTTTTTTCGTCTCTCCTCCCACCACCCCCTCCCATCCTGGTCCATCGGTTTATTTTTTCTCTCCACTCTTTATTACAACCAGAACTTTCCTAACGTATAACAAATCACGGATCTAACTTCCTTAAATTATGCAAATCAATCAATTCCTTTTATTGGTTCAATTTGTCTTAG
This sequence comes from Triticum timopheevii, assembly GCA_963921465.1. Lineage (NCBI taxonomy): Eukaryota > Viridiplantae > Streptophyta > Magnoliopsida > Poales > Poaceae > Triticum > Triticum timopheevii. Next base: position 2,810,690 of record OY997263.1, read on the forward strand.
AAAACAAATAACAGATTTTCAGGAAACAAATAATACATTTTAATCTAACTTTCCTAACTTATCTAAATCTATTGATTTCTCTTATTAGTGAAATTTGTTTTAGAAAACAAATAACAGACACGTCACAACTTTCCTCCCAATAAATAGTTTCTTAACATTTGCAAACTTTTTTAATCAGATACTGATATCACGTTACCAAACAATAAAACCTCATTTGCATAGAAATCAGTTCAATAATCCTAACTTTCCTAAATTTTACATTTCCTTCATAACAACCAATATTTCCTATCTTTTCCACCTATTGAAGAAAATCACCCCTCCATCGATATTAGCATTTTTTTGGGATGAGATCTTCGGGTTATGATTTTTTTTTTTTTTGTGATTCTTTCCAATTGTGACCTCTCCTTCCACTCCGGCTCCTTCTCGCATAAACACCTCCACCACAACCAGGTGACACCACCCCAAACCTCCTACCTCTCCACACCTTCTTCCTTCTCCACCCGAGATCTATCGATCTAGCCATTTAATCTAGGTAGAAGCCAGCACATGAGACCTCCCTCACCCCTCTCGATGACTTGCTCACTCACGACCTGCTGCCCTCGAACTATTTGGGCTACTGATCCGTGGAGGCATGGAGCTAGCTAGCGCGTGTGTGAGAAGACAGATTCCTCTCCGTGCACTCTGGGTCAAACCTGAATCAGAGTTGGCACAAAATCTACTATCAAGTGAGCACGCTGGAATTGTTTGAATCAACTAATTAATACTAGTACTATGTACTCCCTCCATAAACTAATATAAGAGCGTTTAGAATACTAAAGTAGTGATCTAAACGCTTTTATATTAGTTTACAGAGGGAGTATTAGTTTAGGTTAGATTTTAGTTGCTGTCATCACGGTTCGTTGCTAGCCTTGCCGTCTATTTCAACCTGAATGCCCAAACTCACATGATACACATACAACTGATATCTAGGATGGCGTTCACATGACGCCCATGTTCTTGATTACAAAGATGTTGATTATCCTAATGGCGCTCTTTATACCCATGGAGACTTGGCAATTTCAAATGTCTGAGTTCAAGATCAACAAGGATGTCAACCATATAAAGCATGTCTTCATCAACAAAAACGGTAGCGGTGGCTGCTGTAATGAGGTCAGACATGCCGTGTTGGGCAAAAGTTTTCTGAACCAGTTTAGAATTTTCTTAGTGTTAATGTTGGTAGACTAATTAAGACTGAGGACAACATATTAAGATACGCCCTCACCTCCATCATCCTGGTATGCTGCTTTAATGTCTACCAAGTAAGAGGCAATAAGGACCAAAGATTGTATGATTTCTACCATCTATTGAAAAAATGTGACATGGAAACGAGTTATTAAAAATTATACTTTACCATAATCTGCAGAAGAATGCGTGGGCCTTTCATTCATGAGCTTTTTTAATGGTTAATGTATGGAGGAAGAAGAAACGAGAATGAACATCACAGCCACATGCTTAGTTGGTAGAGCATGGTCCTAGGACATACCGCGGGCTAACTGATGTTCGACACTATGTAAACAAAATGCTTTGATGGAATCGTCACGTCACGTAACCTCTTCCTACCACGCGGCCAAGCAAAAGAGTTGGCACTTTGTGTTGCATATTGTTGATCAGCAACATTGGCACCAAACCAAGTACGTGGGCAAAGATGTCAGATGTTTGCCAACAACTTTGACGGCATGACAAGCATTGAGGGCAAGGCCATGGATGCCACTACTGCCATGGAGCTTGTCGGCAGCATTGTGCGTGCAGTGGAGCTCATCATGGATGCGAAAGTAGTCCAGCTCGTCCAGGAAGTCCTCGGCACTGTGCACCAAGTCCCGCAGCTTCTGCAGTAGTATCTCCATGGCCTTGCTGCCGAGCTCCTTGTGGCGAGCATTCTCAAGTGTGGCCTGCACGAGCAGCAGTTCCGTCCCGAGAGCCTCGACGCAGCTGGGACCAAAGTTCCTTGTGGCTGCCCAAGCCCCCAGCACGCCGTCCGCAATGGTGGCCAGCGCCTTGCCCACCACCCACTGCACTGCGCTTAGGGCCGCCTGCATCCAGGAATCAAAAGGAATTCGTTCGTTAGTAGGCTGCTGTAAGCTGCATATGAAAGGTGATGGATGCCAAGGTGCCGCCTGCCAAGTGCCAAGGTACCTGGCTGCTGCAAATTAGGGGTTGAGTCGCAGCACAGCAGGCCAAGGGGGAGTATCTGTATCTGTTGGGGATTTTGAATCACAAGAGAAGAGAAATAAAATTAAGGCATCAGGCCAGAGAATTTTCAATCACAACAGAACTGAATTCTTTTCTTTATTATTTTGAATAATTATATATACCAGCTACGGGAAGCACATAGTAATGCTTGCTTAAAGAAAACAAACTTGTGTATTTCTGTGTGGTCAACCAAACTACCTAGGCATTCATCCTCAATGGGCATCTGACATGTTGCTGTGCGTCGCGGTACGGTGCGTCAGAGGTCCGCCGGTGATGGATGCCACTGCCCGTGCCGCCTACCTAGCTACAAATGGGAGTTGAGTCACACCGGGCCAGGGGAAGGTCTGAAACAGATCAGGGAAGAGAGAGAGAGAGAGAGAGAGAAACAGAATTGGTGAGGCTGAGTAGGAGTACTAGTTGTCATCCTGCAGGGATAGACGACCCGATGCACCTGCTTCCAGGATTCAAAAGGAATTCATTCGTAAATACTCATGCACATCCTGGAGATTACTTGTATAGGTTGTTGCTAGCTGCAAATTAAAGAGGAGTAGGTAATGCAGCAAGGCACTCCGTGGATCTAATGCAGTCAATTTGGACCGTGTTTAGCTAATCATATTGCATACTGGATTGCCGCCCTTTGTTGGTTTCCTGGTCGATGCATGAATGTATACCTGCTCCACATGATACCATCACCTAATATGGTTTCACTCTAACCAAGTTGGCATCATATATAATGGAAGATGAAGTAAAATAACAAAAGATAAATTAAGACATGGGTACGTACAAAGGCTAGTGTGGTCTAATATATCCAGTTCACTCTAACCAAGTCTTGCTATCTTTTGCAGTCACCTCTACACGTTGGTTGGTCCATATATATAAATAAGATAAAGTTGTTACTAGCTTGTTCCCAGCAGCAACAATGACACTGACATTTTTGTCTTCTCAATTTGTAATGAATTTTTGTCTTCAAGCCTCCGTCACCTGCATACTTTACTCCTTTTCGTTGTCATTATTGGCGAGGGCGGCAGAAGTTGCCTCTCAGGAAAGAAGAAAACAACCCGATGGTGGTGAATGGGAATACCACAGGAAGTTTCGCCATGGAGGCAAGGAGACAGATTTGCTATTTGGTTCAAAAGTTGAACTGTACTGCATGAGGTTATTTTTAGAGAACTACAACTGGCCCTGCATTTAGCCACTTATAATTCGTACTGAGCAGTCTGGTCAGTCCATGAATGTACACCTACTGCACATGATACCGTCACCTAATCAATGGCATCATTTGCTTACCATATGGTTCCAGTCTTAACTAATTTGGCATCATATGTAATACTCCCTCCGTTCCAAAATAGATGACCCAACTTTATACTATCTTTGTACTAAAATTAGTACAAAGTTGAGCCATCTATTTTGGAACGGAGGGAGTAGATGATAAATTAAAATAACAAACAGCATTCCTGTTTTCTACAGTCACCTCTACATATTGGTTGGTCCATATAAATAACATGACATTGTTATTTGCGTGTATAATACTAGTAGATAAATCAAAATAACAAGTTGTAACAATGACATTTTTGTCTTGCCAGGAAATTTTCTATTGATTTTACGCCAGCGCCTTGGCGTGCTAGGTTAGCTAGCTGATGTTTGGGCAAGTTGTGTTGTTTTTGTATATACAGAGGAGGCACATCAACTTGTGAATACAAATGACGCCAGTCACCGAAAAGCGGAGGGATTTGACGACGCTGCCCCTAATTTCCGCAAAAAAACGCACAAAAACAGGGGTTGTAGCAGAGGAGAGGTACCCGCGCGGTGACGAGGACGGACGTATGGTGGCCATTACTACTTAGGGCCTGTTCGGAGACTCTCCCGCTCCCCAAGTCCGCTCCAGGAGTTGGTGGAGCTGTAACTAAAAATGGTGGAGTGGGAAAAAGGCAGCTCCACAGATTCTCAGATTTCAGAGAGCTGGAGGACTGCCGAACAGCTCCTTAACTTCTGGGGACGCACCGAGAGAGACAGACAGACAATAGGACGGACGGAGACCAGCAAGCAAACAAGCAGTGCCAAGGAACCTGGTGGGAATAAACACAAGCACCTGCGGTGCAGGGTAGGCAGATGAGAGATGACCTTGTGGGTGGCGCTTACTTGCAGTTCCAGCTGACCGGACGGAGGGAGGAGAGGACGGTCCGGGGAGCAGAGTAGCTTGAAGGCGAGGCGCCGTCGTCCGTTGCCCGCCGTTGGGCGTCTCCTCGACGTCGCCGCCGTTGTCCGTGGTCGGGAGCAGAGCAGAGCATGGTGGTGGGTGGGTGGGTTGGTCATTGGTACTGCACTAAATTCAGAGATAAAATCGTCTTGAGAGAACTGAACCATCAAACTCAGAACGACATTTGCACACTGACAGAGCTTCTTCTTATATGCGTCCGTTGGCATACACTACACTACACCACTTCTTATATGCAGTCGCCGCTCTGAAACCATGCATGCGGCATCAAGCTTTTCTGAACCGGACTTGTTGTCGCAAAGGCCCCGTGTACTGCAATTTATATTTCAATCATATCATGAGGGTAAATTCCAAACTCTGCGTCTGCATGCAAAGAAAAAAAGAAAGAAAGAAATCTGCAGCCAACCTTTGCATCGTTGAATTGAAGCTAATTAAGCTCTGTTTTCTTGTGGTTATCGATCGACCAGCAACACTTGGGGAAATTAAATAGAACAGCCCCCAAATCCTTTTTTTATATATATTTTTTCTACGCACATGCTGCACACATACCTGACGATGAAGGGAGGCAGAGCAGGTGAGAGCTGACCTTATGGGTGGTTCCAGTTCCAGCGGACGCAGGAGAGGGCGAGGCGACCATGTCGGCCGGGGAGAGAAAGAGCTGGACTGGAAGACGAAGCAAGCAGAGCAGAAAAATCGACTGTTTGGAGGGCCCGGCTGGGTTGGTTGGTCGATAGTGGGCCATTGCCGTGCTCTCACTGTTTGGAGGGCCCGGGTACACTCAGAACTCAAAAGGAAAAAAAAATCCACTAAAAAAAGCAAAAAAACGAAAAGAAATAATAACACTAGTACTTCTAGGTAATTTTTTTGAAATACCTAAGTGAAATTCTGAATATTCAGAAATCCTGGTGTGCTGATTTGAGGTACGTCCAATTGAGAGGACAATTATTATTATTAAGTATTCTCCTTATAATTTGATAATTCCTATAATTTTTTTACAACGGCTTGAATTTTTAAAGATGTTAAACTTTTACCTTTTTAGAATATTGAAACTTTAATACATCCAAATATAGAATATTAAAAATATTGCAAAGGTCCTAAATGCTAGATGAAATAAAAAAGATTAGTATCGTTTAACTTTCTTTTACGTTCTCATGCCGCCTCGTCCAAAAACCCTAGCCGACATTGCTTCACCCTCTCCCCCTCGACGAGACCTCAGACCCCTTGTCAAAGGCAGTGTTGTGTGTCCGTCACCTGCAAAAAAGAAAAGGGAAAAAAATGCAATGTTGTACTCCCTCCGTCCCATAATATAAGAACGTTTTTGACCCTAGTGTAGTGTCAAAAACGTTTTTATATTATGGGACAGAGCGAGCTTTGTCTCGTGATTTATATTTGATTCATGCAGTTGTAGTTTTCTTCCCAACGGGGCGGGTTGTGGTAATAGGGTATGGTCGCGGCTTAGGTCACCTCCCACCCCATGCGATGCGAGAAGGACGTGTAACATATGCCGGCATTTCCTGTGCTGTGTAACTGTGGTCGATTTAACATCCCAGGTTTGATTAATTGACTTTTCGATAGTTTTGGTATTAGAAGAGGACACAACGGAATCGTATGACCATGGCATCAATTTTATCCCTTGCTCTAAGAATTTACCACCGACAACCGAAGTGACATCCCTCCCCTGTGAGATGGATATGTTACAATATACCGGCGTTGGCTTATGTTGTGTAACTGCCGTCTATTTCACATCCCAGTTTTGATTAATTCACTTTTCTACAGTTTCGGTATTACAAGAGGCAGTTTTGATTAATTCACTTTTCTACAGTTTTGGTATTACAACAGGACACAGCAGAATCATATGTCATGGTCATACAGGTGACCACATCATCAATTTTGTTGCCTGATGAAACTTGAGTTTTGTTGTTCACCGGAGTCATCCCTGTTCTAAGTAGAAAAATAACTATAAAAAACATGTGTGAATCACTTAATTAGTCTGTAAACATATTCAATATAAAAAGGTCTAGTGGCAAAGATTTTGAATTTTTTGGTATTAGAAATTTGATTTAGCTCAGATGTCCAAAATTCCGAAAATTATTCAGAATCATTTTGAGCATTTTATCAAATTTTGTTTTTGTACTGTATTCAAATTTGATTTGGATCGAGTCCAATTTTTTTATATAAGTTTCATTACCAAAAGTGAAATCTTGTGCTCTGCTTGTTTGTTTGTTTGACAATAGTTGGGAGTGAAAAATAATACCCTCTTCCAAGATGAAATGAATGACAAGTCATCTTCCCCTGAATTTTATAAGCACTAGCCGTTCAGAACATACATTGGCGACATTGAGCAATCGGTGAAAATTTCCGTGACATAACTCATGCCCTCTCATCCTACCTAGTAAGAGCTGATAAACATGGTAACAGTTCAGTATAACTAGCTAGTAAGGTGCGCCTCGCTGCGCCGTTATAACTCGAGGCATAAATATGGATGCTGATACACTAGTAGAAAACAGGGCTTTGGTTCGGTCAAAAAAGAGTATTAATCCCGGTTGCATTACGAACCAGGACTAATGTGAGAATTAGTCCCGGTTGGAGCGGCTAGGGCACTGTACAGGCATTAGTCCCGGTTCAAATGGAACCTTTAGTCCTGGTTGGTGCCACGAACCGGGACTAAAGGGTGCGATGACAATTAGTACCGGTTCGTGGCACCAACCGGTACTAAAGGTTAGACCTTTAGTCCCGATTCGAGCCACCAACCAGTACTAATGGGGTTTGAGGCATTAATATCGGTTCGTGTGACGAACCGGTACTAAAGGTCCCATTTTCAAACTCTAACACCCCCCCCCCCCCCGGTGGATCGCCTTTTCAATTTTGTAAAAAGCAAAAGAAAATGATAAAAACTTTAAAAATTAAAATCCTTCCAGATGTAGTTATGTTACTACATGTACTAGTTAGGACAATTTAAAAACTTGAATTTGGACATGTTTTGCAAAAAGTGTAGGGAAAATGTAAAACGGCTATAACTTTTGCATATGATGTCGGAAAAAACGTATAATATATCAAAATGTTCAACGAAAATACGCTTTTGATTTTGACCGCCTATGGCCTGTTTGCAAATTTTTATAATCCTCACATTCTAAAAGGAAAAAAAGTTATGCTCAAATTTCAGTGTTTTTTGAATTTTTGTTAAATCTGGTCAAGCTATGGTCAAACTACTTATTCAAGAAGTATTAGTGTTACTAAATAATTATTCAAGAATATTAGTGTTACTAAATAATTATTTCAATTTTTTGAATTTTGGTCAAATCTGGTCAAACTGTAGTCAAACTGTGGTCAAACTACTTATTCAAGAAATATTAGTGTTACTAAATAATTATTTCATTTTTTTGAATTTTGGTCAAATCTGGTCAAACTGTGGTCAAACTGCTTATTCAAGAAATATTAGTGTTACTAAATAATTATTGTTTTTTAGAACAATAGTTTCAAACTCAAACAATGAAATGTGTGACTTCATGCTCAAGCTAAATTCCTGAGAGTTAATAGGATTGACATCTTATTATTGTTAGAAAAACAACAAGTGCAGACTTGGAAACGAGGGAGAATAGAACCTGAAAGTTAAGCGTGCTTAGGCTGGAGTAGTGAGAGGATGGGTGACCATCCGGGAAGTTATATCATTTGGAATGATGAGGGGTGATTAGAGATTAGAGGTTAAATTGAGCAGTGTTGAGGGGTGATTAGATATTAGAGGTTAAAATAATTCAGAAATTTGAAATTCAAATTTAAAAAAAAATTAAAAAATCATGAAATTTCCTTTAGTACCGGTAGGTGTTACCAACCGGGACTAAAGGTGGACCTCCAGGCAGCGGCCACATGGAGGGCCTTTAGTCCCGGTTCGTATAAGAACCGGGACTAGAGGGGGAGGCTTTAGTAACGACCCTTTAGTCCCGGTTATAGAATGTTTCATCAGATGATGACAATGATAGTTTATATATAGCATGTCTAAGATGTTTCATCACTTCAAAAGAGAAACTTCGGGTTTATCCCAAGTACGGGAAGATGAGCAGCTCCAGGGTTTTATACCCATCACAACCAATGAAAGGTAACGTTAACGCTAAAGTAAAGCAGGTGAACAAGCTGATAGTAAAAAGGTAATTCAAATAGCGACAGGCGACAGCTCGAATCTTCAGAGCCGCTTTGTTGGACGTGCGATCAAGGGTGGTGTGTCGTAACTATGAGCGACGATGTGCCCAGTTTGGCACCAACTGCTGAGTGTCGATTTCTTCAGTTAACAACAGGACAAGTGTCGATTTCTTCTTCAGAAGATGTAGTCTGGTTGTTCCTGACATGGAGATGTGCTAGTAATTGGCATGGTTCTGCCGGTCAGGTTCAGAATAGTTTGTGCTACACCAATACTGAATCACCTAAATACTAACCATCACACGCGCGGTGTGAATGTGAATGATGTACTCGTGGCAGCAATTTCTGAGTGACATCACAAGGCTGACATGCTTCAGATATACCACCCAGCTGCAGGCTACGCTTCTTCTAGACTAGGCAGTGTTTTGTTCATTTTGTTAGCACCTTTAGGATTGACAAAACCTTCTGGTTGCATCATATACAACTCTTCTTTAATAAATCCATTAAGGAATGCAGTTTTGTTTATCCATTGGCCAGATTTCATAAAATGTGACAATTGCTAACATGATTCGGACAGACTTAAGCATAGATACGAGTGAGAAACTCTCATCATAGTCAACACCTTGAACTTGTCGAAAACCTTTTGCGACAATTCTAGCTTTGTAGATAGTAACACTACTATCAGCGTCCGTCTCCCTCTTGAAATCCATTTATTCATAATGGCTTGCCGATCATCGAGCAAGTCCACCAAAGTCCACACTTTGTTCTCATACATGAATCACATCTCAGATTTCATGGCCTCAAGCCATTTCGCGGAATCTGGGCTCATCATCAAAGTCCACACTTTGTTCTCATACATGGATCCCATTTCAGATTTCATGGCCTCAAGCCATTTCGCGGAATCTGGGCTCATCATCGCTTCCTCATAGTTCGTAGGTTTGTCATGGTCAAATAACATGACCTCCAGAACAGGATTACTGATCAATTGTAAGTACAGTGGGGTTTTTACGCCCAAACTGCGAGTGTCGTGTTCTCCACAGGGACTAGGCGACGACAGTCGTGCTTAGCTAAAGCTAGATCAGACAAAAAGGTTTTTGATATTGCAAGAGAAACGAAAATAAAGAAAGTTTGTTCCAGAAAATCATTGACAAATAAAATGTACTCACTATATTTTTGGTGTTTTTATTTGTTTTACTTTGGGAACTAAAATACTAGCACAGGCTGACATGACAAACAAGAAAACTACAAGACAGCAACACATATATGTTCAGCAACGAGTATGAAAGAGAAGAATTAAGATCAAGGGACACGAGAAGAAGTACTTCACATCACAAGCATATATATATTCATACGTACATAGCTAACACAGGGACTAAGAATTAAAGATGTTAAAACAGCTCACTTGACAGAGAGCACAAACACCACAAAATAATCACAATAGGTAATCAGAATATCATGGGAAACTAACTGACAGAAAATTCACATATATTGAAATAGTAAAACAGATTACCAATTATCAAGTCTCCACTCTAAATGTTCATAGAAATTACACACACACACACACACGTACACACATAAACTGTTCTAGTTCTTGCAGATCAACAGAATACATCCAGACAAGGACAAGTCCGAGTTTCACAGGATCCCACTCACATCTGATACATAGAAATTTCAGAGAGGGAGAGAGAACAGTAGCAAGTGTTGGAGAAGGAGAAAGTGATTCAGAAGAAGAAGCAGGGAAGCAGCGAGGTAGGCGAAGAAGGAGAAGTAGCAGACGTACAGAGAGAAGGAGCAGCAGCGAGTAAAGGTAGTAGCGGCAGCATGGGGGCTTGGAGAAGAAGCGACAGCAGCGTGGTTGCGGGCTTCAGCACCAGCAAGGAGGACGAGTGGTTCAGCACCAAGGAGAAGCAGCAGTAGTAGGGGTTCAAGGAAGAAGGAAGATGCAGCAGCAGAGTTTGGGGAAAGAAGGGAGCAGCGGGCAAATCATGGCGGCGTGATGAACTGGTGGATGGAGGCGCTGATGGTGCTGGTGATGGCCTGGTGGATGTTGCAGATCGAGTGGATGGATGGCTGTGTGGCGCACCACTACGCTAGCCTAGCCGCGGCGGCGGCCGGTGGTGGAGAAGAAGGGGTGAGGGAGAGGGAGAGATGCCAGGCCCGATTTGGGAATCAGGGCGTCTAGGGATTTTGACCTCCTCCTATGATCTGCCATTTTTTCACTTTGGCCCTCCTTCTTCCTTTCTTTCTTCTCAAGATGATCCTCCAACATTAGCTTGACCCTGGATACTTCTTTTCTTCTCACTCAGGTCCCTCGTTCTCTCGTTCCAGCCCCAAGTCTCATTGCGTTTGGCAATCGATCAAATCTTGAAGTTTATAGTGCCTTTGCGCACTTTTCTGCAAAATAAGCAATTCACTAGTCAACATTCTCTTTTATGATTACCATTCGAATATTCAACAATTCGTAGCAAGAATGGATGGATATATCTCAATTAATGGTATATTTGAGCATCAAATAATGTATATGAAATGCGCTTAACAAGTTTCCCCACACTTAAATCTTTGCTTGTCCTCAAGCAAAGGCATATGACAAGAGCAAGAATATGAACAGTGAACTGACCAGAAAATGTCCGAGTAAAATAGATCTTCGAATAATGCATGCTTTGGACTTAGCTAGTGAAAATTAATGGTTAGGAGTGCTTCAAAGCAATAGGATACTAGTAGACTTGACCATTTTAAACTTTCACGATGATAAAAGAAGATCAACTAGTTCAAATGATGATTGTGCCAAAAGGTTCCTAAAGAGAGCATGATCCCAAAAACAAAAGGAACTTAAACTTGTGATCAGATCACTAATTACTAGGAACACAACATTGCGGTTGAAGCACTTATTGGATTTGTAGGAAGCAACGATGATAATATTTTATCGGTCTCACCAAGGGAACATACCACCGATCCCGAGAACATGGTATACACCTGGCTCGACCAATTATTAGTTTTTTTAGTTTGTCTCCCCAAAGGAACATACCACCGATCCCGAGAACATGGTATAGACCTGGTTCGACAAATATTACATTTTTATTTATTTATTACTGTCCAAGCTACCAAATTTCACATGCCACCGATCCAGGGAACATGACATGCTACTGTAGGTAGACTAGACTTATTTTTTATAAGATATACTTTTCTTTTGAACAAAAACAAGAATCGTCACTCGACCATGTCTGGTTCACATGCTACCGATCCAGGGAACATAGCATGCTAGTCCATAGTGGTAAAGTGATTGCTCTGAATGGGAACACAGTTGGCACAAATTCAACATCTAACACTTGATGATCTAGGTGTATCAAAGTAAATGCAGAAAATGATGGAGCTTTCTAGTGTACTAGGGATTTGAGCACTCAAAACTAATAACTTTCACTAATTTCAGCAAAGCAAGCAGTATGTAGATCACTAGTTTACAAGGCATTCACAATTCAGTTCACATATTCACATCAAGCACCATATGTCAAAGGTAAAATTCAGTGGGACATCATTTAAGAAATGGCTTAAGCAACTCAAATATCAAATGATTTCAGCATTATCAATGGATGATATATTCAGATTGGGGTCATGAAACAGCTCACCGCGCTTAATGAAGTAGCACTCGCTCGATCACCTCACCAACTGTAGCTCTTCTCCTTTGCTTCCTCATGGATGCTCCAGCTTCACTCTTCTTCGTGTGTGCCCCATTGCTTCTCCTCATTGCCATGCTTTGGGTCCACCAGGATCCCATGGGATGTCATCTCGAACTTGGTCAGCCCACAAGGAATGGTGCACAAGCGTAAACCTGAAAGAACACTCAACAAACAAGCCAATACAAATGATAGGGACAATGCCCTCTAAGTCATCAATAGAGTATCCTATCACATAAGCATATCTATTGAGCATATGATAAATAGATATCATCAATAAATTGCATGGTGCATAGGCAGTATCCATGATATGGCATATCTTGTCGAGAAAGCTGAGATCATACCTGAGATAGTTAGGAAGAAGCTTCAGGACTACCTCAATTGAAGATACCAAGTGAGGTGTGCTTGTTGAAATTTCCACTGGACTCATGTCAACAAGTGAAATAGTAGAGCTTGGCTCCTTGACATCTGAATCCACCTCATCATAATCAACCATGAAGCTCTCCATCTCAGGCTCAAGTGTTGAGGAATCAATGCAGCTGACATCATCGAAGGAGAACTTCTCCATATCTGGCTCTACCAGCACATGATCAATATGAACTAAAGGTGACTCCTCAATATCAAAAGCAACTAACTGCAGCTCTGGCTCATCCATGGAAGAATCATCACAATGCAAAACTGAATCTCCAACACTAGTATCCACATGATCTGTAGCGCGTGTGGCAACTAGAATGGTGTCATCGTCGTCAAAGATAATCCATGCAAGCTCAATCTTGTCACACTGAGATAGAGGTTCAGGCATTTGTGTAAGAATTGGCGGCTGAGGTGTACTGATTTGTTGCAAGCAAACCAATGAATCAGAGGTGGGCTTATCATTGTACCACTGAAGTTGGTGGAAAGCTATGCTCTCAATCAGCAGAAAAGCACCATCAAGTGTCTTGTTTGTAATAGCTCCCCCCGCTGCCATATCGACGTAAGCTCGAGTGTCCCAAGTTAATCCTCTATAGAATATCTGCAGCTCTAACCATCTCTCAAGCCCGTGGTTAGGACATCTCCTGAATAAAGCCTTGTATCTCTCCCAAGCATCATACAATCTCTCGCCTTCACGCTGAACGAAGCTTAGGATCTCATCTCGAATTGCGGACTGCTTGTGTAGTGGGAAATATTTATCCAAGAAAGCTTGTGATATCTCGTTCCAACTGAATGATCTTGATGGCAAGGATCGATACCAAGCACGAGCATCATCTTGGAGAGAGAATGTGAACAACATGCACTTGATAGCATCTTTAGGAACTCCATGGCACTTGACTATACCTGAATACTCCATGACTCGGTGTAAGTGCTCATAGGGATCCTCAGTAGGCAGTCCTCCAAACTGTTGTTGTTGAACCAAAGCAATAAGATCAGGCTTCAGCTCAAAATTCTCTGCCTCAATAGTTGGCCAAATCGGTTCTGTGATATAATATTGACTACTTGGCATCCAAAGATCACGAAGCAATGCCATATCTTAACCAAGTGTAACTATAGAACAACCAGCAATTAGTTTAGATTTCCTACACACACTCATAAACAGTAACACACTAGTCAGAAAGTTAGTATCCTAATAAGCCAAAGCAACAAAAAGTAAAAAGGTAAAAGAAGCACAGAAATAAATTGACTAGAAATTTAAACAAAATCTATACTAAGCCTAGTATATAGCTTCACACCATCGCTCGACGCTAGTCCCCGGCAACAGCGCCAAAATGATCAATTGTAAGTACAGTGGGGTTTTTACGCCCAAACTGCGAGTGTCGTGTTCTCCACAGGGACTAGGCGACGACAGTCGTGCTCAGCTAAAGCTAGATCAGATGAAAAGGTTTTTGATATTGCAAGACAAACGAAAATAAAGCAAGTTTGTTCCAGAAAATCATTGACAAATAAAATGTACTCACTATATTTTTGGTGTTTTTATTTGTTTTACTTTGGGAACTAAAATACTAGCACAGGCTGACATGAGAAACGAGAAAACTACAAGACAACAACACATATATGTTCAGCAACTAGTATGAAAGAGAAGAATTAAGATCAAGGGACATGAGCAGAAGTACTTCACATCACAAGCATATATATATATTCACACGTACATAGCTAACACAGGGACTAAGAATTAAAGATGTTCAAACAACTCACTTGACAGAGAGCACAAACAACACAACATAATCACAATAGGTAATCAGAATATCATGGGAAACTAACTGACAGAAAATTCACATATATTGAAATAGTAAAACAGATTACCAATTATCAAGTCTCCACTCTAAATGTTCACAGAAATTACACACACACACACACACACACACACACACACACACACACACACACACGCGTACACACATAAACTGTTCTAGTTCTTGCAGATCAACAGAATACATCCAGACAAGGACAAGTCCGAATTTCACAGGATCCCACTCACATCTGATACATAGAAATTTCAGAGAGGGAGAGAGAACAGTAGCAAGTGTTGGAGAAGGAGAAAGTGATTCAGAAGAAGAAGCAGGGAAGCAGCAAGGTAGGCGAAGAAGGAGCAGTAGCAGACATATAGAGAGAAGGAGCAGCAGCGAGGAAAGGTAGTAGAGGCAGCATGGGGGCTTGGAGAAGAAGCGACAGCAGCGTGGTTGCGGGCTTCAGCACCAGCAAGGAGGAGGAGCGGTTCAGCACCAAGGAGAAGCAGCAGTAGTAGGGGTTCAAGGAAGAAGGAAGATGCAGCAGCAGAGTTTGGGGAAAGAAGGGAGCAGCGGGCAAATCATGGCGGCATGATGAACTGGTGGATGGAGGCGCTGATGGTGCTGGTGATGGCCTGGTGGATGGTGCAGATCGAGTGGATGGATGGCTGTGTGGCGCACCTCTACGCCGGCCTAGCCGCGGCGGCGGCCGGTGGTGGAGAAGAAGGGGTGAGGGAGAGGGAGAGATGCCAGGCCCGATTTGGGAATCAGGGCGTCTAGGGATTTTGACCTCCTCCTATGATCTGCCATTTTTTCACTTTGGCCCTCCTTCTTCCTTTCTTTCTTCTCAAGATGATCCTCCAACATTAGCTTGACCCTGGATACTTCTTTTCTTCTCACTCAGGTCCCTCGTTCTCTCGTTCCAGCCCCAAGTCTCATTGCGTTTGGCAATCGATCGAATCTTGAAGTTTATAGTGCCTTTGCGCACTTTTCTGCAAAATAAGCAATTCACTAGTCAACATTCTCTTTTATGATTACCATTCGAATATTCAACAATTCGTAGCAAGAATGGATGGATATATCTCAATTAATGGTATATTTGAGCATCAAATAATGTATATGAAATGCGCTTATCAATTACCGTACCACTCTGGTGCGGATCTCACTCTGTTTTACCTACGAGGTTCTGTAGTAACTTCATCTGAAGTTACATGATCATCATCATTAGCTTCCTCACTAATTGTTGTAGTAGTTACAGGAACAGATTTCTGTGAGGAACTACTTTCCAATAAGGGAGCGGGTACAGTTACCTCATCAAGTTCTACTTTCCTCCCACTCACTTCTTTTGAGAGAAACTCCTTCTCTAGAAAGGATCCATTCTTGGCAACGAATGTCTTGCCTTCGGATTTATGGTAGAAGGTGTACCCAACATTTTGGGTATCCTATGAAGACGCACTTCTCCGATTTGGGTTCAAGCTTATCATGTTGAAACTTTTTCACATAAGCATCGCAACCCAAACTTTAAGAAACGACAACTTTGGTTTCTTGCTAAACCATAATCCATACGGTGTCGCCTCAACGGATTTAGATGGTGCCCTTTTTAACGTGAATGCAGCTGTCTCTAATGCATAACCCAAAAACGATAGTGGTAGATCGGTAAGAGACATCATAGATCGTACCATATCTAATAAAGTACGATTACGACGTTCGTACACACTATTACACTGTGGTGTTCCAGGTGGCGTGAGTAGTGAAACTATTTCACATTGTTTTAACTGAATGCCAAACTCGTAACTCAAATATTTTACCTCTGCGATCATATCGTAGAAACTTTTATTTTCTTGTTACGATGATTCTCCACTTCACTCTGAAATTCTTTGAACTTTTCAAACGTTTCAGACTTATGTTTCATCAAGTAGATATACCCATATCTGCTCAAATCATCTGTGAAGGTCAGAAAATAATGATACTTGTCGCGAGCCTTAATATTCATTGGACCACATACATCAGTATGTATGATTTCCAACAAATCTGTTGCTCGCTCCATTGTTCCGGAGAACGGAGTCTTAGTCATCTTGCCCATGAGGCATGGTTCGCAAGCATCAAGTGATTCATAATCAAGTGATTCCAAAAGTCCATTAGCATGGAGTTTCTTCATGCACTTTATACCAATATGACCTAAACGGCAGTGCCACAGATAAGTTTCACTATCATTATTAACTTTGCATCTTTTTGGCTTCAATATTATCAAGGGACATTTACATTTGTGCCCCTAACTCGAACCCACTACTTAGATTTGCCCCTAATTTCGAAGCATGCTCAAATTCGCCCCTCTGCCGTCAAACGCACTTATAGAAATGCCCTTCCATGCCGTTACCGTCCAGTAAAAGGGCTTTGACCGTTTTCTGGATGTTTCTTTGACATTTTTGCCCCTGAAAAAAAACTAAAAGACAAGAAAGAGAGAGCCCCCGCTTACCTTTTGGCCCAAGACGGCCCAGCCTGCCCAGCCCACCTGCTAGTCATCTTCTTCCTCTGCCAGGTCGAGGGCGTGACCACGCGCTCACCTGAAGCCACCTCCGGCTTGCGCCCGAGCTATTCCCCTTGCCATCGGCGCCGCAGGGACATCCATAGTACATGTCGTAGCCCTAGCGCTCTCTCCCGACCCCCGGTTCTCTCCTCTAAAACTGCCCGAGTGCGACCTCCCGCCGCCGTTCGCTGTGCCCGTGACCAACGACCTCCGAGAGACCAACCAGCTTCTCCATTGCAACCTCCGCATTCTCAAGAGCTTCTTCTCCAATGATCACGACCTGAGATTCGGCGAGCCGAACGAATCAACACCGTCAACTCTTCTGCAGCCGCCGAACGCCGGCCCCGATTTGTCGTGCTCCGACCTTCCCTGACACATCTAAAAGCACCAAAAGAACTGTAGTGATCTCCTCTACCTAAGCCCTATCCTACGTACCTTGATACCATCCTCTAGCCGTCCCCCGACGAGCTCTAGCAGCATCGACCGCCATGGCTGAAGAGCACGTCGTTGCAGAGCTCCCCTGGCCGCACTTTTCTGCCTGGTGTGCTCCTGGATCCCTGCAGATGCTACCTACACCTTCAGATGGCCCGACCATGTTCTGCAACTTCGTCCACGACATCATCATGCCACAGCCGCCGCGAAACATCAACGATGGCGACAACTCCGTCCACTCCGGCGAGCCCTGCAACTTCCTAGCGAGGCCCGTGAGCAAGGGCTTAAACCTGGTGCCCCAAACTGCTGCTCCCGTGGCCTCTGGCAAGCCATCGTCGTAGAATTTGGTCACCGGCGGCTGTACTCCAGCGAGCTGAAAGTCAATAGCGTAATTATGGCTAATTAATTTGTTCATTACCCTAGTGAGTGACTTGTGGGCCCTCCTAATTAAACGAAATAATTCAGAAAATATTTGATAAACTAATGACACGTGGCCCAGTTATATAGTTTGAATAATCCTTTTTTTCATATTTCTAGTTTGGGCCCCCATGTAAGTGTGTGACAGAAACAGGGTGAGAGAAAGTATTTTTTCCATTTTGCCTTTTGCGAGTGGGTCCCACCAGTAAGTGACACACCAATACAGGGGCAAAAATGTCAAAGAAATATCCAGAAAATGGTCAAAGCCCTTTGACTGGACGGTAACGGGACGAAAGGGCATTTCTATAAGTGCATTTGACGGCAGAGGGGCAAATTTGAGCATGCTTTGAAATTAGGGGCAAATCTGAGTAGTGGGTTCGAGTTAGGGGCACAAATGTAAATGAACCTATTATGAATATGTGTATCACTACGATCGAGATCCAACAAACCATTTTCGTTGGTGTGTATGACCATAGGAGGTTCTATTCACGTAAACAGAACAACAATTGTTCTCTAGCTTAAATGAATAACCGTATTGCAATAAACATGATCAAATCATATTTATGCTCAACGCAAACACCAAATAACACTTATTTAGGTTCAACACTAATCCCGAAAGTATAGGGAGTGCGCGATGATGATCATATCAATCTTGAAACCACTTCCAACACACATTGTCACTTCACCCTTAACTAGTCTATGTTCATTCTGCAACTCCTGTTTCAAGTTACTACTATTAGCAACTGAACTAGTATCAAATACTGAGGGGTTACTATGAACACTAGTAAAAACACACATCAATAATCTGTATATCAAATATACCTTTGTTCATTTTGCCATCCTTCTTATCCGCCAAATACTTGGGGCAGTTCCGCTTCCAGTGACCAGTCCCTTTGCAGTAGAAGCACTTAGTCTCAGGCTTAGGTCCAGACTTGGGCTTCTTCACTTGAGCAGCAACTTGTTTGCCGTTCTTCTTGAAGTTCCCCTTCTTCCCTTTGCCATTTCTCTTGAAACTAGTGGTCTTGTCAACCATCAACACTTGATGTTTTTCTTGATTTCTACCTTCGCCGATTTTAGCATCGCGGAGAGCTTGGGAATTGTTTTCGACATCCCTTGCATACTATAGTTCATCACGAAGTTCTACTAACTTGGTGATGGTGACTAGAGAATTCTGTCAATCACTATTTTATCTGGAAGATTAACTCCCACTTGATTCGAGCGATTGTAGTACCCAGACAATCTGAGCACATGCTCACTGCTTGAGCTATTTTCCTCCATCTTTTAGCTATAGAACTTGTTGGAGACTTCATATCTCTCAACTCGGGTATTTGCTTGAAATATTAACTTCAACTCCCGGAACATCTCATATGGTCCATGATGTTCAAAACGTCTTTGAAGTCCCAATTCTAAGCCGTTAAGCATGGTGCACTAAACTATCAAGTAGTCATCATACCGAGCTTTTGTCAAAACGTTCATAACATCTGCATCTGCTCCTGCAACAGTTCTGTCACCTAGCGCTGCATCAAGGACATAATTCTTCTGTGCAGCAATGACGATAATCCACAGATCATGGATCCAATCTACATCATTGCAACTAACATTTTTCAACATAGTTTTTCTCTAGGAACATATCAAAATAAACGGGGAGCAACATCGCGAGCTATTGATCAAAAACATAGATATGCTAATACTACCAGGACTAAGTTCATGATAAATTAAAGTTCAATTAATCATATTACTTAAGAACTCCCACTTAGATAGACATCCCTCTAATCATCTAGGTGATCACGTGATCCAAATCAACTAAACCATAACCGATCATCACGTGAAATGGAGTAGTTTTCAATGGTGAACATCACTATGTTGATCATATCTACTATATGATTCACGCTCGACCTTTCGATCTTAGTGTTCCGAGGACATATCTGCATATGCTAGGCTCGTCAAGTTTAACCTGAGTATTCTGCGTGTGCAAAACTGGCTTGCACCCGTTGTAGATGGACATAGAGCTTATACACCCGATCATCACGTGGTGTCTGGGCATGACGAACTTTGGCAATGGTGCATACTCAGGGAGAAAACTTTTATCTTGAAATTTAGTGAGAGATCATCTTATAATGCTACTGTCAATCAAAGCAAGATAAGATGCATAAAGGATAAAAATCACATGCAATCAATATAAGTGATATGATATGGCCATCAACATCTTGTGCTTGTGATCTCCATCTCCGAAGCACCGTCATGATCACCATCGTCACCGGCGCGACACCTTGATCTCCATCGTAGCATCGTTGTCGTTTCGCCAACTATTGCTTCTACGGCTATCGCTACCGCTTAGTGATAAAGTAAAGCAAGGTGATTGCATTGCATACAATAAAGCGACAACCATATGGCTCCTGCCAGTTGCCGATAACTCGGTTACAAAACATGATCATCTCATACAATAAAATATAGCATCATGCCTTGACCATATCACATCACAACATGCCCTGCAAAAACAAGTTAGACGTCCTCTACTTTGTTGTTTGCAAGTTTTACGTGGCTGCTACGGGCTGAGCAAGAACCGTTCTTACCTACGCATCAAAACCACAATGATAGTTCGTCAAGTTAGTGCTGTTTTAACCTTCTCAAGGACCGGGCGTAGCCACACTCGGTTCAACTAAAGTTCGAGAAACTGACACCCGCTAGTCACCTGTGCACATAGCACAGCGGTAAACCTAGTCTCGCGTAAGCGTACGCGTAATGTCGGTCCGGGCCGCTTCATCCAACAATACCGCTGAACCGAAGTATGACATACTGGTAAGCAGTATGACTTGTATCGCCCACAACTCACTTGTGTTATACTCGTGCATATAAGATCTACGCATAAAACCAGGCTCGGATGACACTATTGGGGAACGTAGTAATTTCAAAAAAAATCTACGCACACGCAAGATCATGGTGATGCATAGCAACGAGAGGGAGAGTGTGTCCACGTACCCTCGTAGACCGAAAGCGGAAGCTTAGCACAACGCGGTTGATGTAGTCGTACGTCTTCACGATCCGACCGATCAAGTACCGAACGCACGGCACCTCCGAGTTCAGCACACGTTCAGCCCGATGACATCCCTCGAACTCCGATCCAGCCGAGTGTTGAGGGAGAGTTTCGCCAGCACAACGGCGTGGTGACGATGTTGATGTTCTACCGATGTAGGGCTTCGCCTAAGCACCGCTACAATATTATCAAGGTGGACTATGGTGGAGGGGGGCACCGCACATGGCTAAAAGATCAAACAGATCAATTGTTTTGTCTAGAGGTGCCCCCTGCCCCCTTATATAAAGGAGCAAGGGGGGAGAGGCGGCCGGCCAAGGAGGGTGCACCAAGGGGGGAGTCCTACTCCCACCGGAAGTAGGATTCCTCCTTTCCTTATTGGAGTAGGAGAAGGGAAGGAAAAGGAAGAAGGAAGGAAGGGGGCGCCCCCCTCCCTAGTCCAATTCGGACCAGTCCATGGGGAGGGGTGCGGCCACCCTTTGAGGCCTTTCTCTCCTTTCCCATATGGCCCATTAAGGCCCAATACGAATTCCCGTAACTCTCCAGTACCCTCGAAAATACCCGAATCACTCGGAACCATTCCGATGTCCGAATATAGTCGTCCAATATATCGATCTTTACATTTCGACCATTTCGAGACTCCTTGTCATGTCCCCGATCTCATCCGGGACTCTGAACTCCTTCGGTACATCAAAACTCATAAACTCATAATATAACTGTCATCGAAACTTAAAGCCTGCGGATCCTACGGGTTCAAGAACTATGTAGACATGACTGAGACACGTCTCCGGTCAATAACCAATAGCGGAACCTGGATGCTCATATTGGCTCCCACATATTCTACGAAGATCTTTATCGGTCAAACTGCATAACAACATACGTTGTTCCCTTTGTCATCGGTATGTTACTTGCCCGAGATTCGATCGTCGGTATCTCAATACCTAGTTCAATCTCGTTACCGACAAGTCTCTTTACTCATTCCGTAATACATCATCCCGCAACTAACTTATTAGTTGCAATGCTTGCAAGGCTTAAGTGATGTGCATTATCGAGAGGGCCCAGAGATACCTCTCCGACAATCGGAGTGAAAAATCCTAATCTCGAAATACGCCAACCCAACAAGTACCTTCGGAGACACCTGTAGAGCACCTTTATAATCACCCAGTTACGTTGTGACGTTTGGTAGCACACAAAGTGTTCCTCTGGTAAACAGGAGTTGCATAATCTCATAGTCATAGGAACATGTATAAGTCATGAAGAAAGCAATAGCAACATTATCGGTGTCAAAACCGGCGGATCTCGGGTAGGGGGTCCCGAACTGTGCGTCTAGGCGGATGGTAACAGGAGACAAGGGACACAATGTTTTACCCAGGTTCGGGCCCTCTTGATGGAAGTAAAACCCTACGTCCTGCTTGATTAATATTGATGATATGGGTAGTACAAGAGTAGATCTACCACGAGATCAAGGAGGCTAAACCCTAGAAGCTAGCCTATGGTATGATTGTTGTATGTTGGAGTTGTCCTACGGACTAAAACCCTCTGGTTTATATAGACACCGGAGAGGGTTAGGGTTACACAAAGTCGGTTACAATGGTAGGAGATCTGAATATCCGCATCGCCTAGCTTGCCTTCCACGCCAAGGAAAGTCCCATCCGGACACGGGACAAAGTCTTCAATCTTGTATCTTCATAGTCCTGGAGTCCGGCTGAAGGTATAGTCCGGCTACCCGGACACCCCCTAATCCAGGACTCCCTCAGTAGCCCCCGAACCAGGCTTCAATGACAACGAGTCCGGCGCGCGGATTGTCTTCGGCATTGCAAGGCGGGTTCTTTTCCAAATTCCGTGTACCTGTTGAATAATGTCCAGTTTTTGTAATGTAGCGCTCCTTGGCTTCTACGCCCAATAATGGTCGTCTTCCACATGTCAAATGAATACGAAAAGTCTGGGTGTTTTTATATTTACACCCCTAGCCACGTAAATGAGCCGCCTATTTAAAGGAATGAGGATTTAGATCCAAACCACACCTTCCCCCCTCCGCGAGTGTTCATTAGAGCGCATCTGACAAAGGTCCATTCCACCATGGCCAGCTATCGCAACTCCTCCTCTCGCCCTTCCAGTCCTAAGCCTAGAGATTGGGAGAGATGCTCCATCCCGCATAGCGAGCTAGTGTCACTCCAGACCAAGGGATTTCTCCCCCCGGCCTATATGGTCCCAGTTCAAGCCGGACTTGCCACCTATAATAGCGGAGAGCAAGCGGAGCGCGCCCCCAATCCCTCCAAGGGAGAGCGGGTATGCATTGTCCCTTACTTAATAAGAGGGCTCGGATTTCCAATTCATCCGTTTCTCCGGGGGCTCCTGGAGTTCTATGGTCTCCAGCTGCACAACCTCACGCCTGCCTCCATATTTCATATAGCGGGCTTCGTAGCCCTTTGCGGGCTGTTCTTGGGTGTTGAGGCTCATTTTGTGCTGTGGAAGAGGCTATCCTGCCCCGTTCTTAGGAGGGGTCAATATATCAAGTGGGCGGAGCCGAAGTGTAGCGCATCGCCGGGACCGGATATCTATCCGGAACCCCAAAGAAGGCATCCGAGGACTGGCCTTCAGAATGGTTTTATATGGAGGATGACCCACTGCCGGATCCTGTTCGGATCGGCCTCCCCAAATTCAACAGTGCCCCCCTAAAAAAATGCTTAAGCTAGCGTCCACGGAGCTCTCAGAGAGAAAATGATAGAGACGTCCTTTACCTGATGGGCCGGATAAGACTGTTGGCTCATTCCGGACTAACCATGATTGGAGTCATGGCCGTATGCATCATGCGGGGGGTGCAGCCGCTTCAGTATAGAGGCCACCCCATGTGGGATTTTAACGGGGAAGATGACGCCACCCGTTACGGTCGTAAGGGGCCGGACTCAGCTGCCGCTCTAGTGAAGATCTTGTCCTCTTTGTACAAGGGAGAAGAGGAGGAATTCCTCCGCGTCAACCCACAGGGTGGATTTACTATGTACAACCCTCCAAGTTGGGTAAGCAGACAATTTTGCTTGCCCATCCGTTTTATATTCCCATGATTAAATGTATAGTCTAACGACTTCGACGCAGGAACTGCGTCAGGAGGTAAAGGATATAAAAAACCGTCCTCCACAACCCGAGGATCCAGAACGGTCCCTCGATCCGGCCTCTGAAGAGGATCCGGACATATCGATGGAGCTGATTGACGGGGTGTTTTATCAGCTGAACAAGGACAATGCCTTGGTGGCCATTACGGCCGATTACCCAGGGTTAATCCCGGCCTCCCAGATAACTGAGACCGGAGTCCCAGCAACATGGAAAGGGATCCATCCTCACGTGTTTTCAGTTTCCTGACAACATCCATGTTTTGCAGGGGAGGTTCCTGAGGCGGGAGGCCGAGCCAGCGGCAGCTAGCCAGCGAAGGGCCGCAGGGCCCCGTGGGGTAAAAAGGAATGTAGTCCGGGCTAAGGCGCCGGTGCAAAGGTATAGCGCGCATGTTTAGTCCAGGTGTTATTCCTTCGAGGCATATTAACACTCGTGCTTGGTGCAGGACAAAGAGGCCTCTCCAGACTATATCCAGAGAGGCTGCCAATCGCGCCTCGACCAGCCAGGCTCCACAGCCCGGCCCGGAGGCAGAGGCAAACACGGGGCACGCACCGGACGCTCCTCCGACAGAGGATGCAGACAGGCTGTCTGCCACCCATTCCGAGGTGGAGAAAATTTGATAGTTATATGGATCAGTAGCCCCTGAGACTTGAAACAGTTAGAATAACTGATTTAAGGATCATAGAACATGCAGGCTCTTTCAGAGAAGAATACCCAACTGTCCCAAGAGCTGAAAGAGTGCAAAGCCCAACTTGAGGCCACACTAGCCGCGACGGGGGAGCCCAAGGGGCCCCCCTCTGGTAATACATTCTTTAAAAAGATAAGTGTTATGCAGCGTATGTGCGAATCTGACAAATCAAATTGCAGATGGCGCCGGACTGGATCCGGAAAAGCAACAACTCCTACGCCAGCTAAAGGCTGGTGAGAGCGTGCTGACAAAGGTGAGGCGAGAGAAGAATGATCTTCAGGATGCCAACACCAAGCTGGACGTTGAACTAAGAGATGTTCGTGCCCAGCTGTCGGACTCCACTAAGGAGAATCAACGGCTTTGATGTGGCATATTTAGTAAGTGCTTAAACGAACTCGGAAAAAGGAGTTCGGCAAGGAAGTCGACTAACAGAGTTATGTGTGTAGGTATGCTAACAGGTCGTCCTACAGAGGAGATGCCCAGTTCTATGGGTGACCTTCTTCCCGAGATCTCGCAACTGCACAAGCGAGTTCGACAGGCGATGTGAGGCGTTGCCCAAGCCTTATGGCCTTCCCACTCCATGCCCGAGGGCCCTAGAGAGCTTGCAGAGAAGCTGAAGGGAGCTCGGCGGCGCTCCCGATTGTGGAAGATATCGGCCTGCCGTCAAGGCACTTGGGAGGTCTGGGCCATGGTGAAGACGCGGTACACAAAGTCTGACCCAAACCACATGGCCGAGGTCGGACCTGTGGGGCCCGATGGGAAGGAGATCCCTGTAATCTTAGTGTACGGCCAAGTAGAATTGGCCGCAAAGTATTCCCAGCAGGACTGTAAGCTAGACAGCCTGTTGGATGGTATTGAAGAGGAATACAATCAGTCAGAGTGACTATGTAATTTTAATTGACATATGTAATGCCTTCTAGCCGGATTGTAGATCGTTTGTCTTTGCCGACCTTTTCGCTTCGACCTCGGGACCTGACGGTCCGGAGTGTGTCCGAATACCCTAGCGGTTATATAAGAACCGGGGTATGCATGGAGACCAGGCGTAGGGGTCATTGGTGCTTTATCAGACAAGTGCCCAACTAGTTATGTTATATTACATGGTTAGTAAGAAACATCTTCCAGAGAGAATAGTTCCGTTAGGGGTTCCTTTCTCTGGGAGGCTTGCCCTAAAGTGCATGTCCAGACTACGAACGCAGAAAAAGCATCTGGGGGCATATAAATAAGTAAAAAAAGGTCATCTTTAGTTCACCGACCGAATATTCCCTTAAGAACGCTAGCTTTCGGCTTCACCCAGTCTGAGGTACACATCCGGCTGACCCGGCAGTAACAATCGCAGAGGTGCTCCCTTTACCACCTAGCCAAACAATTGGGAACGTAGGGGTAAGCACAGGAGCCAGGCAACCCAGCTTGGCCAAAACTTAAGTCATATCGATGCATATAATGGTGAAGAAAAGGTACATGTGGAAGTTTGACACATGTGTTGGGCGTGAAGCCCGTATAAATAAGCTTCTGTATAAAGAAGCCCCCAGGTTTAATGAGCGCGGGTAGCGCGTCACTTGATGAGCCTTTAAGGGCTATAATAGAAAAGAGGGGAAGGAGAGAAATATAAGACAGAAAATGTAAAATATGGACAGAGGAAGGAGACGAACACAATGTCCGGTGCTAGGCGTAGAATCTTTGGAGACGGGCTGCATTCCATGGGTTCGGCTCGAGTCGGTTATCCGAGGCATCTCACAGGCGGTACGCTCCACCAGTCAGGACTTGGTCGATTATGAAGGGACCTTCCCACTTGGGCTTCAGTTTGTACTTTTTCTTGTCCGGCAGGCGTAGAACTAGTTCGCCAACGTTGTAATTTTTGGCTCGCACTTCTCTGCTTTGATATCTTCGAGCCTGCTGTTGATAGAATGCGGAACGGGCTTTTTCCATGTCATGCTCCTCCTCCAAGGCGTCCAAACTGTCCTGCCGGTCGAGCTCGGCTTCTCTTTCTTCGTACATGCGCACTCGAGGTGAGTCATGAATTATGTCACAGGGCGAGACTGCCTCTGCGCCGTACACCATAAAAAATGGTGTGTATCTGGTGGTGCGATTCGGCGTGGTCCGCAGCCCCCAGAGTACGGAGTCTAGCTCCTCTACCCAGTGCGTGTTAGATTCCTTAAGGGACCGCACTAATCTAGGTTTGATGCCGCTCATGATAAGACCATTTGCACGTTCGACCTGACCGTTAGTTTGTGGGTGATAGACGGAAGCATAATCGAGCTTGATGCCCATGTTTTTGCACCAGAGTTTTACCTCATCGGCCGTGAAGTTCATGCCGTTATCAGTGATGATGCTGTGGGGGACGCCGTAACGGTGTACAACCCCGGATATAAAGTCTATCATCGGTCCGGATTCGGCCATCTTGACAGGCTTGGCTTCTATCCATTTGGTGAACTTGTCCACCATGACCAGTAAGTATTTTTTCTTGTGGGTTCCGCCTTTAAGGGGTCCAACCATGTCAAGCCCCCAGACCGCGAAAGGCCAAGTGATGGGGATAGTTTGGAGGGCGGTGGGTGGCATATGGCTTTGGTTTGGAAAGAGCTGGCAACCGACGCATCGTTGGACCAAGTCCTGAGCGTCTGCCCGGGCCATCGGCCAATAGAAGCCTGTACGGAAATCCTTGCTTACTAGGGACCGAGCTGCAGCGTGATGACCATCGAGTCCGGCATGAATTTCAGCCAGCAAGTTCCGCCCTTCCTCTTCGGAGATGCACCTTTGAAGGACTCCGGTAGTGCTTTTCTTATAAAGTTCTCCCTCATGGACTTTATAGGCCTTAGATCGCCGCACTATGCAGCGTGCCTCATTCTGGTCCTCTGGGAGCTCCTGTCTAATAAGGTAGGCTAGGAATGGTTCTATCCACGGGGCGATGACCGCCATTATTACGTGAGCTGAAGTTGTAATTTCATTGGCAGAGCCTCCGATTATGTCAGATTGTTCGGTACCGGACAGTGCGGTTGGGTCTGGGCTGTTATTACCAGGTTCCCCTTCCCATACTACGGATGGCTTGAACTGCCTTTCCAAGAAGATGTTGGGGGGACTGCATCGCGTTTTGCGCCGATGCGTGCCAGGACGTCTGCCGCCTGATTGTTTTCCCGGGCTATGTGGTGAAATTCGAGCCCTTCGAACCGAGCTGATATTTTTAAGACGGCGTTGCGGTAAGCTGCCATTTTTGGATCCTTGGCATCAAAATCTCCATTTATTTGGGATATCGCGAGGTTCGAATCCCCGCGCACCTCTAGGCGTTGAATGCCCATGGATGCTGCCATCCCGAGACCATGTAAAAGGGCCTCATATTCGGCTGCATTGTTGGAGTCCGTGTACATAATCTGGAGTACATATTGAACTGTGTCTCCTGTGGGGGATGTCAAAACGACACCGGCCCCTAGTCCGGCCAACATTTTGGAGCCGTCGAAATGCATGATCCAGTTTGAGTATGTGCCGTACTCTTTAGGGAGTTCGGCCTCCGTCCATTCTGCGACGAAGTCGGCCAAAACTTGCGACTTGATAGCTCGTCGTGGCTTATAAGTGATGTCGAACGGGAGGAGCTCGATAGCCCATTTTGCAATCCGGCCCGTTGCATCGCGGTTGTTTATAATGTCGTTGAGTGGTACTTCCGATACTACTGTTATAGAACACTCTGGAAAGTAGTGTTATAGCTTCCGGGATGCCATGAATACCGCGTATGCAATTTTTTGATAATGCGGGTACCGTGACTTGCATGGAGTGAGGACAGTGGACACGTAATAGACCGGCTTTTGAAGGAGGAATTTGTGTCCGTCCGTTTCTCGCTCGACGATGAGCACTGCGCTGACAACCTGGTGGGTTGCAGCAATGTACAATAGCATTGGTTCGCCGATATTTGGCGCGGCCAGGACTGGGTTTGTTGCCAATATGGCTTTTATTTCATTGAGTCTGGCCGTGGCGGTATCTTTCCACTCGAAGTGTTCGGTGCGCCGAAGGAGGCGTTAAGGGGTAGTGCCTTTTCTCCCAAACGGGAGATGAAGCGGCTTAGAGCCGCCACGCATCCGATCAATTTTTGTATTTGTTTGAGGTCCTTTGGGATATCCAATTGCGACAAAGCTCGGATCTTGGCTGGATTTGCTTAAATTCCTCTGCCGGATACGATGAAGCCCAAGAGCTTTCCGGCTGGAACGCCGAAAACACATTTTTCCGGGTTGAGCTTGATGTCGTATTTTCGGAGGTTATCGAATGTAAGCCTCAAGTCGTCTACTAGAGATTCTACATGTTTTGTTTTTACGACCACATCATCCACGTATGCCTCCACTGTTTTGCCGATCTGGTTTGCCAGACATGTCTGAATCATGCGCTGATATGTTGTGCCGGTGTTTTTGAGCCCAAAGGGCATTGTGTTGAAGCAGAATGGGCCGTATGGTGTGATGAATGCCGTTGCGGCTTGGTCTGACTCTGCCATCTTGATTTGATGGTAGCCGGAGTATGCGTCGAGGAAACATAACGAATCGTGTCCTGCAGTGGCGTCGATAATTTGATCGGTGCGGGGGAGGGGGAAGGGATCCTTTGGGCAAGCCTTGTTAAGGTCCTTGAAATCAACGCACAGGCGCCAGGATTTGTCCTTCATTGGTACCATCACTAGGTTTGCTAGCCAGTCCGGATGTTTTATATCTCTAATGAATCCGGCCTCTAGTAGCTTGGCTAGCTCCTCTCCCATGGCCTGTCTCTTGGGTTCGGAGAAACGCCGAAGGGCTTGTTTGACAGGTTTGAATCCTTTTAGGATATTTAAGCTGTGTTCGGCCAGCCTGCGTGGGATTCCTGGCATGTCTGAAGGGTGCCAGGTGAAGATGTCCCAATTTTCACGTAGGAATTCTCGCAGTGCGGCGTCTACATCAGGGTTTAATTGTGCCCCGATGGAAGCTGTTTTATTGGGGTCCATTGGATAGACCTGGAATTTGACTATTTCGTCTGCTGGTTTAAAGGGGTGGACTTGGATCTCTTATCGAGTATCACATCGTCCCTGTTTACCGTGGAGCGTAGCGTAGTCAGTTCCTCAGCTGCTAGGGCTTCGGATAGTGCCTCGAGGGCCAATGCGGAGTGCTATGTCCGGATCACTAGCGAGAGTGATGATTCCATTCAGCCCGGGCATCTTGAGCTTCATGTACCCATAATGGTGTATTGCTTGGAAGATTGTAAACGCTTCCCGCCCTAGCAGAGCGTGGTATCCGCTACTGAGCGGGGCCACCTGGAACGTGACCTCTTCGGACCTGTGATTATCCGGCGTGCCGAACACCATATCTAGTGTGATTTTTCCTGTGCAGCGCGCTTCCCGACTGGGGATTATTCCTCTAAAGGTTGTCCTGCTTCGCTCGATGCGGTTCCAGTCTATTTCCATTTTTTGAAGGGTTTCCTCGTAAATGAGGTTCAATCCACTGCCTCCATCCATGAGTACCTTGGTGAGGCGAAAGCCTTCCACAATTGGACTGAGGACCAATGCGGCTGGTGCTCGAGCTGTTTGGAATTTAGGTTCATCACTGGCATTAAAAGTAATAGCCGTGTCACTCCATGGGTTTATTGTTGCTACTTGATAAACTTCGGCGAGGCTGCGGAGTGTTCTTTTTCGCATATTATTTGATGCGAAAGTCTCAAAGACTATTAAGACTGTACTGGAGTCCCTAAGGTGGCTTTCTGTGGCCTCCGGAATTAGGAGATCTTTGCCCATTCTGGCCACCTGCCGGAGTATCCAACATGCTCTAAGGCTGTGAGTTGGTGTGGCGTCCTCTGTACTATGAATTTTACAGGGTCCATTAAGCTATCCCTCCAGTACGGTTCCATGCCCTGTAGAGGGTTTTGGTTTTTTGGTTTTTAACCCGGGTGTCTGACGATGATGCACCCTTTTATTTCGGACGAGGTTTCTATTCAGGGCCGGATTGTCCCAAAATTTTATTTTAGTTTTCCAGGCGCTTTCCATCGCACAGTACTTTTGTACTATGGACACCAAGTCAGTGAAGCGTGTAATATCACGACGACTTATGGCATTGAGGATTCCCTTGCCCGTGCAATTATTGCAGAAGATTGAGATTGCATTTCCTCGCGGCAGTCCTTTATCCTGTTCATAACCAGGAGGAACCTTGCCCAGTAATGATGTACTGTTTCTTCGGGCTTTTACCTGATTTGAGATAGATCGCTTATGTTCGGGTGGGTGGGTGGAATTAAATCCGAAACCTCACCCAATCTGAGACTCAGAGGCCAAGGAGTTTCCGAACTCTGAAGTTTGGATTCTTGGATGTTGTCTAATGAATCTAGTCCGCTGCCTGATTATAAGTTTAGGTCTTGAGTTACATCCTCCCCTCCGCGGATATCCGGCTTGGAGGGATCGGGAATCCGGACATAGCTAGTCCTTAAGATAGATGAAGGGTCGCCGCACTGCGCCTCTATCACGGCAACATGATGGGTGACTTGGGGAGAATTAATCTCTCTTAGATCGGGTTTAAGCCCGACCTGGTCGTAATCCGTAGTGACCCCAGGGCGGCGATGCGATCCAAAAGCTCGTTTACGGAAGAGAGCTCCATTGGATCCAACTGCTCGACGAGTTCCGAGCTGATGTGAAGATTGCTTTTGATGACCCGAGAGGTCACCGTCGGCGCAACAGCCGAACAGGCAGTCATAAGAAAACCACCTAGCACGAGAGTTTGGCCGATAGCCAAGGCTCCCTTGATAACGGCACCGTCTTTAAAGACGGGGAGAGGCATCCGTCCTGATTGCGATGACACAGAGGAACTCTCAATGAAAGCACCAATGTCGGTGTCAAAACCGGCGGATCTCGGGTAGGGGGTCCCGAACTGTGCGTCTAGGAGGATGGTAACAGGAGACAAGGGACACAATGTTTTACCCAGGTTCGGGCCCTCTTGATGGAGGTAAAACCCTATGTCCTGCTTGATTAATATTGATGATATGGGTAGTACAAGAGTAGATCTACCACGAGATCAAGGAGGCTAAACCCTAGAAGCTAGCCTATGGTATGATTGTTGTATGTTGGAGTTGTCCTACGGACTAAAACCCTCTGGTTTATATAGACACCGGAGAGGGTTAGGGTTACACAAAGTCGGTTACAATGGTAGGAGATCAGAATATCCGCATCGCCTAGCTTGCCTTCCACGCCAAGAAAAGTCCCATCCGGACACAGGACGAAGTCTTCAATCTTGTATCTTCATAGTCCTGGAGTCCGGCTGAAGGTATAGTCTGGCTACCCGGACACCCCCTAATCCAGGACTCCCTCAAACATACTAAACGATCGTGTGCTAAGCTAACGGAATGGGTCATGTCAATCACATCATTCTCCTACTGATGTGATCCCGTTAATCAAATGAAAACTCATGTCTATGGTTAGGAAACTTAACCATCTTTGATCAACGAGCTAGTCAAGTAGAGGCATACTAGTGACACTTTGTTTGTCTATGTATTCACACACGTATTATGTTTCCGGTTAATACAATTCTAGCATGAATAATAAACATTTATCATGAAATAAGGAAATAAATAATAACTTTATTATTGCCTCTAGGGCATATTTCCTTCAACCATGAGTCTTCATGAGCTTTGCACAAAAACTGGCTAGAAAGCCTGCCAAACAAACAAACACTAGAACACCTGAATACCAAGCAAACAGAAATTAGGAATGCAGGAACACCTCGTATTAATAGCAACATAGCAGTGTATGAAACAAAATGATCACCTTAATATCAGTAGCTTAACCCAAAGACTCATTTATTCCATAGTGATGCTGTAGCTATATTTTGATTGTGACACTCAAAATAGGAAAGTAGACTACCACGTCTTGATGAATGACAAGAACCCAAGTTAAATGCAAATAGGAAGAAGCTCGTAACTTTGAGAAAACACCTGCACAAAACCAAAACAAATGTTGGTCACAGGTTTTGTTGGTAGTTACATCTAGGAAGACAAGAAGAGAGACTTGCAGAAGGCATTGACTGATAATGATGATGGTTTTCTCACTTGTGGGAAGACCAAGTCTTAAATACTTATACTACCATTGAGAAGAAAATGGAAATCTAATATAGGATTCTCAAAAAAAAATCTAATATAGTAGGAGCATTAGTGGATATATTTTTTGCAGCAAGTATAAGTGGAAAGTGTTATAACTGGTATAAAGAGCATGTAAAGTTCCAGTTTAAATGTAGTTACCAGATCTATGTATAGGAAGTAAGATGGCAGCCACAAGGGACAAGGCCTTCATGTCATGCATGCGGCAAGTGTTTTTGTATGGAAAGGGAAGAGCTCTACAAGGCTATAAGAATGTACAAGCGAACTCCAAGGCATCGTCCTACACAGTGGATGGGAACAGAAAAAGTGTTATTTAGCAGGATTGCAAGAAAAGGGCAAAGTGGAAAAACACAAGAAAGTATGTTTATTAAGCAGGATTGCAGGGAAAGGGCAAAGTGGGAAAATACAATAAAGTATGTATGTGTTACCTTGGACTACTCTCTGATTTTTGGGATGGTTCCCACTAACTCCATGCACTGCTGTTTTAGCTCCTGGGAGCACCCTATGACAACTAGTTCTTGCAGTGATCTGGGGAGGCCATCGCTGGGCAACAACGAGACGGATTTACAGAAGCAGAGTGATAATTTCTTGAGGCTGTTAAGGTTGCTCAGCCCTGCAGTGAGTTGTTGAAGCTTGCTTAAACTATAAAACTCTAGTTCCTGGAGGGAAGGGAGGAGGAGAACGGCGTCCTCTTGCTCCTTGCTGAAGCGCTCCATCGTTTGAGACCAAACCTCATGAAATTCCAGCTTGATGAGGGAGGAAGAGAGGAAGTTGCAGATGGGTGCCAAAAGGAGTTCCGCTGCATTATCCATTCTGAGCTCCCATAGTGTGGATGAAACAGGTTGTGTCTGCTGCTCTTCTCCCCCTTCAACATTATCCCAACCAACAAAGAATTTAGGGCTGCCCCGGACTTCTAATTCGTTGAGCTGCTCCCCGGTGGTAAGAAGAGACCGCAAGCCATGACATTTCAGACCTTCTCCACAATCAGTCAATTTTAATCTGATAAGAGAGGAGAGATTTGAGAGGGGCTCCAGATTCCTCAAGCCATCCACAGAACAAAGGCTCAGAACTTTCAGGTATGAAGGAAAATGTTGAAAGGAAAATTTTGATGGGAAAGCTCCATAAAGCTTCAGAAAGTTCCTGCAGTCCTCTATTCTTAATTTCTGGAGGGTTCGCAAGGCTTGGAGCCATCCTCATCCACGGACAAGAGTTGGTGGGTCCACCAGGACCATCTCTGAGCAGTTATAGACGAGAAACTCCTGTAGTGAGTCAAAGAGGTGAGCTGGGAAAAGCAGCACCCCATTATCCTCTTTCTTTTCTGATGCTCCTGATGTTGTTTGTTGCAGATCCATCCCCACTACAAGCTTTTTTATTTTGTGACATTCCAGAATTCCCAATTTGGAGAGCTTTGGGAGGTGGGGGAGGAGCTCTGTCAATTCCTTCCCACTATTATGACTTAAATTTCTATGTATCTAGATTTCCTCAACAGGGAGCTGCCATTCCACATCATCCTGACCTCCTAGTGGTCCAATCAGACAATCTGAATCAAATACCCTCAATGTCTTCAGAGAGGTTAGCATCAGAAGGTGCTTCAACTCCATAGGTGGGCACCTCGACAGTGTCAGCTCCTCAACACACGTTTCTCTATCAAAAGCTAGCACTTGGTCTAAGCTATGCAGACCACCATTTCCCTCAATTTTCACTTCAACTCCATCGGATGATTTTGAGTATGCAAACTTCTTTAGTAGCTTACATCCCATCGTGACACGAGATAGACTTTCAATCCAGGAGGTGGGAATCACTGACGAAAATTCTGGGCAACCCAGTACCTCAAGTTCTTGTAGTTTGGGAAACCAATCCGGGAAAAAAAGTGGTTTGATAAAGGAAACCCCAAGAGTTTCGGGCACTTCCTAATAATCAGCACTTGCAAAAGAGGGAACATATGAGCATCCGGTGGCATCAAGTCCCCAACAAGGGAAGACTCTTGCTCAGCTGGGAAAGCCCAATTTTCAAAACTTCCTAGGCCAATGAGTTCAAGCTTTATTAGCCTGCGAAAGCTTTTCTCCAAGATAACCTCCTTCAGTCCAGCAATACCCTCCAACCTCAGTTCACGAAGATCCAATGCCTTCCCTAAAGAAGGGAAAACTTCCCAGGAAACACCATCAAGCCAAAGAGATTATAGAGCTTCAACAGCGAGCTCATCGCCCAGGCATGTTGGACAAGAAGGACCCCCGTGCCCTCTAATGCACAACACTTCAAGATCTTCATGTGGTTAAAGGCTCTCAAGAACCGCTGCTTCCACACCAGGCTCAACACTAGACCGCTCACTATCCCAGCACAACGTTAACCTCCTCAAGTATATTTTCTCCATCAGTTTTGCTTGAGCTGCTTCTTCTTCTGTATGTATATTATCAAGGTTGTAGATGACAAGCTCCCTTAGCTTGGTCAAATGCTCTAGTTGCTTTGGTTCAAACCCTTCTTCCTGTTTAGTGACTCAAAATACCTTTAACTCTTCTAAGAGTTTGAGTTTTCGCACATTACAAATATCAGAATGAAGCTCACCAACACTAGGGGTATAAAAATGGCACAGTTTGGCAAGGTTGCTAATGTCTTTGGGAAAATCATGTCTGCCCTTCCACAACTCAAGATTCAGAATCCTTAAATGATAAAATCTGGAGATGTTAACTGGTAGATGCATCTGCCTCTCATATGTCCCTAGAGATAGGTATTGTACGTGGACTAGTCCTGAAAAGTTTTATAACATGGACTCCACGGGACAAAGCATGTTCGGCAAATGAAGAACACGAAGAACATTCGCTTCCCCCAAAAAATCACCAAATATCTTGACAAAACCCTTATCAATTTTTCCAAATAACATCAGTGTTTGCAAATGTTCAACCTTCAATATTGTCTTCAGTTTTTCCAATTCACTCTTTAATTTTTCACCAGACACTGCATCATTTTTATCCAAGTTCTATGTGCTTATAGACAAGTGTCTGGTTGTTGGCTGAATTTTTACTGACCCAACATTAGGGAGACGTAAACTAAGACAATCATGTGATGCAACCTTCAATGCCAAGTCATGCAGTAGGTCATGCATGACATACTGTGGATCACCATTGGTTTCCTCTTCTCTGAAAAATCCATGGATGACTAAATAATTTAAAAAACTCATACCGCCTTCAAAGGTTGGGTTTAGATCACAAGGTGTCAAAATATCTAGTCCGACCCACAGGCTGATGAGCTCACGGCTTCTGAAAAGGTAGTCTTCAGGAAACAATGCAGAATAGAAAAACACCATTGCAGCTGGAAAGGGAGAAAGTCATAGCTAAGCTTCAAGGCAGACATAATGCCATTGTTATCAGTCTCCCATTCTTCACTGTTTAGGACCCTTCTCCAATGACCCATACTAGGGTCTGTCCTCAATAATCTACCAACAGTCTTTGCTGCAAGAGGGGAACCCTTTAGTTTTTCCATTATCTTATCTAGGAAATGAAGTTTATTCCCTGGACATTGCCCATCGTCAAAGACATATACAAGGAATAACTTCCTAAACTCTTCAGGTTCCAAACCGTTCAGTTGTATTGAATGGCCAGTTGCTCTAACATTTTTTTGCTATTTCTTGAAAACGAGTTGTTACTAGAATCATGGAACCTTTTTCTTGTGACTTGCCGAGTATCAGCATTAGTTTTTTCCAGTCATCCACATCATTAAACTACCATATATCATCCAATACAAGTAAGAACCTTTTGTGTTTCAATCTGTGTTCAATCAGCTCTTGTGTTGTACTACACTCATTTTCACCTTCAACCGTATCAGTATCTTCTTTAATCTGTTCTAGCACCTTACCCAGGTTGAAATTGAACGACACACATATCCAAATCCTGACTGGAAAATGATTCTGCACTTGTTGGTTGTTATATATATGTTGTATCAGAGTTGTCTTCCCCATTCCCCCTGGACCAACAACTGGAAGCACGGTTAGACCCTTGTCACAGTATTGACCCATGGTGGTATCATGTATGATGCTATTCATGACACGGTCCCTTCCGTATAGTTTTGGCTCGGCACTCTGACGTTTGGTGGTGGGACGATGCTGGGAAATATCTAGGACATTTCTAGGGCCACAGCCTTGCAGAATCTTGTTAACATCCCTACGCGCAGGCTGCAGTTTCTCTACAACGCCCTTCATCCTTTGAGAGAACTCAGTCCTATTAAACTCAGGCATTGATGTTTCTTGCGCATTGCCACGATCTTCATCGGCACTAACATGTGGATGCGGGGAAGATGAGCTTGGGAAGAGTTTACCAAGCTTGGGCATGCATCCGCTGACCTCCTGATCCTGATCAGCATGATTGGCATTTGGCGATGAGGAGGAATCACCGCGTGATCAGTTTGCGGGCAGAGATGCCAGTTGTTTGCCAAGAGCTTTGGCTGTGTGACGAGCACTTAGGGCAAGATCCTGGAGGCGGCCCTTGCCGTGCACATTGGCAGCATCGTGCGTGCTGTGGAGCGCATCATGGATGCGGAAGTAGTCCAGCTCATCCAGCAAGTCCTCGGCATTGTGTGCCGAGTCCCGCAGCCTCTGCAGCAGCTCCTCCATGGCCATACCGCAGGTATCCTTGCGGGCAGCTTGTTCGAGGGTGGCCTTCACGAGCAGCAGTTCTGTGCTCAGGGCCTCGATGTTGAGACCAAAGTTCCTGCTGGCCGCCCAAGCCTCCAGCACGCCATCCGCAATGGGGGCTAGCGCTTTGGCCACCAGCCCACCACCCATTGCGCCGCGCCAAGGGCGGCATCGGCCATTGCCTGGCCAGATGCAGGGATGGACGACGTGCAGCGCCTGCATCCAGGAATCAAAAGGAATTCGTTCGTTAGTAGGCTGTTGTAAGCTGCATATGAAAGGTGATGGATGCCAAGGTACCTAGCTGCTGCAAATTGGGGGTTGAGTTGCAGCACAGCAGGCCAAGGGGGAGTATCTGTATCTGTTGGGGATTTTTGAATCACAGGAGAAATAAAATTAAGGCATCAGGCCAGAGAATTTTCAATTACAAGGGAAATACAATACAATTTTCAATCACAACAGAACTGAAATGTTTTCTTCATTCTTATATATACCAGCTATGGAAACACATAGTAATGCTTGCTTGAGGGCTGATCTGGTAAATACTCATGCATTTGCCATCACCAATCCCGTACCAGCAAGTAATCAGGCAAGAGATTACTGGTATAGGTAACCTTTTGAGGGCTGCATGAAAGAGCTGAAAACCCCGTTCCGTATCATGCAGGACTGGATACCAGTAATCTCCAGTAAGGATAACTGGAATCCAGCAAGTAATAGGTTGTTGCTAGCTGCAAATTGAAGAGGAGTAGGTACTTACGTTGATGCGAGGTGCTGCTTGTCTGCCGGTGATGGATGCTGCCTGCCTAGCTAGCTATAGCTGCAAGAGTTGTGTTGGTTGTTGAGTCATGGAAGGAGGCAGATAAAATTATAGGGAGAAGGCCATTGGACGTGGTGATTGTCAGGGCCGTACCTAAGAATCTGGGGGCCCGGTGCAAAATTTGAAATTAGGCCTTTATATGGAAATACTAATTATGAAGTAAATACGACACTCCCTCCGCTCTTCCAATACGGACTACATACGGAGTAAAATGAGTGAAGCTACACTTTAAAATATGTCTATATACATCCGTATGTAATCCGTATCAGAATCTCTAAAAAGACTTATATTTAGGAACAGAGGGGTAGTATTTATTAACCTGAAATTACTAATAGGGTTCAAACTCCACGGAACCCGAAATTTGAACTTTTTTCATCAAAATTTATGTTTCAAAGAATACACACATACCTATGGATGTATACTACTTTTTGTAAAGTTTAATGCCAAAATACGTTTTATGTGAGGTACACAAAAATAAAAAAAATATGTATTTCTTGCACATACTATCCACTATAAAGTACATACAAGATTTGTTTTTTGTACAACTCATACCAAAATGTATTTCACAATGGAATTGTACACAAATCTACAAGTACTTGTGTGTTTATATTCATTTTTTTAACTTAAAATGTCGATTTTTGAAAATAATAATTAAATATGGAGCCTGAGAGATAAAAGCCTTACTTATTTATTAATCTTCTGAATAATAACAGAAGAGCGATGGATTTTTTTTTTAAAAAAGGAGGCTTACCCCACCTCTGCATCCGAAAGACGAGGGATGGATGATGGGAAGAAAAACTAAATAGATGAGAGCAGAGCGTATGAATCCATTTCTTACCTCAAATGTCTCTGAAGAATTTGCAAAGTGATTTCCTGAAAGGAGAACAGAGAAAACGTCCCTTTGGGTTATGATGCATGCGAATTTTTCTACTCCAGAGGCACTTGACGTTGATTAATATCACTAACTGCTACTATTAGAGAGAGAGGCGTGCGCCTGTGTCATCCTGCAGGATGGCCACTGGTTGTCGTTGGAAGCTGGAAGGTTGCACTGGAGGTTATACATTCCTAAGTTATCCTCTTGATTAACGTTGTTAATTGAATTTAAGATTAATTTGGGGGCCCCAAAATTTTATGGGGCCCTGTGCCGTTGCACAGCCTGCACCTGCTTGTG
The DNA here is from genome assembly GCA_963921465.1 of Triticum timopheevii. Classification (NCBI taxonomy): domain Eukaryota; kingdom Viridiplantae; phylum Streptophyta; class Magnoliopsida; order Poales; family Poaceae; genus Triticum; species Triticum timopheevii. Next base: position 2,850,019 of record OY997263.1, read on the forward strand.
GTACGGGCCTGGTGATTGTGTATGCATTTGATATCACCAAGTCGACCTCGATCTACGCTAAGAAGGATCATGAAGTCTACTGGTTGGTGCAACAGAAGCTCATCAACTTCGTGGATAACTGCCTCGGCTACATATACTTTGAGTCCAAATCTGACAAATATGAGTATGATATGAAATTAGTTGACTCTACTGACAAACCAAATGGCTATAAACCAAGCAAGGCCTGGACAAAGACCGTCTGCACCAAAAATATGTCGGCTGGCCTCTCCGTGGCGCAGAAAATGATCACTCACCGTGGACACTCAGATGGCATCATCTTGCTATTCTCTGATGGACTGACTAACGCGGGTGACTTCTTTGATGGTGCTGAGAACTTCGCCTCGCAAGTGCCCGTCCACACATTTACTCTAGGTGGACCTGCATATAACCAAGTACGTATCAGATCGGAGTTCCGTCAGTCAAAATATTGATCTGCTTATTAGCTGTTTTATTTTATTGTCCTTTTCTTGTGTATATGTTTCAGGGTCTTCGCGCCATCGCGGCAAAATCCCCGGGCGGGATGTTCCACTCCCGCCCAGTTCCGGAGAATCCTAGTCAATCGGCGCCCTTCTCGCTACTGCTGGATAGAATCCTTAATGGCACCATGAAGGCCAGTGAGTATCTTCCTAATCGCAATTTTTACTGTATTAATTATAACATGCAAATGGAATTGTGAGGCATATGCATGGAGTATAAGATGCAAAAATCACGTAAAAAATATATCGACCATGTTTTGTCTAGGTGCCTTCTTGGCCATAAAGTTATTGTTCTATTTGCAAAGATAAATATGATTTATGAAGGTACATAGCCTTGAATACGAAGGAAAAATGAAAAGGAGAATATGAGTATGGAATCATCTAGAATAAAGTAGAATCATGCTCTAAGTTTTGAGCAAAATGTCCATATGGCTTTCGCCAACCTAGAATCTTCTAGATAGTACACATGGCAGAATCTAGTAAAGTAAGAAGAAGATCCAACAGTGCAACACTAGGATTTGCCATGTCTATACCATCAGATTGGCTTCATCCAATGGTTGTTATTCCAAGTTATCATATATAATAATGGTATAGAAACATCTGATCCATGATGAGAATGAATTTTGAATGTTTAATGTTGATGTGCAGGAAAGTGGCCACTAGACGTGGTGATTGTATATGCATTTGACTGCACCACCTCAACCCCGAATTGGTACAATATGGACCATGTCTTTTGGTTGGTGCAAGAGAAGCTCGCCGTCCGCTTCACGGATAGCTGCCTCGGCTACACTTATGTCATGTCGACCCCAAACACGTGCACCTCCGATATGAAAATAGTTGATTCCACCGATCGAGATAAAGGTAAAAGGCTACACAGGAAGCCCGGCCAGGCAAAGGACGGCCTGCACGAAGTATATGGCATCCGGGCTCTCCGAGGCGCACAAACTGATCAGTTACCGTGAGCATCAGAACAGCATCATCTTGTTCTTCTCCGATGGGCTGATCAACAAGGGCGACTACTTTGATGGAGCCGAGGACTTCCCCTCTAAAGTACAAATCAGGTATATAACGCATATAACCAGGTATATATCAGTTCAGAGACACTCTAGTACAAATCATGACTGTATATTCACTACATCAATTCGTTCCTATATTATAATCATGCCTATATGCTATAGGGTCTCCTTGCCATAGCGGAGAACTCCCCATGTGGGATGTTCCACCCCCTCCCAGTCCCTGATAAGCCGAATCTATCGGTGCCATTCTCAGAGCTGCTGGATAGAATCCTTGGCGGCACACCATGAAATCCTCCTAGTCCGAAACTCCCAGTTCAGGTAATATGATATATTAACTGGCTACATATTGTCATATTCATCGTTGTGCCAATGAATGAATGGTGTCTAATATGTGACGTACGCACATGAATGCAGCTACGAGAAACATGGGGAGGATGGTGATGATGCAACCTCCAAGCACTAGTTGGTGTTGGTGTGGGTGTTGGTCGTTGCCACCTTTGCCACCAAGCAGTAGCTACTACCTCCACCAATTTGAATCTTCGTCACGCGCACGGCGCAGCACTTTATTTCTAATTTATATTTCCTGCTGTATCAAACACGGATGCTCCTTGTTCGTTTTCATAAATTTTTCATCGTTAACAATGTACTGCATTAATTAGTTGCATATGTTTCTTTTTTATCTTTCTTATAAAAGCTACTGCAAAAATGTTTATAAGTGGCGTGTACAAAAAGCCTTATCACCCTAACAGGCTCGCGCAAGCCACTGGTAATTGGTAGCAGCCTAACAGGGATACTTTTCGTTCTGTCCGCTATTGATAGCCACACGCTATAGTGACGAGCACTTTGTCCAGCGCGCCACTAGTAATAATTTCAGAAAGAAAAAAATGGATGTGCCTCTCTTCTTTTACCCGGGAATACGTGACAGGTTACGAAAATCATCAGACTACTTCCTCCGTTCATAAATACAAGTCTTTGTACATATTAGAAAAACTCTAGCCAATCCCGTAAAACCGGCTAGAGGAGTAAACCGTTTTACTCCTCTAAACGGCACCTAGCCGATCATCTAAACCGAATAGTGGAGTATAAGTTTTACTCCGCCGCTTATCCGGCAAGTACAAGTTCACCACCGCTCAGCCTCGAAGTAAAATTCATCACGCATGCTATGATACTCCTACCCAATCGCCGTCGGCGGTGAATCCCCCACCATTGTGCACCCACAGCTCTACCGCCGTGGCCGCCGGTCCCTGCCGTCCATCCACAGCGTGGTTCCGCGCCGCCATGAGCCGAGCGTGGGCGTTTCTTCCTCAAGCCGCCGCCACGACACCGCGGCCTCATCGGGCAGGCTCGCCGGCTTCCCTAACGTGCTTGTGTCGCCACCGTCATAGAGGAAGTACCGCGGCGCTCGGCAGTGGGCATGGAGGACATGGTTGGCCGAAATTCCCGATCGGGACACACACAAACAAGCTTTGGCTTGGGTCGTTTTACACCGTCGAGCTCGCGGCCGCGAGTACGACATTTGGTCGGTCTGGCTAATTAGATTACAAATCACCAGTTAATTAGATTACATATCATCAGTTTACAAAAAATTGTTGCTCCTCTCGTCTTTCGCCCATCTCTCACGGTCTCGTGGCGGATCCGTCCAAGCCTTCCCACCGGCTGCCCGATCCAACACGAATTGGAATCGGAGTAGGCAACGGTCTGAAGGAGGCTCACACGGTTGCGGTACTTGGTGGACGTCGGCGTTTGGGCTCGTCCCGGGCAGCGGCGCGGGCGGCGTCCGTCTTCTAGCGGCTCCACCACGTTGCGGTTCCAAGTGGCAATTTCTTCAGAAGATGCAATATTGTCGCTGACAAGGAGATGTGTAAGTTGTTAATTTCTTCAATAAAGACTTGTGTTTCATGTTACCACTACTTACAGCCCCTGGCAGAGCAGCAGTAAGCGAAATGTGTAAGTAGTAATCTGAATAGTCCGAGATATTTTTTTTTCAAAAGACGAGATTCCCCGGCCTCTGCATCAGAACGATGCATACGGCCCTCTTATTAAATAAATAAATAGGTTCCAAACAGGTCTAAACGTCTAAAAATCACCCAAAGACAATAAAAGGAGCTCACGCAGAGCCAGAAAAGCTAGAAAACAAACTAGCCAAAAAAAGGACGCCACAACCGGCCGGCAAAAAGGAGAGATAGGTAAACTAATTGCCTATCCTATTACATGACCGTGATCCAAACTGGTTGAAGATATCCCGAGTTACCATCTCCCAGCGGATAGACCCAGTAACCAAATGCTCCATGGCCTCCGTCGGAGTGAGTAGCGACCACGAACGGATCAACGCCGTGGCTCGGAAAATAACCTGCAAAAAATGAATGGATGTTGTCCTGTTAAAAACCAAATCATTTCTGCAATTCCAGATAGCCCACAGCAATGCGCAGACTCCTACGCGAATATGTCTCGCTAAGTCGAGCTCTATCCCGTTAAGCCACGTCCCAAATAACGTGTCGACGGAACTCGGTGGAGTAATATTAAAAGCAATATGGACCGTCCGCCATAAAACTTTGGCTAGCGGGCAATCAAGAAAAAGGTGTTTGATCGTCTCATCCCGATCACAGAAACTACACCTAGTAGGACCTGTCCAATTACGCTTTGTCAAGTTGTCCTTGGTTAAAATAACTTGTTTATGGACAAACCACATAAACACTTTTATTTTTAAAGGAATTTTGACATCCCAAACATGCTTGGATCTAGGAATGAAGCTCGAATTGATAACATCAATATACATTGATTTAACTATAAATACTCCAGACCTAGTAAGCTTCCAGCGTAATTCATCGGGTTGTTGAGAAAGCTGAACCTCCATCAGTCTACTTACTAGACGGGGCCATTCCTCCCAACGATTGCCCGCTAGCGCCCTTCTGAACTAAATATTAAGGGGGATAGATTGAAATATCATTGCAACGAATACCTCACGTCATTGAATAATACGATATAAGGACGGGTATTGAATGGTTAAGGGTGTCTCTCCAAGCCAAGTATCCTCCCAGAATCGTGTACTAGCACCGTTACCAATAATAAACTTTGTCCTATTAAACAGTGATTGTTTGACTTTCATAAGCCCTTTTCAGAAGGGCGAGTCAGTCGGCCTTACTGTCATCTGAGACAAAGTTTTGGTCTGAAGATACTTGCTACGGAGGATTTGCGCCCACGTGGCATCAGTCTCACTCGATAACTTCCAGAGCCACTTACTGAGAAGGCATTTGTTCTTAACTTCAAGATTCTCAATACCAAGACCCTCTTGGTCTTTTGGTCTACAGATGATATCCCATTTAGCTAGATGGTATTTTCTTTTTAGTTCATCATCCTGCCAAAAGAATCGCGATCGATAAAAATCCAGTCTTTTCCTGACTCCAACTGGGACTTAGAAGAATGACAAGAGAAACATAGGCATACTCGTGAGAACCGAATTTATCAGGATTAATCGGCCTCCGTATGACATGAGCTTGCCCTTCCAGCAACTCAGTTTCTTTTCAAATCGGTCTTCAATGCACTTTCATTCTCTGTTTGTCAGCTTACTGTGGTGGATTGGTATACCTAAGTAAGTGAAAGGTAAGGCCCCCAAATCGCACCCAAACAATTGCCAATAAGCCTCTTGTTCGTCCTTGGCTCTACCAAAGCAGAACAACTCGCTTTTGTGAAAGTTAATCTTTAACCTGGTCAATTGTTCAAAAATGCATAACACCAGCTTCATATTTCTCGCTTTAGCCAAGTTATGCTCCATAAAGATGATTGTATCATCAGCGTACTGAAGGATGGACACACGTCCATCAACAAGATGAGGTACCAAGCCACCTACTTGACCAGCGTCCTTAGCCCTTCCTATCATAATTGCTAACATATCAACCATGATGTTAAACAGGATCGGGGACATCGGATCCCCTTGTCTCAGGCCTTTATGTGTCTAGAAGTAATGACCGATATCGTCATTCACTTTAATTCCAACACTCCCTTTTTGCCTAAAAGATTCAACCTGGCAGCGCCAGGCTTCATCAAAACCTTTCATACGCAATGTCTGTTGGAGGAATGGCCATTTGACTTTATCGTACGCTTTCTCGAAATCCACCTTAAAAATAAATCCGTCTAATTTTTTTGAGTGGATTTCATGGAGCGTTTCATGAAGGACGGCCACCCCTTCTAGCATGTTTCTGTCCGGCATGAAAGCAGTTTGGGAATGCTACACCACAGAATGCGCAATCTGTGTGAGTCTATTTGTCCCAACCTTGGTGAAGATTTTGAAACTAACATTGAGAAGGCAGATCGGCCTGAACTGCTCTATTCTCACAGCATCCGTTTTCTTAGGAAGCAGTGTTATTGTTCCAAAATTTAAGTGAAATAATTGAAGCTGTCCAGAGAAAAGATCATGAAACATTGGTAGCAAATCCCCCTTAATAATGTGCCAACACTTTTTGTAAAACTCAGCCGGGAATCCATCAGGCCCGGGAGCCTTATTATTTTTCATCTGTGCTATAGCATCAAACACCTCCTTCTCCGAGAACGGGGCAACCAAAGTATCATTATCAGCGGCAGTTGGTTGAGGCACATCCTCAGTCCTGGACTCATCGAGGGACACACAACTTTCCTCCGGAGGTCCAAATAACTGCTTATAAAACTCGGTTATGTAAAGTTTTAGGTTGTCCTCTCCTAAAATAGTTCCTTCATCTTGTTCAAGCTGAAAGATTCTCTTCTTTATGTGCTTACCATTAGCAATCAAGTGAAAGAATTGAGTGTTCGCGTCCCCCTGGACAACTTTGCGGACCTTAGCCCACAATGCCCACTTCAATTCTTCTTCGCGGAGAAGTTCTTTTAACCTCTTCTCCGCATCAAGTTTAACCTGAAACTCCGCGGTTTGCAAAATCGTGGATTCAGCCTTTAAGTCTAGGGTCTGAATAAGAGAAAGGAGCCTTTCCTTTTCAACCTTATAAATTCCACTAAGGTGCTTGGCCCAACCCCGTAAGAAACTTCTCAAATGACTAATCTTATTCTGCCAACGCTCAACAGAAGTCCTACCTCCTGCATCCTTATCCCATTCCCTGGCTATCAGATCCAAGAAACCTTCTCGTTCAAACCATGCCATCTCGAAAGAAAAGGTGTTTTTGTTTCCCGCGTGGTTTGGCTCCCCTGAGTCCACGAATAAAGGTGTGTGATCGGAGATTCCGCGCGAGAAAGCCTGAACCGTTACAAGAGGGAACTTCTGTTCCCACTCAACGCTCGCGAGAACTCGATCAAGTTTCTCATATGTCGGGTTTGTCATAGCATTAGCCCAGGTAAACTTTCTGCCGGAAAGCTCTATCTCTCTCAGATCCAAACTTTCAATAATGGTATTGAACATAAACGACCATCTGCCGTTAAAATTATCATTATTCTTTTCCTCTCTCCTCCTAATGATATTGAAATCACCCCCAACTAAAATGGGGAGCTGCTCGGATCCACAGATTCGAACAAGGTCCGCCAAAAACTCCGGTTTAAACTCGGGTTGTGCGGCACCATATACCGCCACCAAAGCCCAGTTAAAACCATCAGCTTTAGACCTGACTCGAAACTTAACCGCGAAGTCACCCATCACTACACTTCGGACTTCCAGCGAATCGCATCTCACTCCAAGCAAGATCCCACCCGATCTTCCTCGCGGAGGAAGGCGATGCCAATCAAAATCAACACCGTCCGAAAGAGTGCTAAGAAACTGGGGCGCAAAATTTTCTCTACCAGTTTCCGAGAGAGCAATAAAATCTAATCTATGCTTCAGAGACTACACTTCGGACTTCCAGCGAATCGCATCTCACTCCAAGCAAGATCCCACCCGATCTTCCTCGCGGAGGAAGGCGATGCCAATCAAAATCAACACCGTCCGAAAGAGTGCTAAGAAACTGGGGCGCAAAATTTTCTCTACCAGTTTCCGAGAGAGCAATAAAATCTAATCTATGCTTCAGAGACTACACTTCGGACTTCCAGCGAATCGCATCTCACTCCAAGCAAGATCCCACCCGATCTTCCTCGCGGAGGAAGGCGATGCCAATCAAAATCAACACCGTCCGAAAGAGTGCTAAGAAACTGGGGCGCAAAATTTTCTCTACCAGTTTCCGAGAGAGCAATAAAATCTAATATATGCTTCAGAGACTACACTTCGGACTTCCAGCGAATCGCATCTCACTCCAAGCAAGATCCCACCCGATCTTCCTCGCGGAGGAAGGCGATGCCAATCAAAATCAACACCGTCCGAAAGAGTGATAAGAAACTGGGGCGCAAAATTTTCTCTACCAGTTTCCGAGAGAGCAATAAAATCTAATCTATGCTTCAGAGACGCCTCGGCAAGAAACCTTCTTTTAGCCAAGTCTTTCAGACGTCTGCTATTCCAAAAGATTCCTTTCATAATTCATCATGAAATTTTTTGGTAGTCCGAATCCTAGCACTCCTACGAACCGCAGAAACGGGATAAATCTTCTGCTTCCACTTGCATTTGGGTTTACTATGATCTTCCACCCGGTCCTCATAACCGGGCTCAGCGGTACTAACTACTGCATTATCTACGGTTACATCCTCTTCCTCAGACTCAGGATTGGATGGTGCAAGATCCGCACACAGATTATCGACCACTCTGACCCCCAACGCATCAATCTCATTATCATTCATGGGTTTTACCGCTGCTAGATTTCGAATAGTTTCTAAAGCACGCTCCGCTTCCAAATCTAAGAGATCATTTACCGAATTGGAAATTTCACTATCATGGCAGCAATTCAAGTCTGACCGAGATATACTAATACTTATTACTGAATAAACGAATAACTAACCATGGCGGCAATTCAAGTCTGAGCGACATCACAAGGCGTCAGGCTTCTGATAAACCACGTAGCCTAGCAAATGTGTCTTCTTACTCTTCTTTGGCATACTAGTGGTTGGGGCGCGCCCGTGGCGCGCCGCCTGAGGGAAAGCTGGGCGGTGCCAGGTTGGACGCGCCCCTTGCACTTTCCTATGTGTATTACTTGATGTTATTCCATCCGACTCATGGCACAAGGAGATGAAGTATGATACATGCAAGTTCTAACTCAAATAATAAGACAGTTGTGCAAAAGCAACACATTCAGAGAAGTTTCTAACTGAAACAATAAGACAGTTGTGCGAATGCAACACATTCAAGGACCGGATTCTTAGAGGTTACATGAACGATGATATAGATAATAAAGCAGAGGCATATTTCCTCACATCATACGGCAGAATTAAAAGGCCTTGGAGAAACAGGAAACAGACACATGGATTCTATGCATAGACGGTGGTATGGTCGTCAATGGCGTAGAACAGCGAGACCATACAGACTCTTGGTGGCACGGTGCCTCTTCTTTGCAGCCTCAACACGAATATCCTGCAATCTCATCACGAGAATTATAAGCTACAACTTCAAATGCCCATACAATTTGTAGTTGCTTAAAAAACAAAGCAAGCGAGTACTCAGGAGCTTTGGTTAAAACCCATCTAAACAGAGATGAAAACTGGCAAACTATACACCCACTTACAACAGAGCAAAAGGAAAGAAAATTACACATGATTAAGTAATATAGATCATTCATGTTGGAACAAAGAGCAGACTAACTGACACAATGTGGTAACTAAATCATTCAATCCCTGAGACTGATTGGATGTCAATTTCTTTTACTGCCAGTACCTATTGGTAAATTAAACTACTAATCAGAGGAAATATTTAAGCAGCCCAATTACCTACCAGATCATTGTACTTACACTTCCTAAGTCAGCTGCTTATTTGCATTTCATCCAATTACCTCAAATTGACGATCGGCCGTTCATAGGAGCCTCAGTAGGAGAATTGGTAGGCGTCAGACTTTTTATTTTTGAGGCAAAAATGTTGAGCAGCGTCGAACTCTTCTCAGAAATGCCAACAAAAATCACGCTAGGCAAGTAGCACCACACTGGACACGTCCTTAGAAAAAAACAAAAAAAATCCTTTCAGCAACAAAAAGAAAAACTTGATCATCTGGTGCTAGTGACATAGCAAAAACAAAATATGATCTCCAAACGTTTTTTAGATGTATCCCAGAGTTTATATTGACCCTATATTGTTCTCAACAGACAAACTAATCTCGAGGTTTTCACGAGTAAAACTTGAAACGACTGAAACCAACAAATCCTAATTCTCAAGAGCCCTGTGCTTTCCACTATTGTTCATACAGCACCATGTTTTGGGCGGTGCCAGGTAGGAGGCACCCCTTCCATTTTCTTTTTTATAGTAGGTATTGTTATTGATCATAGGCATATTAAGCAGCAAGAAGCCAAGATAAACCAGGAACAAAACAGAAAGTTCATTAGACACTTGACGAGTGACACATGCATCTTGGCTCTAACATGACACGGATAAAGAGTACTGAAATCATCTCCATGAAAATAAGGAAGAGAAGCATTGGTCGTGGATGGAGTGGCTGATCTTCAGCTCGAGCTCAAAACATCCACCGTCCCAGATCCCGGGCCAGTCTTCGTCGTCGTTGTCGCCGCAGATAACCATTGTATCTTTCTGAGCCTCGCCTCACAATTTCAATGCAAAATGCAGCCCATCATCTTGCAATTCCTCAATAATATCCTTGCCAAGTGCACCATATATATCTACTCTAGTATGGTTAAAGCTATAAAAGAATCTGGGTACCTTTTTTTGGATGTCATCCTTGGATTGAAATCCAATGGAGCAGCTCTGTTGAGGGCATGGTTGGTGCTTCCACCTCCTTGGACCTTCAGAGTGAGGCTATAGATTTTGTCGTTTGAACCTAGGGCAGAGCAGGTGTATGAAATTGAACAAATCAAGAATAAAGGAAACATATCATGTCATAGTTTCGTTTAGACAGTCCCTAAGTTCACATTGTAAATAATAACAACAACAACAAAGCCTTTAGTCCCAAGCAAGTTGGGGTAGGCTAGATCCTTTAGTCCCTAAGTTCACATTGTAAATAATGAGTAAAAAAAATATCGAAGATGTCTCCTTTCGTTTTCAGTAGTTTCCCTTGAAATGTGAATCCATCAATACATGGATATGGTTTCTATTAACACCCAATCTGAAACAAAGCTAACTATAATAAATTAGAGAACATAATTTAATAGTTTTCAGTGATCTTACCAAAGAATTATAAAATGTTATTGCCACTGTACATCATACCTTTATTGAATTGATATTCATAATTATTTAACAGATGAACTGGGCTTTATTTAAATATTACTCCCTCTGTCCCATAATATAAGAACGGTTTTGACACTAGTGTAGTGTTAAAAATGTTCTTATATTATGGGACGGAGGGAGTATATATCTTTGTGTTTCGTCAAAACCTAAAATATAACCTTGGCAAGAGGTATCCCTAAACCTACACAACCTCGGGTTGTAGTTCTGCCCGATCTATCTCCTCTAACACCCACAGCAGACCTAAAATCAGTAAACGAAATGATGTATTTATAACAGGGATAATTCTCACGAAAACTATTTTCTCATAAGAACAGGAGGTAACATAATCAACACTCTTACTTCTGCACCAAAGTTCAACCTAAACTACCCAATCAAGAAGTCTCTTACACCTACTCGCATGATGGGAGTTGTTTGAAGCTAACATTTAGCTGCATCGAAATTATATGTATCAACTACAATATACATTTTCATGAATGGGATTACATAAGCATTGAAAACTGTTAAATTACTATTTACAATGATTCGTATAAAACGACTCTTATTTTTACCAAGCATGATATCCCTAATTGGAGAGTATATGTAGAATATCTAAATGGAAGGATGGCTACCTTGAGTATACATAAAAAATAATGGCAGACAAGTGTAACTTCATGCTGGATGAGCTATCAGCATATGTATAGAAAAGTTGGTCAATTCGCTCTATTTCCTTTGAAACCGCTTTAGTGGGAACAGGAAAAATAATGGAAATGTAACTTCAAATAGATCTAAGTAACCTGACAGAATTTAGCCTGCAAGGAAAAATTATGCATTTGGTAATTATAATGTGCAAGCAAAATTTATGCTTGTGGAAGAAGCAGAAGGAGAAGGCCGACACATAGCTTGACATAAACCAAATAACTAACAGAACATCCCATACTTCTGCTATAATGTGTATATTTAAGGCCTACGTATACCTTTGGCAACAAAGTTAAGAAGTCCAAAAATGGCTGATGGCATAGTAAGAGAAGCAACACTATACCATTGGCAACTTACCATCATAATGATTGCAAGGTATATAAGCAAAACAAATAAAACGTGAAGAGGACCAAAGCATTGTGCTGATATTAGCAATAAATAGGAAAGAGGATGCATGATATTGTAATCTCACTTGGGGCAAAAATACTCACAGCAAGCGATAGCTAGGGCACTCGGATGGTGATGATGTCCTTTGGTGCTCATGTTGCTGCCTGTCAACTTGCTTTACCAGTACAAGCCATCATATATGGGCCTCATGTCCTCCCCTCCGGTCTGCATTAATTTCTAGTTACTTCCCGGCCGGCTACGACAAGTATTATCAAATGTACGTAATTAGCAGTAGGAAATTAATATACATACACAGATCCTTGGATTCGCCTCCTTAATTTTCTACTCTGCAACCCCCTCACCTTTACATTCTGATCGCTCCTGAAAAGCAGAAGTGCAAAACGAAACAATGAGTGTGTATTAGACTCTAGCATAGCAGTGAACTAATAAGATGAAATGGAATCAACAAGAGGAGATCAAGTAAACAGATTAAATATAAATATTAGCGCAGTCCAAGATCTAGATTATCATCGATCAGAATATGAACAGCCTGCTCAGTGGTTTCACAGTTATTATAGGTTCTGAATGAGACTTCGAAGATGATATATTGATATGAGATGACAAACCAACACAAAAAGGTTCCTACATAGTAGACAGGACAATTGAATATAGCATCATACATCAAATCTAAACCTAAATGAATCTAATAATCTACACACTGGGACTGTAACTGCAATTGCAAAACTAAATGTAAAAGCTTATGCAAAAATACATTAGATGTTACGTGAGCTAGACTCCCAGCTAGCATATGCCAACCATCAAATGTGCAGCATGAGATACAACACTATCATCAGATTTCATTGCCAAATCCTGCAGGGCAAATATGCGAGCATGCTAGAAACTTTTCGACTACAGCAAGACAAATGGCTAATAAACATGTACTTCTACGGAAATAGTCCATGGCGTTCATCTTAAGAAAAAGCTCCTTGGTAGTTAAGGTAACTCGGGTGCAGGCTCAGGGTTCATTTTAGTAATACAGTAATGAGCAAACGGCTGCTTCGAATACCTTGCCCAATTGAGACATTGCGTATCCAGCAACGAACCTCACCAAGCTTGAATTGCCTGGCCTGAAAAATTGCTGGGCTGCAGCACGCACATCCGCATCTCGCCATTCCCATCCGTGCTCAGCACCATCATCTCAACCTGCACTCTTTTAGTGTCTGGGCAAACATTACAGAGAATCAGATTACGTGGAGAAACGGTAGCAAACGAATGTGTCATGTCTCTCTTCCCCAGCTCGGCCTATGTCACAAGATAAATAATACAGTTGGAAAGGAATCAGTAAATAAGTTTTACATAAAAGCACCAGACCAGAAGATAAAAAATTGCAACTGGAAAGGAGTCAGTAAATAAGTAGCAGATTGTAGTTAAAAGCACCAGACCCTAATCATGCACATCATGTCCTTGAAGCATCACATCCTTACAATTAATCTTCATATAGATTTGTTTTTCTTAGTAAGCCAGTCCCCACGCTGCACCTCTCCTTTTGCATATGTAACGACCATCAACCAAAATAGGTAAAAAAAAAGGTAGATTGAGCACATGCACATCGTACACCAAGAATCATAAACTAAAGCATGGATTGCGCAGAAAAATCAAAGAACAACCGAGAAGGAGTAGCAATACCTACGGGCGGGTTGGAGCAGGCGAGGTTGCCCCAGCGAGGACAACCAGCACTGACCGAGGACACCCAATGTTTCCACCACCAGAATCGCCGCCTGCTGCTCCCCTAATTCCGCCTCCGACGATGCAGAGGTGTCCCCGGCGGCTGCCCGTGTCCGCGTCTGTCCCCCACTCGAGATTGAGATCCTGGGATGGGGAGGGGTGGCAATGATGACAACCCTAGGCACGGCGAGAAGAGAGAGGATCCCAACTGCCAAAAGGCCGGAGAAGAGAAGTACCTGCTCGTCCCGAGCGCTCGCTTGACGAGAAGGAGACCTACGGGCGGAGGTCCTTGCCGCTGCCGCAGACACGGTCGAGGTTGAGGTCGATGTCGGAGGCGGCGACGGCGACGGCGACGGCGACGGAGACGGAGACGGCGCCCACCTTCTCCAGTGGCCAGCGCTGGACGAGCAGGGATGGCGCCATTGGCTGTGGCTGTGGCGGCGCCGGCGGAACCCTAGCCGCCGGTCGGGATGGGAAAGAAGGAGAGGAGGTTGCGTTGGGAAAAAAGAACTGCTCTCTCTTTTGTCCCCACCCGTGGAACGACGCGTTTTCTTTCCGCCTCTCGTACACAGCCAGTACGCAACCTAGCTCCCTCGCCATTGGCTGGCACGCACAGTGCGCCTCTGCCGACGTGGCACGCGCGAGCGAGCGCTGGTTGGGGCCACCTGTACGGTCTTTTGCGTACCAGTCTTGCTGTCATAGTTGTGAACGAGCTTGTGTAGCCCAGATGAGCGCCAAATGCTAAACAAAAAATGAGCAGTACCATGCCATTGAATAAATCTGTATCCTTATAGTAAAGATGTGTTGTGCTTATCTTGAGATAACTTTTCTTACATTTTGAGTGCCTTTTGGCACTGTCGGTCACTAAAGTAATGTCACATTACCATTCTGAATGCTCTAGTGCAGAAACACCAATGACTACCTTTCTCATGAACCTTTTGTTTGAATAAGGCGACATCACCTTGACAAACGACACCTGGATTCATCGCCCATAATAATTTGTATGCATATAAGAGAAATATGTCATGACAAAAGGGATTTCACCTGTACACAGTTAATATAAAAGAATGACCTCTATTAAAATCAAAGGCCTTTGGATTAAAAAAAATCGAGACATACAAATGATGCAGCGTAATTGTTCACCCATCAGCATGAAAGGAATGGTGTGCTTTATAAAGAAATGAATGATGTGCTTTATAAAAGTGAGCGCGCTACATGGATGCAATGGTCATGTGGTGATAATCTGCATCGAGATTAGTCATTCATATTTCATCTATGATATGTAAAGAGTCGAAAAAGAAATTCAACTTCAAGATGAAAAACATCTTGAGCATGGGTATTGAATTGCAAGATGGGCCTTGCTTCAACACTATATCACATCCCACTGGTGGTACTGTTTTCCTTTTATTGTAAATGGCCTAATTCCCAAAGAGCCATGTTCCGACAACAGAGTTATGGAGAAAATTTAAGAGAATTCCATCACAAAATCTGCAAAAATCTAAATCCCACACAAAGATCTAAGAGAATTACTTCGAAGAACACTCTGAAATTTGTGTGACCTTACATGCACACAACAGTTGTGATCTAACTCTTTTTTTTTGCAGGCTTATGATCTATTACCTTGAAAATTAAAATATATGCTTCATAGTATTTCCTTCTGTTTAGTACAGAACCTTGACCATGAAACATGATCACAAGTTCAGATTTTGTATACTGCAAAGTTCATGCTAGAACCAGATATTCACTTGTGATATATGGATCAAGCAATACACACACACACACACACACAGAGAGAGAGAGAGAGAGAGAGGATTGGGAAGTTACTAACGGAGGATGTGAGTGGACGAAAGGGACAATCTCGATTCATGTATCGTCCAAAGCCGCCATGAAAAGGGTTAAGATTCATCTATCGTCCAAAGCTGGATTGGGAAGTTACTAATTGATAAGATTCATCTATCGTCCAAAGCTTCTTTCTCTGCGAAAAGTGTTAAGAACACATGTCATAATTGTCTCAAAGTGAGTAGTAGCATCATAACTCTGCAAAGAGAAAAAAGAAAGGCCATGAACGTCTACAGCATGAAACTGACACTGAATTCTCATATAAAGCAAAACTTACTGATTTGACAACAATTATAAAGAGAAGGTTCACTAACTGGTTCATATGGTTGCTAAAAAAAATCAACTGGTTCATATCTGTCATACATATAAAAACATAGATCAATTCCAGGTTTTAGTTCGGACGGTGGGTTAGCAGTCTATGCTTCAGCAGACACAGATGAAAATAACTTCCCTTTTGGCACGACATTGTGAGTGTACGAGCAGCATAAGACATGCTAGCAGTAGCTGGACTGGCTCACCTTGGTTGAGTGAGAAGCAGAAGCCGTGGCGTTGGCGTCGGCGGCGTCATGGGAATGTCTAGCGCAACCATGAACCAATTCATGTAAGCTTAGGGTGGTTGTGTTCATCACCAAAAAAAAAAGACATAAATCCCAAGTCTGGATGGATCTTCACTCACATCAACACAACAGAGGAATAGAAAAGAAAGAAGAACATTATATAATAGATAAGGAAAATTTGTGTATTTGTAGCATAGCAAAAGAGGGCTCAGTTTTGTCTTTGATCTTCAAGCCCAACACTCAGATCTCTTGCTGCATAACATAAACATCGCAATGTAGACGAACTGCCCTGGTTATCACTCGTCAGAATGACCATCCGAGGTGCAGAACATCCAACATCACCAATGAATTAAACAGGCTGCCAGCGAGGTAAGAGTGGGCTCTAATTTAGTACCCACAGGCTACAGCAGTCTTGATTGCTCAAGACATGCTTATTTCAGCCACATCATCATCGCCCCTCATTTTTTTACCGAAAAGGAGGTTGTACCCCCGGTCTTTGCCCACCCAGCGACATGACCCTGATATCTCCATCCATCCATCAGCCTCAGGAGCTACTCATACCTGGCCTCAACCAACCAAACCTGACGATGCACCAGACAACACCGTAGATGCATCTTGGTCCTCGTTGTCGCGGACGAGGGCGGGGAGCCGGGAGAGGTCACGCCCGCCGCGCCGACCCCAGGAACCTCGCCGGCGCACCCGACACTGCGGCGGTTGTCCGAGCCAGGGCCTCCTCTGCAACCAATTTGAAGGGTCAGCTTCAGATCATGATAAACTTCAAAACACAGAGGAGACCAAGAAGATAAACTTGTGCAAAATTATTATAAACAGATGCTTTAGAAAAGTACTAAATGGCAAAAGAAATGAAATCCTCTCTGGTACTTTAATCAATAAAATATCGTATGTAGTAGCGATGTCAAGGGCACCATGTTATTTGTGTTTTTAATTCCTAACGTTTGCTGACAGACTATAATCTGTGGGTACTTCTATCCACTGTCACCTACTTGAATCCAGATAGACATAATCAGTGAATTTTTCTCGCACGCACGGATGTCACTACGATTATCCACAGTAATCTGATAAAGAAGAATGTAAAACACCCACTCCCACGAATAATTAGGTAAAAAAAATTACTCCGCTTGGGTCCGCGTTCTAAATAGAAAGTCCAAATGTCGTCTCCCCGGAAAGCAGGGGGAAACAAAATCAAAAGCATGATAGGGACCATGCTACTTCCGTCACCCATGAGGCAATGACACGCCAAGATGTAGACACCGCGCGTTTGTGTTATCTTCGGCGAAACAAGTTGGACTAAAAACACGGAACAAATCTATCTTGGCGCCAAATGTCGTCTCCCCGGAAAGCAGGGGGAAACAAAATCAAAAGCATGATAGGGACCATGCTACTTCCGTCATCCATGAGGCAATGACACGCCAAGATGCAGACACCGCGCGTTTGTGTTATCTTCGGCGAAACAAGTTGGACTAAAAACACGGAACAAATCTATCTCGGCGCCGGATTCCACGACCGCTTCCCCCTTCTCCCCTACCCCTCACCACCTCAACCCCAAAATATCCCCCAATTCCGACGCGACCGCGAAATACTAGTCGACCCGGAGACCCGCTCTGGCATCCCCAGAAGTATCAAACTGGGTATTCGACTGCCCCCTCATGGACGACCTTGCTACCGCCGACTTCGCTGCACCACCCGCATGAGGCTTCTACTGGACCCCGCCGATGCATCCGCAAATGCACACTCTTGCGCAGGCCGTCTCCGCCACCCCGGCTCCCAATCCCTGGTATGTAATTGCAGGCTGGACTAAAAATCAAAGGGATGGTCTGCAGTTTATACATTCCGTGTCCTGATTTGTTGCTCGTGTCTCTATGTTATCACCTATAGCATAAACCGGTGCGGCTGATAGCATAATTATTATGTGTGGTTGTAGATTAGTAAAACACTACAGACTATGTGGAATTTGCATCATGGACCAGAGATTGCATGTTATATAGAACTACTTACATGAGCGAGCATCTTTGCTTGTGTATTAGGACTTAGGAGTGGTTTTGCTTGTCTCATTGGTGTTGGGTTAGAGGAGATGGTTTTGCACATGAATTTAAATGGCTCTTGTGGAAGGTGCATGGCAGGACGGAATGTTCAGTATGTGCAAGGCTCGTTTGGTTCGGGTGCATATACTACATATGCAGTGCATAGAATGCATACACAGTTTCACTCTTATTCGAGGAAAGTATAGTTTCCTCCTAAAATCCTCCTTGACTGGTGCATATCCTCCTAAACTCTAAAACCAGATTATTTACACCCTGAACTTTGCAAAACTGGTATATAAATGTCACCCTGAGCAGTTTTGGGGAGACTTGAAGGTGGTTTTGATCTGATTTTTTTCACTTTGTCAGAAAGTTCACGGGCATTTTTGGATCTCTTGTCACTAGAATTTGCCTAGGGATGGAACAAGATCGAACCTTCTCATAGTTCCCGATCCGCTGGATGGAGGGATCGCCGGAGACGAGCACCCGCTCGGCCTGCTAGATGGCCTTGTGCAGGTCCCTCTGGTGTCCCCAGTTCAGCTGCCTAAGCAGACCTGCGCACAATGACATCAATGGTTATAGACAATCAGAGTACTGGTCGCAACGGGAGTACTGGTCGCGTACCATATTCGTCGAACGGTGCATCATGATCGTAGCTTGTCGCGATGAACAGGCCATCGGCGGTCCGGTCCATGGTACTGAAAGACAGATTAAATGTTAGGTGCCACTACAACTTAAGACCGAAACATTGAGTGACAACATGTGGTAGCCAGCATCAGTTGCTCACCATGTAGTAGTTGACCAAGGACCCGCACTTCTGAATGAACCTTACCACCACGAACGCCATGTCCTCCACCAGCCGGTGCGGCACCGCACCACCAAATGCCGTGAACTTTACATCAATTGACATATTTAACCGTGTCAGCAATGTCGTGACATGCTTGCTGTGCAGATTGCAATTCAAGTGCTGTTTGTTGAGAAACTTTCACGCTTCGTGCAAACTTACCATCCAGGCCAGGCCTCGGTCCACATGGTAGGCTTGCTGTTGGAGTTGGGGCCGAAGTAGTTGCAGTAGAAGCCATTGCAGGTATTTTTTTTTTGCAGACATCACGAATCTATTCATCATTACAAAGGGAACAACTAACAAATCTGTCAATTTTAATAGAATAAAAGGAACGAATTGGCAATATATTTTGTGGTGCTAGTACTAGGCTCCAAAGTTGGCAGCTTGATTCAGTGATATGATGTCCTAACAGAAGCATGTGCCCAGTGCAAGAAAGCGAAGTGGTTAAATTATCTGGCACCGCAATTTGCTCTTTGCCATTGCGCCATGGGCCATGGCATTGACAGCAATTGTGAGACGAGAACGAGAACGACAGGGTGTTGTAGCTTACCGCGGCGTCGGGAGCATCGTCATGCTTGCACACCACCCACGGCAAGCTGGCGTCAGTGGCGACGGCCATCTTGGTGGCCTAGTTGGCGTACGGCTTGGCGCCGCCGCCCATCGCCTACTCCATACCTGTCTCCACCTGGGCGAGGATGATGGGGCCACCCTGCCACTCGAACATCTTCCATGGCTGCTGCGGCAGCAAAACCAATCAATCACACACGGCGGCGGCGCAACATGTTAATAAAATAGCGCCCATCAACCGCACACACGATACGATCTGACGACCCCTCGCCGGTGACGTAATCGAAACGGGAAAACCAGAGCAGAGCAGAGCAAGCGAAGAGCGTCCTTGACGTAATCGCCACCTCCTTCTTGTCCCCGTCGCCCTTGGCCGCCTCCGCCGCCTTGGCCGCCGCGTCCTTGGCCCGCGAGGCCGCGAACGTGGACATCAGCCGCACCCACGCACCGTTGCCGCCGGCGCAGGCACCTCGCCTCCCCTCCTGTGTGCTCCCGAGATCTAAATCGAGAAGATCGGGGTATACGAGGCTGGGGGAGGTGGAGCTCGGGACGGGAGATGAGGAGGGCACGGGCACGAGCGGCGCGCAGTGGATTTGGTGGAGAAAGAGGCGGCTGCGGCAGAGCAGCAGGAAAGGGGCGGGGGTTGGAGGAGAGGAAAGGAAAGAGAGAGACAGGGGTCGCGTGCGTGGGGAAGGAAACCAGAGAAGATATTTTTCCTCCAACCCTGAGCGAACGAGCAAAAGCCTCTTTTGTCTACGCACGAAACAGTACCTCTGCCAACGTGGCACGCGCGAGCGAACGCCGTTTGTCTACGCACGAAACAACTTCCACTTCTACTGTTGCAAGTCAATTCAGTTAATCTGGTCACAACATGGAGCTAGTGTATTTTCTTGCACTTCACTAAGGTCTTATTGCGGACTCCCATCAACGAACGCTATCAGTGTTTCAGGCACACCCATTATGGAGAACGTCGTCGAGTAGGTGTACACAAGTCCTTACGTGCCGCCGTGAGTAAGTGATCATAAACCGTGTCCCTTCCGGTGCCCTCGACTGCTCAGCCAATATACACCTTGTGCAGGTACTCACACCTGCAAAATTCGAACCAGCCATTCCATCAGCTCATTATTCATAATGAGTAGACAGACATGCATATATAATCTCCTTGTTATACCTTTGCGTGGCGCCAGTTTTGTGTAAAAAAATGGTTGTCACCTGCATCTTCTGGTATCTGGGGCTTAAGCAAATCACAATTTTGCTAGTTAGTTTGTCATTATGACCTCAACAGAGGAGTTGCTTGTTAGTTGCTACAAAAATCATCATCCCTCCATGTCCATGAGATTAAAATGAAGCATACCTGAATATTTAGACCTTGATACTTTTTCTTGCACACTGCTGCAGGCGCAGCACAGGCCACCTTCGAAAAATCTTCTGCAATAACAACTTGATCTGTGCCTTGGGGAATAAACTTTGGCAGATGCAGTAACTAGAGCTAGGCTGGTGCAATCCACCAGTTTTACCCTGAACTTCCACTAAGGTTCAATCTGGGCCTGTCGGGTTAAAGATATATCTGCTGTGCTACTGATGCAACAGTTCTTTATTTTCAATGCAGGAGATAGTTTTGATTCAGTGATTTCCAAACTTTTAGTTTTAATTCAGATTTTTCTTCAAATGTGGGTATTATGATCCAATGCAGGTATAAGGAATATTTTTTATTTTATTTTTTAAAAAAGAAGACTCAAATGAGCATCTTTTGCTCTGATGCTAAGACCAAGTCAAATGAAGAGCACCTTGAGCTGCAGTAAATGGTGCCCCTCTCTGGTGATGACATCTCGGGACTTCACTGCCTTTGCTGAGAACTGAAGGTCAACACTTGATCAGAACTAATTGCCTTACTAACATGAAGATGATCTACAAACCCAAGATGGTATCGTAATTCAGTACATGCATTTAAAGCAGGAGAATAAAATAACTGAGCTCAAAAATGGAAAATAAGTAATTTTCCAATAGGCCAAAACAAAGAAAAAGTAACCTGTACAGTAGATTACTTGGAGGTTTTGGCCTGTACAGTAACCTACTAAGCAGTAAAACGACAACATCCCATCCCATCCATGTTCAGCAAGACATTACATAGCTCTGTCTCTAACAAGTTGATCGACGCGGCAATCAGGCTGTACCCCTTCCCGTGCACAATATATATCATTCCTTCCTGAGATGCCACCAACGCCACCACACACCACACTAGGAGCAGATTTCGGGTAGCAGCAACAAATAGATAGAAGCCAGTCAGTCAGGCCCAGTGTACTGCATTGCAACTCGTATTCATCGTCAGGTAAATTTCCAAACTCTGCGACTGATACATCACATCACATCACATAGTATAGTTAAGTTGTAAAAATATCTCTGGACTTTCACAAAGGAAGCAACCTCCAGCCAAACTTTGCATCGCTGAAAACCAATTAAGCTCTGCTTCTGGCGATTGAACAGCAACCCTTGAGGAAATCAAAGAGCTGAAAAACAGAGTAAACAACAGAGCACGTTCAGTGTAACTAGAAGCAAAGATGCGTTGTTATTATAACCCAAGATGTAAATAAAGGATGTGATAGAATGTTTTATCAGATGATGACAATGATTATATATACATAGATTG
Organism: Triticum timopheevii; assembly: GCA_963921465.1. Classification (NCBI taxonomy): domain Eukaryota; kingdom Viridiplantae; phylum Streptophyta; class Magnoliopsida; order Poales; family Poaceae; genus Triticum; species Triticum timopheevii. Next base: position 2,872,047 of record OY997263.1, read on the forward strand.
TCTAATGTGTGGTGAACGACCACCAATCATCTTATCCGCGCCTTTTCATGAATGCACGTACACTTCAAAAGAGAAACTTCAATTTGTACAACATCACAGGTTTACCAACTACATGCTGAAGGCCTGATGGCAAACTTGGATTGGAATTGGATGCTTCTGTGCCAATTCCATACACCACCACCACCTTGGTCTTCAGAGCCGTATTTTTTGGATGCGGGATGAAGGGTGGTCGTGTGTCTAACTCCGGACGAAGCAGTCAGTTGCCGTTAGATGAAGATCGACGGTCGATGATGAACCCAGTTTGGCGCCAACCGAGCGCTGAGTGTCGGTTTCTTTCAGTTAACAGCATGAGGAAGTGTCGATTTTTTCAGTTAACAGCATGAGGAAGTGTCGATTTTTTCAGTTAGCAAGATGACAAGTGTTGGTTTCTTCAGTTGACCACATGACAGGTGTCGATTTTTTCAGCTAACAGCATGAGGAAGTGTCGGTTTTTTCAGTTAACAGCATGAGGAAGTGTCGATTTTTTCAGTTAACAAGATGACAAGTGTTGGTTTCTTCAGTTGACCACATGACAGGTGTCGATTTCTTCAGAAGAAGATGCAGTCTGGTTGTTCCTGTGATACATCACATACATAAGATGTCAATTTATCCGACGCAAAGAAAGAAAGAAATCTCCAGCCAGCCAACCTTTGCATCGTTAAAATTCGACTCTGTTTTGCCATCGAGCAACACCAGTGTGGACATTAAAAGTAGAAAACACACATGGCGTGCACACACTGTAACAAGAAACACACGAACATGATCACACCATGAATGAAGACAGTCTTCTACTACATAGGTTCCTGTGGGCTGTGGCAGGGTACCTAAAATTTTTGTCACCCGCCAAGTCCCCTCTGTGGAAAATATGAAACCCTAGAGTACAACGTAGGGGTATATATAGAGTACAACGTAGAAGAGACTTTGGAGTACAAGGCAACATAGTGTGTGTTTAAACTAAGTCTATCTCCATCTCCTTATCTCTAGCTAATCATGTTTATATTTCTAATATCCCCCCTCAGTCGTAGCGGGAGTGAAGTAAACGATTGCGACTGAATTTGAAGTCTTGCGCTTCTGTCGTCTTCTCCGTTGCATCATCATCAACTGCGTCTCTGATGGTTGATGGGTTGGCACCTAGGGCGATGACCGTGTCCTCTTTTGGTGCCTTCCCTGTCTTCTCCTCTAACGACGGCATCGACCGTGTCATCCATAAGTTGGGATGGAGGTGCGTTGAAGGCGACGAGGAAGCGACTCTGTCCATGCAAAGGTTGGGGTCGAGATGTGGAACTGTCGAAGGAGTCGTTCGGTGGAGAGAAGGCATGCAATTGCATCAGGTCGGGTCGTGTAGATGTGTTCGGCTGGCTGCACCTCTACGTGTAGGAGTAGATGTGCAGCAGAACTACTACTGCTTGACGGCGCGTCCGTTAGATGCCGATGCTGGAGTCGTGCGGGTCGATGAATCCGGAGACGCGTGGAGCCGGATCCCGATGAAGCTCGATGGAGAATAGCTGAAGAAGCTCCGGTGTAGAAGACCATCGATGCGCAGCCGTGCTGCGCGGTGGGGTCGATGCGGTGCGCGCCGAAATTCGCCCTCCCGTGCTCCCGCACGTGTAGCGCCGGCTGCATACAACCATCGGAATCGCCAAGTCGACGGTTGCGTCGTCGGCCTTGTAGCAGAGGAGGCGCCTGTGTCCGCGATGGTCACTGAAGCAACGGCGTTGATGGAGTTTCGATGGCGAAAACCGAAGGAATTGCGGCGCGTCGGGGTGAAGTAGAGACGTGCGGCCAAATCCAACCTATCGCAGGCTTGACGTAGCACATGCAAGCACGTGGGCTTTTGTTTCTGTCTTGTACGAGGGCATGCAGATGCGTCGGTGGTACATGGTGCCATCTCGGTCGCATGCTTGCATCGGGCCCTACGACTCCGCCTTGCGAGGATGCGTGTGGCGTCGTTGTCGTTCGGCCGGCGAGGGCGATTTGTGTTGCTGCTTTGATCGGTTTGGGGCATGTGCGAGATCGCAGTCGGGAAGGCGCCACGGATGTTGGTGCCGGCTGCCTTGAGTCGCACCGTGCAGCCGTAGAAGTCGGATGTCGCGCCTTCACGAACGCAGGAGATCGGATCTCATCGTATGCTGCGAAAGAAACCAGCGGCGGCTGCCTTCTGGATAGCGCGACCTTTTTTTTTTCGAACCGGGCTATACCCCTTTCCATTACAAATGAACGGAAATACAGAGTTCAGAAACATGTCAGGAGGAGGGAAGGAGGTAAAGCGAGTCCGGGCACTGCCAGAAAACCCACTACATTCGCCCGCCATCGAAACGAATGTCATGGGGCGAAAACCTAGACAGCACCGAATATCCACGGCAAACACCCATAAGTTTTAGCAACAGACCGAGACATGAGACATTCGCAAAAGAACCAAAACGCCACCACATGATCGTACGGTCGCCCAGCTCCAGCCAACGAGGTATTGCAGCCCTTCAATCTCCTCCGATCGCCACCCTCGCCGCATTGCACATCTCCATCATGCGCATCGTGCTCGACCTGATCATCTCAGCACCGCTTCGCAGCTCCTTGGCGCCCTCCTCTTCCTGCAGTCCTGTCCAGTACAGTAGGAAAGAACACATGGAGAAAACAATCTCAAAAGGCGTTTTGATAATCTTTTTTTCGAATGTAGCTCGATTTCGAGTTAGCCAAATGGCCCAGCAAGCAGCAGCCAAGCCCACCGTATAGTACTTTTGTCCATCAGGAAGAAAAGTGTGGCACCAAGCAAAATATTGCCAGTAGCTATTCGGGCACATCTCAGTACCCAGAACCATCCCAACGCATCTCCAGATCACTTTAGCAACAGGGCAAGTAAAAAACAGATGTTGGGAGTTTTCCAACTCATTACAGAAAGAACATGTGGGATTCCCAGTCCATTTCCTCGTTCTCATAACTTGTCTAGTGAGCACAGCGTCCTGGGACAGTTGCCACATGAAGATTTTGATTTTGAGACGGATCTTGGCTTTCCAAATCCATCTATAATGGCAACCACTAAGAGGGTTTTCAAGCCATTTATACACAGATTTAGTGGAGAATTTTCCATTGCTATTAAGCCCCTAGTAGACCCGGTCCACACCCCTGACTCAACTGGATATTATTGATCATTTTGTTTATTTCCTCCCATTGACGAGATAATTCAGGGGTGAGTCTTCTTCTAAAGAAAGAGTGGACGTCCACAGACTTGAAACTATCAATAGTGCAATCCTGATTATTGCAGATCTCAAACAGCGAAGGGTAGAGGGTCTGAAAAGGACTCAACCCGTTTATGGAATCTTTCCAGACTCTAACAAGGTCACCAGATTCCAAATGAATTTTCCTACCTACCAAATAGATATCTTTGACTTTAAGCAGGGCTTTCCAACAGGGGGAATCAGAAAATCTGGGCTTTACCGACGCCACAGATTTATTAGTCAGGTAACGCGCCCGAACAATGTCTTGCCACATACCCGTTTGGGTCTCTAGTTTCCACCACCATTTGACCATCAAACTAACATTCTGCTTGTGTAAATCATTTACACCCAGGCCACCCTTATCTCTGGATCTGCAGATCTTATCCCATCTAACCAGATGGTACCTCCTCTTCTTATTGCAGCCTTGCCGGAAAAACTTTCTTCTGTGTTTGTCTAAGCGCTCAATGAAAGTTTTATTCATGAGCCACATAGACATATGATATAAGGATAGTTGGGTGACTACCGAGTCCAGTAAGGTCAGCCTCCCCCCCATCGAAGCTGCATTGCCTATCCAGGCTTCAAATTTTTTCATATATTTCGTAACAATGAATTCCCAATCTGAATTTCTAAGGTTGGTATAGCTGACAGGCATCCCTAGATATTTAATGGGGAAACTGCCCACTTCGCAACGAAATAGGTCTGCATACATTTTCACCACATTATCATCGCCTCCCACAGTGAGGATCTCACTTTTCTGGAAGTTCACCTTAAGACCAGACATCAATTCAAATATATGGAGAAGCATTTTCAAGTTAACAGCTTTGTCAATGTCATGCTCCAGGCATATGATGGTGTCGTCCGCATACTGAAGAACTGCTACTCCATTAGGAATTAAATCAGCGGCCAGCCCCACTATCAGGCCACTTTTTTGGGCATTTGTAATCATTTTAGCCAAACAGTCCACAGCTAAATTGAACAGGAAAGGGGAATGGGGGTCACCTTGCCGGACCCCTTTCGCACTTTGAAAGTAAGGGCCAACTTGGTTATTCAACTTAATGCTCACAGTCCCATTGTGCAGGATACTTCTAATCCACCCGCACCATTTTTCGTTAAAGCCTCGGAGCTTATGACACTCAAGAATAAAATCCCAGTTGACTTTGTCGTAAGCCTTCTCAAATCAAGTTTCAGAATCACCCCCACTCTCTTTTTCACGTGAGTATAGTTAAGGATTTCATGCAGAGACATCACCCCGTCCATGATGTTCCTTTTTTTCACGAAAGCGTTCTGGGCCCTATTTATGAGCTTATCAGCATATTTTTCAACTCGCCTATCTAGGACTTTAGTGATAAGTTTGTACGGACATCTCAGGAGGCAAATCGGCCAGAACTGTTGAATCTTGTCTGCGCCCGCGGTTTTGGGGAGAAGAGTAATCACTCCATAATTAAGGCGCTGTACGTCCAATTTCCCTTTATGAAAGTGTTCAAACAGGAGCATAATATCATCCTTCACGATATCCCAACACACCTGATAGAATTCTACAGGAATGTTGTCCGGCCCGGGTGCTCTATTTGTTGGAAATATGCCCTAGAGGCAATAATAAAAGTATTATTATATTTCCTTGTTCATGATAATTGTCTTTTATTCATGCTATAACTGTATTATCCGGAAATCGTAATACACGTGTGAATACATAGACCACAATATGTCCCTAGTGAGCCTCTAGTTGACTAGCTCGTTGTGATCAACAGATAGTCATGGTTTCCTGGCTATGGACATTGGATGTCGTTGATAACGGGATCACATCATTAGGAGAATGATGTGATGGACAAGACCCAATCCTAAGCATAGCACAAAGATCATGTAGTTCGTTTGCTAGAGCTTTTCTAATGTCAAGTATCTTTTCCTTAGACCATGAGATTATGCAACTCCCGGATACCGTAGGAGTGCTTTGGGTGTACCAAACGTCACAACGTAACTGGGTGGCTATAAAGGTGCATTACAGGTATCTCCGAAAGTGTCTGTTGGGTTGGCACGAATCGAGACTGGGATTTGTCACTCCGTGTAAGCGGAGAGGTATCTCTGGGCCCACTCGGTAGGACATCATCATGTGCGTAATGTGACCAAGGAGTTGATCACGGGATGATGTGTTACGGAACAAGTAAAGAGACTTGCCGGTAACGAGGTTGAACAAGGTATAAGGATACCGACGATCGAATCTCGGGCAAGTATAATACCGCTAGACAAAGGGAATTGTATACGGGATTGATTAAGTCCTTGACATCGTGGTTCATCCGATGAGATCATCGTGGAACATGTGGGAGCCATCATGGGTATCCAGATCCCGCTGTTGGTTATTGACCGGAGAACGTCTCGGTCATGTCTGCATGTCTCCCGAACCCGTAGGGTCTACACACTTAAGGTTCGATGACGCTAGGGTTATAAAGGAAGCTTGTATGTGGTTACCGAATGTTGTTCGGAGTCCCGGATGAGATCCCGGACATCACGAGGAGTTCCGGAATGGTCCGGAGGTAAAGATTTATATATGGGAAGTCCTGTTTTGGTCACCGGAAAAGTTTCGGGGTTTATCGGTAACGTACCGGGACCACCGGGAGGGTCCCGGGGGTCCACCAAGTGGGGCCACCAACCCCGGAGGGCTGCATGGGCCATGTGTGGGAGGGAACCAGCCCCAGGTGGGCTGGTGCGCCCCCCACAAGGGGCCCAAGGCGCAGGGGAGAGTGGGAGGGGGCAAACCCTAGGGCAGATGGGCCCTAAGGCCCATGCTCCCTGCGCCTCCCTCTCTCTCCCCCTTTGGACGCCTCCCCAAGTCCCATCTAGGGCTGGCCGCACCCCTTGGGGTGGGAAACCCTAAAGGGGGCGCAGCCCCCTTCCCCCCCTATATATACTTGAGGTTTTGGGGCTGCTAGACACACGAGTTCTTCTCCCTCTCTTGGTGCAGCCCTGCCTCTTCTCCTCCTCCTCTCCCGTGGTGCTTGGTGAAGCCCTGCTGGATAGCCACGCTCCTCCATCACCACCACGCCGTTGTGCTGCTGCTGGATGGAGTCTTCCTCAACCTCTTCCTCTCTCCTTGCTGGATCAAGGCGTGGGAGACGTCACAGGGCTGTACGTGTGTTGAACGCGGAGGTGCCGTGCGTTCGGCACTTGATCATCGGTGATTTGAATCACGACGAGTACGACTCCATCAACCCCGTTCACTTGAACGCTTTCGCTTAGCGATCTACAAGGGTATGTAGATGCACTCTCCTTCCCCTTGTTGCTGGTCTCTCCATAGATAGATCTTGGTGATACGTAGGAAAATTTTGAATTTCTGCTACGTTCCCCAACACTATTGTGTGCCGTAGCAAACAGAGCTTCCTTAACTTCAGTCTCCGTAAAGACCCGACACAAATCAGCATTATGCTCCTCATCAAGTTTTTCATTAATGGTCCAAGTATCAGGATCCATATGGAACTCATTGCCGGGTGCAGGTCCGAAAAGGGTTTTGTAGTACTCTGTTGCATGAGCAATCAAATTACTAGTCCCTTCTATTTCCACATCCCCAACTTTCAGGGAATGGATCGTGTTTTTTCTTTTACGCCCGTTCGCAATCTTATGATAGTAGTCAATATTGAGATCCCCTTTCAGCAGCCATCTTTCATGAGATTGCTGCAACCAAAAGATCTCTTCGTTCACCAAAAGCTCATGCAGTTCCATACTAATATCCATTTTGTTACTGTACATCTCAGGGGATAGGGGGCCATTTTCTTCCAATTCTTCCAATAAGGCTAACTCCAACCTGAGCTCTTCTTTCCTTCTCTTGTCATGACCATACTTATTGGACCCCCACCCTTTAAAGTAATTCTTAAACCTCTTAAGTTTGATATTTAAGATATCAATAGGGTCCGAGGAGTGCACTTTCCTCGACCAGATCCTACTCACAGTAGGAAGGAAATTTTCATCTTTAATCCAAGGAATGTTGAAACGAAACTCACGAGGCTTAGGAGCTTCACGCCCCTCTTCTCCATCAGAGAGAAGTAAAGGATTATGGTCTGAGATTTCCCGAACCAACTTCCTGACAGATGCCATAGGAAACAGATCCTCCCATCCTTCAGACATCAAGATGCGATCCAGTTTTTCCAGGGTAGGGTGAGCTTGGTTATTAGACCAAGTATATTTCCCCCCACTGATATAAATCTCTCTCAGGGCCAAGGCATTGATGATGGAATTGAAGATGTCAGTAGCTCTATTATTCTGCATCTTTTTATTTTTCTCATCACCATGGCGCAAGACATTGAAATCACCCCCTACAATATAAGGCACAGTCATGCTACTACAACTAGCAGCCAGTTCTATTAGAAATTCCTATTTAAACTCCTCATGGGCTGCCCCATAGACCACTAGCAGGCCCCAATCAGCTTTCTTCTTCTTATCGTGCAGGTTTAACTGCAAAACATATTTCCTTTTTGTACAGGAGGTGATTTCCATAGTATCTTGCCTCACTCCTCCTAAGATGCCACCAGACTTCCCCACAGATGGAATCCATTCCCAATGGAAAAGACCAAAAGGGTCAATTCTCCTAATGCATTTAGGAGTAAAATGTTCCTTCATAGTTTCTTGCAAACCAATAAAATCCAGAGAATGGTCACTAATCATGTCTGAGAGGCAGGTGGCCATTCCTTTCTTGCCTACCCCTCTACAGTTCCAAATGAGCCCTCTCATTTGGAACGTTTTTTGTGAAAATAAGATCTAGTAGTCCTGCCAGGAGTCAATGCAGGACTACAACACACATCTTCAGAGGATACTGCCTTATTCTGGCTCCTAGTCACAGGCCTAGAGAGCTTAATGGCAGATTTCTTTTTATGTCTCCTATTCTTCAGTTTACCAGAGGCTTTTTGTTCAAATACAGTTTCATCTTGGTCAAGCCAGGTCAAGTTAGCAGGAACGGATTTTCCTAGTCCATTGGTAACTAAAATATCATCCTCAATATCAGTATTATTGTCCCCAATATTCTTTTTACTATCTAGATTATCTTTCACCCTATCCAGCTCTCTAAGCACATTCATACATGTAAAATCATTATCAGGTATTTTGACCCCCATACAAGTGGCTCTATACATTAATTCTTTATCAGAAAGAGCAAGAATTCTTGCAAGATATACTGATGTTACCTTCCAGGTTCTTCTTCTGAGCCAGGTTAATAGCTTTAGCTTCAATATGCTCCTGTCCCCCCTGCGTATTGCGCTTGCTGAATCTTAGTGCCACTTCAGGCGCAAGGGGAGGTGTGAGGATGATCTCATCGTTGTGATCAGAAAGAGGAAGCTGTACCATGTAGTCACTTGAGGTCTTCAGATCTGGGTATACGTCACCATCCACCTCCACAGCCTGAGCAGAGTTAGCCCCAGTAACATCAAAAGACAACGAACGACGAGTTGCGGGTATATCATTTACCTGCACATCTTTAGGCTCAATTACATGTTCCAGCGGAGCCATATGTATATCAGTCTCCATAGCCACCATCCAGCGTGAGGTATCCAGAGTTGTTCCTCCTCCAGCCATCTCATGTTCTTTTGTCAGTGTTTCAATAAGCAGGGATGTATCATTTTCACTATCAGATGATTCTGAGAGGTCATGGTCTTGTGGTGACAGACGACAGGTCTTGCCCCCACGAGCACCAGCACCATCTCTGCTACTCTCAGGGAAGTCAGCTTGCTTTTCCTCTTTTTCCTGATCAGCTCGTTTACGTTTAGGAGTCTGATCAGGTTTAGTAGGTGCATCTTTCGCTTCCACACCCATAGGGTCTTTGATCACAGGATTCCTGACAAGAACTTCTTCCACCTCATAGGTAAACTTATAGAAACGCCCCCCCAGGACACCTTCCGCCGCAGCAGGCAACTGATCAACAGAGCGACATCCAATTTTGGCTCTAACAGACGAAGAACGATTTATAGTATACACATCTACCTCAAGAGTAATGCCCACTAATCCATCCACATAGGCCACAGTCCTATCACATCTCTTGTTCGGAGGGATCTTCTCAATTCGAACCCAAGCAATTTCCAACAGGCCCTCAGATTCAATATCTTCAGACCAAGGAGAAAACTTAACTGAAACTCCACACTGCTTTAGTCTCACATTTTCCACAAACAGAGCACGATCCACTTCCCTAGGATTAGGCATCCTCATCACAAATTTTTGAGGTGCGAAAAATCTAGCAGAACATCTCCACCCCTGTCCCACATAGATGCTTAATTCATGTTCTATATCTTTGGTCGGAGCAGCCCCCTCAGTTATAGTAACAATCACGTTAAAAATCCTCTCCCTAGCTTGCCTATCAATGCTAAAATTAGGAATATAGAAGAATCCCTGCCCCTTGCTTTGGAACGCACACATCATAGGAAAACACTCCCACGGCAGGAACTTAGCACATACCACATGCAAATGACCTTTCTTCTTACATCTATCACACACAGCTTGCGGGCATCTAGCAGTGAAATGACCAGTCAGATTACAGATCTGACATGGTTCAGGGCGATGAGCAATATTACCAGGGTATGCAGGAGGATCTTGCGTACGAGGAGGAGTGGTGTTCTTCCCATGGGTGCGGACCATGTTCGTGTCCCCTTCGTCCGCTCCCCACCGCTCCAGGCGAAGAAGCTCAGCCTGGTTGCCTCCGGCCGCCTTGTCCCACTTCTCCGATCCCGCATCTCCAGATCCCGAAGCTCTCTGTGTCGACGAGTCCCCCGTCTCCGTCTTGCGCTTCCAGACGTGGTGGTCAAGGCCATGGTCGCGTCCCCGGCCACGATCGAAGCGCCCAGCCCCACGGCCATGTCGCCCCGCACCAAATCCCTCTCCCCTCATGGTGATTTTGCTTTTTTCAAGCGTATCGAGTGGTGGAATCTGTGTGGGGGATGCCACAACTTGGGCAAAAGAACGACTATCTCCATGAATTTTTCCTTCCCACCAGCCGAAGGATTGAGGAACCCTAGATCTAGCCCCCAGCGGCGCGTCCCAGAAGTGAGACAAGCACTCGCTCAGATCGAAAGTGAGGGGCGGGGGCTCAGGATTTGGTTTTGTACCCGCAGCGCACAAGGAAACCCTAGGGTTGGGTCTATCATGGCGGTCCGATCTCGTCTGCCCCATGTGTCGACCATCAGGGCCCTGGTGGACCGGTCCATGCCCCAGCAGCCCTGGCCCTCCTGCCAGTGGTGGAGGAAACGTACCCGCACCACACGCCACAGGCCTCCCCGCTCGATTCTCGTCTGCCGCTCGAACGACGCCGGCGACCGGCGCCGGAATTCGATCTCGAACCCTAGCGAAGTGGCAGGGGAACGAGATGATATTTCCAATGTCTACGGACTCACCTTCCCGGAGAAATCGGGCGTCGACTGTGCAATCACGCTCGTCTAGAAGCACGATGCGCAGCGCCTCCCGACGAAACCAGAGAACTCCATCGGATAGCGCGACCTGAGCGTCGTGCCGGATTGTCTCTCTGGGTGCGTCGTCTGAAGGCTGATGCCGCACGTGGCCACCGGAGAGTCGATGGAATACTCGATGCCCCTGCTTCTATTTCTGCCCTGATTTCATCGGATCTGTCAAAAATATAAAACCTAGAATTATGTGTTGTACTAGCAAACATGTCCGTGCGTTGCAACGGGAGAAAAAATAACAACATACGACCGTAACCTAATAAGCATGTTGCAAGAACCCCCCACACACTGGTCCACGTGCTCTGTTTCCCACTCGCCGCCGCTTATTCTCCTTCTCATCCTTCCTCTTTCTCCCTCTATGTGTATTATGTAGTTACAATGAATGATAACACGTTAAGAGCTAAAATGATAATTAAAATTCTATTATTCACAATATGTTTTTGCCTGCATTTTGGTGTATGTCAAGTTTAAACTACAGGTGCCTTGAGGTAGGCTAGAAAGTTCAAAAGATCTGAAGCATAAGTCGGATAGATATATCTTTATAAATAGACATTAGCCATTTTACAAACCAGCTCATAAAGATCTGAAGCATAGATATATCCTTTGTGTCCAGCTCATAATTTCCTCATTAGGCAGGATTCCATGGCTACATGCATCCCACCCACGAGCAGCTCGTAATCTCTTTATTTATTCCATTCCAAATCTGGATTTTTAATCCTTTGTTTCTGTAGGTTATACAGGACCCACAGCTCATCCTGCTTTTTTTTCTGCGTGAAAACTTTCGATCTATTCATCAATTGTCAAGGTAGTACAAAGAACACTAGAAGTAAAAATTACATCCAGGTCCGTAGACCACCTAGCGACGACTACAATCACTGGAGCGAGCCGAAGGCGCGCCGCCGTCATCGCCCCTCCCTCGTCGGCGCCGGGCAAACATTGTTGTAGTAGACAGTCGGGAAGTCGTCGTGCTAAGGCCCCATAGGACCAGCGCACCAGAACAGCAACCGCCGCTGATGAAGAGAAGTATAGACCGAAAAGATCCAACCTGCAGACACACAGACGTAGACGAACGAAGACCGGATCCAGTCGGATCCACCGAAGACAAACGCCGACCGGATCCCATGAGATCCGCCGGAGACAAACCTCCACACGCCTTCCGACGATGCTTGAAACATCACCGGGACGGGGGCTAGGCGGGGAGGACCTTATTCCATCTTTTCAAGAAGCCGCCACCGTCTCATCTTCTTGAGCATGGCACAAACCCTAACAAAACTCAGAAAAACATCTAAAAACGGAGCCCTCCCACCGGCAGGGGCCGGGATCCACCGTGCCTCCATGATTCGAGAACCATAGAAGATAAGGCGGACCGGCGGCGCCGGCAAGAGGCAAGAAAACCCTAGATGGGAGTTGGCACAGCTCATCCTGCTTAATTGATTCTTAAGGTTGCACGTCAACCGTACAACTCACAAATGTATATAAACTGATTGAATTGGATGCAAAGACGCGATGTGGGACTAATAGGCTGGCAAACCTCCATTTTCCACACAATCAGAAGCGGCTCTGTTGGCTCTAGCCTCTTTGACTCAAAGTGAAGTTCTGAGTTCGAAACCCCTAGGACCAATAATTTTTTGTCAATCAGACATGAAAAAAAATGTGCATACCGGGTTAGCTCGGTCCAGCAGGGGATATAACGCAGCGAAAAATAATATGTACATATATGGGCTAACTCGGCCCAGCATAGCGCAAAACGCAGCAGCAGGACGTAAAGGGATACGACGGACTCCAAGGCAAAAATCCAGGAAAGCGAGGGTGTGCGTGCAGGACGCAGCGTGGGCCGAGGCCCATTGCAGCGACATGGTCCAGCGTGGCCTTGCGCGACGCACAAAGAAACGGAAGGAAGAGAAAAAGTACCGCCTTGCGTACCGCGAGAAAATAGAAGACAAAATTACCGCGGGACGAAACTAAGAATATCACTTTGGTTTAATAGTATATAATATAAAATATAATATAATATAATAGGTATAGATATAGAATAGATATAGATATAGATATAGAATAGATATAGATATAGATTGATCTGACTCTCGTAGGGGTATATATAGAGTACAACGTAGAAGAGACTTTGGAGTACAAGGCAAGTTTTTTTTTTTTTTACAAATAGAGGAAGACCCCCGGCCTCTGCATCTAGACGGTGCATGCAGCCATTTTATTAATTGTTCACATAAGATCTTACAAAATAATACAACAGTAAGACTAAAGCCACCGTCTAGGCAACATTTGTCCCTACTCCTTGTCGTGGTGCGAGCAGATGAGTCGACAAGGGGTGATCTACAACGATCCAAGACCGGAGGAGCATATCCAATTGATGAAGGGATGCTGATAGTCTGAGCCTAATACCAAACAGACCTCGCAGCCAAACCTACCATCTAAGACCTGAGGTCCCATCCAGGACGCCTGCCGGGTATGGCGCACACACCGGTCCGGCGCACTGCTCAACCCGGACACCTGCCTAGTATGAGGCCGCCACAACCACCTGCCACCAATCCATCTTCAGAACTGTACTGTTGCATCTACCTTGCCCGGTCTAGCTGCCGTCGACGCCAGACCGCGTCATCCTCCTGCGTGAGTCCATCTCCATGCATCGGACGTCGAGTCACCACAGCGCCATGCCGCCGAGATCCGCCACCATCAATGAGTGAGATGAAGCACCGCTCCACCAAAGAATGTGTCCTCTGGTCCCTCGATCACGTGTGCACCTCCAAGAATGACGCCCCAAAGGGGGGAACGACACTAGAGCCCCGCCGTCATCCGATCATCCCATCTAAGGTTTCCCTCGGAGGTAGCAGAGAGTGGCCTTGAACTTCTCCATGGCGATGCCTTCAAGAAGGAAACGATGCAGATAGCGTCGTCACCGCCGGCCTTGGCAATAGCCAAAAGCAAGTTTTCACCCAGATCTGTTCGAAGGAATCCAACTCCCATGCACGGCCGCCACCACCACCAGGCTAAGCACTCGCCGACGCCGGCACCTCCGCGATGCCCAGAGGCTGCGAGACTCGCCGCCACCACGCCTGGGCCGCCGGCCACCGCTGCCAACACCAATCCCACCATCCACCGGATCTGGGCAGGGATCCCAGATCCATCCCCCACAACCCACCTCCACGGAGGGGAGGAGGCGGCGCAAACGAGGGACGGCAGGAGAGGGAGAAGGAGCCGAGGCAGGGCCGGACCGACGCCCGGCACCACCAGGCAGGATGGGAACGCCCCGCGGAGTCTCCAACTGCGTGCAGGAGAGAGCCGCCCCGCCGCCGCCAACGCCACACGGCCTTTGGCCGGCGACGCCCCAGGCAGCGGCGAGGGAGGGGATTGAGGCGAGGGGATGACGGGGGCGACGCTAGGATTTCCTCCCAGGGGCGCCCGCGGGAGCGCCTCGGGGAGGGAGGGTAGTCGGGGAGGGGAGTACAAGGCAAGATAGTGTGTGTTTAAACTAAGTCTATCTCCATCTCCTTATCTCTAGCTAATCATGTTTATATTTCTAATACCCTCCCCAACAAAAAATATATATTTCTAATACCCTCAGGTCCTTTGGTAAATTATTACAGTCCATAAGCCTGAGATGATCTGATTCAGCTACGCTGCAATAATCCATAAGCCTTCAATGATCAATGTTGGCACTGGCACTAGACACAGCATGTAAAAAGTAAAAACACTGCTCAATAAATAGCAAGTTCAACTGCGTGCAGAAGCAAGCATGTATAGATCAGCACAGCTGGAATGGGCCTCCGTTCCATGTTCACATCTGCCTGCCAAAGCAGCAGCAACAGCAGCAAGGGAGTGACGCAAAGTACTACTGAATTACTCACAAATTACAAGTGAATATTTTCAGAGGATGACCCAACTGGTTCAGAAAACTAAATTACTCACAAATCACACGAAGTACAGGAAGATGAGCTCCTGGGTTGGTTTTATACCCAGATAATCTTAACTTTAGCGCTAATAAAGCAAAGCAGGTGAACAAGGAGGAGACAGTAAAGTTAGTAATTCAAGCAGCGACAGCTCCGTTCTCCAGAGCCATTTTCTTAGATGCGCGATCAAGGTGGTGGTGTGTCATAACTCATAACTCCGGGCGAACCCGTAAGTTGCCATAAGTTGAAGATAACCACTGGGTGTCGCTTTCTTCAGTTAACAACATGACAAGTGTTGATTTCTTCTTCAGAAGATGCAGGCTGGTTGTTCCTGACAAGGAGGGAGATGCGTAAGTAATTGGTATGGTTAGGCTGGTCAGGGTCAGAATAGTTTGTGCTACACCAATACTGAATCACCGAAATACTAACCATCGCACGCGTGGTATGAATGTGAATGATGTACTCATGGCAGCAATTTCTGAATGACATCACAGGGCTGACAGGCTTCAGATATACCACAGAAAAAAAAATTGGAACCATAAATCAAATCCTATTACCCCACAAAAAAAATCAAATCCTATTCCTACATGTTCTCGCAGAAGCAACACCAAGTATTATTCAACCACCTTCCAACAAAGGGAGAACATACTGGACATAACTTCCATAACCCAAGACTGGAACAGATAGTGCCATTCTCATACTTTGGCCATGGCCACATGAGGCTACCAAGGAGATGATCTACAAACCCAAAGTAACATCATAACTGAGGTGAGCGTTGGACAGGAGATGAGAAAGATTGAGCACTGAAAACTGTTACGGCTGAAAAATGAAGAATAACTAGTGTGCTCGTAGCTCAAAACTGGAAAATAATTAGTTTGTGCAATAGATTGCTTGGAAGTTTGGCTAGTTCATTACCTTACTAAGCAATAACACGGTAACTCAGATTGAGTTCGCTGCTTGAAACGCAAATGATTCCCAAGACTCTGTTGCAATTTTCGCCAAGATAACAGATGGACAAGATCTGCAAAGGACAAATGATTAATCATAAGTGAAAATAAAAACTGTGTGATATCTAGGTCAATTCATAAACTTACTGTGCAGCTCTGCCTGTCTGTTGGAGGAATGAGGGGATCTTCTGAAGTCTTAGAAGTTAGAAGGCAATGTGCTGGGTTGGGGGAACAAAGCATTCTTTTGAGATGAATAAATAGATTTAATGTTATACCGAGATGGAACAGCACAATAAACTAGTGTTAATTATAAATAGGTTGCGATCATGCACCTTAGTCCCTTAATGGAATTTTACAATTTGAAAATTGTACATGACCTGCAATACATTACCTTCATACTGCTACTACAGCCTATGATCTGAATTGGCTCCATACGTGCACTGCTACTGCTGCCTATTCTTCTGAAGATCTTATACGCCATTAAATTTTGTTAAACAACAGTTATGACAAATGCAAGAATACATGGTACCAATAGAATGTAAGACTCGATTAAAAAACTGCAAACCTTATCAGTATAAAGACACTGACAATTCATTGTTTCCCATAATTACGTCAAGATGATCCTTTGATCCCTAAAACTTTACTTTCGAGGTACACCATCAGTCTTCGTGAGTTCTGGACAAAGCTTACCATACAAATACAAGAACACCTGAACAGCAAACCAACAGAAATTAGGAATGCAAAAACACAAGTACAAATATAAATACAAGTACTTATAACCTTAATATGAGTAGCTTACCCCGAATTTTATTTATTCCAGACTTATGCTATAGTGGTATTCTGATAGTGACATCCAAAATACGGAAGTAGACTGCACACCTTGTGAATGGCAATAACCCAAAAATTTTAATGCAAAATATGAAGAAGCCTACAGGAACCAAAAAAGAGAGGTGATCACAGGTTTTGTTGGTTATTAAATCTACCAAGAGAAAGAAGAGAGACTTGCAGAAGGCACTCGGAAAGGGCAGAAATCTTAAATACTTACGTTATTTTTGCAGACTTGCAGAAATAATTACGTTATTTTTCTTGAGTTGTGGAAAGACAAGGGGCGTTGATACAGAAATCTTAAATACTTTCAGTACCACTGGGGAAAAAATGGAAATCTAATATAGCAGGAGTATAAGTGGATATACTTTTTGCAGCGAGTATAAGTGGAAGTGGATATAATTGATCTATGAAGCACCGATACGGCGACACTGATACGGTGATACGGGTACGGTGATACGGGATACGGCAATTTCTAAAAACAGCAATACGGCGATACGGCAAGCATATATAAATTTCTAGTTTTGTAGCAAGCAATTTTATGATTTTGTCCAACCAACATTACTACATTAGCAAGCACCAACAGGTCGAAGTACAGGTACAACACACTTATGACTATGAGAGAGTACTACTACTACCTACATCAACGGATCAATGATACTCTACATCAACAGAAGCCAGCGGCTGCCCAGCAGCCAATCATACATCAACGGATCAACTACACATCAGTACGCATCAGGGCTCGGGCAAATAGTTCACCTTGCGGTGGCGGCGGAGAATAGCAGAAGACTCGAGGCAGGGAGGCGACTCCAGGCAGATCAGCAGTTGGGTCGGCGGCGGCGAGCCACTACAGGCGGCGGAGGTGGCGACGGTGGCGGTAGCGAGCTACTGCTGACGGCCGCGGCAGTCCTGAGTCAACCCTCGATCCCTGGATTGCCGTCCCAGACGTGTCGCGCGCGTGTCCCGGCCGTATCGGCATTATTTATTTATTTTTTAAATCAAAAACTGGGATACTTCTCGGATACCCATATCTAAGCCGCATCTGGTGTATCGGCGACGTCCTGAACGGCGATACAGAGAATTCTGACGTATCGGTGCTTCATAGTAATTGATATGGTACAACAAGAGTAAAGTTCCAGTCTAGATGTGCTTACCAAATTAAATTTATGTACAACAATGTATAAGTGGGAGTGGATATGTATGGAGCAGAGTCCTGCACAGTGGATGGAAACAAACAGAGTTATTA
Source organism: Triticum timopheevii (assembly GCA_963921465.1). Taxonomy (NCBI): domain Eukaryota; kingdom Viridiplantae; phylum Streptophyta; class Magnoliopsida; order Poales; family Poaceae; genus Triticum; species Triticum timopheevii. The sequence continues at coordinate 2,889,642 of OY997263.1, forward strand.
AGCTTGTGTTTGAAGGGAAAGGGCAGAAAAACACAAGAAAAATATATTTGTGTTACCTTAGATCACCAGTCTCTTTCTATTATGATTTTGGGGATGGTTCCCACTAACCCCCTGCACTGCTGTTTTAGCTCGTGACATTTAGCTCTTGTAGTGAATCAGGGAGGCCATCGTTGGGAGGTGGGGGAGGAGCTCTGTCAATTGCTTCCCACTATTACCATTTAATTTAAAAAGGCTGATATGCTCAACAGGGAGCTGCCATTCCACATCACTCTGACCTCCTCCTAGTGATCCAACTAGACCAACTGAATTTTTTACAATCAATGTCCTCAGCGAGGTTAGCATCAGAAGGTGCTTCAACTCCAGAGGTGGGCACTTGTCCAGTGTCAGCGTCTCTACACCTGTTTCTTTATCAAAAACTAACACTTGGTCTATGCAATGCAAATCAGCCTCTCCAACCATCTCCAATTCTGCGTCTCCATTGGATGATTTTGAGGCGCGGCCCCCCTCTCCCTTCCTTCTCCTCTTTCCCCTTTCCCCCTTCTCCTAGTTGGACTAGGAAAGGAGGAAACCTACTCCAACTAGGAGTAGGAATCCTACTCCCTTGGCGCGCCCTCCTAGGGCCGGCCTCCTCCTCCCTTGGTCCTTTATATACGGGGGCAGGGGGCACCCCACGGACACAACAATTGATCGTTTGATCTTTTAGCCGTGTGCGGTGCCCCCCTCCACCATAGTCCACCTCGATAATACTGTAGCGGTGGTTAGGCGAAGCCCTGCGTCGGTAGAACATCATCATCGTCACCACGCCGTCGTGCTGACGAAACTCTCCCTCAACACTTGGCTGGATCCGAGTTCGAGGGACGTCATCGGGCTGAACGTGTGCTGAACTCGGAGGTGTCATGCGTGCGATACTTGATCGGTCGGATCGTGAAGATGTACGACTACATCAACCGCGTTGTGCTAACGCTTCCGCTTTCGGTCTACGAGGGTACGTGGACAACACTCTCCCCTCTTGTTGCTATGCATCACCATGATCTTGCGTGTGCGTAGGAAATTTTTCGAAATTACTACGTTCCCCAACAGTGGCATCCGAGCCTGGTTTTATGCGTAGATGTCATATGCACGAGTAGACCACAAGTGAGTTGTGGGCGATATAAGTCATACTGCTTACCAGCATGTCATACTTTGGTTCGGCGGTATTGTTGGATGAAGCGGCCCGGACCGACATTACACGTACGCTTACGCGAGACTGGTTCTACTGACGTGCTTTGCACACAGGTGGCTGGCGAGTGTCAGTTTCTCCAACTTTAGTTGAACCGAGTGTCGGTACGCCTGGTCCTTGCGAAGGTTAAAACAGCACCAACTTGACAAACTATCGTTGTGGTTTTTATGCGTAGGTAAGAACGGTTCTTGCTAAGCCCGTAGCAGCGACGTAAAATCTGCAACAACAAAGTAGAGGACGTCTAACTTGTTTTTGCAGGGTATGTTGTGATGTGATATGGTCAAGACATGATGCTAAATTTTATTGTATGAGATGATCATGTTTTGTAACCGAGTTATCGGCAACTGGCAGGAGCCATATGGTTGTCGCTTTATTGTATGCAATGCAATCGCCCTGTAATGCTTTACTTTATCACTAAGTGGTAGCGATAGTCGTAGAAGCATAAGATTGGCGAGACAACAACGATGCTACGATGGAGATCAAGGTGTCGCGCCGGTGATGATGGTGATCATGACGGTGCTTCGGAGATGGAGATCACAAGCACAAGATGATGATGGCCATATCATATCACTTATATTGATTGCATGTGATGTTTATCTTTATGCATCTTATCTTGCTTAGATTGACGGTAGCATTATAAGATGATCCCTCGCTAAATTATCAAAGTATAAGTGTTCTCCCTGAGTATGCACCGTTGATAAAGTTCTTCGTGCTGAGACACCACGTGATGATCGGGTGTGATAGGCTCTACGTTCAAATACAACGGGTGCAAAACAGTTGCACACGCGGAATACTCGGGTTAAACTTGACGAGCCTAGCATATAACAGATATGGCCTCGGAACACGGAGATCGAAAGGTCGAGCGTGAATCATATAGTAGATATGATCAACATAGTGATGTTCACCATTGAAACTACTCTATCTCACGTTATGATCGGACATGGTTTAGTTGATTTGGATCACGTGATCACTTAGAGGATTAGTGGGATGTCTATCTAAGTGGGAGTTCTTTAAGTAATATGATTAATTGAACTTTAATTTATCATGAACTTAGTCCTGGTAGTATTAGCATATCTATGTTGTAGATCAATAGCTCGCGTTTAGCTCCCCTATTTTATTTTTGATATGTTCCTAGAGAAAACTATGTTGAAAAATGTTAGTAGCAATGATGCGGATTGGATCCGTGATCTGAGGAGTATCCTCATTGCTGCACAGAAGAATTATTTCCTTGATGCACCGCTAGGTGACAGACCTATTGCAGGAGCAGATGCAGACGTTATGAACGTTTGGCTAGCTCAATATGATGACTACTTGATAGTTTAGTGCACCATGCTGAACGGCTTAGAATCGGGACTTCAAAGATGTTTTGAACGTCATGGACCATATGAGATGTTCCAGGAGTTGAAGTTAATATTTCAAGCAAATACCCGAGTTGAGAGATATGAAGTCTCCAACAAGTTCTATAGCTAAAAGATGGAGGAGAATATCTCAAGCAGTGAGCATGTGCTCAGATTGTCTGAGTACTACAATCGCTTGAATCAAGTGGGAGTTAGTCTTCCAGATAAAATAGTGATTGACAGAATTCTCTAGTCACCATCACCAAGTTAGTAGAACTTCGTGATGAACTATAGTATGCAAAGGATGACTAAAATGATTCCCAAGCTCTTCGTGATGCTGAAATCAACGAAGGTAGAAATCAAGAAAAACATCAAGTGTTGATGGTTGACAAGACCACTAGTTTCAAGAAAAGGGCAAAGGGAAGAAGGGGAACTTCAAGAAGAATGGCAAGCAAGTTGCTGCTCAAGTGAAGAAGCCCAAGTCTGGTCCTAAGCCTGAGACTAAGTCCTTCTACTGCAAAGGGACTGGTCACTGGAAGTGGAACTGCCCCAAGTATTTGGCGGATAAGAAGGATGGCAAAGTGAACAAAGGTATATTGGATATACATGTTATTGATGTGTACTTTACTAGTGTTTATAGCAACCCCTTAGCATTTGATACTGGTTCAGTTGCTAAGAGTAGTAACTCGAAACGGGAGTTACAGAATAAACAGAAACTAATCAAGGGCGAGGTGACGATGTGTGTTGGAAGTAGTGCAAGATTGATATGATCATCATCGCACACTCCCTATACTTTCGGGATTAGTGTTGAAACTAAATAAGTGTTATTTGGTGTTTGCGTTGAGCATGAATATGATTTGATCATGTTTGTTGCAATACGGTTATTCATTTAAATTAGAGAATAATTATTGTTCTGTTTACATGAATAAAACCTTCTATGGTCATACACCCAATAAAATGGTTTGTTGGATCTCGATCGTAGTGATACACATATTCATAATATTGAAGACAAAAGATGCAAAGTTAATAATGATAATGCAACTTATTTGTGGCTCTGCCGTTTAAGTCATATTGGAGTAAAGCGCATGAAGAAACTCCATGCTGATGGGCTTTTGGAATCACTTGATTATGAATCACTTGATGCTTGCGAACCATGCCTTATGGGCAAGATGACTAAGACTCCGTTCTCCGGAATAATGGAGCGAGCAACTGACTTATTGGAAATAATACATACTGATGTATGCGATCCGATGAGTGTTGAGGCTCGCGGCGGGTATCATTATTTCTGACCTTCACAGATGATTTGAGCAGATATGGATATATCTACTTGATGAAACATAAGTCTGAAACATGTGAAAAGTTCATATAATTTCAGAGTGAAGTAGAAAATCATCGTAACAAGAAAATAAAGTTTCTACGATCTGATCGTGGAGGAAAATATTTGAGTTACGAGTTTGGCCTTCAATTAAAACAATGTGGAATAGTTTCACAAACTCATGCCACCTGGAACACCACAGCATAATGGTGTGTCCGAATGTCATAACCGTACTTTATTGAATATAGTACAATCTATGATGTCTCTTACCGATTTACCACTATCGCTTTGGGGTTATGCATTAGAGACAGCTGCATTCACGTTAAAAGGGCACCATCTAAATCCGTTGAGATGACACCATATGAACTGTGGTTTGGCAAGGAACCAAAATTGTCGTTTCTTAAAGTTTAGGGTTGCGATGCTTATGTGAAAAAATTTCATCCTGATAAGCTCAAACCCAAATCAGAGAAATGTGTCTTCATAGGATACCCAAAGGAGACAGTTGGGTACACCTTCTATCACAGATCCGAAGGCAAGACATTCGTTGCTAAGAATGGATCCTTTCTAGAGAAAAAGTTTCTCTCGAAAGAAGTGAGTGGGAGGAAAGAACTTGATGAGGTAACTGTACCTGCTCCCTTATTGGAAAGTAGTTCATCGCAGAAATCTGTTCCTGTGACTACTACACCAATTAGCGAGGAAGCTCATGATGATGATCATGTAACTTCAGATCAAGTTACTACCGAACCTCGTAGGTAAACCAGAGTGAGATCCACACCAGAGTGGTACGGTAATCCTATTCTGGAGGTCATGTTACTTGACCATGACGAACCTACGAACTATGAGGAAGCGAAGATGAGCCTAGATTCCGCGAAATGGCTTGAGGCCATAAAATCTGAGATGAGATCCATGTATGAGAACAAAGTATGGACTTTGATTGACTTGCCCAATGATCAGCGAGCCACTGAGATTAAATGGATCTTCAAGAGGAAGACAGACGCTGATAGTAGTGTTACTATCTACAAAGCTAGAATTGTCGCAAAAGGTTTTTGACAAGTTCAAGGTGTTGACTACGATGAGAGTTTCTCACTCGTATCTATGCTTAAGTCTATCCAAATCATGTTAGCAATTGCTGCATTTTATGAAATCTGGCAAATGGATAAACATCCTTGATGGATTTATTAAAGAAGAGTTGTATATGATGCAACCAGAAGGTTTTGTCAATCCTAAAGGTGCTAACAAAATGTGCAAGCTCCAGCGATCCATCTATGGACTGGTGCAAGCATCTCGGAGTTGGAATATACGCTTTGATAAGTTGATCAAAGCATATAGTTTTATACAGACTTGTGGTGAAGCCTGTATTTACAAGAAAGTGAGTGGGAGCACTACAATATTTCTGATAAGTATATGTGAATGACATATTGTTGATCGGAAATAATGTAGAATTATTCTGCAAAGCATAAAGGAGTATCTGAAAGGAGTTTTTCAAAGAAGGACCTCGGTGAAGCTACTTACATATTGAGCATCAAGACCTATAGAGATAGATCAAGACGCTTGACAAGTTTTTTCAATGAGTACATACCTTGATAAGATTTTGAAGTAGTTCAAAATGGAACAGTCAAAGGAAGAGTTTCTTGACAAGATTTTGAAGTAGTTCAAAATGGAACAGCCAAAGAAAGAGTTTCTTGCCTGTGTTACAAGGTGTGAAATTTAGTAAGACTCAAAGCCCGATCACGGCAGAAGATAGAAAGAGAATGAAAGTCATTCCCTATGCCTCAGCCATAGGTTCTATAAAGTATGCCATGCTGTGTACTAGATCTATTACATACCCTACCACTGAGTTTGGCAAGGGAGTACAATAGTGATCTAGGAGTATATCACTGGACAACGGTCAAAATTATCCTTAGTGGAATAAGGATATGTTTCTTGATTATGGAAGTGACAAAAGGTTCGTCGTAAAGGGTTACGTTGATGCAAGTTTTGACACTAATCTAGATGACTCTAAGTCTCGGTCTAGATACATATTGAAAGTGGGAGCAATTAGCTAGAGTAGCTCCGTGCAGAGCATTGTAGACATAGAAATTTGCAAAATACTTACGGATCTGAATGTGACAAACTCGTTGACTAAAATTATCTCACAAGAAAAACATGATCACACCTTAGTACTCTTTGGGTGTTAATCACATAGCGATGTGAACTAGATTACTGACTCTAGTAAACCCTTTGGGTGTTGGTCACATGTCGATGTGAACTATTGGTGTTAACCACATAAAGATGTGAACTATTGGTGTTAAATCACATGGCGATGTGAACTAGATTATTGACTCTAGTGCAAATGGGAGACTGAAGGAAATATGCCCTAGAGGCAATAATAAAGTTATTATTTATTTCCTTATATCATGATAAATGTTTATTATTCATGCTAGAATTGTATTAACCAGAAACATAATACATGTGTGAATACATAGACAAACAGAGTGTCACTAGTATGCCTCTACTTGACTAGCTCGTTAATCGAAGATGGTTATGTTTCCTGACCATAGACATGAGTTGTCATTTGATTAACGGGATCACATCATTAGGAGAATGATGTGATTGACTTGACCCATTCCGTTAGCTTAGCACTTGATCGTTTAGTATGTTGCTATTGCTTTCTTCATGACTTATACATGTTCCTATGACTATGAGATTATGCAACTCCCGTTTACCGGAGGAACACTTTGTGTGCTACCAAACGTCACAACGTAACTGGGTGATTATAAAGGTGCTCTGCAGGTGTCTCTGAAGGTACTTGTTGGGTTGGCATATTTCGAGATTAGGATTTGTCACTCCAATTGTCGGAGAGGTATCTCTGGGCCCTCTCGGTAATGCACATCAGTTAAGCCTTGCAAGCATTGCAACTAATGAGTTAGTCGCGGGATGATGTATTATGGAACGAGTAAAGAGACTTGCCGGTAACGAGATTGAACTAGGTATTGAGATACCGACGATCGAATCTCGGGCAGGTAACATACCGATGACAAAGGGAACAACGTATGTTGTTATGCGGTCTGACCGATAAAGATCTTCGTAGAATATGTGGGAGCCAATATGAGCATCCAGGTTCTGCTATTGGTTACTGACCGGAGACGTGTCTCGGTCATGAATACATAGTTCTCGAACCCGTAGGGTCCGCACGCTTAACGTTTCGATAACAGTTATATTAGGAATTTATGTGTTTTGATGTACCGAAGGTAGTTCGGAGTCTCGGATGAGATCGGGTACATGACGAGGAGTCTCGAAAAGGTCAAGACGTAAAGATCGATATCTTGGACGACTATATTCGGACATCGGAAAGGTTCCGAGTGATTCGGGTATTTTTCGGAGTACCGGGGAGTTACAGGAATACGGGAAAGAAGTATTGGGCCTTAATGGGCCTTAGTGGGAAGGAGAGGCAGCACCCAGGAGGAGGCGCGCGCCCCTCCCAAGCCCAGTCCGAATTGGACAAGGGGTTTGGGGCGTGGCCCCCCTCTCCCTTCCTTCTCCTCTTTCCCCCTCCCCCCCCTTCTCCTAGTTGGACTAGGAAAGGAGGAAACCTACTCCAACTAGGAGTAGGAATCCTACTCCCTTGGCGCGCCCCTCCTAGGGCCGGCCTCCTCCTCCCTTGCTCCTTTATATACGGGGGCAGGGGGCACCCCACAAACACAACAATTGATCGTTTGATCTTTTAGCCGTGTGCAGTGCCCCCCTCCACCATAGTCCACCTTGATAATACTATAGCAGTGCTTAGGCGAAGCCCTGCATCGGTAGAACATCATCATTGTCACCATGCCGTCGTGCTGATGAAACTCTCCCTCAACACTCGGCTGGATCGGAGTTCGAGGGACGTAATCGGGCTGAACGTGTGCTAAACTCGGAGGTGCCGTGCGTTCGGTACTTGATCGGTTGGATCGTGAAGACGTACGACTACATCAACCGCGTTGTGCTAACGCTTCAGCTTTCGGTCTACGAGGGTACGTGGACAACACTCTCCCCTCTCGTTGCTATGCATCACCATGATCTTGCATGTGCGTAGGAATTTTTTTTGAAATTACTACGTTCCCCAACACTTTTCAGGTTGCTTGAGTAGGTGCTGGTGCTCTGGTGTTCACCAAATTGCTCCCGACAAAGCTAGGAAGGGGAAAGTCCTTCGGCCGTGCATTTGGATTGTTCTTCGTGAAATCGAAAAGTGCCGAAAGCAAGCTGACCACCGCGTCAGTGACCGCTGCATTGACGGCCCCGAGCAACTCTTCTTTGGTCTCAGCTTTGGTCTTATCGACCGCAATCTTGACCTTCTCGTCGATGCTCTGCTGAGTGACGACCGAGCGTCTCTTCTTTCTTTCCTCTGGCTCCTCGTGGTAGCACATCTTCCACGAGGCGCCATCTCCGACGCCGTGCATACGTCCATAGGACGACGGCTTGTCCACCGGGACCTTCTTCAATATGTTCAGGGCCCGGTTGAATGGGGTGTCCCACTTGGGCCTCGCTGACGACTGTGACGGCTCGTCGCTTTCGGCTGCCTTTTGGTGTTGTGCTCTTTCTGCAAAAGGAATGTGGATGGTTTACTAACGTGACAAAAATTGCAGTCGAATTGATTGGAAGATATAATATGATAATGTGGTAATGTAACAATTACTAGAAGTCTCATGAACTCCCTCGTGTTCGGGTCTGTGTAAAAGAGCTTTTTGATTTCGTCCCACTTGTACCGGGCCCTGATCCAGTCATGCTCCAGCGGGTCGGTGAACTCTGCCAATGGGTCTGGGATTCCGTGACTTTCACGTTCGGCGTCCTCCTTGGCCCATACGTGCCGCTTCCCCTCGTAACCACGACTTCCGAGGTGGTGGGGAGGCGTGTTCCTGGCCTGGAGCGCCTTCATTTTCTCCCACCTTGCCTTGACTTCTTCTTTACCACAATTCTCCTTGAATTTTGCAAAGTCCTCTTCCGTTATTGACGGATTATCAGCATGAATCTTGGACCATGGTTCATTCTTCGAAATTGCTTTTTTCACCAGAACTTTCCAGGAGGACAAGTCGTTGGTGAACGTCACCATCGCCTTGTCGTTTATCTTTGTCATGCCAGGATCGTCCCACAGCTCTTTATACTCTCCTTCATTCCAGCCGGGGAACAGGAACCTATTGTGCAACTTCTTTAGGAGCATGTGCTCCATATGTGGTATCTGCCTCAACCACTCGTCGTTGATGTTGGCGGTTTCCCTGAGGATGCATCCAAGTTGATTGCCCCAGCAAGAGCGCGCATCCTCCGGCGCTGCTGGCTCTAACTTCTTGGGGTGCATCTCCGTGACCACAATTTGTCCGATGCCAAGATCGTTTGGTCTTCGTGTCCTCTTCTTCTTCGGTGCTTTACCGGCTACGACAACATCGTTGCCGGTCTCGGGGGTGGTGTCGGTCCCTGTGCCAGTGCCGGTGTCGGCGTCGGTGTCGGGGTTGGTGCCACTACCGCCACGATGCAACCCCATCTGGTGTTCGTCCAAGTAATCGAAATAATGATTTGCTGCCTCGATGGGGTCTTCGAGGCGAGCAGAACCACCCATGACTTCGGCGTCGGCAGACATGTTTCCTATTGATCAACAATTGTAAATAAAAGATATAATGAAGAGGAAAAAGGGGCCTATGTTTGGTCGGAATGTTGATTCATTCCCCTTCCGGCAAATCCCAGGTACTCCATATGTCCTAGTTTCTAGCACAAGTCATGCCGAAAATCACGAAAATTTTCGGCATGACCTTTTCTTAAAAGTGGACAATTGGAGTGCCTGAAATTTGCCGGAACGGAAATGAATCAACATTCCGGCAAAACATAGCCACTCGGATATTTTTTGACAATTGGCACAAGTTCATATAACAGATTTGATGCTATCTCAAGAGAACATGGCAACATCACATGACAAATTTCCAGGACTTAGCAAATTAACCAAGTGTTAAAGACAACAAAATTGTATAGGCTATATGCTCCTAAAACATCATCTAGGGTTTTATTTGCTACTAGTTTTTATTTTCTACTAGTTTTTATTTGCCCTAAACAAATTTTCCCTAGCTAAATTTGCTCATTTGCTAAAAAAATTGGCCCTATCTATATTTGCTACTGCCCTAATTAGCTACTACTTTTTATAAAATTTTACTATTGTTTTCTATAGCTAATTTATATACCTACAAAAACTAATTAGCTATTGTTTTCTATAAATTTTAGCTACTGTTTTTTATACCTACAAAAACCAATTTGCTACTGTTTTAGCTATAGTTTTTTTTATAAATTTATAGGTATTTTATATACCCTAAACTAAATTTCCCTAGACAAAATTGCCCTAAATTAAATTGCACTAAACTAAATTTCCTAAATTTCCTAAACTAAATTGCCTTAAACAAAATTGCACTAAACTAAATTTCCTAAATTTCCTAAACAAATTTTCCCTAGAGAAAGAGAGAGGAGGGCAGGGAAGAGGAGAGGGAGAGCCTTACGGGGCGGTGGATAGGGCGGCAGCGTCGAGGGCGGGCGCAGGGGCGAGGGCCGGCGAGGTCGAGGGCGGGTGCAGGGGCGGCGAAGTCGAGGGCTGGCGGAAGGGCAGGGGAGAGGCGGGGCGGCGTTGTGGTCAAGGGCGCAGGCTCGGGAGACGGCTGGCGACGAGGTCGATAGCGGCCAGGGGCGACGGCTGGCGGTCGAGGGCGAGCAGGGCGACGGACGGCGCGAGGGCGGGCAGGGCGGCGGCGGCGGCGACAGAGTGGGCGAAAGAGGGTGTGGGGAGTGGGGGAATTGGGACTTGGCGGTTGGCTAAATTTGAGGTTAACTCAAAAATAGTAGTAGTGCTGGATTGTGAGCCAGCGCTATAGCTAAGTTAGCTATAGCGCTGGTTTGCAATGCAGCGCTACTGCTAATGGCACATAGTAGTAGCGCTTTTTTAGAACACAGTGCTATAGCTATATTAGCTATAGCACTAGTTTCAATCCAGCGCTACTGCTAACTGTTCTAATTTTTTTTTCTTATTTTCCTTTTCTAGTTTTTAGTTTTATTTTCTTTTATTATTTTCCTTTTCTTTTCTGTTTACTTTACTTTTTCTTTTGTACTGCTTTCTCCCTTTTGTTTATTTTTTTGTTTTTCTCCCGACGACGTCTTCTCCCCCAATATCACCGGAACCATGCATGTGGTCGTAACATATCAGTTGACCGATAATGGTTACTTAAGTGCGTACACAAAATAGATACATACATATATATGTTGGGGAACGTTGCAGAAAATTAAAATTTTTCCTACGGCTTCACCAAGATCCATCTATGAGTTCATCTAAGCAACGAGTCATGGGAGAGAGTTTGCATCTACATACCACTTGTAGATCGCGTGCGGAAGCTTGCAAGGTGATGATGTAGTCGTACTCGAACGTGATTCAGATCACCGATGCCAAGTGCTGAACGGACAGCACCTCCGTGTTCAACACACGTACGGGACGAGCGACGTCTCCTCCTTCTTGATCCAGCAAGGGAGAAGGAGAGGTTGAGGAAGACAGCTCCACCGGCTGCACGACGGCGTGGTGATGGTGGAGAAGCAGTACTCCGACAGGGCTTCGCCGAGCACACAACGGAGGAGGAGAGGTGTTGGGGAGGGAGAAAGAGGCAACCAAAGGCCAAGGACTCAAGGTATGAAGTCCCTCCTCTCCCCCACTATATATAGGAGGGCCAAGGGGGGGTGGCCGGCCCTAGGAGATCCAATCTCCTAGGGGGGCGGCGGCCAAGGGGGGTTTCCCTCCCCCCCCAAGGCACCTAGGAGGTGCCTTCCCCTCCTAGGACTCTTCCCCCTTGAACCCTAGGCGCATGGGCCTATGTGGGGCTGGTGCCCTTGGCCCATGCAGGCCAAGGCGCACCCCCTACAGCCCATGTGGCCCCCCGGGGCAGGTGGCCCCACCCGGTGGGCCCCCGGGACCCCTCCGGTGGTCCCGGTAAAATACCGATAACCCCGAAACTTGTCCCGATGCCCGAAATAGGACTTCCCATATATAAATCTTTACCTCCGGATCATTCCGGAACTCCTCGTGACGTCCGGGATCTCATCCGGGACTCCGAACAACATTCGGTAGTCACATACTTGACTTCCTACTAACCCTAGCGTCACCGAACCTTAAGTGTGTAGACCCTACGGGTTCGGGAGACACGCAGACATGACCGAGACGACTCTCGGGCAATAACCAACAGCGGGGTCTGGATATCCATGTTGGCTCCCACATGCTCCTCGATGATTTCATCGGTTGAACCACGATGTCGAGGATTCGATCAAACCCTGTATACAATTCCCTTTGTCAATCGGTACGTTACTTGCCCGAGACTCGATCGTCGGTATCCCAATACCTTGTTCAGTCTCGTTACCCGGCAAGTCACTTTACTCGTACCGCAATGCATGATCCCGTGGCCAACACCTTGGTCACATTGAGCTCATTATGATGATGCATTACCGAGTGGGCCCAGAGATACCTCTCCGTCATACGGAGTGACAAATCCCAGTCTCGATCCGTGTCAACCCAACAGATACTTTCGGAGATACCTGTAATGCACCTTTATAGTCACCCAGTTACGTTGTGACGTTTGATACACCCAAGGCACTCCTACGGTAACCGGGAGTTACACGATCTCATGGTCGAAGGAATAGATACTTGACATTGGCAAAGCTTCTAGCAAACGAACTATACGATCTTTTATGCTATGCTTATGATTGGGTCTTGTCCATCACATCATTCTCCTAATGATGTGATCCCGTTATCAACGACATCCAATGTCCATAGTCAGGAAACCATGACTATCTATTGATCACAACGAGCCAGTCAACTAGAGGCTCACTAGGGACTCATTGGGTCTAAGTGTTCACACGTGTATTACGATTTCCGGATAATACAGTTATAGCATGAACAAAAGACAATTATCATGAACATTGAAATATAATAATCCTTTTATTATTGCCTCTAGGGCATATTTCCAACAGTCTCCCACTTGCACTAGAGTCACCAATCTAGTTACATTGTGATGAATCGAACACCCATAGAGTTCTGGTGTTGATCATGTTTTGCACGCGAGAGAGGTTTAGTCAACGGATCTGTGACATTCAGATCCGTGTGCACTTTGCAAATCTCTATGTCTCCATCTTGAACATTTTCACGGATGGAGTTGAAACGACGCTTGATGTGCCTGGTCTTCTTGTGAAACCTGGGCTCCTTGGCAAGGGCAATAGCTCCAGTGTTGTCATAGAAGAGTTTGATCGGCCCCGACGCATTGGGTATGACTCCTAGGTCGGTGATGAACTCCTTCATCCAAATCGCTTCATGCGCTGCCTCCGAGGCTGCCATGTACTCCGCTTCACACGTAGATCCCGCCACGACGCTCTGCTTGCAGCTGCACCAGCTTACTGCTCCACCATTCAACATATACACGTATCCGGTTTGTGACTTAGAGTCATCCAGATCTGAGTCGAAGCTAGCGTCGACGTAACCCTTTACGACGAGCTCTTCGTCTCCTCCATAAACGAGAAACATGTCCTTTGTCCTTTTCAGGTACTTCAGGATATTCTTGACCGCTGTCCAGTGTTCCTTGCCGGGGTTACTTTGGTATCTTGCAACCAAACTTACGGCAAGGTTTACATCGGGTCTGGTACACAGCATGGCATACATAATAGATCCTATGGCTGAAGCATAGGGGATGACACTCATCTCTTCTTTATCTTTTGCCGTGGTCGGTGACTGAGCCGAGCTCAATCTCACACCTTGTAACATAGGCAAGAACCCCTTCTTGGACTGATCCATTTTGAACCTCTTCAAAATCTTATCAAGGTATGTGCTTTGTGAAAGACCTATGAGGCGTCTCGATCTATCTCTATAGATCTTGATGCCTAATATATAAGCAGCTTCTCCAAGGTCCTTCATTGAAAAACACTTGTTCAAGTAGGCCTTAATGCTGTCCAGGAGTTTCGTATCATTTCCCATCAAGAGTATGTCATCTACATATAATAGGAGAAATGCTACAGAGCTCCCACTCACTTTCTTGTAAACGCAGGCTTCTCCATAAGTCTGCATAAACCCAAACGCTTTGATCATTTCATCAAAGCGAATGTTCCAACTCCGAGATGCTTGCACCAGTCCATAAATGGATCGCTGGAGCTTGCATACTTTGTTAGCGTTCTGAGGAACGACAAAACCTTCCGGCTGCATCATATACAGCTCTTCCTTAAGATGTCCATTAAGGAATGCCGTTTTGACGTCCATCTGCCATATCTCGTAATCATAGTATGCGGCAATTGCTAACATGATTCGGACGGACTTAAGCTTCGCTACGGGAGAGAATGTCTCGTCGTAGTCAATCCCTTGAACTTGTCGATAACCCTTAGCGACAAGTCGAGCTTTATAGATGGTAACATTACCATCCGCGTCCGTCTTCTTCTTAAAAATCCATTTATTTTCTATCGCTCGCCGATCATCGGGCAAGTCTGTCAAAGTCCATACTTTGTTTTCATACATGGATTCTATCTCGGATTTCATGGCCTCAAGCCATTTGTTGGAATCCGGGCCCGCCATTGCTTCTTCATAGTTCGAAGGTTCATTGTTGTCTAGCAACATGATTTCCATGACAGGGTTGCCGTACCACTCTGGTGCGGAACGTGTCCTTGTGGACCTTCGAAGTTCAGTAGCAACTAGATCTGAAGTACCTTGATCATCATCAACGTTTTCCTCTTCAGTTGGTGTGGGCATCACAGGAATGGTTTCCTGCGCTGCACACTTTCCCGTTCGAGAGGTAGTACTTCATCGAGTTCTACTTTCCTCCCACTTACTTCTTTCGAGAGAAACTCTTTCTCCAGAAAGCATCCGTTCTTGGCAATAATGATCTTGCCTTCGGATCTTAAGTAGAAGGTATACCCGACAGTTTCCTTAGGGTATCCTATGAATACGCATTTTTCCGACTTGGGTTCGAGCTTTTCAGGTTGAAGTTTCTTGACATAAGCATCGCATCCCCAAACTTTTAGAAACGACAGCTTAGGTTTCTTCCCAAACCATAATTCATACGGTGTCGTCTCAACGGATTTAGACGGTGCCCTATTTAAAGTGAATGTAGCTGTCTCTAGAGCGTATCCCCAAAATGATAGCGGTAAATCGGTAAGAGACATCATAGACCGCACCATATCCAATAGAGTGCGATTACGACGTTCGGACACACCGTTTCGCTGAGGTGTTCCAGGCGGCGTGAGTTGTGAAACGATTCCACATTTTCTTAAGTGTGTACCAAATTCGTGACTTAAGTATTCGCCCCCACGATCTGATCGTAGGAACTTTATCTTACGGTCACGTTGATTCTCTACCTCACTCTGAAATTCCTTGAACTTTTCAAAGGTCTCAGACTTGTGTTTCATTAAGTAGACATACCCATATCTACTCAAGTCGTCAGTGAGAGTGAGAACATAACGATATCCTCCGCGAGCCTCAACGCTCATTGGACCGCACACATCGGTATGTATGATTTCCAACAAGTTGGTTGCTCGCTCCATTGTTCCGAAGAACGGAGTCTTGGTCATTTTGCCTAAGAGGCAAGGTTCGCATGTGTCAAATGATTCATAATCAAGAGACTCTAAAAGTCCATCAGCATGGAGCTTCTTCATGCGCTTGACACCAATGTGACCAAGGCGGCAGTGCCACAAATATGTGGGACTATCGTTATCAACTTTACATCTTTTGGCGTCCACACTATGAACATGTGTAATATTACGCTCGAGATTCATCAAGAATAAACCATTGACCATCGGAGCATGACCATAAAACATATCTCTCATATAAATCAAACAACCATTATTCTCAGACTTAAATGAGTAGCCATCTCGTATTAAACGAGATCCAGATACAATGTTCATGCTCAAACTTGGCACTAAATAACAATTATTGAGGTTCAAAACTAATCCCGTAGGTAAATGTAGAGGCAGCGTGCCGACGGCGATCACATCGACCCTGGAACCATTCCCGACGCGCATCGTCACCTCGTCCTTCGCCAGTCTCCGTTTATTCCGCAGCTCCTGCTGTGAGTTACATATGTGAGCAACGGCACCGGTATCAAATACCCAGGAGTTACTTCGAGTACTGGTAAGGTACACATCAATTACATGTATATCAAATATACCTTTGGTGTTGCCGGCCTTCTTATCCGCTAAGTATTTGGGGCAGTTCCGCTTCCAGTGCCCCTTCCCCTTGCAATAAAAGCACTCAGTCTCAGGCTTGGGTCCATTCTTTGACTTCTTCCCGGCAACAGGCTTACCGGGCGCGGCAACATCTTTGCCGTCCTTCTTGAAGTTCTTCTTACCCTTGCCCTTCTTGAACTTAGTGGTCTTATTGACCATCAACACTTGATGTTCTTTCTTGATTTCAGCCTCTGCTGACTTCAGCATTGAGAACACTTCAGGAATGGTCTTTACCATCCCCTGCATGTTGTAGTTCATCACAAAGCTCTTGTAGCTTGGTGGGAGCGACTGGAGGATTCTGTCAATGACCGCCTCATCTGGGAGGTTAATGTTCAACTGGGTCATACGTGCGTGCAACCCAGACATCTTCAGGATGTGTTCACTGACAGAACTGTTTCTCCTCCATCTTACAACTGTAGAACTTGTCGGAGACATCATATCTCTCGACCCGGGCATGAGCTTGGAAAACTAGTTTCAGCTCTTCGAACATCTCATATGCTCCGTGATGCTCAAAACGCTTTTGGAGCCCCGGTTCTAAGCTGTAAAGCATGCCGCACTGAACGAGGGAGTAATCATCAGCACGAGTTTGCCAAGCGTTCATAACGTCTTGGTTCTCTGGGACGGGAGCGGCACCTAGCGGTCCTTCTAGGACATATTGCTTCCTGGCAGCTATGAGGATGATCCTCAGGTTCCGGACCCAGTCCGTATAGTTGCTGCCATCATCTTTCAGCTTGGTTTTCTCTAGGAACGCGTTGAAATTCATGTTGACATTAGCGTTGGCCATTGATCTACAAGACATATTTGCAAAGGTTTTAGACTAAGTTCATGATAATAAAGTTCTTAATCAAAATTATGAACTCCCACTTAGATTAGACATCCCTCTAGTCATCTAAGTGTTACACGATCCGAGTCGACTAGCCCGTGTCCGATCATCACGTGAGACGGACTAGTCATCGTCGGTGAACATCTTCATGTTGATCGTATCTTCCATACGACTCGTGTTCGACCTTTCGGTCTCCGTGTTCCGAGGCCATGTCTGCACATGCTAGGCTCGTCAAGTTAACCCTAAGTGTTTTCGCTGTGTAAAACTGTCTTACACCCGTTGTATGTGAACGTAAGGATCCATCACACCCGATCATCACGTGGTGCTTAGAAACGACGAACTGTAGCAACGGTGCACAGTTAGGGGAGAACACTTCTTGAAATTTTGTAAGGGATCATCTTATTTACTACCGTCGTCCTAAGTAAACAAGATGCATAAACATAATAAACATCACATGCAATTATATGGTTGTGACATGATATGGCCAATATCATCAAGCTCCATTGATCTCCATCTTCGGGGCTCCATGATCATCTTGTCACCGGCTTGACACCATGATCTCCATCATCATGATCTCCATCATCGTGTCTTCATGAAGTTGTCACGCCAACGACTACTTCTACTTCTATGACTAACGCGTTTAGTAATGAAGTAAAGTAGTTTACATGGCGTTCTTCAATGACACGCAGGTCATACAAAAAATAAAGACAACTCCTATGGCTCCTGCCGGTTGTCATACTCATCGACATGCAAGTCGTGAATCCTATTACAAGAACATGATCTCATACATCACAATTCAACATTCATCACAACTTCTGGCCATATCACATCACATGATCAATCGCTGCAAAAACAAGTTAGACGTCCTCTAGTTGTTGTTGCATCTTTTACGTGGCTGCGATTGGGTTCTAGCAAGAACGTTTTCTTACCTACGAATCACCACAACGTGATTTTGTCAACTTCTATTTACCCTTCATAAGGGCCCTGTTCATCGATTCCGCTCCAACTAAAGTGGGAGAGACAGACACCCGCCAGCCACCTTATGCAACTAGTGCATGTCAGTCGGTGGAACCGGTCTCACGTAAGCGTACGTGTAAGGTTGGTCCGGGCCGCTTCATCCCACAATACCGTTGAGCAAGAAAAGACTAGTAGAGGCAAGTAAGATGACAAGATCAACGCCCACAACAAATTGTGTTCTACTCGTGCATTAGAGAACTACGCATAGACCTAGCTCATGATGCCACTATTGGGGAACGTTGCAGAAAATTAAAATTTTTCCTACGGCTTCACCAAGATCCATCTATGAGTTCATCTAAGCAACGAGTCATGGGAGAGAGTTTGCATCTACATACCACTTGTAGATCGCGTGCGGAAGCTTGCAAGGTGATGATGTAGTCGTACTCGAACGTGATTCAGATCACCGATGCCAAGTGCTGAACGGACAGCACCTCCGTGTTCAACACACGTACGGGACGAGCGACGTCTCCTCCTTCTTGATCCAGCAAGGGAGAAGGAGAGGTTGAGGAAGACAGCTCCACCGGCTGCACGACGGCGTGGTGATGGTGGAGAAGCAGTACTCCGACAGGGCTTCGCCGAGCACACAACGGAGGAGGAGAGGTGTTGGGGAGGGAGAAAGAGGCAACCAAAGGCCAAGGACTCAAGGTATGAAGTCCCTCCTCTCCCCCACTATATATAGGAGGGCCAAGGGGGGGTGGCCGGCCCTAGGAGATCCAATCTCCTAGGGGGGCGGCGGCCAAGGGGGGTTTCCCTCCCCCCCAAGGCACCTAGGAGGTGCCTTCCCCTCCTAGGACTCTTCCCCCTTGAACCCTAGGCGCATGGGCCTATGTGGGGCTGGTGCCCTTGGCCCATGCAGGCCAAGGTGCACCCCCTACAGCCCATGTGGCCCCCCGGGGCAGGTGGCCCCACCCGGTGGGCCCCCGGGACCCCTCCGGTGGTCCCGGTACAATACCGATAACCCCGAAACTTGTCCCGATGCCCGAAATAGGACTTCCCATATATAAATCTTTACCTCCGGATCATTCCGGAACTCCTCGTGACGTCCGGGATCTCATCCGGGACTCCGAACAACATTCGGTAGTCACATACTTGACTTCCTACTAACCCTAGCGTCACCGAACCTTAAGTGTGTAGACCCTACGGGTTCGGGAGACACGCAGACATGACCGAGACGACTCTCGGGCAATAACCAACAGCGGGGTCTGGATATCCATGTTGGCTCCCACATGCTCCTCGATGATTTCATCGGTTGAACCACGATGTCGAGGATTCGATCAAACCCTGTATACAATTCCCTTTGTCAATCGGTACGTTACTTGCCCGAGACTCGATCGTCGGTATCCCAATACCTTGTTCAGTCTCGTTACCCGGCAAGTCACTTTACTCGTACCGCAATGCATGATCCCGTGGCCAACACCTTGGTCACATTGAGCTCATTATGATGATGCATTACCGAGTGGGCCCAGAGATACCTCTCCGTCATACGGAGTGACAAATCCCAGTCTCGATCCGTGTCAACCCAACAGATACTTTCGGAGATACCTGTAATGCACCTTTATAGTCACCCAGTTACGTTGTGACGTTTGATACACCCAAGGCACTCCTACGGTAACCGGGAGTTACACGATCTCATGGTCGAAGGAATAGATACTTGACATTGGCAAAGCTTCTAGCAAACGAACTATACGATCTTTTATGCTATGCTTATGATTGGGTCTTGTCCATCACATCATTCTCCTAATGATGTGATCCCGTTATCAACGACATCCAATGTCCATAGTCAGGAAACCATGACTATCTATTGATCACAACGAGCCAGTCAACTAGAGGCTCACTAGGGACTCATTGGGTCTAAGTGTTCACACGTGTATTACGATTTCCGGATAATACAGTTATAGCATGAACAAAAGACAATTATCATGAACATTGAAATATAATAATCCTTTTATTATTGCCTCTAGGGCATATTTCCAACAATATATATATATATATATATATATATATATATATATATATATATATATATATATATATATATAAATGTAGGTTTCTGATCAGCTGCGTTGACGATGTTTCACATTGAGCTTCTTCTCTTTCTTGTTCGTCGCCGAGTAATTGAGACCCTCCTTGTGACTTTTCCGGAGCCATGTATTACGACTTTCTTAGGTAATGTAGTATTGATTCTTCTTTTCACGTATGCTTCATCGTCATCTTCCCTCATCAGGTTGCCGTATTGGTCGTAGTCTTCCTCGTTGGCTACTCCATCCATTCCAACGATGCTCCTTTTGGATCTCCTCACGACAACATGGCTGGGATTGGCCTGGTCCATTATGAAGAAGCATTGTGTCACGTGCTTAGCGTGTACCCATGGCTCATTTTTGGCGATGACGTTAACGTTCACAGGAGTGCTCTTCGCGTCGGGTATAGACATGGTGGTGAAATACTTGCTTTCTCTTACGACGTCCTTCGCCCATCTGACATGGAACATCATCGCATCATGCATTCCAGCATAGTCAAGCTCCCAGATCTCTTCGACCCTTCCGTAGAATCTCTCAGTTGTGCCATTGGCGTCAGTCACACATTGAATTGTCATCCCGGAGTTCTGGTAATCACTGTCCATGTCTTTGGCCTCCATGTAGAACGTGTACCCATTGATATCGTAGGACTAATAGGTTGCGAGCTTGGGCGCGGGGCCATGTGCTAAGGCGTGTATGAGCAATCTGTCCGAACTGCCCTCTTCCGGGGGATAGAACTTGCTCTTTGAACCAACGCAAGAAAGTGGCGTTGTGCTCTACAATAACTTTGTTATTCGTCTTGAGCATCCCCTTATCACGGTACTGCTTTGCGATGCTTTCTTTGTGCTGTGCCACATAATCATCTACCACATATAGGTGTTGTAGCACTACTAAGTTAGCCATGTCAAAGTCGTTCCGTCGATCCAAGTAGTCCATGTGCAATTCCCTCCGGTCGTTGTTGTGACCATCTCCTTCGAGCTTCCCATCGTGTTTCTTGACGGGCAAACCAACAACAGGGTCTCCGACGCTTATATAATTCTCGCAAAAGGAGACGCACTCATGCGTCAGATACCCCTGGATGATGCTCCCTTCGGCACGGGACATGTTACAAATGAATCCTTTGATGACCCCATTCATCCTCTCGAACGACATCATGCTGTGAAGGAATGTCGGCCCGAGGTCGATGATGTCATCCACGATGTGGACACACAGATGCACCATGACGTCAAAGAACGCGGGCGGGAATTACATCTCAAGCTCACATAGTATGACAACGATCTCTTCCTGTAGTCTTCGGAGCTGCTTCAAACTTATGGACTTTCGAGATATAACATCGAAGAAGTTGCAGAGACCAGTAAGAGTCTCACGGACGTGCTTGTCCATTATCCCTCTAATGGCAACTGGGAGTATCTGCGTCATCATCACGTGACAGTCATGAGACTTCATCCCGCTGAACCTTTTCTTCTTGGGGTCTAGAAATCTGCTTATCTTCCCATAGTAACCAGAACTGACTTTGATTCCCATAAGGCACTTGATGAATTGATCAATCTCCTTTGCACTTAAGGTGAACCAAGAAGGGGGCAATAATTCTCCTCCTTCTTGTTGACTTTTCTGCCCCTTTCCCCCTCCTCCGTCTCTGTCTTCGTCTCCTCCATCGACTTTTTACAGTGGAGCTCTTTCGTGATCTTCAAATCTTCCAAGTCTTTCCTTGTCTTCAGCCCATCCTTGGTCTTCTCCGGCATGCTCATCAGTGTGCCAAGCAAGCTCTCGAGGACATTCTTCATCATATGCATTTGATCAAGGCAATGAGGCGTGTCGGGATTGGGCCAGTACTCCAAGTCCCAGAAAACAAACCTCGTTTTTCATACCTTCAGCAGCGGCTCCGGCGCCTTTTGGATCTTTCTCGGCACGGGGCATTGTTCCCAGTTTCTCAACAGCTCGTCGATTTCGGCGCCGCTCCTCTTACGTGGAGGTCCTCGAAGCTCAGCCAACCCATTGAATAGATCTCCATGCTTTCTCCATGGTTCATCCTTCTCGAGCCATCTACTATGTCCCATACACGATTTTCCCGGATCCGCCATCTTTCATTGACGTAGGCTGCTGAGACGTTGTATCATCCATGCACTGATACGTCTCCGTCGTATCTACTTTTCCAAACACTTCTGCCCTTGTTTTGGACTCTAACTTGCATGATTTGAATGGAACTAACCCGGACTGACGCTGTTTTCAGCAGAATTGCCATGGTGTTATCTTTGTGCAGAAACAAAAGTTCTCGGAATGACCTAAAACTTCACGGAGATTATTTTGGGAAATATTAAAAAATACTGGCGAAAGAATCAAGGACAGGGGGCCCACACCCTGTCCACGAGGGTGGGAGGCGCGCCTGCCCTCCCCCCCCCAGGGCGCTCCCCCTGCCTCGTGGGCCCCCTGGAGCTCCACCGACCTCAACTCCAACTCCATATATTCGTGTTCGGGGAGAAAAAAATCGGAGAGAAGGATTCATCGCGTTTTACGATACGGAGCCGCCGCCAAGCCCTAAACTCTCTCGGGAGGGCTGATCTGGAGTCTGTTCGGGGCTCCGGAGAGGGGAATCCGTCGCAATCGTCATCATCAACCATCCTCCATCACCAATTTCATGATGCTCACCTCCGTGCGTGAGTAATTCCATCGTAGGCTTGCTGGACGGTGATGGGTTGGATGAGATTTATCATGTAATCGAGTTAGTTTTGTTAGGGTTTGATCCCTAGTATTCACTATGTTCTGAGATTGATGTTGCTATGACTTTGCTATGCTTAATGCTTGTCACTAGGGCCCGAGTGTCATGATTTCAGATCTGAACCTATTATGTTTTCATGAATATATGTGAGTTCTTGATCCTATCTTGCAAGTCTATAGTCACCTACTATGTGTTATGATCCGGTAACCCCGAAGTGACAATAATCGGGACCACTCCCGGTGATGACCATAGTTTGAGGAGTTCACATATTCACTATGTGTTAATGCTTTGGTCCGGTACTCTATTAAAAGGAGGCCTTAATATCCCTTAGTTTCCAATAGGACCCCGCTGCCACGGGAGGGTAGGACAAAATATGTCATGCAAGTTCTTTTCCATAAGCACGTATGACTATATTCGGAATACATGCCTACATTATATTGATGAATTGGAGCTAGTTCTGTGTCACCCTATGTTATGACTGTTACATGATGAACCGCATCCGGCATAATTCTCCATCACCGATCCAATGCCTATGAGCTTTTTACATATTGTCCTTCGCTTATTTACTTTTCCGTTGCTACTGTTACAATCGCTACAAAACCCAAAAATATTACTTTTGCTACCGTTACCGTTACTTCCATACTACTTTGCTACTATATACTTTGCTGCAGATATTAAGTTATCCAGGTGTGGTTGAATTGACAACTCAATTGCTAATACTTGAGAATATTCTTTGGCTCCCCTTGTGTCAAATCAATAAATTTGGGTTGAATACTCTACCCTCAAAAACTGTTGCGATCCCTTATACTTGTGGGTTATCAAGACTATTTTCTGGCGCCGTTGCCGGAGAGCATAGCTCTATTCTTTGAGTCACTTGGGATTTATATCTGCTGGTCACTATGAAGAACTTAAAAGATGCAAAAACAAAATTTATCCCTCAACTACGAGGGGAGGTAAGGAACTGCCATCTAGCTCTGCACTTGATTCACCTTCTGTTTTGAGTAAACTTGCGACACCTAAACCGGCTTCTGCTACTAATTGTGATATGTCACATGTATTGATGATGCCACTTCTACTATGCATGATACTTATGATGAAACTACTTCTATTCTTGATACCACTGTGCCACTTGGTGAATTTCTTGATGAACAACTTGCTAGGGCTAGAGAGAATGAAATTATTGAAACTGATAATATTGATGAAAGTGATGATGAAGATTCTCCCCCTAGATATGAATTGTCTGTGGTGCCTGAGGGTTATGTTATGGATGAAGAAACTGCTAGAGACTTTCTTGCTTGCAATGATAGAAATGATCTTAATAAATTATTAGCTAAAACGAAATATGAATGCTAAAATGAAATATGAATGCTAAAATGGAACAAAAAACTTTGAATGCTAGAATGAAATATGATCCTGCTTATGCTATTTCGCCTATCTTTGTTACTAATAAGGATTATGAATTCTCTATCGACCCTAATATAATTACTTTAGTTGAATCTGATCCTTTTTATGGTTATGAATCTAAAACTGTTGTGGCACATCTTACTAAATTAAATGATATAGCCACCTTGTTCACTAATGATGAGAAAACTCGCTACTATTGTATCCTTAAAATATTTCCATTCTCATTAAAGGGTGATGCTAAGATATGGTTTAATTCTCTTGATCCCGGTTGTGTGCGTAGTCCTCGGGATATGATTTATTACTTCTCGGCTATATATTTCCCTGCTCATAAGAAACAAGCTGCTTTAAGGGAAATATATAATTTTGTGCAAATTGAAGAAGAGAGTCTCCCACAAGCTTGGGGGAGGCTTCTCCAATTACTTAATGCTTTGCCTGATCATCCTCTCAAGAAAAATGAAATACTTGATATCTTTTATAATGGACTAACCGATGCTTCCAGAGACCACTTGGATAGTTATGCTGGTTGTGTTTTCAGGGAAAGAACAATTGATCAAGCTGAAATTCTATTGAATAATATGTTGACTAATGAAAATAATTGGACACTTCCTGAACCAACTCCTAAGACAACTCTGAAGAAAAGGGGTATTCTATTTCTCAGTCCTGAAGATATGCAAGAGGCAAAGAAATCTATGAAAGAAAAGGATATTAAAGCTGAAGATGTTAAGAATTTACCTCCTATTGAAGAAATACATGGTCTTAATTTACCGCCTGTTGAAGAAATATATGGTCTTAATTCATCACCTATTGAAGAAACACATGGTCTTGATAACCCGACACAGGTAATAAAGGTAAATTCTCTTTGTAGATTTGATGAAGGTGATATTCCTCGTTATAAGTCTGCTAGCCAATGCTTAGATGAGTTTGATAATTTTATGGTTAAGCAAGAAGACTTCAATGCTTATTTTGGTAGAGAATTAAAACGCAATGCTTATATGATTGAACACTTGGGTGATTATATGTCTAGAGTTAAAGGTGAACTTAAACTCATTAGTAAACATGCTTCTATGGTTACCACTCAAGTAGAACAAGTGCTTAAAGCTCAGAATAATTTGCTCAATGAATTAAATAGTAAGAACAATGACTTTACTGTTAGAGTTGCAACTAGAGGGGGTAAGGTGACTCAGGAACCCTTGTATCCTGAGGGCCACCCTAAGAGAATTGAGCAAGATTCTCAAAGAAATAATGTTGATACACCTAATCCTTCTAAAAAGAAGAAAAATAAAAATGATAGGACTTTGCATGCTTCTAGTGAACCTGTTATAGACACACCTGAGAATCCTAATGGTATTCTATTTCTGATGTTGAAACACAATCTGGTGATGAACATGAACCTAGTGATAATGTTAATGATAATGTTCATGTCGATGCTCAACCTAGTAATGATAATGATGTAGAAATTGAAACTACTATTGATCTTGATAACCCACAATCAAAGAATCAATGTTATGATAAGAGAGATTTTGTTGCTAGGAAGCATGGTAAAGAAAGAGAGCCATGGGTTCAGAAACCCATGCCTTTTCCTCCCAAACCATCCAAGAAAAAGGATGATGAGGATTTTGAGCGCTTTGCTGAAATGATTAGACCTATCTTCTTGCGTATGCGTTTAACTGATATGCTTAAAATGAATCCTTATGCTAAGTATATGAAAGAAATTGTTACTAATAAAAGAAAGATACCGGAAGCTGAAATTTCCACCATGCTTGATAATTATACTTTTAACTATGGAATACCAAAGAAGTTAGGAGATCCAGGAGTACCCACTATACCATGCTCCATTAAAAGAACTTCTTGATGTGATCTTGGAGCTGGTGTTAGTGTTATGCCTCTCTCTTTATATGGTAGACTTGATTTGAATAAGTTGACACCTACTGAAATATCTCTGCAAATGGCTGATAAATCAACTGCTATATCTGTCGGCATTTGTGAGGATGTACCTGTTGTGGTTGCAAATGTTACTATTTTAACGGACTTTATTATTCTTGATATTCCCGAGGATGACAGTATGTCTATTATTCTTGGGAGACCCTTTTTGAATACTGCAGGGGCTGTTATTGATTGCAACAAAGGCAATGTCACTTTTCATGTTAATGGTAATGAGCATACGGTACACTTTCCGAGGAAACAACCTCAAGTCCACAATATCAATTCTATTGGAAAAATTCCATCGATTATTTTTGGAGGTTTTGAATTTCCTCTACCTACTACCAAGAAGAAATATTATATTCTTATTATTGGGGATGTGCATATCCTCGTTGAGGTAACATAGTGTTATTCGAAATTTCTCCGGTTCCATGTTATTCGAAATGAGTTTGTTAACAAGACTTGATCAACCTTGTTAGTGGACTCCTTTTGATGAGCATGAGATGGATGAAGTTAGAAAGCACAACTTTATGTACCCTTCTTTTACTTTCTGTTATTTAGTTGAAATAAAGCAAAAATAGTATTTTCTGTCAGTTTTGTGAATTATCCGTGCAATAAAAATACCTCGAAAATAAAAGTTCTCCAAATGCCCCGAAATTGAAATATGATTTTTTTCTAGAATATTTGAGAATATTTGGCACTGAGAACACAGCAGGGGGAGCAAGCACCTAGCCACGAGGGTCCAGGGCGCGCCCACCCCTACAGGGTGCGCCCCCTGCCTCATGGGCCCATGGTGGCTCCTCTCCACTTATTCCTGCACCCACACACTCCTTCTTCCTCTCAAAAAAATCACCAACCAGATCAAGCACGAGTTCTAGCTCATTTTGCTGCGATTTTTGATCTCCTTGCTCAAAGCACCTCTCACAAAACTGCTTTGGGGGATTGTTCCTTGGTATGTGACTCCTCCAGTGGTCCAATTAGTTTTTGCTCTAGTTCTTTATTCATTGCAAATTTGTGCTACCTAGGTGACCATGTTCTTGAGCTTTCATGTCAAATTTATATGGTTCCAAGTAGTTCTAATGCACGATATAGTCTCTAGGCACTTGTGGGAGTAGTTGCTATCAGTTTTGTTGAGTTTGGTTCACTTCTATTTGAAGTTACTAAAATTTTTCAGAGGAAGAAATATGTTTAGGAAAATGTACCAAGGTGGCTCTTCAAGGAAGCAAGGACCCAGGCTCGCAATGCGCGATGCTGACGATGAACCACCAAGGGACGCTCAAGTGCGGGCTTGTGAATGGCATTCAGAGGACTTCATGGATCGAGCAGGAATCAAGGAAGAATTTAATGCATATGTGCGTAACACTGATCTTGTGAGCTTCGAGGCAGATAAGTGTTGGGTTTCGTAGTAATTTCAAAAAATTTCCTACGCACACGCAAGATCATGGTGATGTACAGCAACGAGAGGGGGAGAGTGTGATCTACGTACCCTTGTAGATCGCAACGGAAGCGTTTGGTTGATGTAGTCGTACGTCTCCACGGCCCGACCGATCAAGCACCAAAACTACGGCACCTCCGAGTTCTAGCACACGGTCAGCTCGATGATGATCCCTGGACTCCGATCCAGCAAAGTGTCGGGGAAGAGTTCCGTCAGCACGACGGCGTGGTGACGATCTTGATGCACTACCGTCGCAGGGCTTCGCCTAAGCACCGGTACAATATTATCGAGGACTATGGTGGAAGGGGGCACCGCACACGGCTAAGAATATGATCACGTGGATGAACTTGTGTGTCTAGGGGTGCCCCCTGCCCCCGTATATAAAGGAGGAAGGAGGCCGGCCGGCCCTATAGGCGCGCCAAGGAGGAGTCCTCCTCCTAGTAGGAGTAGGACTCCTACTAGGAGGGGAAAAGAAGTGGGGAGGGAGAGGGAAAAGGGGGGGTGCCGCCCCCTCTCCTAGTCCAATTCGGACCAGGGGGAGGAGGCCCGCGGCCCACCTTTGGCTGCCCCTCTCTCTCTTCACTAAGGCCCATATGGCCCATTACTTCTCCTGGGGGGTTCCGGTAACCCTCCGGCTCTCCGGTTTTCTCCGAAATCACCCGGAACACTTCCGGTGTCCAAATATAGCCGTCCAATATATCAATCTTTATGTCTCGACCATTTCGAGACTCCTCGTTATGTCCGTGATCACATCCGGGACTCCGAACTAACTTCGGTACATCAAAACTCATAAACTCATAATATAACTGTCATCGAAACCTTAAGCGTGCGGACCCTACGGGTTCGAGAACAATGTAGACATGACGGAGACACATCTCCGGTCAATAACCAATAGCGGAACCTAGATGCTCATATTGGCTCCTACATATTCTACGAAGATCTTTATCGGTCAGACCGCATAACAACATACGTTGTTCCCTTTGTCATCGGTACGTTACTTGCCCGAGATTTGATCGTCGGTATCCCATACCTAGTTCAATCTCGTTACCGTCAAGTCTCTTTACTCGTTCCGTAATACATCATCTCACAACTAACTCATTAGTTGCAATGCTTGCAAGGCTTATGTGATGTGCATTACCGAGAGGCCCCAGAGATACCTCTCCGACAATCGGAGTGACAAATCCTAATCTCGAAATACGCCAACCCAACATGTACCTTTGGAGACACCTGTAGAGCTCCTTTATAATCACCCAGTTACGTTGTGACGTTTGGTAGCACACAAAGTGTTCCTCCGGCAAACGGGAGTTGCATAATCTCATAGTCATAGGAACATGTATAAGTCACGAAGAAAGCAATAGCAACATACTAAACGATCGGGTGCTAAGCTAATGGAATGGGTCATGTCAATCAGATCATTCATCTAATGATGTGATCCTGTTAATCAAATGACAACTCTTTGTCCATGTTTAGGAAACATAACCATCTTTGATTAACAAGCTAGTCTATTAGAGGCATACTAGTGACACTCTGTTTGTCTATGTATTCACACATGTATTATGTTTCCGGTTAATACAATTCTAGCATGAATAATAAACTTTTACCATGATATATAAGGAAATAAATAATAACTTTATTATTGCCTCTAGGGCATATTTCCTTCAGTCTCCCACTTGCACTAGAGTCAATAATCTAGATTACACAGTAATGATTCTAACGCCCATGGAGCCTTGGTGCTGATCATGTTTTGCTCGTGGAAGAGGCTTAGTCAATGGGTCTGCTACATTCAGATCCGTGTGTATCTTGCAAATCTCTATGTCTCCCACCTGGACTAGATCCTGGATGGAATTGAAGCGTCTCTTGATGTGCTTGGTTCTCTTGTGAAATCTGGATTCCTTTGCCAAGGCAATTGCAGCAGTATTGTCACAAAAGATTTTCATTGGACCCGATGCACTAGGTATGATACCTAGATCGGATATGAACTCCTTCATCCAGACTCCTTCATTCGCTGCTTACGAAGCAGCTATGTATTCCGCTTCACACGTAGATCACGCCACGACGCTCTGTTTAGAACTGCACCAAGTGACAGCTCCACCGTTTAATGTAAACACGTATCCAGTTTGCGATTTAGAATCATCCGGATCAGTGTCAAAGCTTGCATCAACGTAACCGTTTACGATGAGCTCTTTGTCACCTCCATATACGAGAAACATATCCTTAGTCCTTTTCAGGTACTTCAGGATATTCTTGACCGTTGTCCAGTGATCCACTCCTGGATTACTTTGGTACCTCCCTGCTAGACTTATAGCAAGGCACACATCAGGTCTGGTACACAGCATTGCATACATGATAGAGCCTATGGCTGACGCATAGGGAACATCTTTCATTTTCTCTCTATCTTCTGCAGTGGTCGGGCATTGAGTCTGACTCAACTTCACACCTTGTAACACAGGCAAGAACCCTTTCTTTGCTTGATCCATTTTGAACTTCTTCAAAATCTTGTCAAGGTATTGTTGGAAATATGCCCTAGAGGCAATAATAAATTAGTTATTATTATATTTCCTTGTTCATGATAATCGTTTATTATCCATGCTAGAATTGTATTGATAGGAAACTCAGATACATGTGTGGATACATAGACAACACCATGTCCCTAGTAAGCCTCTAGTTGACTAGCTCGTTGATCAATAGATGGTTACGGTTTCCTGACCATGGACATTGGATGTCATTGATAACGGGATCACATCATTAGGAGAATGATGTGATGGACAAAGACCCAATCCTAAGCCTAGCACAAGATCATGTAGTTCGTATGCTAAAGCTTTTCTAATGTCAAGTATCATTTCCTTAGACCATGAGATTGTGCAACTCCCGGATACCGTAGGAGTGCTTTGGGTGTGCCAAACGTCACAACGTAACAGGGTGGCTATAAAGGTACACTACAGGTATCTCCGAAAGTGTCTGTTGGGTTGGCACGAATCGAGACTGGGATTTGTCACTCCGTGTAAACGGAGAGGTATCTCTGGGCCCACTCGGTAGGACATCATCATAATGTGCACAATGTGATCAAGGAGTTGATCACGGGATGATGTGTTACAAAACGAGTAAAGAGACTTGCTGGTAACGAGATTGAACAAGGTATCGGGATACCGACGATCGAATCTCGGGCAAGTATCGTACCGATAGACAAAGGGAATTGTATACGGGATTGATTAAGTCCTTGACATCGTGGTTCATCCGATGAGATCATCGTGGAACATGTGGGAGCCAACATGGGTATCCAGATCCCGCTGTTGGTTATTGACCGGAGAACGTCTCGGTCATGTCTGCATGGTTCCCGAACCCATAGGGTCTACACACTTAAGGTTCGGTGACGCTAGGGTTATAGAGATATTAGTATGCGGTAACCCGAAAGTTGTTCGGAGTCCCGGATGAGATCCCGGACGTCATGAGGAGTTCCGGAATGGTCCGGAGGTAAAGATTTTGTTGGGGAATGTAGCATAAATTCGAAATTTTCCTACGTGTCACCAAGATCTATCTATGGAGTCATCTAGCAACGAGGGAGGAGTGGATCTACATACCCTTGTAGATCGCGCGCGGAAGCGTTCAAGAGAAAGGGGTTGATGGAGTCGTACTCGTCGTGATCCAAATCACCGATGATCCTAGCACCGAACGGACGGCACCTCCGCGTTCAACACACGTACGGAGCAGCGACGTCTCCTCCTTCTTGATCCAGCAAGGGGGGAGGAGAGGTTGATGGAGATCCAGCAGCACGACGGCGTGGTGGTGGAAGTAGTGGGATTCCAACAGGGCTTCGCCAAGCGCTGCGGGAGGAGGAAGATGTGTCATGGGAGGGAGAGGGAGGCGCCAGGGCTTAGGTGTTGCTGCCCTCCCTTCCCCCCACTATATATTGGGCCAAGGGAGAGGGGGGGGGGGGAGCAGCCTTGGCCCTTCCTCCAAGGAAGGGTGCGGCCAAGGGAGGAGTCCATCCTCCCCAAGGCACCTAGGAGGTGCCTTCCCCCTTTAGGACTCTTCCTTTCCCTCATCGCTTGGCGCATGGGCCTCTTGGGGCTGGTGCCCTTGGCCCATATAGGCCAAGGCGCACCCCCTACAGCCCATGTGCCCACCCGGGGCAGGTGGCCCCACCCGGTGGACCCCCGGGACCCTTCCGGTGGTCCCGGTACAATACCGGTGACCCCGAAACTTGTCCCGATGGCCGAAATAGCACTTCATATATATAATTCTTTACTTACGGACCATTCCGGAACTCCTCGTGACGTCCGGGATCTCATCCAGGACTTCGAACAACTTTCGGGTTACTGCATACTAATATCTCTATAACCCTAGCGTCACCGAACCTTAAGTGTGTAGACCCTACGGGTTCGGGATCCATGCAGACATGACCGAGACATTCTCTGGCCAATAACCAATAGAGGGATCTGGATACCCATGTTGGCTCCCACATGCTCCACGATGATCTCATCGGATGAACCACGATGTCAAGGACTTAATCAATCCCGTATACAATTCCCTTTGTCTATCGGTACGATACTTGCCCGAGATTCGATCGTCGGTATCCCGATACCTTGTTCAATCTCGTTACCGACAAGTCTCTTTACTCGTTCCGTAACACATCATCCCGTGATCAACTCCTTGATCACATTGTGCACATTATGATGATGTTCTACCGACTGGGCCCAGAGATACCTCTCCGTCAAACAGAGTGAAAAATCCCAGTCTCGATTCGTGCCAACCCAACAGACACTTTCAGAGATACCCGTAGTGTACCTTTATAGCCACCCAGTTACGTTGTGACGTTTGGCACACCCAAAGCACTCCTACGGTATCCGGGAGTTGCACAATCTCATGGTCTAAGGAAACGATACTTGACATTAGAAAAGCTTTAGCATACGAACTACATGATCTTGTGCTAGGCTTAGGATTGGGTCTTGTCCATCACATCATTCTCCTAATGATGTGATCCCGTTATCAATGACATCCAATGTCCATGGTTAGGAAACCGTAACCAGCTATTGATTAACGAGCTAGTCAACCAGAGGCTTATAGGGACATGGTGTTGTCTATGTATCCACACATGTATCTGAGTTTCCTATCAATACAATTCTAGCATGGATAATAAACGATTATCATGAACAAGGAAATATAATAATAATCAATTTATTATTGCCTCTAGGGCATATTTCCAATAGTCTCCCACTTGCACTAGAGTCAATAATCCAGTTCACATCGCTATGTGACTAACACTCAAGGTCACATCCCCATGTGACTAACACCCAAAGAGTTTACTAGAGTCAATAATCTAGTTCACATTACCATGTGATTAACACTCGATGAGTTCTGGGTTTAATCATGCTATGCTTGTGAGAGATGTTATAGTCAACGGGTCTGAATCTTTCAGATCCGTATGTACTTCGCAAATTTCTATGTCATCTTGTAGATGCAACTACTACGCTACATTTGGAGCTATTCCAAATAACTGTTCTACTATACGAATCCAGTTTACTACTCAGAATAATCTGGATTAGTGTCAAAGTTTGCATCGGCGTAACCCTTTACGACGAACTCTTTTACCACCTCCATAATCGAGAAAATTCCTTAGTCCACTAGTTATTAAGGATAACTTTGACCGCTGTCTTGTGATCCATTCTTGGATCACTCTTGTACCCCTTGACTGACTCATGGCAAGGCACATTTCAGGTGCGGTACATAACATGGCATACCGTATAGAGCCTATGAAAAAAGCATAGGGGACGACCTTCGTCCTTCCTCTTTCTTCTGCCGTGGTCGAGCTTTAAGTCTTAACTTCATACCTTACAACTCAGGAAAGAACTCCTTCTTTGACTGGTCCATCTTGAACACCTTCAAGATCATGTCAAGGTATGTGCTCATTTGAAAGTACCCTTAAGAATTTTGATCTATCCTTATAGATCTTGATGCTCAATGCTCAAGTAGCTTAATCCAGGCTTTCCATTGAAAAACACTTTCCAAATAACCCTATATGCTTTCCAGAAATTCTACGTCATTTCTGATCAACAATATGTCAACAACATATATTTATCAGAAATTCTATAGTGCTCCCACTCACTTCTTTGGAAATACAAGTTTCTCATATAGTTTATATAAACCCAAAATCTTTGATCATCATCAAAGCATACATTCCAACTCGGAGATGCTTACTCCAGTCCCTAGAAGGATTGCTGGAGCTTTGCATACTTATTAGCATCTTTCAGGATTGACAAAACCTTCCCGTTTGTATCACATACAACCTTTCCTCAAAAATCGTCGAGGAAACAATGGTTTTTTTGGCATCCTATCTGCAAGATTTCACAAATAATGCAGTAATTGCTAATATAATTCCAACAGACTCTTAGCATCGCTACGAGTGAGAAAGTCTCATCGTAGTCAACTCCTTGAACTTGTCGGAAAACATCTTAACGACAAGTCGAGCTTTCTTAATGGTGATACCTACCATCATTGTCCGTCTTCCTTTTAAAAAACCATCTGCACTCAACAGCCTTACGACCATCGAGTTGTTCTGCCAAAGTCTACACTTTGTTTTCATACATGGATCCTTTCTCGGATTTTATGGCCTCGAGCCATTTATCAGAATCCGGGCCCACCATCGCTTCTCCATAGCTCGTAGGTTCATTGTTGTCTAGCAACATGACTTCCAAGACAGGATTACGTACCACTCTGAAGTAGTATGCATCCTTGTCATCCCACGAGGTTTGGTAGTGACTTGATCTGAAGTTTCATGATCACTATCATAAGCTTCCACTTCAATTGGTGTAGGTGCCACAGGAACAACTCCCTGTGCCCTGTCACACACTAGTTGAAGAGACGGTTCAATAACCTCATCAAGTCTCCACCATCCTCCCACTCAATTCTTTCGAGAGAAACTTTTCCTCGAGAAAGGACCCGATTCTAGAAACAATCCCTTATTGCTTTCGGATCTGACAGGAGGTATACCCAACTGTTTTGGGTGTCCTATAAAGATGCATTTATCCGCTTTGGGTTCGAGCTTATCAGCCTGAAACTTTTTCACATAAGCGTCGCAACCCCAAACTTCTAAGAAATGACAGCTTAGGTTTCTCTGAACCATAGTTCATATGGTGTCATCTCATCGGAATTACGTGGTGCCCTATTTAAAGTGAATGTGGTTGTCCTTAATGCCTAACCCATAAACTATCGTGGTAATTCGATAAGAGACATCATGGTATGCATCATATCCAATAGGGTGCAGTTATGATGTTTGGACACACCATCACACTATGGTGTTCCAGGCTGTATTAGTTGTGAAACAATTTCCACAATGTCTTAATTCTGTGCCAAACTTGTAATTTAGATATTCATCTCTATGATCATATCATAGATCTTTTATCCTCTTGTCACGACGATCTTTCAACTTCACCCTGCAATTACTTGAACCTTTCAATAATTCAGACTCGTGATTCATCAAGTAAATATACTCAACATCTACTCAAATCATCTGTGAAGTAAGAACATAACGATATCCACTACACGCCTCAGCACTCATTGGACTGCACACATCAAAATGTATTACTTCCAACAAGTTGCTTTCTAGTTCCATTTTACTGAAAACGAGGCTTTCAGTCATTTTTGCCCATGTGGTATGATTTGCATGTCTCAAGTGATTCAAAAACAAGTGAGTCCAAACGGTCCATTTGCATGGAGTTTCTTCATGCATATACACCAATAGACGTGGTTCGCATGTCTCAAACCTTTCAAAAAATGAGTGAGTCCAAAGATCCATCAACATGGAGCCTCTTCATGCGTTTTATACCGATATGACTTAAGTGGCAGTGCCACAAGTAGGTGGTACTATCATTACTATCTTATATCTTTTGGCATGAACATGTGTATCACTACGATCGAGATTCAATAAACCATTCATTTTAGGTGTAAGACCATTGAAGGAATTATTCAAATAAACAGAGTAACCATTATTCTCTTTAAATGAATAACCGTATTGCGATAGACATAATCCAATCATGTCTATGCTCAACGCAAACACCAATCTCGATGGTAGAGGGAGCGTACGATATTTGATCAATCTTGGAAATACTTCCAACACATATCGTCATCTCACCTTTAGCTAGTCTCCGTTTATTCCGTAGCTTTTATTTCGAGTTACTAACACTTAGTAACCAAACCGGTATCTAATACCCTGGTGCTACTAAGAGTACTAGTAAAGTACACATCAACACAATGTATATCCAATATACTTCTATCGACCTTGCCAGCCTTCTCATCTACCAAGTATCTAGGGTAATTCTGCTCCTGTGGCTGTTCCCCTTGTTACAGAAGCACTTAGTCTCGGGTTTGGGTTCAACCTTGGGTTTCTTCACTAGAGCAGCAACTGATTTGCCATTTCATAAAGTATCCCTTTTTGCCCTTGCCCTTCTTGAAACTAGTGGTTTCACCAACCATCAACAATTGATGCTCCTTCTTGATTTCTACTTTTGTGGTGTCAAACATCACGAATATCTCAAGGATCGTCATATATGTCCCTGATATATTATAGTTCATCACGAAGCTCTAGCGGCTTGGTGGTAATGACTTCGGAGAAACATCACTATCTCATCTGGAAGATCAACTCCCACTTGATTCAAATGATTGTTGTACTCAGACAATCTGAGCACAAGCTCAACAATTGAGCTTTTCTCCCTTAGTTTGCGGGCTAAGAAAATCGTCGGAGGTCTTATACCTCTTGACGTGGGCACGAGCCTGAAATCCCAATTTCATCCCTCGAAACATCTCATATGTTTCGCAATGTTTCAAAACGTCTTCGGTGCCTCAACTCTAAGCCGTTTAACTGAACTATCACGTAGTTATCAAAATGTGTATGTCAGATGTTCGCAACATCCATAGACAACGTTCGAGGTTCAGCACACTGAGCGGTGCATTAAGGACATAAGCCTTCTATGAAGCAATGACGACAAACCTCAGTTTACGGACCTAGTCCGCATAATTACTACTATCAACTTTCAACTAAATTTTCTCTAGGAACATATCTAAAAAGTAGAACTGGAGCGCGAGCTACGACATAATTTGCGAAGACCTTTTGACTATGTTCAGGATAATTAAGTTCATCTTGTGAACTCCCACTCAGATAGACATCCCTCTAGTCATCTAAGTGATTACATGATCTGAGTCAACTAGGCCGTGTCGGATCATCACGTGAGACGGACTAGTCATCATCGGTGAACATCTTCATGTTGATCGTATCTACCATACGACTCATGCTCGACCTTTCGGTCTCTTGTGTTCCGAGGCCATGTTTGTACATGCTAGGCTCGTCAAGTCAACCTAAGTGTTTCGCGTGTGTAAATCTGTCTTACACCCGTTGTATGTGAACGTTAGAATCTAACACCCGATCATCACGTGGTGCTTCGAAACAACGAACTGTCGCAACGGTGCACAGTTAGGGGGAACACTTTCTTGAAATTATTATGAGGGATCATCTTATTTACTACCGTCGTTCTGTGTAAACAAGATGCATAAATATGATAAACATCACAGGCAATCAAATAGTGACATGATATGGCCAATATCATATTGCTCCTTTTGATCTTCATCTTCGGGGCTCCATGATCATCATCGTCACCGGCATGACACCATGACCTCCATCATCATGATCTCCATCATCGTGTCTTCTTGAAGTTGTCATGTCATCAATTACTTCTACTACTATGGCTAACGCTTTAGCAATAAAGTAAAGTAATTACATGACGTTTATGTTGACACGCAGGTCATAAATAAAGACAACTCCTATGGCTCCTGCCGGTTGTCATACTCATCGACATGCAAGTCGTGATTCCTATTACAAGAACATGATCAATCTCATACATCACATATATCATTCATCACATCCTTTTGGCCATATCACATCACAAGGCATACCCTGCAAAAACAAGTTAGACGTCCTCTAATTGTTGTTTGCATGTTTTACGTGGCTGCTATGGGTTTCTAGCAAGAACGTTTCTTACCTACGCAAAACCACAACGTGATATGCCAATTGCTATTTACCCTTCATAAGGACCCTTTTCATCGAATCCGATCCGACTAAAGTGGGAGAGACAGACACCCGCCAGCCACCTAATGCAACTAGTGCATGTCAGTCGGTGGAACCGGTCTCACATAAGCGTATGTGTAAGGTTGGTCCGGGCCGCTTCATCCCACGATGCCGCCGAATCAAGATAATACTAGTAACGGCAAGCATATTGAACAAAATCAACGCCCACAACTACTTTGTGTTCTACTCGTGCATAGAAACTACGCATAGACCTTGCTCATGATGCCACAGTTGGGGAACGTAGCATAAATTTGAAATTTTCCTACATGTCACCAAGATCTATCTATGGAGTCATCTAGCAACGAGGGAGGAGTGAATCTACATACCCTTATAGATCACGCGCGGAAGCATTCAAGAGAATGGGGTTGATGGAGTCGTACTCGTCGTGATCCAAATCACCGATGATCCTAGCGCCGAACGGACGGCACCTCCGCGTTCAACACACGTACGGAGCAGCGACGTCTCCTCCTTCTTGATCCAGCAAGGGGGGAGGAGAGGTTGATGGAGATCCAGCAGCACGACGGCGTGGTGGTTCCAACAGGGCTTCGCCAAGCGCTACGGGAGGAGGGAGATGTGTCATGGGAGGGAGAGGGAGGCGCCAGGGCTTAGGTGTTGCTGCCCTCCATTCCCCCCACTATATATAGGGCCAAGGGAGAGGGGGGCGCAGCCTTGGCCCTTCCTCCAAGGAAGGGTGCTGCCAAGGGAGGAGTCCATCCTCCCCAAGGCACCTAGGAGGTGCCTTCCCCCTTTAGGACTCTTCCTTTCCCTCATCTCTTGGCGCATGGGCCTCTTGGGGCTGGTGCCCTTGGCCCATATAGGCCAAGGCGCACCCCCTACAGCCCATGTGGCCCCCCGGGGCAGGTGGCCCCACCCGGTGGACCCCCGGGACCCTTTCGGTGGTCCCGGTACAATACCGGTGACCCCGAAACTTGTCCCGATGGCCAAAATAGCACTTCCTATATATAATTCTTTACCTCCGGACCATTCCGGAACTCCTCGTGACGTCCGGGATCTCATCCGGGACTCCGAACAACTTTCGGGTTACCGCATACTAATATCTCTATAACCCTAGCATCACCGAACCTTAAATGTGTAGACCCTACGGGTTCGGGAACCATGCAGACATGACCGAGACGTTCTCTGGCCAATAACCGATAGCAGGATCTGGATACCCATATTGGCTCCCACATGCTTCACAATGATCTCATCGGATGAACCACGAAGTCAAGGACTTAATCAATCCCATATACAATTCCCTTTGTCTATCGGTACGATACTTGCCCGAGATTCGATCGTCGGTATCCCGATACCTTGTTCAATCTCGTTACCGGAAAGTCTCTTTACTCGTTCCGTAAGACATCATCCCGTAATCAACTCCTTGATCACATTGTGCACATTATGATGATGTTCTACCGAGTGGGCCCAGAGATACCTCTCCGTCACACGGAGTGACAAATCCCAGTCTCGATTCGTGCCAACCCAACAGACACTTTCGGAGATACCCGTAGTGTACCTTTATACCCACCCAGTTACGTTGTGACGTCTGGCACACCCAAAGCACTCCTACGGTATCCGGGAGTTGCACAATCTCATGGTCTAAGGAAACGATACTTGACATTAGAAAAGCTTTAGCATACGAACTACATGATCTTGTGCTAGGCTTAGGATTGGGTCTTGTCCATCACATCATTCTGCTAATGATGTGATCCCGTTATCAATGACATCCAATGTCCATGGTTAGGAAACCGTAACCATCTATTGATTAACGAGCTAGTCAACTAGAGGCTTACTAGGGACATGGTTTTGTCTATGTATCCACACATGTATCTGAGTTTCCTATCAATACAATTCTAGCATGGATAATAAACGATTATCATGAACAAGGAAATATAATAATAATCAATTTATTATTGCCTCTAGGGCATATTTCCAAGAGATTTATATATGGGAAGTCTTGTTTTGGTCGCCGAAAAAGTTTCGCGCATTATCGGTATTGTACCGGGAGTGCCGAAAGGGGTCCGGAGGTCCACCAAGGGGGTCCACCTGCCCCGGGGGGCCACATGGGCTGTAGGGGTGTGCGCCTTGGCATATATGGGCCAAGGGCACCAGCCCCAAGAGGCCCATGCGCCAAGATATAAGGGAAAGAAAGAGTCCTAAAGGGGGAAGGCACCTCCTAGGTGCCTTGGGGAGGATGGACTCCTCCCTGGCCGCACCCTTCCTTGGAGGAAGGGCCAAGTCTGCGCCCCCCCCTCTCCCTTGGCCCTATATATAGTGGGGAGATAGGAGGGCAGCCGCACCTAAGCCCTGGCGCCTCCCTCTCCCTCCCATGACACATCTCCCTCCTCCCGCAGCGCTTGGCGAAGCCCTGTTGGAATCCCGCTACTTCGACCACCACGCCGTCGTGCTGCTGGATCTCCATCAACCTCTCCTCCCCCCTTGCTGGATCAAGAAGGAGGAGACGTCGCTGCTCCGTACGTGTGTTGAACGCGGAGGTGCCGTCCGTTCGGCGCTAGGATCATCGGTGATTTGGATCACGACGAGTACGACTCCATCAACCCCGTTCTCTTGAACGCTTCCACGCGCGATCTACAAGGGTATGTAGATCCACTCCTCCCTCGCTGCTAGATGACTCCATAGATAGATCTTGGTGACACATAGGAAAATTTTGAATTTATGCTACGTTCCCCAACAGTGGCATCATGAGCTAGGTCTATTGCGTAGATTCTATGCACGAGTAGAACACAAAGTAGTTGTGGGCGTTGATTTTGTTCAATATGCTTACCGTTACTAGTCCAATCTTGATTCGGCAGCATTGTGGGATGAAGCGGCCCGGACCGACCTTACACGTACTCTTACGTGAGACTGGTTCCACCGACTGACATGCACTAGTTGCATAAGGTGGCTAGCGGGTGTCTTTCTCTCCCACTTTAGTCGGATCGGATTCGATGAAAAGGGTCCTTATGAAGGGTAAATAGCAATTGGCATATCACGTTGTGGTCTTTGCGTAGGTAAGAAACGTTCTTGCTAGAAACCCATAGCAGCCACGTAAAACATGCAAACAACAATTAGAGGACGTCTAACTTGTTTTTGCAGGGTATGTTGTGTGATGTGATATGGCCAAAGGATGTGATGAATGATATATGTGATGTATGAGATGATCATGTTCTTGTAATAGGAATCACGACTTGCATGTCGATGAGTATGACAACCGGCAGGAGCCATAGGAGTTGTCTTAATTTATTGATGACCTGCGTGTCAACATAAACGTCATGTAATTACTTTACTTTATTGCCAACCGTTAGCTGTAGTAGTAGAAGTAATAGTTGGCGAGGCAACTTCATGGAGACACGATGATGGAGATCATGGTGTCATGCCGGTGACGATGATGATCATGGAGCCCCGAAGATGAAGATCAAAAGGAGTAATATGATATTGGCCATATCATGTCACTATTTGATTGCATGTGATGTTTATCATGTTTATACATCTTATTTGCTTAGAACGACGGTAGTAAATAAGATGATCCCTCACTAAAATTTCAAGAAGGTGTTCCCCCTAACTGTGCACCGTTGCGAAAGTTCGTCGTTTCGAAGCACCACGTGATGATCGGGTGTGATAGATTCTTACGTTCGAATACAACGGGTGTTGAAGAGCCTAGCATGTACAGACATGGCCTCAGAACACATGCGAAACACTTAGGTTAACTTAACGAGCCTAGCATGTACAGACATGGCCTCGGAACACAAGAGACCGAAAGGTCGAGCATGAATCGTATGGTAGATACGATCAACATGAAGATGTTCACCGATATTGACTAGTCCGTCTCACTTGATGATCGGACATGGCCTAGTTGACTCGGATCATGTAATCACTTAGATGACTAGAGGGATGCCAATCTGAGTGGGAGTTCATAAGATGAACTTAATTATCCTGAACATAGTCAAAAGATCTTCGCAAATTATGTCGTAGCTCGCGCTTCAGTTCTACTGTTTAGATATGTTCCTAGAGAAAATTTAGTTGAAAGTTGATAGTAGCAATTATGCGGACTAGGTCCGTAAACTGAGGATTGTCCTCATTACTTCATAGAAGGCTTATGTCCTTAATGCACCGCTCAGTGTGCTGAACCTCGAACGTTGTCTGTGGATGTTGTGAACATCTGACATACACATTTTGATAACTACGTGATAGTTCAGTTAAACGGTTTAGAGTTGAGGCACCAAAGACATTTTGAAACGTCGCGAAACATATGAGATGTTTCGAGGGCTGAAATTGGGATTTCAGGCTCGTGCCCACGTCAAGAGGTATAAGACCTCCGACGATTTTCTTAGCCTGCAAACTAAGGGAGAAAAGCTCAATTGTTGAGCTTGTGCTCAGATTGTCTGAGTACAACAATCATTTGAATCGAGTGGGAGTTGATCTTCCAGATGAGACAGTGATGTTTCTCCGAACGCATTACCACCATGCTACTAGAGCTTCGTGATGAACTATAATATATCAGGGACATATATGATGATCCTTGAGATATTCGCGATGTTTGACACCACAAAAGTAGAGATCAAGAAGGAGCATCATTTGTTGATGGTTGGTGAAACCACTAGTTTCAAGAAGGGAAAGAGCAAAAAGGGATGCTTCATGAAACGGCAAATCAGATGCTGTTCTAGTGAAGAAACCCAAGGTTGAACCCAAACCCGAGACTAAGTGCTTCTGTAATAAGGGGAACAGCCACTGGAGCAGAATTACCCTAGATACTTGGTAGATGAGAAGGTTGGCAAGGTCGATAGAAGTATATTGGATATACATTGTGTTGATGTGTACTTTACTAGTACTCCTAGTAGCACCAGGGTATTAGATACCGGTTTGGTTGCTAAGTGTTAGTAACTCGAAATAAAAACTACGGAATAAACGGAGACTAGCTAAAGGTGAGCTGACGATATGTGTTGGAAGTGTTTCCAATGTTGATATGATCAAGCATCGCACGCTCCCTCTGC
Organism: Triticum timopheevii; assembly: GCA_963921465.1. Taxonomy (NCBI): domain Eukaryota; kingdom Viridiplantae; phylum Streptophyta; class Magnoliopsida; order Poales; family Poaceae; genus Triticum; species Triticum timopheevii. The sequence goes on from OY997263.1 coordinate 2,932,164, forward strand.
CATCGAGATTGGTGTTTGCGTTGAGCATAGACATGATTGGATTATGTCTATCGCAATACGGTTATTCATTTAAGGAGAATAACGGTTACTCTGTTTATTTGAATAATACCTTCAATGGTCTTGCACCTAAAATGAATGGTTCATTGAATCTCGATCATAGTGATACACATGTTCATGCCAAAAGATATAAGATAGTAATGATAGTACCACCTACTTGTGGCACTGCCACTTAAGTCATATCAGTATAAAACGCATGAAGAGGCTCCATGTTGATGGATCTTTGGACTCACTCATTTTTGAAAAGTTTGAGACATGCGAACCATGTCTATTGGTGTATATGCATGAAGAAACTCCATGCAAATGGACCGTTTGGACTCACTTGATTTTGAATCACTTGAGACATGCAAATCATACCACATGGGCAAGATGACTGAAAGCCTCGTTTTCAGTAAAATGGAACTAGAAAGCAACTTGTTGGAAGAAATACATTTTGATGTGTGCAGTCCAATGAGTGCTGAGGCGTGTAGTGGATATTGTTATGTTCTTACTTCACAGATGATTTGAGTAGATGTTGAGTACATTTACTTGATGAATCACGAGTCTGAATTATTGAAAGGTTCAAGTAATTTCAGGGTGAAGTTGAAAGATCGTCGTGACAAGAGGATAAAATATCTATGATATGATCATAGAGATGAATATCTGAATTATGAGTTTGGCATAGAATTAAGACATTGTGGAAATTGTTTCACAACTAATACAGCCTGGAACACCATAGTGTGATGGTGTGTCCGAACATCATAACTGCACCCTATTGGATATGATGCATACGATGATGTCTCTTATCGAATTACCACGATAGTTTATGGGTTAGGCATTAAAGACAACCACATTCACTTTAAATAGGGCACCACGTAATTCCGATGAGATGACACCGTATGAACTATGGTTTAGAGAAACCTAAGCTGTCATTTCTTAAAAGTTTGGGGCTGCGACGCTTATGTGAAAAAGTTTTAGGCTAATAAGCTCGAACCCAAAGCGGATAAATGCATCTTCATAGGACACCCAAAACAGTTGGGTATACCTCCTGTCTCAGATCCGAAAGCAATAAGGGATTGTTTCTAGAATTGGGTCCTTTCTCGAGGAAAAGTTTCTCTCGAAAGAATTGATAGGGAGGATGGTGGAGACTTGATGAGGTTATTGAACCGTCTCTTCAACTAGTGTGTGGCAGGGCACAGGAGTTGTTCCTGTGGCACCTACACCAATTGAAGTGGAAGCTTATGATAGTGATCATTAAAATTCAGATCATGTCACTACCAAACCTCGTGGGATGACAAGGATGCGTACCACTTCAAAGTGGTACGTAATCCTGTCTTGGAAGTCATGTTGCTAGACAACAATAAACCTACGAGCTATGGAGAAGCGATGGTGGGCCTGGATTCCAAAATGGCTCGAGGCCATATAATCCGAGAGAGGATCCATATATGAAAACAAAGTGTAGACTTTGGGAGAACTACTTGATGGTCGTAAGGCTGTTAGGTACATATGGATTTTAAAAGGAAGACGGACAATGATGGTAGGTATCACCATTAAGAAAGCTCGACTTGTCGTTAAGATGTTTTCCGACAAGTTCAAGGAGTTGACTGCGATGAGACTTTCTCACTCGTAGCGATGCTAAGAGTCTGTTGGAATTATATTAGCAATTACTGCATTATTTGTGAAATCTTGCAGATAGGATGCCAAAAACCATTGTTTCCTCGACGATTTTTGAGGAAAGGTTGTATGTGATACAACCGGAAGGTTTTGTTAATCCTGAAAGATGCTAATAAGTATGCAAAGCTCCAGCAATCCTTCTAAGGACTGGAGTAAGCATCTCGGAGTTGGAATGTATGCTTTGATAAGATGATCAAAGTTTTGGGTGTATACAAAGTTTATGAGAAACTTGTATTTCCAAAGAAGTGAGTGGGAGCACTATAGAATTTCTGATAAATATATGTTAACATATTGTTGATCAGAAATGACATAGAATTTCTAGAAAGCATATAGGGTTATTTGGAAAGTACATTTCAATGGAAAGCCTGGATTAAGCTACTTGAACATTGAGCATCAAGATCTATAAGGATAGATCGAAATTCTTAATGGTACTTTCAAATGAGCACATACCTTGACATGATCTTGAAGGTGTTCAAGATGGACCAGTCAAAGAAGGAGTTCTTGCCTGAGTTGTAAGGGATGAAGTTAAGACTTAAAGCTCGACCACGGCAGAAGAAAGAGGAAGGACGAAGGTCGTCCCCTATGCTTTTGTCATAGGCTCTATATGGTATGCCATGCTGAGTACCACACCTGAAGTGTGCCTTGCCACATATCTGGCAAGAGGGTACAAAGGTAATCTAGGAGTAGATCACCAGATAGCGGTCTAAATTATCCTTAGAGGAATAAGGATATGTTTCTCGATTATGGAGGTGATAAAGAGTTCGACGTAAAGAGTTACGTCGATGCAAGCTTAACACCTATCCGGATAGCTCTGAGTAGAGATACCGGATATGTATAATGGAGCAACAATTTAGAATAGCTCCAAGTAGAACAGTTATTTGAAATGGCTCCAAATATAGCGTAGTAGCTGCATCTACAAGATGACATAGAGATTTGCAAAGTACATACGGATCTGAAAGATTCAGACCCGTTGACTATAACATCTCTCACAAGCATAACATGATCAAACCCAGAACTCATCGAGTGTTAATCACATGGTAATGTGAACTAGATTATTGACTCTAGTAAACTCTTTGGGTGTTAGTCACATGGGGATGTGACCTTGAGTGTTAGTCACATAGCGATGTGAACTGGATTATTGACTCTAGTGCAAGTGGGAGACTGTTGGAAATATGCCCTAGAGGCAATAATAAATTAGTTATTATTATATTTCCTTGTTCATGATAATCGTTTATTATCCATGCTAGAATTGTATTGATAGGAAACTCAGATACATGTGTGGATACATAGACAACACCATGTCCCTAGTAAGCCTCTAGTTGACTAGCTCGTTGATCAATAGATGGTTACGGTTTCCTAACCATGGACATTGGATGTCACTGATAATGGGATCACATCATTAGGAGAATGATGTGATGGACAAAGACCCAATCCTAAGCCTAGCACAAGATCATGTAGTTCGTATGCTAAAGCTTTTCTAATGTCAAGTATCATTTCCTTAGACCATGAGATTGTGCAACTCCCGGATACCGTAGGAGTGCTTTGGGTGTGCCAAACGTCACAATGCAACTGGGTGGCTATAAAGGTACACTACAGGTATCTCCGAAAATGTCTGTTGGGTTGGCATGAATCGAGACTGGGATTTGTCACTCCGTGTAAACGGAGAGGTATCTCTGGGCCCACTCGGTAGGACATCATCATAATGTGCACAATGTGATCAAGGAGTTGATCATGGGATGATGTGTTACGAAACGAGTAAAGAGACTTGCCGGTAACAAGATTGAACAAGGTATCGGGATACCGACGATCGAATCTCGGGCAAGTATCGTACCGATAGACAAAGGGAATTGTATACAGGATTGATTAAGTCCTTGACATCGTGGTTCATCCGATGAGATCATCGTGGAACATGTGGGAGCCAACATGGGTATCCAGATGCCGCTGTTGGTTATTGACCGGAGAACGTCTCGGTCATGTCTGCATGGTTCCCGAACCCGTAGGGTCTACACACTTAAGGTTCGGTGACGTTAGGGTTATAGAGATATTAGTATGCGGTAACCCGAAAGTTGTTCGGAGTCTCGGATGAGATCCCGGACGTCACGAGGAGTTCCGGAATGGTCCGGAGGTAAAGATTTATATATGGGAAGTCTTGTTTTGGTCGCCGGAAAAGTTTCGCGCATTATCGGTATTGTACCGGGAGTGCCGAAAGGGGTCCGGGGGTCCACCTGCCCCGGGGGGGGGGGGGGGGGCACATGGGCTGTAGGGGTGTGCGCCTTGGACTATATGGGCCAAGGGCACCAGCCCCAAGAGGCCCATGTGCCAAGAGATAAGGGAAAGAAAGAGTCCTAAAGGGGGAAGGCACCTCCTAGGTGCCTTGGGGAGGATGGACTCCTCCCTGGCCGCACCCTTCCTTGGAGGAAGGGCCAAGGCTGCGCCCCCCCTCTCCCTTGGACCTATATATAGTGGGGAGAAGGGAGGGCAGCCGCACCTAAGCCCTGGCGCCTCCCTCTCCCTCCCATGACACATCTCCCTCCTCCCGCAGCGCTTGGCGAAGCCCTGTTGGAATCCCGCTACTTCCACCACCACGCCGTCGTGCTGCTGGATCTCCATCAACCTCTCCTCCCCCTTGCTGGATCAAGAAGGAGGAGACATTGCTGCTCCGTACGTGTGTTGAACGCGGAGGTGCCGTCCGTTCAGTGCTAGGATCATCGGTGCTTTGGATCACGACGAGTACGACTCCATCAACCCCGTTCTCTTGAACGCTTCCGCGCGTGATCTACAAGGGTATGTAGATACACTCCTCCCTCGTTGCTAGATGACTCCATAGATAGATCTTGGTGACACGTAGGAAAATTTTGAATTTATGCTACGTTCCCCAACAGGTATGTGCTTTGTGAAAGTCCAATTAAGCGTCTTGATCTATCTCTATAGATCTTTATGCCTAATATGTAAGCAGCTTCACCGAGGTCTTTCATTGAGAAACCCTTATTCAAGTATCCCTTTATGCTATCCAGAAATTCTATATCATTTCCAATCAGTAATATGTCATCCACATATAATATCAGAAATGCTACAGAGCTCCCACTCACTTTCTTGTAAATACAGGCTTCTCCAAAGGTCTGTATAAAACCAAATGCTTTGATCACACTATCAAAGCGTTTATTCCAACTCCGAGAGGCTTGCACCAGTCCATAAATGGATCGCTGGAGCTTGCACACTTTGTTAGCTCCCTTTGGATCGACAAAACCTTCCGGTTGCATCATATACAACTCTTCTTCCAGAAATCCATTCAGGAATGTAGTTTTGACATCCATCTGCCAAATTTCATAATCATAAAATGCGGCAATTGCTAACATGATTCGGACAGACTTAAGCATCGCTACGGGTGAGAAGGTCTCGTCGAAGTCAACCCCTTGAACTTGTCGAAAACCTTTTGCGACAAGTCGAGCTTTGTAGACAGTAATATTACCGTCAGCGTCAGTCTTCTTCTTGAACATCCATTTATTCTCAATTGCTTGCTGATCATCGGGCAAGTCAACCAAAGTCCATACTTTGTTCTCATACATGGATCCCATCTCAGATTTCATGGCTTCAAGCCATTTTTCGGAATCTGGGCTCACCATCGCTTCTTCATAGTTCGTAGGTTCATCATGATCTAGTAGCATGACTTCCAGAACAGGATTACCGTACCACTCTGGTGCGGATCTTACTCTGGTTGATCTACGAGGTTCAGTAGTATCTTGTTCTGAAGTTTCATGATCATTATCATTAGCTTCCTCACTAATTGGTGTAGGTGTCGCAGAAACAGGTTCTTGTGATGTACTACTTTCCAATAAGGGAGCAGGTACAGTTACCTCGTCAAGTTCTACTTTCCTCCCACTCACTTCTTTCGAGAGAAACTCCTTCTCTAGAAAGGATCCATTCTTAGCAATGAATGTCTTGCCTTCGGATCTGTGATAGAAGGTGTACCCAACAGTCTCCTTTGGGTATCATATGAAGACACATTTCTCCGATTTGGGTTCGAGCTTATCAGGTTGAAGCTTTTTCACATAAGCATCGCAGCCCCAAACTTTAAGAAACAACAACTTTGGTTTCTTGCCAAACCATAGTTCATAAGGTGTCGTCTCAATGGATTTTGATGGTGCCCTATTTAACGTGAATGTGGCCGTCTCTAAAGCATAACCCCAAAATGATAGCGGTAAATTTGTAAGAGACATCATAGATCACACCATATCAAGTAAAGTACGATTAAGACGTTCGGACACACCATTACGCTGAGGTGTTCCGGGTGGCGTGAGTTGCGAAACTATTCCGCATTGTTTCAGATGTAGACCAAACTCGTAACTCAAATATTCTCCTCCACGATCAGATCGCAGAAACTTTATTTTCTTGTTACGATGATTTTCAACTTCACTCTGAAGTTCTTTGAACTTTTCAAATGTTTCAGACTTATGCTTCATTAAGTAGATATACCCATATCTGCTTAAATCATCTATGAAGGTGAGAAAATAACGATATCTGCCACGAGCCTCAACATTCATCGGACCACATACATCTGTATGTATGATTTCCAACAAATCTATTGCTCTCTCCATTGTACCGGAGAACGGTGTTTTAGTCATCTTGCCCATAAGGCATGGTTCGCAAGTACCAAGTGATTCATAATCAAGAGGTTCCAAAAGTCCATCGGTATGGAGTTTCTTCATGCGCTTTACACCGATATGGCCTAAACGGCAGTGCCACAAATAAGTTGCACTATCATTATCAACTCTACATCTTTTGGCTTCAACATTATGAATATGTGTGTTACTACTATCGAGATTCATCAAAAATAGACCACTCTTCAAAGGTGCATGACCATAAAAGATATTACTCATATAAATAGAACAACCATTATTCTCTGATTTAAATGAATAACCGTCTCGCATTAAACAAGATCCAGATATATTGTTCATGCTCAACGCTAGCACTAAATAACAATTAGTTAGGTCTAATATTAATCCCGAAGGTAGATGTAGATGTAGTGTGCCGACCGCGATCACATCGACTTTAGAACCATTTCCCACGCGCATCGTCACCTCGTCCTTTGCCAGTGTTCGCTTAATCCGTAGTCCCTGTTTCGAGTTGCAAATATTAGCAACAGAACCAGTATCAAATACCCAGGTGCTACTGCGAGCTCTAGTAAGGTACACATCAATAACATGTATATCACATATACCTTTGTTCACCTTGCCATCCTTCTTATCCGCCAAATACTTGGGGCAGTTCCGCTTCCAGTGACCAGTCTGCTTGCAGTAGAAGCACTCAGTTTCAGGCTTAGGTCCAGACTTGGGTTTCTTCTCCTGATCAGCAACTTGCTTGCTTTTCTTCTTGAAGTTCCCCTTCTTCTTCCCTTTGCCCTTTTTCTTGAAACTAGTGGTCTTGTTGACTATCAACACTTGATGCTCCTTCTTGATTTCCACCTCCGCAGCTTTCAGCATTGCGAAGAGCTCGGGAATAGTCTTATTCATCCCTTGCATATTATAGTTCATCACAAAGCTCTTGTAGCTTGGTGGCAGTGATTGGAGAATTCTGTCAATGACGCAATCATCTGGAAGATTAACTCCCATCTGAATCAAGTGATTATTATACCCAGACATTTTGAGTATATGCGCACTGACAGAACTGTTCTCCTCCATCTTGCAGCTATAGAACTTATTGGAGACTTCATATCTCTCAATCCGGGCATTTGCTTGAAATATTAACTTCAACTCCTAGAACATCTCATATGCTCCATGACGTTCAAAACGTCGTTGAAGTCCCGATTCTAAGCCGTAAAGCATGGCACACTGAACTATCGAGTAGTCATCAGCTTTGCTCTGCCAGACATTCATAACATCTGGTGTTGCTCCAGCAGCAGGCCTGGCACCCAGCGGTGCTTCCAGGACGTAATTCTTCTGTGCAGCAATGAGGATAATCCTCAAGTTACGGACCCAGTCCGTGTAATTGCTACCATCATATTTCAACTTTGCTTTCTCAAGGAACGCATTAAAATTTAACGGAACAACGGCACGGGCCATTTATCTACAATTAACATAAACAAGCAAGATACTATCAGGGACTAAGTTCATGATAAATTTAAGTTCAATTAATCATATTACTCAAGAACTCCCACTTAGATAGACATCCCTCTAATCATCTAAGTGATCACGTGATCCAAATCAACTAAACCATAACCGATCATCACGTGAAATGGAGTAGTTTTCAATGGTGAATATCGCTATGTTGATCATATCTACTATATGATTCACGCTCGATCTTTCGATCTCAGTGTTTCGAGGCCATATCTGCATATGCTAGGCTCGTCAAGTTTAACCTGAGTATTCTGCGTGTGCAAAATTGGCTTGCACCTGTTGTAGATGGACGTAGAGCTTATCACACCCGATCATCACGTGGTGTCTGGGCACGACGAACTTTGGCAACGGTGCATACTCAGGGAGAACACTTTTATCTTGAAATTTAGTGAGAGATCATCTTATAATGCTACCGTCAATCAAAGCAAGATAAGGTGCATAAAAGATAAACATCACATGCAATCAATATAAGTGATATGATATGGCCATCATCATCTTGTGCTTGTGATCTCCATCCTTGAAGCACCATCGTGATCACCATCGTCACCGGCGCGACACCTTGATCTCCATCGTAGCATCGTTGTCGTCTCGCCAATCTTATGCTTCTACGACTATCGCTACCGCTTAGTGATAAAGTAAAGCATTACAGGGCGATTGCATTGCATACAATAAAGAGACAACCATATGGCTCCTGCCAGTTGCCTATAACTCGGTTACAAAACATGATCATCTCATACAATAAAATTTAGCATCATGTCTTAACCATATCACATCACAACATGCCCTGCAAAAACAAGTTAGACGTCCTCTACTTTGTTGTTGCAAGTTTTACGTGGCTGCTACGGGCTTAAGCAAGAACCAATCTTACCTACGCATCAAAACCACAACGATGGTTTGTCAAGTTGGTGCTGTTTTAACCTTCGCAAGGACCGGGCGTAGCCACACTCGGTTCAACTAAAGTTGGAGAAACTGTCACCCGCAAGCCACCTATGTGCAAAGCACGTCGGGAGAACCGGTCTCGCGTAAGCGTACGCGTAATGTCGGTCCGGGCCGCTTCGTCCAACAATACCGCCGAACCAAAGTATGACATGCTGGTAAGCAGTATGACTTATATCGCCCACAACTCACTTGTGTTCTACTCGTGCATATAACATCAACATATAAAACCTAGGCTCGGATGCCACTGTTGGGTTTCGTAGTAATTTCAGAAAAATTCCTACGCACACGCAAGATCATGGTGATGTACAGCAACGAGAGGGGGAGAGTGTGATCTACGTACCCTTGTAGATCGCAACGGAAGCGTTTGGTTGATGTAGTCGTACGTCTCCACGGCCCGACCGATCAAGCACCGAAACTACGGCACCTCCGAGTTCTAGCACACGGTCAGCTCGATGATGATCCCTGGACTCCGATCCAGCAAAGTGTCGGGGAAGAGTTCCGTCAGCACGACGGCGTGGTGACGATCTTGATGCACTACCGTCGCAGGGCTTCGCCTAAGCACCGGTACAATATTATCGAGGACTATGGTGGAAGGGGGCACCGCACATGGCTAAGAATATGATCACGTGGATCAACTTGTGTGTCTAGGGGTGCCCCCTGCCCCCGTATATAAAGGAGCAAGGGAAGGAGGCCGGCCGGCCCTATAGCCGCGCCAAGGAGGAGTCCTCCTCCTAGTAGGAGTAGGACTCCTACTAGGAGGGGAAAAGAAGTGGGGAGGGAGAGGGAAAAGGGGGGGGCGCCGCCCCCCTCTCCTAGTCCAATTCGGACCAGGGGGGAGGAGGCACGCGGCCCACCTTTGGCTGCCCCTCTCTCTCTCCACTAAGGCCCATATGGCCCATTACTTCTCCGGGGGGGGGGGGGGGGGGGGTCCGGTAACCCTCCGGCTCTCCGGTTTTCTCCGAAATCACCCGGAACACTTCTGATGTCCTTATATAGCCGTCCAATATATCAATCTTTATGTCTCGACCATTTCGAGACTCCTCGTCATGTCCGTGATCACATCCGGGACTCCGAACTAACTTCGGTACATCAAAACTCATAAACTCATAATATAACTGTCATCGAAACCTTAAGCGTGCGGACCCTACGGGTTCGAGAACAATGTAGACATGACCGAGACACGTCTCCGGTCAATAACCAATAGCAGAACCTGGATGCTCATATTGGCTCCTACATATTCTACGAAGATCTTTATCGGTCAGACCGCATAACAACATACGTTGTTCCCTTTGTCATCGGTATGTTACTTGCCCGAGATTCGATCGTCGGTATCCCATACCTAGTTCAATCTCGTTACCGGCAAGTCTCTTTACTCGTTCCGTAATACATCATCTCACAACTAACTCATTAATTGCAATGCTTGCAAGGCTTATGTGATGTGCATTACCGAGAGGGCCCAGAGATACCTCTCCGACAATCGGAGTGACAAATCCTAATCTCGAAATACGCCAACCCAACATGTACCTTTGGAGACACCTGTAGAGCTCCTTTATAATCACCCAGTTATGTTGTGATGTTTGGTAGCACACAAAGTGTTCCTCCGGCAAACGGGAGTTGCATAATATCATAGTCATAGGAACATGTATAAGTCATGAAGAAAGCAATAGCAACATACTAAACGATCGGGTGCTAAGCTAATGGAATGGGTCATGTCAATCAGATCATTCATTTAATGATGTGATCCTATTAATCAAATGACAACTCTTTGTCCATGTTTAGGAAACATAACCATCTTTGATTAACAAGCTAGTCTATTAGAGGCATACTAGTGACACTCTGTTTGTCTATGTATTCACACATGTATTATGTTTCCAGTTAATACAATTCTAGCATGAATAATAAACTTTTATCATGATATATAAGGAAATAAATAATAACTTTATTATTGCCTCTAGGGCATATTTCCTTCAATAAGTGCCGTCAGTACCACTATCTCACTGATTCCTTTGTGAGGAGGTTTGACTTTTCATCATCACTCAATTCTCAAACTGTCATGTTTGATCTCTATGAAAATTCTTATACTATGGACTTAGAGGATTTTAATACTGCTTGCAAGCTTCCACATTAGGGTAGTCCTAGTGAACCTTGCAAATCTGAATTTAGAGATTTTCTTGCCAGTATAACTATGGGGGAATCTAGAGATATAACACAAGCTACCATAGGGAGCATTCATTTTCCTGCTATACATTATTTTGCTCTCTTCGTAGGTAGGTGCATAAATGGTAAGGATGAAGCATGTCACATGTGTGTCCCTGACCTCAGTGTTCTCAGGAGTGAAGTATTAGGAGGTAAACATTATATTTGGGAGCCATTGTTGCACGTAGGTTGCATAATAATATAATTAATGGTAATTTCTTTGGCGGAATTTATGCAACCCGTCTAGCTAATTTTCTTGGAATACCTATTCGTGATTATGATATGGAATTGCCTCCTTCTTATCTAGATTTTAATGCCATGGTCAACCATCAGTTTGTTGAGAGGAATGAACCGCCTCTCCAGTATTGACTAATCTTTGACACGCGTCACACCGTCAATATTGTCCTCCCTGCTCCTACTCTCTTTGACTTTCAGGCAAAAGGGAGATATGTCATAACCAGGGAGGAGGCAAATGAGTACGAGAGGAGGACGAGGGCAGCTCGCCTCCAAGCTGCAGCCCACGATGCAATAGCCGCTGCATCTCAGTACGACCCCAGTTACAACTTCGAATATCCGCCAGGCCAGCCGTGGCAATAGACCAACTTAGGCCAAAAGCCTAAGCTTGGGGGAGTACGTATTTCTCACCGACATTACATTCATGTTCGCACACTCATTGCTAGATGTCGGTGCTCATGCTTTTTCACTGTAATATCCATGCTAGTTCATTTTCCTTTTTATGCTTTCTTCTTGTGTGTTTGAAAAACCTTAAGAAAACCAAAAAAAATTAGTAGTAGCTTTTAGTTAGTTACTTTCCTTGTCTATAGTAGTAATAACTAAAAGAAAACCCAAAAATATTTCATGTTCTTCTTTTGCTTGTTGGGAGCTTTCCCATGTAAATAGTTTTTTTTCTTTTTTTTTCTTTGGGGGTCGATAGGAGAAGACCATAATGAAATTGTTGAAGTGGCTCTTATATGCATTATTGTTGATTTAACAAGAGCCCATATTGCCTTGCCTTCTCCTATTTATTGAATGCTCGCAGATTCCAGCTTAGTCCAATGCACGTGCACTATTATTATTATTCACATCGTTCGGTCGTGCAAGTAAAAGGCAATTATGACGATATATGATGGACTGATTGAGATGAGAGAAGCTGGTATGAAGTCGACCTCTCTTGTTTTTGTAAATATGATTAGTTCATCGTTCCTGATTCAGCCTATTATGAATAAACACGTTTGCAATGACAATTAGAGATTATAGTTGCTTATGCCATGCTTAATTAGCTAGGAGTTTATAATGGTTTACCTTGCGTGCCAACATGCTATTAAAATGGTTGTGATGTGGTATAATAGGGTGGTATCCTCCTTTGAATGATTCGAGTGGCTTGACTTGGCACATGTTCACACATGTAGTTGAAACAAATTCAACATAGCCTTCATGATATTTATGTTCATGGTGGATTATATCCTACACATGCTTGCACTCAATGTTTATTAATTTTAATGCATGTTCATGACTTTTGTCGCTCTCTAGTTAGTCGCTTCCCAGTCTTTTGCTAGCCTTCACTTGTACTAAGCGGGAATACAGCTTGTGCATCCAATCCCTTAAACCTCAAAGTTATTCCATATGAGTCCACTATACCTTCCTATATGCGGTATGTACCTGCTGTTCCAAGTAAATTTGTATGTGCCAAACTCCAAACCTTCAAATGAAATTCTGTCTTGTATGCTCGAATAGCTCATGTATCAACTAGGGCTGACTATATCTTCCATGCTAGGCGGATTATTCTCAAGAGGAGTGGACTCCGCTCCTCACTCACGAGAAAATGGCTGGTCACCGGGATGCCCAGTCCCATGCTTTATGCAAATCAAATCAAAATAGTTGCAAACAAAACTCCCCTAGGACTCTTGTTAGTTGGAGGCACTCGTTGTTTTGAGCAAGCCATGGATTGATGCCTGTTGGTGGAGGGGGAGTATAAACTTTACCATTCTGTTTGGGAACCGCCTATAATGTGTGTAGCATGGAAGATATCGCCATCTCTCGGTTGTTATGTTGACAATGAAAGTATGCTGCTCAAAATATTATTTATCTCTGCCTTAAAATCGAGCTCTGGCACCTCTAAAAATCCCTGCTTCCCTCTGCGAAGGGCCTCTCTATTTACTTTTATGTTGAGTCATCACCCTCTTATTAAAAAGCATCAGCTGGAGAGCACCGCTGTCATTTGCATCCATTACTATTAATTTATATTGGGTATGACTGGATCTCTTTTACCATGAATTACAATGTTTAGTCAGTCCTTGATCTTTAAAGGTGCTCTGCATTTATGTTTTGCGGTCTCAGAAAGGGCTAGCAAGATACCATCTTGTTATATCATATTATGATTATTTGAGAAAGTGTTGTCATCCGAGATTTATTATTATTGCTCGCTAGTTGATTATGCCATTGACATGAGTAAACATGAGACCTAAGTGTTATTGTGAATATGGTTAGTTAATAATCTTTGCTGAAAACTTGATGGCTTTACATATTTACAACAACAAGAGCAAACTGAGTTTGTAAAAGTTTTTCTTTATCACTTTCAGTTTACCAACTGAATTGCTTGATGACAAGCAAAGGTTTAAGCTTGGGGGAGTTGATATGTCTCCGTCGTGTCTACTTTTCCAAACACTTTTGCCCTTGTTTGGACTCTAACTTGCATGATTTGAATGGAACTAACCCGGACTGACGCTGTTTTCAGCAGAATTGCCATGGTGTTATCTTTGTGCACAAACAAAAGTTCTCAGAATGACCTGAAACTTCACGGAGATTATTTTTGGAAATAATAAAAAATACTGGTGAAATAATCAAGGCCAGGGGCCCACACCCTGTCCACGAGGGTGGGAGGCGTGCCTGCCCCTAGGGCGCGCCCCCTGCCTCGTGGGCCCCCTAGAGCTCCACCGACCTCAGCTCCAACTCCATATATTCGTGTTCGGGGAGAAAAAATCAGAGAGAAGGATTCATCGCGTTTTACGATACGGAGCCACTGCCAAGCCCTAAACTCTCTTGGGAGGGCTGATCTGGAGTCCGTTCGGGGCTCCGGAGAGGCGAATATGTCACCATCGTCATCATCAACCATCCTCCATCACCAATTTCATGATGCTCACCTTCGTGCATGAGTAATTCCATCGTACGCTTGCTAGACGGTGATGGGTTGGATGAGATTTATCATGTAATCAAGTTAGTTTTGTTAGGGTTTGATCCCAAGTATTCACTATGTTCCGAGATTGATGTTGCTATGACTTTGCTATGCTTAATGCTTGTCACTAGGGCCCGAGAACCATGATTTCAGATCTGAACCTATTATGTTTTCATGAATATATGTGAGTTCTTGATCCTATCTTGCAAGTCTATAGTCACCTACTATGTGTTATGATCCGGCAACCCAGAAGTGACAATAATCGGGACCACTCCCGGTGATGACCATAGTTTGAGGAGTTCATGTATTCAGTATGTGTTAATGCTTTGGTCTGGTACTCTATTAAATGGAGGCCTTAATATCCCTTAGTTTCCAATAGGACCCCACTGCCACGGAAGGGTAGGACAAAAGATGTCATGCAAGTTCTTTTCCATAAGCACGTATGACTATATTCGGAATACATGCATACATTATATTGATGAATTAGAGCTAGTTCTGTGTCACCCTATGTTATGACTGTTACATGATGAACCGCATCCGGCATAATTCTCCATCACCGATCCAATGCCTACGAGCTTTTTACATATTGTCCTTAGCTTATTTACTTTTCCGTTGCTACTGTTACAATCACTCAAAACCACTATTGAAGATATCTTCCTATATTCCGATAAATTGGTCGATTTATCACTTATCGTTGTCTGACCGATAAGATAAATCGGCTGATAAATTAGCCGATATGGCGATAAATTGGCCGATATGCCGATAAACTGGCCGATTTACCCCTTATCATGGGTCGACCGATAAGTTCCTGATAAGCGATATCCCCAACATTGCTCAAAACCCAAAAATATTACTCTTGTTACCGTTACCGTTACTTCCATACTACTTTGCTACTAAATACTTTGCTGCAGATATTAAGTTATCCAGGTGTGGTTGAATTGACAACTCAACTGCTAATACTTGAGAATATTCTTTGGCTCCCCTTGTGTCGAATCAATAAATTTGGGTTGAATACTCTACACTTGAAAACTGTTGTGATCCCTTATACTTGTGGGTTATCATGCACCTCGTGCATTCGCAGTATCCGCGGCACACCTGGCCTGAGGTGTACCCGTAACCGAGATAGTCATGCACCGTCGTCATCAGCGCAGTTCTCATATGGAAATATTCTCCTTTGCTGGCGTCCCATGTCCATGCCGATGTTTTCCATAACGTGTCTACCTCCTCTTGTAGAAGCCCCATATACAGGTTAATACTATTTCCTGGTTGTTTCGGCCCTTGAATCAGCATGCTCATGTGTATGTACTTTGTCTTCATGCACTTCCATGGGGGGAGGTTGTACATCCATACAAACACGGGCCATGTGCTGTGGTTGGTGTTCTAGTTTCCAAACAGATTCATGCCATCGGTACTCGCACCAAGCACAATGTTCCTTGGATCTTCTGCAGCAAATCCGTATACGGCGTTGAATGCTCTCCACTAGCTACCATCCACGAGGTGTCTCAGCCTCAGATCATCTCCATCGTCGGGCTTCTTCCTCTCTGCGTGCCCACGCATGAGCTTTGCTTCCTTAGGATCTACGAAATACCGCTGCAGACGGGGAGTGATCGGAAAGTACCATACAACTTTCTGAGGAGCTTTCTTTCCTGCCTTCTGTTGGAAATATGCCCTAGAGGCAATAATAAATTGGTTATTATTATATTTCTTTGTTCATGATAATAGTCTTTTATTCATGCTATAATTGTATTATCCGGAAATCGTAATACACGTGTGAATACATAGACCACAATATGTCCCTAGTAAGCCTCTAGTTGACTAGCTCGTTGATCAATAGATGGTTACGGTTTCCTGACCATGGACATTGGATGTCATTGATAACGGGATCACATCATTAGGAGAATGATGTGATGGACAAGACCCAATCCTAAGCCTAGCACAAGATCATGTAGTTCGTATGCTAAAGCTTTTCTAATGTCAAGTATCTTTTCCTTAGACCATGAGATTGTGCAACTCCCGGATACCGTAGGAATGCTTTGGGTGTACCAAATGTCACAACGTAACTGGGTGGCTATAAAGGTGCATTACAGGTATCTCCGAAAGTGTCTGTTGGGTTGGCACGAATCGAGACTGGGATTTGTCACTCCGTGTAAACGGAGAGGTATCTCTGGGCCCACTCGGCAGGACATCATCATAATGTGCACAGTGTGATCAAGGAGTTGATCACGGGATGATGTGTTACGGAACGAGTAAAGAGACTTGCCGGTAACGAGATTGAACAAGGTATCGGGATACCGACGATCGAATCTCGGGCAAGTATCGTACCGCTAGACAAAGGGAATTGTATACGGGATCGATTGAGTCCTTGACATCGTGGTTTATCCGATGAGATCATCGTGGAACATGTGGGAGCCAACATGGGTATCCAGATCCCGCTGTTGGTTATTGACCGGAGAACGTCTCGGTCATGTCTACATGTCTCCCGAACCCGTAGGGTCTACACACTTAAGGTTCGATGATGCTAGGGTTATAAAGGAAGCTTGTATGTGGTTATCGAATGTTGTTCGGAGTCCCGGATGAGATCCCGGACGTCACGAGGAGTTCCGGAATGGTCCGGAGGTAAAGATTTATATATGGGAAGTCCTGTTTTGGTCACCGGAAAAGTTTCGGGGTTTATCGGTAACGTACCGGGACCACCGGGAGGGTCCCGGGGGTCCACCAAGTGGGGCCACCTACCCCGGAGGGCTGCATGGGCCATGTGTGGGAGGGAACCAGCCCCAGGTGGGCTGGTGCGCCCCCCACAAGGGCCCAAGGCACAGGGGAGACTGGGAGGGGGCAAACCCTAGGGCAGATGTGCCCTAAGGCCCATGCTCCCTGCGCCTCCCTCTCCTCCCCCTCTTGGCCGCCGCCCCCTTTTCCATCTAGGGCTGGCCGCACCCCTTGGGGGTGGGAAACCCTAGAAGGGGGCGCAGCCCCCTCTCCCCCTATAAATAGTGAGGCCTAGGGGCTGCCCAGAACACGAGAACTTCTCCCTCTATTGGTGCAGCCCTGCCTCTCCTCCTCCTCCTCTCCCGTGGTGCTTGGCGAAGCCCTGCTGGACTACCACGCTCCTCCATCACGATCACACCGTTGTGCTGCTACTGGATGAAGTCTTCCTCAACTTCTCCCTCTCCCCTTGCTGGATCAAGGCGTGGGAGACGTCACCGGGCTGTACGTCTGTTGAACACGGAGGTGCCGTCCGTTCGGCACTAGGATCTCCGGTGATTTGGATCATGACGAGTACGACTCCTTCAACCCCGTTCTCTTGAACGCTTCCGCTTAACGATCTACAAGGGTATGTAGATGCATTCTCCTTCCCCTCGTTGCTGGTCTCTCCATAGATAGATCTTGGTGACATGTAGGAAAATTTTGAATTTCTGCTACGTTCCCCAACACCTTCTTGTATCGAGAAGCATTGCACACTGGACAGCTGTTTTTTTCCGCGTGCTCCCCCCGATAAATGATACAATCGTTGATGCATGCGTGGTACCTCATGTGCGGAAAGTCAAAAGGGCAAACGATTTTCTTGGCCTCCTCGACACTAGTAGGACACAGGTTCCCCGCGGGAAGAACTTTATTATGTAGATACTTCAAATGCTCATTGAGGCTTTTGTCTGTCCATTTGTTTTTGGCCTTCGTCTTTAGAAGTTTAGCGTGAAACTCAAGAGGGTCACCTCCGGATCGCAACCGTCATACAATGGAGTCCTCGAGTCTACTTCAAGTTGCGCTAGCTTGGCCTCCTCTCTAGAAGAAGCTCTCTCGCTAGTCGTACTCTTGCAAAGGAGGTCTCGAACAAGAGGGTCCTGCACGACTGCACTTAGTAACGTCGAAGACTGCAGCATGACCTCCGCCTCTTCTCCACCATGTCCGGACTCTTCTTCACCGTGTCCAGGATCTTCTCCGCCGCCGTCGTCATTTCTGGACTCTTCCCCTCTGACATGTCCGGCGCCATCGTCTTCATGTCGATCGGTCATCTCTTTGTCTAGCCCCATGTCGTTATTCCCTGCCATGTGGACGTCCTCCTCATCATCATCTTCTTCACTTATCCATTGAGTATAGCCATGAAACCATTCATCAGCAGGTGTGCCTTCAAAGTGCCACGATCAAAAGGGTCCAAAAGGACTCCTTGAATCTTGCACACGGACATCTAATCCTAGTCCGATTATTTGCATACGTGTCCATCACCGCGGATTGCATGTACCGCTCCACCTTCCATCCACTCACCTTCATGACCGACTGCACGGTATAACAAGCAAAATGGTTATAAAATAAATAATGCCGCTTCAAAGATATATATATAAAATTTTGGCATGACCTTGCCTAAAAATAGGACATATTGAGTTTGCTCGAAATTCACCGAAACGGAAATAAATCGACATTTCAGCAAAACATAAGCAACTTGAGGGCATGTCACTCACACAAATCTCTCCATATATATATATATATATATATATATATATATATATATATATATATATATATATATATATATATATATATATATATATCGCAAACACACATATTCTCATTCACACACATATTCCCATTCTTGAAATGAACAACTTTTTACTCACCTATAGAGGCCGAGAGGACGCGGTTAATTAGATGATGAGAGAGAATGCTCGAGAGAGCACGTGTGGTTGGCTAAATAGCTAGCTAGATCTAGTTGTTGGGGAGGAGAGGTGAATCTAGCTAGCTAACTAATGGAGAGGGGTTATGGTGGAGGGGGCATTAATGGGGGAGAGAAGAGAGGTGTAGGAGAAAGAGAGAGGCCATTTATGGAGGAGAGTGCCATTAATGAGGAGAGAAGAGAGGTAGGAGGAAGAGAGAAGAAGAGCAACAATGGTGGAGAGTGGAGAGGGGAGAGGGGAAAGGAGGGGGAGAGAGGGCAAAGAGGGGGAAAGGAGGGGATAAAAGGTGGCACCAGCCGCAACTAGAAGTAGCGCTGCTTTGCAAAAAGCGCTGCTGATATTGGACTTAGTAGTAGCGCTCTCCAGAAAAAGCGCTACTACTAAGTGGGGCTCACTAGCAGTAGCGGCGCATTAAAATCCAACGCTGCTACTAAACTTTTAGTAGTAGCGCTTTTTTTCTATACACCGCTACAACTACAAAAACCGTCTGTGGCCTCGTCTGGTCCCACATAGTAATAGCGCATTTCTGCTTCACAGCGCTACTACTATGGAGTTACTACTAGCGCTTCCCGGAAAAGCGCTACTGCTAAATAGCAGCAGCGTCTACTATTTTCCAGCGCTACTACTATGCTACTGCGTATAAGCGCATTTTCCTAGTAGTGGAAGTTCCCCCGGCAGAATCGCTTCGCCGGAGAGCAAAAGTGCTCCTGCCCAAGTTCCGCCTCGAGACGGCGACGCTCCGTCCCGAAAGTCTTCTCTTCATTTTTTTCTAGGTCAAAATGACTTATATACCAGAAGATGGGCACCGGGGGTGGGCCGAGAGGCCACAACCCACCAGGGCACGCCAGGGGGGGGGGGGGGGGGCTGGCGCGCCCAGGTGGGTTGTGCCCACCTGGTGGCCCCTCTCTGGTGTTTATTGGCTCCAGTATTTCTTAAATATTCCATAAAGATCCTCGTGGAGTTTCAACTCATTTGGAGTTGTGCAGAATACGTGGCCTGACGTAGCTTTTTCAAGTCCAGATTTCCAATTGCCGGAATTCTCCCTCTTGGTGTGTTCCTTGCAAATTATGAGAGAAAAGGCATTAGAATTACTCCAAAAAGCATTATTATGGATAAAAACATTATAAATAACAGTAAGAAAACATGATGCAAAATGGACGTCTCAGTTTTCAACTTATTACCGAGTCCAACATGCAACACGCATTTATCATGATACAATTTATACTCTGGATTTTCTTAAATTCTGCTTACACAACAATATACTAGAAACCACTTTAAAGATATATGTTACATTTTATGTAACATATAAACCATGATAGTAAATATAAGTGAACACATGCACATAGACAAAAAAATGTATTAAATATATAAGTTATGCAATCATCAAATATTAACTACTCCCTCTATAAAGAAATATAACAGTCTTTAGATCACTACTTTAGTGATCTAAACGCTTTTATATTTCTTTACGGAGGGAGTAGGAAAGAATTTCTGTTGCAACACATAAATTTAAACTTAGCAAAATAAAAAATAGTATTATACAATAAAGTTGTATAAGAAAACATTATAATTAGTATTACCATATTGGTATGCGGTCAACTACATCGGCTAAATAATAGAAAATATAATCATTATTACTATACTATGGTAAACATATATTTAAAAGGTATAAAAATTTAGTATAAATTATTTTAATTTGCCTTAGTGAAATATTTGCCTCAGCACGTGGTTTCCATTATACTATAATTAAACAAAATAATGATGGGAAATGCCCAAATGTTCTTTGCGGGGGATGTACTCCAAATTTGAACAACCATTTATCTCGGGATTTGCAGGCCTCCTATATGTATTCAGACTATTCCAAGTGTATTATATATTTTTCTGATTTTTAGAAACATATTAGTTGCGTCCTCGAGATGTGCCACGCTTAGGACCCACCTCATACTTCTCAACTTTCCATGCCCTCTTACACCCGGTAGCCGGAAAATAACCATTTGATCTGTAGGAGTTAACCCAGGAAAGTGTTCCATTCTGTTTTATGATAATTGCCGGGGTGGCGGATGAAGTGAAAAACACATTGGATATCACACAATAAGTTTTTGAGCCAAAATATTTGGGGTTACCGGTTCTTGAAGGAAGAAAGCATAAAGGACAATTTGAGACGTTACAAGCAAGGCTCGACAAAAGGCTTGTAGATTGGAGTGAACAATATGTCTTTTTACGTAGCAAAGAATTTTTGATAAAATCTGTCGCTCAAGCCATACCCACATATATCATGAGTGTTTTCAGATTACCAGCCTCTGTTTGTGATAACTTAACACGCATGATGAGAGAATATTGGTGGGGAGTTGAGAATGGGAAGAAAAAGGTGGATTGGCTTAGTTGGGAAAAGATGATGTTGCGCACAGCAAGGGTGCTATGGGGTTCAGGGACATGAGAGATTTTTACCAGGCCTAGCTAGGAAAACAGGCCTAATGTTTATTTGATAACCCTGATAGCCTATGTGCGAGACTTCTCCGAGCAAAGTACTATCCAAACGGGAATTTGTTGCATACAGTCTTTCGAAGTAGTTCCTTGTGCTTTGGAAAGGTATTGTTCATGGGTTAGAACTGTTGAAACAAGGTATTATATGGATGGTTGGGGATGGCTCTTAATTAAACATGGCGGGATCCATGGATCTTGTGCGTGATCATAATCTCCAGGCTGTCTTGCCGAAAAGGAATTGTAGATACAATTGGGTTGCAGATTTCTTCGATGAGTATGTGTGTGTAATGCACGGAGATTAAGAGAGCACTTGTAGGACATGGATGTCCGTGAAATTATTAAGATTCAGACCTCTCCTAGAAATAGGCATGATTTTCTTGCTTGGTTCCCAGAAAAGAATGTGCTTTTTCAGTAAAGAGTGCATATCGATTAGCAAAGAGCAGAATATGAGGGTGGCAGTGGGTTCGTCAAGTACCCACCCATCCGGAGAAAGACCGATATGGCAATGCATTTGGGGATCTCAAGTCCCACTCAAGATGCGTATTTTGGCCTGGAAGGTTGCCTTAGGAGCTTTGGCTACTAATGTTTGCAAAAATAGACATATTTCAAGAAGAGATGCATGTCCTTTATGTGGAAGAGAGAGAGAGAGAGAGAGAGAGAGAGAGAGAGAGAGAGAGAGAGAGAGAGAGAGAGAGACTAGTTTTCATGCGCTGGTCACTTGCGATCACGCGAGGCAACTTTGGGAATGCATGCGTCAGGTGTGGGTGCTACCTGATCATAAGTCTCTGGTTGATTCTGGGTCGGATTGGCCGTTAAACTCATTGTCCAGTTGTGGTGGAGATATGCGTGACCGCGTTATCATGTTGATCAGGAGAATCTGGTCATTGCGGTCAGATCTAACTCATGGAAAAGATGTACCATCTCCCTTGGTCCCCGCAGATTATCTTCAAAGTTATTTTCCCTCATCGGATTTAGCAAGGAGATATTAGTACAGAGGATATCCTCAAAGGAAAAATGTTGATGAAGGAGGAATTTCCTATCATATATGAGAAAGTGGTAAGTCCGGCTGTGCCATGGCCATCACCACTGGCTACCATGGCCACCCTATCAGTGGGTGGGGCTTTCTCCCCAACTGATTGTTCAGTTGTGGCTGGCATGGTCCTGAGGAGGCACGATGGAAGAATTATATTTGCTGCATATTGTTGCTTATTCAATTGCAACAATGCGCTTGAGGCTGAGCTGCATGCATGCGACAATGCAAGGTATGGCATTGGCGGTCCATCATTGTAATGATTCCATTATAGTCCAATTGGACTCTTCGGAGTCATTGACGACGATGACCAGCGACAACCTAAACCGGTTGGATATGGACATTTGGTGGCTGAGATCAAACATCTTATGGTAGGTCAAGATATTCAATGAAAATTAAGCGTGAACAAAATAGGGTCACAGATCGGTTTGAATTGTATAGTCATATGAAGAGTACCACTATTGTATGGCTAGCAAGAGGACCATCATGTGTGGAGGAACTTTTTCCTCTCGAATGTAACCCTTTAACTATGGAATAAAACTCTTTTACCCTTGCAAAAAAAATACATGCATGAAGCATGGTCAATACTGGTAATCATACACGCGCGGCACTCTTCCCTTGTTCATCTCACTCTCTTCCCCTTATGGGATGCAGAGGCCGCTCGTGTGTTAGGGCAGCAGGATATCACCAGAGGTACAGACAGTCGAGGCGGGGCCCGTGTCATGGGGAGTGGCAGAGGCCGTTAACACTTTCTTGTGAAAAGGTTTGCATTTGCAAAACAACGTCCTCTTTTTTGAAAAAAATCCAAATTTAAAAAAATGTTTGTTCACTTTCTTAAAAAATCTTCAATTATTAAAAAATATATTTGTTTATGCGTTTCTCAAAAAGATGAATAAAAAATATACTAGAAAAAAAATCAGCCACTATCGTAACCCGGGACACTACAGTGCTGTCGCGGACCGAGTTGCTATAGTGCCCATTCATTATGACCCATGTCTTGTCTCGCTACATTACTTTTTAATGGGTCAGCCCATTCGGGGGCTCGCCTACGCGAAACAGCAGCAAATTGACGCAGCGAGCGTTACATTGGCCCTCCCGGCTTG
The DNA here is from genome assembly GCA_963921465.1 of Triticum timopheevii. Classification (NCBI taxonomy): domain Eukaryota; kingdom Viridiplantae; phylum Streptophyta; class Magnoliopsida; order Poales; family Poaceae; genus Triticum; species Triticum timopheevii. The sequence continues at coordinate 2,955,578 of OY997263.1, forward strand.
TCATACAGGAGAGGTGCCCCACATTCTGCCACAGTTATGGATCATCAATGCAGTTAGGCATTTGTGATTGTTTATGTACCAAGGGGTTTACTCTGCTTTTTGTCAGTCAATCTGTATTTAACAAAAAACCGTGTTTTCATAAATATGAAAAGTTATTTACTTTCATGAGGAATATTTTGAAAAAGTCTATGCCAAATATTTATACATAGTGTTTGAATATTTTTAAAATTTCTGCGTCCATTTTAAAAATTATGCAAGAACAAATTTATAACTTTATTGAGTATTTTTAAAATTCTGAATTTTTAAAACATTAACATTTGTGAGAAAAAATTAAACATTTTTATATTTGAAACTCCAAAAAATACGAAAAAGAAATAAAGTTAAAAAGTATAAAAGAAAAACCTGTTGAGAAAACAGAAAGAAAAACATCCAACCAGACAAACCACAACGAAACCTATCGAAAAGAAATGATTCGAAAGAAAATCGATCATGCTCTCCTCCTATTGGGGCCTGGCACATGATGCCCCTGTGTATTTGCCAAAAAAATTGACACAATAACATTCAAATAGAGAACTCTGGAGTGAAAGTCCTCTTCTCATCTCGAGCTCGTGTGAACAGTAAGATTAAAGAAATCAAAATATTTTGAATTTTTTTGTAGCAAACATTGGCAAATGTTTTGATTGATTGCAGAACTTCAACATGGAATGACATTCATGGAAGACGTGGCAAAAAAATTGATGCACCAAAATGCTTTTGAAAATAACATTTTTGGAGCATCAATATTTGTTTTCACATCTTCCGCGAATGTCATTCCATAATGAATTTTTCAATTAAGCAAAAAAATGTCAACGTTTACTACAAAAAAAATTCAGAATTTTTTTTATTGTTTTTCAAAATTAATAATTATTTTACTGTTCATTCGAACTCGCATGAGCTCGAGCTAAGTTTAACCGTTTCCACTTAGGAGTACCTATTTAGCGCCTCTAGCGCTCACACGTCACTAGCTTGACGGGCCAAGGCCTAGTAGTGGTAGCTCTCCTGCTCCGCTCACGTCGCTAGCCAGCATGCATCACTGCACTTTTTCTCATGAACTAGCTTAAAAAAAGACAGTGATGGCTGGCTAAAAAACAACTCTCTGTTTTTTGGTAGATTTGAAATTTTTCACAAAATCAGAAAACATTATCAAATTTAAAAATATGATCGTGAATTTTAAAAATGTTCATAAGTTAATATTCACAATTTTAAAAACATTCATGAATTATAAAAAATGTTCACTATTTTGAAAAAGCGCCTGTAAATTTAATAAATATTAATGGATTGGGAAAAAACATTTATGAATTTGGAAACTATGAAAGAATTATAGCAAACCAACCTATGATTGGATGGTTAGAGGGACAATGATATCTCCAGCCCACCAAGGTTCAAGTCCAACAGTGAGCAATGGTACACGTTCACAACACACATTGGTTGTGATGTTGGGCAATTGGTTGAAGGATCTCGTGACACAACTCCTGCCCTTCTTGTTATGTTTGCTAGTTAGAGCTGACAATCAGAGTAAATAACAGAGCACGTTCGGCGTAACTAGAAGGAAAGGTGCGCCGTTATAACTCAGAATGTCTAGTATGTGGTGACCGACCACCAATCATTTTCTCCCTGCCTTTTTATGAATGAATGTACACTTCAAAAGAGGAGCTTCAGTTTGTACGACATCACACACTAAATATGTTCATCAATTAAAAAAATGTTCATCAATTTCAAATTTTGTTCAATGGATTTACAAAATATTCTTCAAATTCACAATTTGTTCATAAATTCGAAATTTGTGCATCAATTTCAAAAAAATTATCAAATTAAAAATTTGTTCATCCATTTCTCAAAAAATTGTTCTGAATACAATTTTATTTTCATCAAGTTCATGAATGTTCCTGAATACAAAACAGCTTTGGAAGGATTCTCGTGGTATCGTGTATGGTGATGGCACCGTTTTTCTATATAGCTGTGTTCGACAGTGGTACACGATGATCCTAAGGGCGGCCACCATGTGCCCTGGTAACGCGGCATGGAGGATCGCAAGGAAGAAGCTAGATGTGCCAAGAGGCAGGCTTTTGGGCGTAGCATATCACAATAGCACGATTTTTCTGCCAGCATGCGGCATGGTAATGCCAAGGTTGAATGCAATCAATGGAAGAGATTACGTCTGTGGTGGCACGTATCTTTTGGAATCCCGTGGCGATCTTATATCGGCATCCGTCCTACATGAGCACGGTTGGCAGGTTAGTGATTACCCACCGTCGGGCGCACTTTTGGTGAATTGGAAGCGCCGGAAGAAACGAACGGGGACGGCAAGTTGAGGTGGGTGGAGAGAGAAGGACGGAGCTTGAGCGACCGTGTTCTATTCCTTGGTTCCCCGACCAGCTTCTCTGTGGACGCCACGGGGCTAGGCATGGACGGCGGGTGTGCCTACTTCGTCCTTGGGGCCTGTGTGTTTAGGTACAACTTCGTCAACAGAGAGGCATAACTCCTCGAGTGGTTGCGCCAGGGATCGGGCGCTGACGGGATAAATTTGTGGCTCCGGCCCCAGCCTGACATTGCTCCTATTCAAGAAATTAGAGAAAGGCTCCAAGCTTCAAACAAAGGGAGAAAGGGATAGAATTTTAGTAACTGCTAGGATGAATTGTGGAATTTGAAAGTTTAGTTTAGGTGTTAGTTATGTCTCAAAATCTCCCTGGCTTTAATCTTTTCTGTCTAATAAAATTATAGTCTTTGATGAAGGTGTGGAACTCTAGTATTGGTGTACACCACACCGCTTGACATGGGCACACGTTGGTGGTCACTCTGAAAACGCACGCCATCAACACCCCTTGACGGCTCCGCTCATCATCTCCTTTCTGAACTGGACTCAGCAATAAGAGGAGATTTTGGGCATGAAGAATCCCGTGAAGCCAGCAATTCATATTTCATCATCTGGTAAAAAACCATACTCTGCGTCTGACAGAACATAACATAATATAGTTAGCTACAAATTTCTCTAAGTAAGCTCTGTTTTTTGTGGTGATTGAGCCATTGCACTCGGGGACATTTGCATAAAACAGGCCCCCATATCCATTCTTACAAACATGGTACACACACACTAGCACCAGCCGTAACAAGAAACACAACAACATGAGCACTAGCACCGGCAATGAAAGGGAGGCAGGCAGGCACATCTTCCATTCCACCAGACGGGTATGATCGAAAAGAAGCACCATTTGTCACACACGCCCTCAATCATCTTCCATCACCTCGTAAAGCCAACAACAATGGCTTACAAATCTACCAGGGTTATTATGACGCTCTGTCGTGAGTGAAGGAAGAATGGCGGGTTTCGCTCCTGCCAGCAACATATCTTCGGCACAGGGCCTGGTAAAGCAGCACAAGTAAAACCAAATGTCAGCACTTGAGAATACTTTGCAGTGCACTAATACTGAACAAAGGATGCATACGGCCATCTTATTAGCCAAATAACAAAAAGTGTCAACAAGGTTCCAAAGTCTCCAGTTGAAAAAAGAAAAAGGCAGCTCACACAGAGCGAAAAAAGGCTAGATACACAAACTAGCCAGGAAAAGATGCCACAACCGGCTGGCTAAAAATAGATAGGTAAACTAATTGTTTATCCTATTACATGACTGCCATCCAAACCGGTTGAAGATATCTCGAGCTACCATCTCCCAACGGATAGACCCAGTAACCAAATGCTCCTTGGCCTCCATCGGAGTAAGTAGCGACCACGAACGGATCACTGCCGTAGCTCGGAAAATAATCTGCAAAAAATGAATCCGTGATGTTCTTTTAAAAACCAAATCATTTCTGCAATTCCCGATAGTCCACAACAAAGCGCAAACTCCAACCCGAATATGTCTTGCTAAGTCAGGCTCAACCTCATTAAGCCATGTCCCAAATAATGCATTGACAGAAGTCGGTGGAGTAATGTTAAAAGCAATATGGACCGTCCGCCAAAGAACTTTGGCCAACGGGCAATCAAGGAATAAATGCTTAATCGTCTCATCCCGATCACAGAAACTACACCTAGTAGGTCATGTCCAATTACGCTTTATCAAGTTGTCCTTTGTTAAAATAACTTGTTTATGGACAAACCACATAAACACTTTAATTTTTAAAGGAACTTTGACAGCCCAAACATACTTGGAAGTTGGAATAGAGTTTGAATTAATAACATCAATATACATTGATTTAACTGTGAATACTCCAAAACTAGTCAACTTCCAGCGTAATCCATCGGGTTGGTGAGAGAGTTGGACCTCCATCAGTCTCCTAACTAGATGGAGCCATTCTTCCCAACGATTGCCCGCTAGCGACCATCTAAACTGAATATTAAGGGGGATAGATTGAAATACCGTTGCCACGAACACCTCACATCGTTGAGAAATCCGATATAAAGACGGATATTGAATGGCTAAAAGTGAGTCGCCAAGCCAAGTATCCTCTCAAAAACGTGTACTTGCATCGTTTCCAATAACAAATCTCGTCCTATTGAACATTGATTGTTTGACTTTCATTAGACCTTTCCAGAAAGGTGAATCAGTCGGTCTGACTGCGACCTGGGACAATGTTTTAGTCTGAAGGTACTTGCTGCGGAGGATCTGCGCCCACATGGCCTCAGTCCCGGAAGAATGTTTCCACAACCACTTACTAAGAAGGCATCTGTTCTTAACTTCAAGATTTTCAATACCAAGACCCCCTTGGTCTTTCGGTCGGCAGATGATGTCCCATTTAGCAAGCGGTATTTTCTTTTAAGTTCATCATCCTGCCAAAAGAAACGTGACCGATAGAAGTCCAGTCTTTTCCTAACACCAACTGGGACCTCAAAGAACGATAAGAGGAACATCGGCATACTCGTGAGCCCCGAATTAATCAATATCAAACGGCCTCTGTATGTCATGAGCTTACCCTTCCAGCAGCTCAGTTTTTTCTCAAATCGATCATCGATGCACTTCCATTCTCTGTTTGTGAGCCTATGATGGTGTATCGGAATACCAAGGTATGAGAAAGGTAAACTCCCCAACTCGCACCCAAACAATTGCCTATAAGACTCCTGGTCGTCTTTGGCTCTACCAAAGCAGAACAACTCGCTCTTATGGAAGTTAATCTTTAACCCGATCAATTATTCAAAAAGGCATAACACCAGCTTCATATTTCTCGCCTTGGACAAATCATGCTCCATAAAGATGATTGTATCGTCTGCGTATTGAAGGATGGATACACCTCCATCAACGATATGAGGTACCAAACCACCCACTTGACCATTCTCCTTAGTCCTTCCTATCAAAATTGCTAACATATCTACCACAATGTTAAACAGGATAGGGGACATCGAATCTCCTTGTCTGAGGCCTTTATGTGTCTGGAAGTAATGACCGATATCGTCATTCACTTTAATTCCCACACTCCCTTTTTGCGTAAAGGATTCGACCTGCCGGCACCAGACTTCATCAAAACCTTTCATACGCAATGCCTGTTGGAGGAATGATCACTTGACCTTATCGTATGCTTTTTCGAAATCCACCTTAAAAATTACTCCATCTAATTTTTTGGAATGGATTTCATGGAGCGTTTCATGAAGAACAACCACCCCTTCAAGGATGTTTCTGTCCGGCATGAAAGCAGTTTGGGATTGTTGCACCACAGAATGCGCAATCTATGTGAGCCTATTGGTCCCGACCTTGGTGAAGATTTTGAAACTAACATTGAGGAGACAGATCGGCCTGAACTGCTCAATTCTCACAGCATCCGTTTTCTTAGGGAGCAATGTGATAGTTCCAAAATTCAAGTGAAATAATTGAAGCTGTCCAGAGAATAGATCATGAAACATAGGTAGTAAATCCCCCTTAATAATGTGCCAGCACTTTTTATAGAACTCGGCCGGGAACCCATCCGATCCGGGAGCCTTATTGCTTTTTATTTGTGCAATAGCATCAAACACCTCCTTTTCTGAGAACGGGGCAACCAGGATATTATTATCAGCAGCAGACAATTGAGGCACATCCTCAGTCCTGGACTCATCGAGGGACACACAATTATCCTCCGGAGGTCCAAATAACTGTCTATAATACTCGGTAATATAGGTTTTGAGATTATCCTGACCTAAAATAGTACCCTCATCCTGCTCAAGCTGAAAGATCCGCTTCTTTCTGTGCTTACCATTAGCAATGAGGTGAAAGAATTGAGTATTTGCGTCCCCTTGGACCACTTTGCGGACCTTAGCTCGCAAAGCCCACTTCAATTCTTCTTCGCGGAGAAGTTCTTTCAGCCTCTTCTCCGCCTCATTTTTGACCTGGAGCTCAGGAGGCAGCAAAATCGCGGATTCGGCTTTTATGTCCAGGGCCTGTACAAGAGAAAGGAGCCTATCCTTCTCGATCTTATACACCCCACTGAGGTGCTTAGCCCAACCCCGTAAGAAACTTCTCAAATGCCTAATTTTATTCTGCCAACGCTCGACCGCCGTCCTTTCTCCTACACCCTTAGCCCATTCCCTGGCTATGAGGTCTAAGAACCCCTCGCGTTCGAACCAGGCCATCTCGAATGAGAAGGTGTTTTTGTTTACCAGAAAGCTCTATCTCCCTCAGATCCAAGCTTTCAATAATGGTATTGAATATAAACGACCACCTGCCGTCGAAATTATCATTATTTTTCTCCTCTCTCCTCCTAATGATATTGAAATCACCCCCGACCAAAATCGGAAGCTGCTCGGACCCACAGATCCGAACAAGGTCCGCCAGAAACTCCGGTTTAAGCTCGGGCTGTGTGGAACCATGCACCGCCACCAAAGCCCAGTTGAACCAATCAACTTTAGACCTAACTTGAAACTTTACCGCGAAGTCGCCCATTACTACACTCCGGACTTCAAGGGAATCGCATCTCACACCCAGTAAGATACCTCCCGATCTTCCTCGCGGAGGGAGGCAATGCCAATCGAAATCAAGACCACCCACAAGAGAGGATAGAAACTGCGGCGCAAAATTATATCTACCGGTTTCCGATAGAGCAATAAAATCTAACCGATGCTCCAGGGACGCCTCAGCAAGAAACCTTCTTTTAGCCAAGTCTTTCAGACCTCTGCTATTCCAAAAGATTCCTTTCATAATTCGTCATGCAATTTTTTAGTAGTCCGAATCCTAGAACTCCTACGAACTGCAGAATCGGGATAAATCTTTCGTTTCCACTTACGCTTTGGCTTAGTGGGCTCTGTCGCGCGGTCCTCATAACCGGGCTGAACGGAACTAACAGCTGCAACATCTAAGGGCACATCATCATCCTCAGACTCCTGATTAGAAGGTGCTAGATCCGCACACAAATTATCTAGCACTCTAACCCCTAACGCATCAATCTCCCCATCATTCATGGGTTTAACCCCTGCAAGATTACGAATAGTCTCTAAGGCACGCTTCGCCTCCAAATATAACATATCATTCACCGAATTGGAGATCTCATTATCAGTAGCACCTAGTGTAACTCCTAATTGGTTTGCATTATTAATAATCTCCTCATGAGAAAAATGCAATAAAGAATTAGATATGTTGACGGACATACCAGAAGATATCGCAGCATCGTGAAGCTTGGCCGCCCTCATAGCGCACCGCTGCTGCATATCATCCACCTCCGGAAGGTCCTGAACGCGAGCACTCATCCGTCTCCCCGTCGAGACCGGGTCCGGGATCCCGCCAAAGGCAACAACCTCCTCTTGAGTAAACAGAGGAGGCGCTGTGGGCTCCCAAGGCCCTCGGACACGTGCCCCTCGGGTAGGACAAGAGACGGGACAGCTGGGGCCACCTGCCCGCTCCCTCCTCCTGCCCCACCCACCGGCTCAGAGCGAGGCGTTGAAGTCGCAGGAGGCGCGGTCCTCCTGACCGCAGACGAGGAAGGAAGGTCTAGGGTCACCTGCCCATACCCCAGCGCCTCGGGAAACGCGGGTGCCACTGCCAGGACCTGAGGAGGAAGAGCCGAGGCCGCCTGCCTCGGGCTGCCACTCCCAGCGTTGGCTAACCTGGATACGACCGGAGCCACCGGCGTCTGTACAGGGAGTGGAGAGATCAAGGCCACCTGCCCTGACCCCCTCCCCCAAGGCCCACCTCGAGCGTAGAAGACATCACCGGAGCCACGACAACCGGTGAAGCAAGGGAAATAGTGTTTGGTTTCGTAGTAATTTCAAAAAATTTCCTACGCACACGCAAGATCATGGTGATGCATAGCAACGAGAGGGGAGAGTGTTGTCTACGTACCCACGCAGACCGACTGTGGAAGCGTTGATGCAACGTAGAGGAAGTAGTCGTACGTCTTCCCGATCCGACCGATCCAAGCACCGTTACTCCGGCACCTCCGAGTTCTTAGCACACGTACAGCTCGATGACGATCCCCGGGCTCCGATCCAGCAAAGCGTCGGGGAGGAGTTCCGTCAGCACGACGGCGTGGTGACGATCTTGATGTTCTACCGACGCAGGGCTTCGCCTAAGCACTACAACGATATGACCGAGGTGGAATATGGTGGCAGGGGGAACCGCACACGGCTAAGGAATGATCACGTGGATCAACTTGTGTGTCTAGAGGTGCCCCCTGCCTCCGTATATAAAGGATCCAAGGGGGAGGGGGCCGCCGGCCAGGAGGAGGGCGCAGGAGGAGTCCTACTCCTTCCGGGAGTAGGACTCCCCCCCCCCCCCCAATCCTAGTTGGACTAGGATTCCCCGAGGGGAAAGAGTGAGAGGGGGGCCGGCCACCTCTCCTAGTCCTAATAGGACTAGGGTAGGGGGGAGGCGCGCGGCCACCTTGGGCTGCCCCTTTCTCCTTTCCACTAAAGCCCATAAAGGCCCATATGGCTCCCGGGGGGTTCCGGTAACCTCCCGGTATTCCGGTAAAATCCCGATTTCACCCGGAACACTTTCGATGTCCAAATATAGGCTTCCAATATATCAATCTTTATGTCTCGACCATTTCGAGACTCCTCGTCATGTCCGTGATCACATCCGGGACTCCGAACTAACTTCGGTACATCAAAATGCATAAACTCATAATAACTGTCATCGTAACGTTAAGCGTGCGGACCCTACGGTTCGAGAACAATGTAGACATGACCGAGACACGTTTCCGGTCAATAACCAATAGAGGGACCTGGATGCCCATATTGGCTCCTACATATTCTACGAAGATCTTTATCAGTCAGACCGCATAACAACATACGTTGTTCCCTTTGTCATCGGTATGTTACTTGCCCGAGATTCGATCGTCGGTATCCAATACCTAGTTCAATCTCGTTACCGGCAAGTCTCTTTACTCGTTCCATAATACATCATCCCGCAACTAACTCATTAGTTGCAATGCTTGCAAGGCTTATGTGATGTGCATTACCGAGAGGGCCCAGAGATACCTCTCCGACAGTCGGAGTGACAAATCCTATTCTCGAAATACGCCAACCCAACATCTACCATTGGAGACACCTGTAGAGCTCCTTTATAATCACCCAGTTACGTTGTGACGTTTGGTAGCACACAAAGTGTTCCTCCGGCAAACGGGAGTTGCATAATCTCATAGTCATAGGAACATGTATAAGTCATGAAGAAAGCAATAGCAACATACTAAACAATCGGGTGCTAAGCTAATGGAATGGGTCATGTCAATCAGATCATTCAACTAATGATGTGACCTCGTTAATCAAATAACAACACTTTGTTCATGGTTAGGAAACATAACCATCTTTGATTAATGAGCTAGTCAAGTAGAGGCATACTAGTGACACTAAGTTTGTCTATGTATTCACACATGTATTATGTTTCCGGTTAATACAATTCTAGCATGAATAATAAACATTTATCATGATATAAGGAAATAAATAATAACTTTATTATTGCCTCTAGGGCATATTTCCTTCAAATAGAAGCGACCTCCGGCTCCACTTCCCGAACTGCATCCCCCTCAAAGTCCAACAAAGGAAGTGTGTGTTCAAACACATCATCAGTCTCCACCCGATCACTCCAAAGTCTGGGAGGCGCAGAAGCAGGCTCAAAAGACCCAAAACGCAATGACGTTATAGGCACCGAAGGTGAGGGTGCCGGCTCAACCCCGGTCCCCTCCTCAGGAAACTGAGCATCTGGGCGAGACCCGGTCGACCCCTCTCGAGCGGACTCGGCCGGTGCCCTCTTGGCTCCTGCACCGCCGTCACTCTCGTGCATATCAACATCATCCCCATTAACCTCCTCAGCAAACAGCTCAACGTCCTCAAACTCTATGTCGAGCGGGAATACCTCTCCCCTATATGTCCAGTGAACCACATCAGGCACGAAATCAACATTCAGAACACTCACCAAGATCCGAGCCACTCCATGAGCACGAGTAAAAGCCATATCCACTCTCTCCGTCTTCCCAACCATGATACCCATACTGGCCACAACTCGAACATCCTGCAAAGGCTTAGATGGGGCCCCGGAAAACCTCAACCAGACCTGCGTAAGCGGCTTTCCTTTAGGCTCCACCTTCGTCCACTCGTGAAACTCCAAAATACACTTAGTACCAGGAACTCTACACAAGCCAAAGCTCAGCAGTTTCTGCAAATCCTCCACCGATGGGAAATCCACCTTAAAGACATTAGCTTCGAGGCTGACCAGCTCCCACTGGAAGTCACCCGGTGCCAACTCCTGAAGCCTCCGGATAATCTGAGCCTCAGTCACCTCGCCCTGGGTTGCTTTCACAATCCTGGTAGTCAAGCACTGTGTCTCCTCTGGAATCTCCCTCGCGGCGGGGGACTCGAAGAACAAAAGCTCCGCACAGTATAGCCCACACATAGTCAGAGCTGGAGCCTGGTCACGCAATAACGGGCACTCTCCCGAAGCATGTGCTGGCTTGCCACACGAGTCACACAGCTCTGCCACGCACTCTGCAATAAAATGGCCCTTCTCACCGCACCGGTAACAGAGCATCCTTTCCTTCTTGCGCGCCCACTTGGACGCCCTCTCTGAATCAGACCTGTCAGACGCCTCAGCCACAGCCCCAGGCACAGGAACCTCAACATTGGCCAGGGCCGTTACCACATCCATCGCCTGACTAGTAAGATTAGTAGACTGAGCGTTATCTGCCTCAACAGCGGTAGCCGCATGATCAACAGCAGCCGGGGGCAGAGGCTGCCGACGATACCTCCCACGGCCACCACCCCGACCACCCCGATGTCCACGGTAGCCACCTCTCTGGCGGTGATCCGGACCGGATGCCCCCTCAACAAAGCCACCAGGAGGCCCGAGAAACGGCCTCTCAGCAGACCCGTCACTCTGCCAAGCATATCCTCGGCCTCCACCAGTAGACGAGGAACCACGGTGCTTTCCGTCTCCATACGCATCAACACCATCATCCCCCCACTGACCTCGGGGTGGCTCAAACGAATCTCTACCTGTCGAAAGCAAGCGTATCACATCTCTGTATGTCTGCATAAGTATTGCTCTGTGGACTTATTGCAAGCCACCGTCCTGGCAGCCGACTCTGATATATTTCCAAATCGGTTAACATGGTCGCTAGCTAGTGTAGTTCTTGCAGAGTTGCAGTACACTAGGGTCTTATTATTACCTCATACGAATGAACGTTCTGCAGTGTTTGTAGGCGCTGCACAGTGTGGCGCATGTGTGTTAGGCGCTGCACAGTAAGAGTGTAGCGCCTTGCTGTTGGGCGCTACACATTAAAGGTCAGCTGAGTGAAATACTTTCAAACATAGTTTAGTTTGTGAAATAGTTTCGTCCTGAGGTCAAATTTATGTTTTTTGCCCCCCCCCCCCCCCCCCCCCCCGCGCGGTCCGCGGCCTGTCCTTTGGGTGGTCATGGGTGCCCTTGTCTGGACGCTATGGAACATTCACAATAAATTGGTAATTGACATGTGATCCCCTTGTGTGCGGCTGACGCAATTTATAAAATGTGTGGTTTCGCCGAGCTCCGGTCTATCGCCTCACGTCTTGCTCCCCCAACTCCTCCACCGCCGCCTGAGCCAGATTAGCTTCTTTATCTTGTAGGGGTGTTCTGCGATGTGCTCCCACTGGACTTACTTTTTTTCTTTTTTCACACTTTGGCTACTTGAACCTTCTTGCTGTTTGTTGTACTTGATGTGATGCTCGATGTGTTGATCAGAATATCAAACTTCAGCTGACTAAGGGAGCAAGCATGGAGGTCACACGACGGACTAGTATGAAGAAAGTTGATGCGTGCCTACATGGGAGAGATGAATATTATTTTATTCCACCAAATAAAAATCAGAAAGCCATGGACGTTTTTGCATGAGTACCTCCCGTGGCCTGACCAAACCAACGGCGGCGCTGTACGCGCCATGGCGGGGGAGACACGCAGACCAGAGTCGATGGCGATGTTGTCGGTGATGTCTCAGGCGATGGAGACCATGTAGACGAAGACGGAGTGGCGATGGAGACGATGCGAACAAGCGGTCGATAGCAACGCATGAAGGCAATCCTTGTGCGGCGCGTCCAGCCTTGCCGGACGGTCTGTGGCGAACTGGTCAGTTTAGAGTCGACGCCCAAGTCAAAGTAGAGGCACGTGAGGACGACGACGATGGGCGATGCAATCTGATCTATTGTCGGTAAACCAAAAAAGAAGACCTACCAAGTGACCAGCAAAGAGAAAACCGGTCAAGGGATTGAAAAAAATTCACCAGAACAGCCGATCACAGATCGGCCGATCACAGATCGGCGGACGAACCCTGTTACGGGTCGCGAGGCCCAGATACTCCCTCTGTCCCATAAAATAAGAGCATTTTTAACACTAGCGCACTAGTGTCAAAAACACTCTTATGTTATGAGGAGGGCGTAGATAACACCGCACCTGCACCGCTACGGCAGCCTCTAACACGGTGTCAGAGCAGCGCGTGAAATGGTCAACAGATAGATTGTGCACCGGCGGCCGGGCTAGCTGTCCATTCTGACGCCTTGGAGGTTTAGATGTCAACTGCTGAAATTAAACAGTGTTAGCTGTCCATTCGTACTAGTATTAGCATATGCATAAGGCATAACTACCGCCATGCGTAATCATATAATAGTACTTAGACGACTAGAATCATTCTAACTGCTGCCTGAAACTAATAACGAAGCTAAAATATGCATAGCAGCCGCAAAATGCGTAATCCTACAGCCGGCTAGCACTTTAGAAGCATTGACCACACCCCTTTATTACACCTTCTTCAGCAAGGCTGGATTTTAAAAGCTATATGCCCCCCACTTAACTAGTACACCAGGAATATTGACCAACGTCATACAAGATACAACCAACATTTTGTTTTTTTGGCACTAATTAACTATCTGTTGTTGAGGGTACGTAGTGCTGACCTTTTGGGCTTCACGGTGTATTTATACTCTCACTTGATCTGAACAAAACATAGCATCCATCCTAAACTTCTTGACAATACTGCCTCCACCAATCGTTGAGCATGTCTATCGTCGTGATCCTTCTCGGGCTTCTCTTGTCATCGCATCTCTCCGCGTGTGGTGCTGCGATGGACACCCTTGGATCCGGCGAAGTACTTGCGGGAAACAACACCATCATCTCCGGCAATGACAAGTTTGCACTCGGCTTCTTCCAGACAGGGGCAGTAAGTCGTCCCAAAACACCCTCAACTGGTATCTAGGCATATGGTTCAACAAGGTCCCCAAGCTAACTCCAGTATGGGTCGCCAATGGTGAAAACCCAATCATAGACCTTGCCTCATCGATGCTAACAATCATTGGTGATGGCAATCTTGTCATCTCGAACCAAGCCACCAAATCCACAATCTGGTCTGCCCAAACAAATGCCACAACCAACGACACCATTGCACTGCTATTGAACAATGGCAACTTCATCTTGCAGAGTTCCTCAAACTCATCTAATGTGTTGTGGCAGAGCTTTGACTACCCCACTGATACTCTCCTTCCTGGCATGAAACTGGGTTGGGACAAAGTCACTGGTTTGAACCGTCGTCTAGTTTGTAGGAAGAATTCCATTGACCTAGCTCCGGGAAGATACATCGACCAGTTAGACCCAAATGGTACAGATCAGTTCATATATACACTAAGGGACTCATCCATACCATATTGGTCGAGTGGGATATGGAACGGCCAGTACTTCCCTTCGGTGATGAGTATGATGACGTACAAAAACTATATTAATTTTACACTTGTCAACAATGACCAAGAGAAGTACTTCACATATGACGTATCACATGAGTTATTTGGTTACTATCATACTGTGCTGGATGTCTCGGGTCGAACAAAGTCTCTCATTTGGCTTGAAAGCTCAGAGGATTGGAGAATGGTCTATGCTCACCCCATGCTTCAGTGTGATGTGTTTGATGTTTGCGGACCTTTCACCACTTGTAATGATTATACACTTCCATTTTGCAACTGTATGAAGGGCTTCTCCATTAGATCACCAAAAGATTGGGAGCTAGATGAACGAACAGGAGGTTGTGTGAGAAATACTCCATTAAATTGTGGGATCAACAAAACCATAAGTACACAAGACATGTTCCACCCTATTACATGTGTTGTATTACCCAATAATGGCAACAATATAGAGGATGCTAGGAATGCAGACAGATGTGCACATGTTTGTCTAGGAGATTGCACTTGCACTGCATACTCCTATGATAACAATGAATGCTTTGTTTGGAATGGTGAGTTAATAAATATGATACAAAAACAATGCAATGGCACTATCAATACTAATAGAGCCACTCTTTACCTTCGCCTTGCAGCCAAAGAAATGCAAACGAGCTTGGACAACAACAACACCAACAACAGAAGATCATTGATCATTAGAGTATCCGTTGGTGCAAGTTTTGCATTCTTTGGTCTATTGTCACTCTTCTTTCTATTAATGATTAGGAGAAGAAGGAGGTCGTATGCTCACAGGATGATTTTTCCTGAAGATAGTGTTGGCATTACTTCATTCAGATACCTTGACTTGCAACATGCAACAAAAAACTTCTCAGAGAAGCTAGGGGTAGGTGGTTTTGGTTCTGTATTCAAGGGGTTTCTAAATGATTCCCCTCTCATCAAGGAGAGAAGCAATTCAGAGCTGAAGTGAGGTCAATTGGAATAATTCAACACGTCAACTTAGTTAAGTTAATTGGCTTTTGTACTGAGAGGGATAGTAGGTTGCTTGTCTATGAACATATGCCAAATCGTTCTCTTGATTCTCATTTATTCCAGTGTAATCATACAGAAATGAAATTGACATGGACCATAAGGTATGAGATAGCTCTTGGAGTTGCTAGAGGATTGGCCTACTTGCATGATAGGTGCCAGGATTGCATTATACACTGTGATATTAAGCCGGAGAACATACTTCTTGATGCTTCATTTGTCCCAAAAATAGCATATTTTGGGATGGCAAAGTTTCTTGGAAGGGATTTCAGTTGAGTTCTCACGACAATGAGAGGAACTGTAGGATATCTTGCGCCTGAATGGATTAGCGGAACTGTTATCACAGCAAAAGTTGATGTCTACAGCTATGGCATGATTTTGTTGGAACTCATATCAGGAAGGAGAAACTCGGGTGGAAACGGTACTTCTGAATTGATGAAGTTTATTTCCCTGTGCTAGTTGCAACTAAGCTACATAAGGGTGATGTGGGGAGTTTGGTCGACCACAATTTATGTGGTGATGTTAGTCTGAATCATGTGGAAAGAGCTTTCAAGGTTGCTTGTTGGTGCATTCAAGATCACGAGTTTGATCGGCCTAAGATGGTTGAAGTTGTTCAATATCTGGAAGGTTGTGTTGAAGTTGACATACCCCCGGTGCCAAGATTTCTTCAAGCTATTGCAGGGAATCCACACTCACATTGTAAGCAAGACTTATCTATACATATTTATTAAAGCATACATTGTTATAGTCCAAGAATAGATGCAGACAACATGCTAAGTTTTTCATCTAGTGCCTTCAAAAAGTACCAATAAAAAGCATTTCTAGCATGCGTAACCGCCTGCATGTGTTGTATTTGTATGTTTGCTTAGCCAACCCGTACATGGACAAAGCTTCCAAAGAGGCGGTGATATTGCAAGATTTCGAAGGACATGCATCACATAATGAATCTCATTCTTCGCGGGAAGACCAGTGATAGCCAGTAATCATGGAGCAAATCCTCCCATTGGTAGTCGCCTGAAGGCCGAAATCTCCCATTTTAGCACGTGTTCTGTTAAACTGTATGTCACTGAAGTTTATAATATACATAAAAGTAATGTGTATCTTTATTTATATTTTTTCTGTTTGGGTTCGTACCTCATGCTTACTGTGATCCCTGCTCATGAATAGTTGACATACGCAGCTTTAAATGACATACCAGCATGCAACATTGTAATATTATGTATGGAAATTACAAATAACGAGTAGAATGCTCTTGCGTTGCTTCGAGCAACAATACAAATAATCTACATAGTTTTATCGACAATATGTAGACGATGAAAACGACTGTCATGAGTTGCATTATCCATCGTCTCTCCACTCTATATCTTTCTAACATAGTTTCACCAGTTTCTTTTATTTCTACGATAACTTGGGATAATTCATGCAGTCGAAATATTGCAGCATGTTGCGCCGGCCATCCCTTTAAACCCCGTCGCCATCTCCGCAACCCGAGACCTCTTATAACTGTTGGGTTCTACGGTAGGGTGCGTCGACTGCAATTTAAAAATACCTACGCGCAGAACAACCAAGAACATGCTACGGGAGATGGATCACAGTTCGTTACCACTAGACGCGCAGTGCCGTGCAGCGGAAGAAGAGTTGGGGCAGCGCGCCCGTGTGTTTCGTCTCCTCCTCGTCCGATCTCCCTCGAACAGCCGGCCGTCCGATCCCACATACAAGTTCGCCGGAGCGGCGCAAGTGCACCGCCTCTAACGGTATCCAGGCGTGCAGGAGGAATGTCGTGCGGCGGACTGCTAGGTCCGATCACACAACTGGCGGCGAGTGGAGGTGTCTATTCGCAACACATGCAAACCCTAGTGACAGCGCCGAAGCGATCAACCGCATGAGTGTGCCGCAACTCCACTTTATATAGGCGTCCGTCGCGGGCTCAACACTTTGGCCTCGCACGGACCCTAAAGCCCATAAGTCTACTCGGCCACAATCTGAATACAACTCGGATCACATCCCACCAGTGTCCTCGGATCCGACCTCGTAGGTTCCTTCCCTTAAGCGCGAGACCCCTTAGGTTCAAGCCGGCTTGGTCGCAGTTCGGATCACCTCCGAATTGCATGGTCAGTAGCGGCCTCTAGCAAGGCATGCCGAACACCAAGCAGACAATGAAGCTGGTTAGCGAACCTGTACATCATACTTTCATTCCTTTTGCCACACGATATATGTTGTCGAGCTCAAGGCGAGTCTGTCATCCTTGTGCTAGCCCTACCTCTTTCTCGTTCTAGTGATGCCAACCACTATCCAAATTATCTCATAATCTTTGTCGCATGGCCATGCTTATCCTGGTCGGATCACACGAGGGGCCCAGAGTATATCTCTCCTGATCGGAGGGGCAAATCCCATCTTGCTCGATCATGTCTCGCAGCATGGGTCTGGACAAGCCCGAAACCTACCTTTGTAACTACCGAGTCACGGAGTAGCGTTTGGTCGGCCCAAAGCAAGTCTATCACCATCCCGGGTACATGCGTCAGCTCAGGTCTTAGGACATAGAACGTATGTTGTACTAGAGACTCACAGATGACATATCGCTGCATCTCATAGTTGGGTCTGTCCGACTCGGACCTTATCTCGACTCGGATCTGACTACATCGAATCCGACCAGATCCTTCCAAGTCCATATTATCCGGTTAGCATCCAATGCTCCATGGCTAGTGAGACCAAGCCATTGACCGTGTCTAGTCGGCTGCGCGTCCACACAGCCCTTTCGACTAGGGACCTTTTTAGGACAATCATCATACAATGCATAGTCCCACAAATAAGTCACGTACTTGCTGATACACATCATTGATAATGTCCAAGGACTATCTTTATTCATAAACACATAGGAAATATCATCATATATGATTGCCTCTAGGGAATACCTCCAACAATACCCTGCACTCGAATCCATTAATCCCCTGCCCCTTCTCCGCCAGCGACGACCTGCCTTTGCTACTGGTTCTTTTTCTTCCTCCCGTTATTTTTTTCTTCATCCACCCTACCAACCAACCCAACTCTCCCTACCTAACCACCTACCACCCCACCCTAAAGCTAGTGATTGTTGTCGAACACCGCTGCCTTGCTCGAGTCGCCACCTCTGCCGGCGTCGACACCAGCCATCCTTCTAAACCATGTGCAAGCACTATCAAAGAAATGCATCCAACATGAGACATAATTGGTGGCGGTGGTGGGGGGTAATCGTGGCATTGAGTGTGTCAACTGTGATAATCTTTTTGTTCTTATCCATGTTTTCATAAATGTTGATTGTTGTATCATCATGGCTCTATGTAACACCCCGGATGAAACTTTCCCAATTTGTACTCCAACTCTTGCCGTTTCCGGCGTTAAGTTAATTTATTTCCTCGGGTTCGGGTTTTGTCTCCGTGTGTTGTTGTCGTTGTCATGCATCTCATATCATGTCATCATGTGCATTGCATTTGCATACTTGTGCATCTCATGCATTCGAGCATTTTCCCCGTTATCCGTTTTGCATTCCAGTGCTTCGTTCTCCTCTGGTGGTCATTTCTACCTTTCTTTCATGTGTGGGGATTAAACATTTCCGGATTGGACCGAGACTTGCCAAGCGGACTTGGTTTACTACCGGTAGACCGCCTGTCAAGTTTCGTATCATTAGAACTTCGTTTGATACTCCAACAGTTAACTGAGGGACCGAAAAGGCCTCCTGTGTGTTGCAGCCCAACACCCCTCCAATTTGGCCCAAAACCCACCTAGCTCTGCTCCATCATGTAGATCATTCGATCATGATCGCGTGGCCGAAAACCGCACCTCATTTGGACTCTCCTAGCTCCCTCTATGGCTATAAAAAGACCCCTCCGAATCCGGATCTTCCTCTCCCCCCGAAACCCTAAAAAACCTCGCGCGCTGCCGGACATTGTCCGCCCGGGGCAGACACTCCGCGCCGCCGCCCCCGCACCAGTGGCGTTCCGCCATGTGGCACTCGCCGCCGCCTCCCACCGCCGGGCCCGGGAAGCCCAAGGCCGGCCCCCGAGGGCCCGTTCCCCGCGCCGCCGCCCGTCTCCTCCAGCCTCGCCGCGCGCCAGCCCCGCCGCCCACTCTGGCGCGTCGCCGCCGCCGAGCCGTCACCGCCATCGCCGCCCCGCCGCTTACCTCGCCGCCGCCGCCCGCGGGAAGCCGCGAGCTCGCCGCCCCGCGTCCCCGGTGGCCGCCGTCGCCGTCCGCCGCCAGATCCGACCCGGATCCGGCCGGGTCCGGCTCTCCCTCGCCTCCCCGCCGGTTTTGCGACCTCGCCAGAGCAAGTCAACCCTCGCCGGAGTTCTCGGTTCGCGTGCGTGAACAGTAAACCCTAGATCTCGGGGTGATTTTTTTCTACTATCCCGAAATTCTCAGTCCATATGCACATGTTCGTAGCTCCGTAACGTTGCATCCATAGCTCCGATTCATGCATATAGCATATCAAAATGTTCAACTCAGAGAGTACATCATTTCATTCCATTGCATCATTTTCATTTGAGTTCATCTTGATGCCCGAAATGCTGTTAGAAGAGGGCTACTTGAGATAATTGTCAGATCTGCTACTCCATTTAGCTTTTTGTCATTTTTGCCATGATTATTGTGTGCATGCTATGCCCATGTGCTCTACATATGTTTTGTTAAGGGTTTTGCCATCTTTTTAGAGGTGCAACCCATGTATTTTTGTGATGTGTGAGGTGACTTGTGCAAGCTTGCAAAGTGGTGCACTTGCTAATTCTGTTTTCGGGGACTTAGCAATTTCACTAAGTCTTGGAGCTGTTTATCTCATGATGCCATATGTTCATGTTGTTTCCCAGTGATCCGTGCCTCTTTTGAGGATGATCAGTAAGGATGTTTTGTTAATCTTGTAGTGCTCTATCCATCCATGTCTTTGTTTGCAATTATGGAGCACCCTAGCTTGAGTCAATCGAGCTCTACTTTTGCTACTTTGTGAATCTGGTAAGATTATCAACTTGTTTGCAATTTTGCCGATGATGTTGTAGTTGATCCGTGCATGCTATGCTATTGTTCTTGCCATGTCTAGCTTGAATTTTGTGCCTTATTGATGGATGTATGCTTGTCTTGCCATGACTTGCACCGTAGTGAGTGCATCGAGCTCGTAAACATGCCTACTTGAGATATGTTTCAGCATGTGCCAGTTTTTCACTAAGTCTGAAAACTGATTATGTTTTTGCCACGTTCACATGCTTGCAATTGTATTTTCTGATCTCTTTTGGCTCAAGGTCACTAAGGGACTTTTGTTAAGCTCTTTCAGTAGCTCCATGTCATGCTTTACTTTGCCATGTTCATATCCTGTAGCATGTAGTTTTGTTGCTCCGAAGAGGGCTACCTGATCTAAAAGTCCAGACAAGTGTTAATTTCACTAAGTCTGAGATCTGTTTGCCATATGCAATTTTGCCATGCTTGTTTGCACCTGTTAATGGATGAATTGGCCGTAGCTCAATGCTAGACTTTTGTTAAGCATCTTGAATGCATCCCTTTCATGTATTTTGTTGTCATGTTTGGTTGCTGTAGCATGTTCATCTCATTGCATTTAGATGGCTACTTGCTGTAAATCGCAGACCGGTGTCATTTTTGAATCGCTTGCCATTTCCAAACCGTAACTCCGATTCCGGTGTTCTTTATATCGTTTTCAAGCGATTTCATCTCATCTTTCCAGTGGCATACTTGGATTTCCAAGTTGAGGCCGGTTCATGCATTTCTTGTCATATCTTGCATTTTGCATCCCGCATCGCATCCCGCATATCATATCATCATTGCATCATATTGCTTGATCCTTGCACGTGGTTGATTGTATCCTTGTTGCTTGTTTGTCTTTTTTGGGTAGAGCCGGGAGACGAGTTCGCTAACGAGGAGCCCGTTGAGTTTGCTTTCGAGGATCCAGTCAACTCTGACAACTGTGTAGGCAAGATGATCATACCCTCGAAATCACTACTATCTTTGCTTTGCTAGTTTGCTCGCTCTTTTGCTATGCCAATGCTACGATGCCTACCACTTGCTTGCAAGCCTCCCAAATTGCCATGTCAAACCTCTAACCCTCCATTATCCTAGCAAACCGTTGATTGGCTATGTTACCGCTTTGCTCAGCCCCTCTTATAGCGTTACTAGTTGCAGGTGAAGATCGAAGGCCGTTCCTTATTGGAATATTTATTTTCTTGTTGGGATATCATTATATTATCTTGTTATCTTAATGCATCTATATACTTGGTAAAGGGTGGAAGGCTCGGCCTCTCGCCTAGCGTTTTGTTCCATTCTTGCCGCCCTAGTTTCCGTCATATCAGTGTTATGTTCCCAGATTTTGCGTTCCTTACGCGGTTGGGTTATAATGGAAACCCCTTGATAGTTCGCCTTGATTAAAGCTTTTCCAGCAATGCCCAACCTTGGTTTTACCATTCGCCGCCTAGCCTCTTTTTCCCTTGGGTTTCCGGAGCCCGAGGGTCATCTTATTTTAACCCCCCCCCCCCGGGCCAGTACTCCTCTGAGTGTTGGTCCAACCTAGAGCCCCTTGCAGCGCCACCTCGGGGAAACTCGAGGGCTGGTTTTAGTTGTACGGATTGCTTATCCGATTGTGCCCTGAGAAAGAGATATGTGCAGCTCCTATCGGGATTTGTCGGCATATTCGGGCGGTGTTGCTGGTCTTGTTTTAACCTGTCGAAGTGTCTTGAAGAACCGAGATACCGAGTCTGATCGGAACGTCTTGGGAGGAGGTATATTCCTTCGTTGACCGTGAGAGCTTGTCATGGGCTAAGTTGGGACTCCCCTGCAGGGATTTGAACTTTCGAAAGCCGTGCCCGCGGTTATGGGCAGATGGGAATTTGTTAATGTCCGGTTGTAGATAACTTGAACCTTAATTTAATTAAAATGAATCAACTGAGTGTGTTACCGTGATGGCCTCTTCTCGGCGGAGTCCGGGAAGCGGACACGGTGTTGGAGTAATGTTTGCGCAGGTTGTTCTCTAGTTTCTCGCTCGCGCTTTGCCTCCTCTTCTCGCTCTCTTTTGCGAATAAGTTAGCCACCATATTTGCTAGTCACTTGCTGCAGCTCCACATATATTTTTACCTTGCCATACCTATAAGCTTAAATAGTCTTGATCGCGAGGGGGCGAGATTGCTGAGTCCCTGTGGCTCACAGATTACTATTACACCAGATGCAGGGCCTGATGATTCTTTTCCAGGAGACGCGTATGAGCTCAAGTGGGATTTTGACGAAGACTCTCAACGTTACTATGTTTCCTTTCCCGATGATCAGTAGTGGTGCCCAGTTGGGGGTGATTGGGACCGTGTCACTTGTTGGGTTCTCTTTTATTTTGGCGCCGTAGTCGGGCCATGAGTGTTTGGATGATGTAATGTTATTTATGTACTTGATTGACGTGGCGAGCGTAAGCCAACTATGTTATCTCCCCTTTATGAATTATTCTACATGGGATGTTGTGAAGATTGCCTAACTTGCGACATATGCCTTCAATGCGATTATGCCTCTAAGTCGTGCCTCGACACGTGGGAGATATAGTCGCATCGAGGGTGTGACACTCTACTCTTCTATGCCCATCGCACCTCACCGTGTCTCCTCCATCATCACCCCATAAGGTGACAATGTCTTGTCTCCTCCTAGTTTTTCTTAATCTCTGCAAATCCCTTGATGTGTACTTTCATATATCAAAGTAAATTATGGGGTGTCGTAGGAATGGCAAAAAAACACCTTATGATTATCAGTTTCTAAGATTGGTAATGTTCCTAAGGTAAACAAAGTTGCTATAGGTCTATATGCTATCATCATTAATATTGAATAGTTTAATAGCAAAATAATGTAGGCATGCATGTAGAAAAGAGTCAACCAGCAAAGGCTAGCTAGTAAGCAATCCAGGCATACACGTAGTACATAGTGTAACATCTAGTGGTTGAGTTAGCAAGGTTTAGCAAGCAATCAGAGTTCTAATTAAACAGAGTTCTAAACATGTGTTCTTCACCTTCACGGGGAAGAAGAAGACACAGAAGTTAAAAAACAGAGTAAGAACCTTTGCCTGGACATAGCAATTAGTTTGACAGCATGACGTTGAACGGACCAACCTGCATATTCCTCCATCCAGACCATCGCCGAGATTCCTATCCCATCCTGGCCAATGAACTGCGACCCTCGCCCCCTGCCCTCTGATCTGCCGATGCTCGCCACCGCCGCCAAGGACAATCAATAAATTCTCGCTCGCGCCAGTCCCAACCACAGAGGCAGAGGTCGTGAATAACCCACCATGCGCAGATGCATGGTGTGGGAATCATTTCGGCTAAGGCACAACATAGTAGCACACATGAAGTGAGACTCGGAGATGCAATAGGATAGATGGGACATGATGAGGGAAGAAACAGAGACGGGGCGCTAACCTATACCGCCGTGAACACTTCCTTTGGCCAGTGACGCCTGCCCTCGTTCTGCCGCCACCACAAGTCACGACTCACCAGATAGCCCTAAGTTTTTCTTCTGTTCTGTAAGGCGAGGGAATTAGGGGGGAGGGGTGGAAGAGGTGGACGTACGAGGGAGAAGTTGGACAAAAGTAGAAAAATAAGAACCTTACACTTAAAAAATAGGAAATTGGCCGTGTGTTGCGGCGATGGCAATAAATAGTCTGATAGTTTACCTTACTTCCCCAACTCGAGTTCGTCTTGAGCTATGCATTCACTTAGTCTTCAGTAGAAATAGTCATCATTGCATACAATTTGGTGCAGGCAAAGAATCTACCTTTACAATCTTATTATTCTCTTGGAAACAATTATACTTCTGCATGGCACAATGTAAATCCCATAGCTAAGCAAGGATGCATTGCGACGAAGCAACTGAGCAAGAAAGGCACAACTAAACCCCTGAACTTGTGGCTATCATTGCCGATATGTATGCAGTATGCACCATGCACGCCCCCCCTCCAATTGACTAACTCATCATGCCACCAGACTCTCAACCATAGCCTAACCTAACTCACATCCCATGTGATATTATGCCCAACTTCAAACTTTGGTGACCTTCTTCGGCAGGGTTGCCATTGCTAACCTCTTTCTTCTTCACATCAATGGATTACGTAATAGTATGACTATAAATTCAGGTCAAACATCCCATCAACAATTAAAGCTATCCACGTCACTGAGTAGATCTTTGCAAATCAATTTGTTTGAATATTAGAAAATAAATACAAACTAAGATCAATTATAAAAAAGCAAGGCAACATACCACAATTGAGGAAGACTAAGATTTACTTGTTAACTTAGGTATTAAAAGTCTACAACAACATCAAACACAAAGGTACTAACAGGTACACATGATGAGAACTAGGAGAAGAATAAGAAGAACATTACAAGCAACACAAACAGAAAGAGGAGAATAAAAAGAGAGAGAATAATAAGAATATCAGTACAAGCGAGACATACACAGAAAATATTGTCTACACAGAAATTCTCATCAAATAGGTAATGCAACCTTTGAGTTTTTTGTTCAAAAATTCAGTTTCTACTTCGTAGGTTCATTTACGACCAACTTAAGCATTTATATATGTTACACATTGCATTGCCAATTTCGAACCTTAAATTTATTTGGATTCTACCTAACCATCCAACTATCAAATTCGGAGTTAGAACTCAGAACCATGTGGTCATCTTGAAGGAGCTTGTTTTCATATCCTGAACCACTAATTCATTCATGGATATTTCTTTATAATGTGTCCAATAACTTTTTCATGGTTATTTAAAACTATGATCACTCCAGATCCCCATTATGTTTGTATAAGCTATACCAATAATTCTATGTGTATATGCACATTTAGCAGCAAAAATGTGTAGCTAAGGGGAAACTAATACTTACCAGTCAAAATAGGGACGTACATTTCTCGCCTTGAAGCTGTTGTTGCACTGTTTTTTTTTCTTCTAAACATGGCTTTCTCTAACTCACCCAAAACCTGAAATATATCTAATCCATTTTGAAGAACACATATCAATTTCACAGCTATAGATAAACAAACCATTAGACAAGCAGATGTATATAATCTTGTGGAAATAGTATATTAAATTGTGAAAAAATAAAGAAAAATATCTGATATGAACAAACCGCTATGAAACCTGCTATTTTTTTGCTCATTCCTCTCCTCTTATTGGGGCCTGGAATATGACACCACTCCTGTCTTTTATGTGTTTGTTTTCCACCTGTTTTGAACATTCCTGACCGGTTTTTTTTTGTTTTTTAACCGGTTTTACCTGTTTACTTGGAGTTTTTTATTTTCTTGTTGTTCTATACTTTTATGTTTTTTCATTTTTATTTTTAAATCAGTGAACACTTTTTAAATCGTGAGAGCATTTTTAAAAGTAGAGGTATATTTTTCAAATTCATGAACATTTATTGAATTCTTGAAATATATTTTGAGTTACAAGAACATTTTTGGAATTCAGGAGTATATTTTGAGTGCAAGAACATTTTTGGAATTCAGGAACATTTTTTAAATTCATGATATTTGTTAATTCCACAAACATTTATTTAATTCAATAATTTTTTTTGAAATGCTGGAATATCTCTAAATTCATGAACCTTATTTTAAAATTTAGGAACATTCTTTAGAATTATTGGCATTTATTATTTTTCCTAATATTCCAGAAGAATGAGAGAGAGAAAACCCGTCAGAAGCTCCAAAAAACTGGTGGAAAGAGCGCATCGTGAGTTTGGAAGAGTTCGCTATCTCGTGTATGCGCAGCCGTGTTGTGTTTGCTATTTTCTCCGTGTCTTGTTGTGCTGAATATATAAACTGCCTCCCTACGTACGCAAAGCTTCTTCATCTCCAGATATGACCAAGTATCTTTACTGGGTGGTTCACTGTAGTCCAGGGTGGATATTCTTGAGAGATCATGTACAGGTACTCGTGCCATCTGAAAGGCGGTGGGGCGGTGTGGGGAGTGCCCTGCTCACCCTAAGGTACGAGTCTTTGGATGGCGGGTTGCTACTAATTCGCTAGCCACTTTTGAATGGAGCAAGAGGATATATTCCACGGAGGGAGTCTCGTTAGCTCTTGAGTGGAGTTCTGATCAGCTCATCATAGAGATGGATTGTGCAGTGGCATTTCTGTAACAAGTTGCCCGACGCCACAGTCAGGCTGTCCTCCTTCCCGTCCATAACATTCTCATCTCTGAGATGCCACTAGCCTCACTAGGTGGAGAAATAGGCCACGCTGACAGAGGACATAATATAGTCGCAAATTCCTCCGGACGCAAAGTTAGAAAGAAATCTCCAGCCAACAGCCGGGGATGTTGGAGAAAAACTGACTCACGACGCACCGGCGATTACCGGAGACAAGAGACTACGGCGAGAGGAGGGACACAGGAGATTTGGTGGCGCACAAACACCTTGCCGCACCGACGACTTTTCAACTTTTTCACCTCGAGCACGAACTCGATCTCACAATTACACAGGGGAGAAGGGGCTCTTATACACGTGCACACACATGTCACACACCGCGCCCACTCCTCGCACCACACGCACGCACCGTGCACGACCTGCACAGCCCGGCCCGTGCGCTCGTTGTGCCCAGACACGATCAACACGGCAGGCTGCAGTGCGTCGCCCCACACTCGTTCTATCCCCTCCCGCGCGCATCCCGTCCGCCGCCAGCAGCCTGCGTTCATTCCGCCGTAGAGCGCGCCGCTCCGCACTGAAGGCGGCTCGGAGTGGACATGACCTTTCACTGCCTTTGCCATTGAAACGACGCGCCAGCCAAGTTTTTGGTTACTGGTTGAAATTTGAAGATTTTCCATGGTAACGCGTATTTCCTTGTCCCTCGGTA
This sequence comes from Triticum timopheevii, assembly GCA_963921465.1. Classification (NCBI taxonomy): domain Eukaryota; kingdom Viridiplantae; phylum Streptophyta; class Magnoliopsida; order Poales; family Poaceae; genus Triticum; species Triticum timopheevii. Next base: position 2,982,574 of record OY997263.1, read on the forward strand.
AATTCCCGTACCAAGCAAAAGATATCATTTTTTTGAATTTTTTGAATTTAAGCACTCAATTTATAGTAAAGTACGTAGGATATAATTAATGCCATGAGAATTGGTTCTGGCTTGTTGTAGCAACCTAGTTCCTGTTTTGAGAGGTCTCTGGTCCAAATGTTCGTTCATTCACATATTTGAATTCGAAATTTCACTATAAAATTTGTTCGAAATATTCTCGGTATTTCTCGGTAACCGTGGTAACCGCGTTTACCCGTCCCCCTCGATAAAAATGCCTCGTTCGGTAACCAAAACCTTGGCGCCAGTAGAGGGAGCCGCCCGCTACACGCCCGGTTGTACACACCTCCTTGCCGTATTCATACACCTCATTAAACTAGCGTGGAAGTCGAGAAACCCTCTCTGGCCACACATCCGTTCATGAGCGGTCTGGCATCGCAACACCGACCGAGCTCCTCCCGTCCGCCCTCTATTTAAACGAGGCTAGACACCGGGCAAGAATCGCACCCCTTTGCTGCTCCCCTATCTCCTCTTTCACCACTCTTCTGATGGCTTTCGAAGAGCAGTTCTCCGGTATACAAGCCGACTGGGTGGCCCGCCTAGCCCGCTGGATACGAGCAAGACAGCTCGCCCCTCCACTTCGTGCGCCTGACCTGACGGAGCAAGTTGCCGCCCAAGCCGGCGCGTGGTTCAGCAACTCGCTGCTCCAGGCCCGCTAGATGAGGAGTGGCGAGTTGCTCCACGCCGGCACGGCGACACGGACGTCATCGCTATCGTCGAAGACCCCCTGGGCGACCGCGCCTCCCGTGCCTGTGACCGCGCCTCCCGTTCTTGTGACTGCGCCATGCAGGCAGAGATAGAAGTCGGTTGCGCGGAGAGAGAGGAGTCGATGACCAGCTCCTCTGCGTCCACCGCCATCATCGAGGAGCAGTAGTACACAGGAGGCCGCCGCCGCTTGGGTCCCATAAAGGCCGCCGCCGAGGCGACGCCGGCGTACACAGCTGATGTTTTGCCCGGTTGTTCTCTTGAGAGGACCTCCGTCGATCCCATATGTGTTAAGAGTAATCCAAACATACGTAAGTTTCCATGTTAAAGTCGTGTCCTGATTGGTAGTAGCTAGCATGTGCAAGTTCAAGTGCAAGTTGTGTCCGGCCAGAATTACCAAACGTGATCAAGCTGGCTGGGTGATTAGTTTTGAAAAGAGTGGCGTATGTGTGATGAGATAGGAAAGGTTTAGCGTGTACCGGTGGTGGAGTCGGTTCGGGTCCGTGTACATGTCCAGGTCATGTAGGGGTAGGTTTAGGACTGGTGTTTTGAGTCGGCTACTAGTTGTGTGAGTTTTGTAACACAGAGAAAAAGAAATAAAAAGAAAAAAGAGGGCACGACAAAGTTTTATGTGCGCGTGTGTTCGTACAATTTTATGTGATCGATCGTGTGGTGAATTTCCAACAATATGGGTTCCACGAAGTGTAGGCGTCGCCTTCCCTCCCGATGAAGCATCGGCCAGGGTTCCTCTTTGATGAGCAGTGGGGAAGCGAGCCGTCCTTTGCGCTGAAGAATATACCTCCGGGGCTCCCGATAGTCCAGTGATAGGGTTGCCGGACGTGAGGAAGACAATTGGATCCGCGGGCGGCCGTTTAAATTAGGTTTTGTTATACGTCTAGAGTCGGACTAGCACCGTTTTTAGTTGATGTAAATGTACCGAAATCCATCATGTTTACATGAAAATGCGGCATTATTATATAAAATACATCATATTTTATATGAAATCCGGCCGTGTTTGCATGAATTTTATCCGGTTGGTTTGAGTTGTTGTGAAAATGTATGCAGCTATGGTTGATGGCGTCCTCCCGCATCCATGTCCGTAGACTAACCCCCCTTCCGCGGACGGATGCGGGAGGAAATTTACGGGTTGCCGTTGAAGATGCCTTAGTTTATGACAATTGCTACAAATCGGTCGGTTGATTTGTCACAAAGATAAACCGCCTTGCCGGCAGTTGGATTGGGTCATGTGTAGCCATTGGATCACGTCCGCCGTGCTCTGCCATAGCCAGCTGCTGAGGGATGGCACTCTGCTGCGGATAAGGTTTCAACGCCGCAGCCCCCAGCTGCCGCTCACCTCGTGTCGCTGCAGGTGGAAGAAAATTCGGCTCCGTTGAAGACAAGGCTGCGGGCTCCGTCGAAGACAAGGTGCGGGAGGAAGATGGCGCGGGGTGTACGCGTCGACGTCACGAGGCTGCTGATGCGCGTGAGTAATCAGCTCATGGAATTAAAGTATTTTCCTTAGTTTATCACTTTAGTGCTCTTTTACTATTTTTTAGCATTCGTATTTGATATATTTATTATACAAAATAAAACTTACTTTTTTGAGGGAAAATAAAACTTATTTAAATTATATAATAAAGTGAGAATATGCTTAAGGTATATATGTTGTTCCGTTGTAGAAATTTTCAAATTTTTGGGCCCTGAATTTCTGAAGACGGCCCAAAAATGAGCAGTAGCACATTGCCATCTTTACGACAAGTTATTTCCCGACAGCGAGCAGTAGCACATGTTCAGGACACACATTGGTGATACCGAACGCTACTACTTTGTTCTGCCTCCATTTAGAGCTGAAAAACCGACTTCCAGTTCGGCCTAACTAGTAAGCACAAGTGCTCCAATAAAAAACATGTAGCTATCTCACAGAGTTGCACTTCACTGGGGTCATGTTTACTGAATGTTCTGCAGTGTTGCAGGCACACACATTAATTGTTGGAGTCGCTGGGTCGGTGTGTAGCAGTCCTTGTGTGCCATTCTGTCTTCCTTTTGGTGCCCTGGAATGTTCAGCAGCGTCTAAACCTTCTCCATTGCAGTCACACCTGCAAAATTCCACCAGCCATACATATTGTCCCTCTACTCAGAGTAGACAGGAATCCATAATCTCCTTCCTACCCTTGCAGTGCCGGTTTTACAGTAATAAACGAAAGTAATTATTGAACTCGGAATAAAGACAGAACAAAGTTGTGCTCGATAAATGGAGGCCTTCTAGATTTCGTAAGATGCATTGCCTACAGCTTGTGTGCAAAGACACAAACCGGCACTTCTTACTAGGCAGGTGTGAGAAAATTGGTAATTGGGGTGAACGCTGAGAAAGGCGTTTTGGAGGCCGAGCTCCGTGGAGGCCTTTATTTTTGAAAAATTCAAATTCAAACTTTTATGGTTCAAAAAATTCTGAAAAAAATATGCGTGTATGTAAGGATGTAACTCACATGCATGTAAAAATTCATGATGAAATACCTTGAGTTGTGACCTGTACAAAAAAGACAAATTCATGGTCTAGGAGGATGAATAGTATCATGTGTTAAACAGCCCCAGATTTGTCTTTTTTGCACAGCCCTCATTTCAATGTATTTTGAATTGAAAATTTACACACATGTGTGTTATGCCTTCATATATATCTGTAATTTTTTTCAGAATTTTTTGAAATGTAAAAATATGAATTTTAATGGAATTTCAAATTTGAATTTGCAGGCCTCACTGGAGCCCGAGCTCCAAAAGGGATTTCCAGTGAACGCTGACCTGTCTATTTAATATAGGAGATTAGAAAGCTCGATAACTGAAAACTGATATGGCTCAATAATGAAAAATAAGTAATGTTCGCATTAAATGATTTTGAGGTGTTCCTGGTACAAATGATATCCGGTAGTAGTCCTCCTGTCAGGGTAATAATATATGAGGTTTTGATCCTACAATACTTCAGGATGACAGCAATGCACCCGAATCAAGCATGTCACAGGGGAAAAAGAAAAGAACAAGCGGTTGGTGACAATGGGAAGACAACAGGAAGTATCACCATGGAGGCATGGAGATAGTCAGATAGCTCGCTGCTTGGTTACATCTTCAAGCGTACAGAAGGTTTCAAAGTTGAATTCTACCACATGAATTTATTTTCACACAACTGGATAAATAACACTAACTCAGCAACGGCTTTATCATCATCTATTTATTCTGAGGGAACTAATTTAAGTTGTCTGGAGCTGCCTAGCTAGGCGGGGGAATGAGTGACCTAATGATCTTAGCTTGGCCCAGTAATTAGCTAATTATATCCCATATTAAACGCTTAAGCAGCCAGCCTTCATTTGACTTCGCGGTCAATTCATGCATGTGCACCTACTCCACGTGATATAATACCATCACGTAATCGATGACATCATATATAAAATAGTACTCCTTCCGTCTCAAAATAAATGACTCAACTTTATATTAAATTTTAGGAAGTACATACATAAGTATAAAATAAAATAACAAAGATAAATTAAGACAACCTTATCTGTTGCGTCCACCTCTACACATATGGTTCACTCTAACCAATGAGATCATCATTACTAAACGTATGGTTCACTCTAACCAAAAGTTGCCATCGGATAAAATATATTAAAAAAATAACAAAGACAAATTAGGACAGCCTTATTTTTTGGGTCCGCCTCTGCACATTGGTTGGTCCACATAAACAAGAGTAAGCTGTACTTGCTCCTTGCTAGCTGCAACTATGACATTTTTGTCTTGTCAAATTGCTATTACTTTTAAGCCAACACCTGGCATGTTAGGTTAGAGCAACTCTAGTTGATTTTGCATATCTTCATCCGGAAATTGTTTGGCGCAGACGAGCTCGCGCGCTCTCGGTATTGAGAGGCGTTAGTTCCCCTGGAGATGCGCGATTTCCGGTGCGGTGCAGATGGCAGGTGAGACGAGTTAATGTGTGTACGAGACGGGGAAGAGACGCCGTGGGAGACGGTGTTGGGGCCGACGGCAGGGGGGTTTGACGGTATATTGTAACGGCTCATTTGTCTCCTGTCAAAGAGAACCATTGCCGTTGACGCCGGATTCGTAAATCTGGTGATATCTATCGCTAATCTTATGATTGGCGTGGCCAATCTCATACTGCTTGTGGCTGCGACTGTAATGCGCGTGCTGGATTAGGTGTCAGGAGTGAAAAGGGTATTATGTGGCGGGTCGCAAATGGCGTTTGTACTGTATAAAGTTGTGTGTTTAGCAGTCAAGTAGCAAATGGAGTGGAAGCAGTTGTCTGTAGTAGTCGCAAACGATGTTCTTTTGGAACCCATCGACTTAATTGTCATGCTGTATGCTGTATCCCCGAATATTTAATAAAACTCTGTTTTTTAGTTCATCGAGTTGTGAAGAAAGATCCAGGCTCATTTGGTTTTTGATACTCCAAAAGGTAACGGGACTTAGTCTGATTAACTCTTGGGAGGTGTTTGGTACACCAAAAGACAAGAGTACATCTGATTTTCTGTGACGAATGGTGATAAGATCCAGGCTTAGTCTGATTAACTCTTGGGAGGTGTTTGGTACACCAAAAGGTAACGGGACTGGTAATGGAATCTGGTTACGGTGGGATCATGGCGTAACAGGAACATTTGCTCGTCTGTTTGTTTCATGCATGTAAAGATATCAAGTTACAAAACTGTGTTTGGATGGCCTGTGTAAACAGATTACAGACACAGAATAAAACTGGCACTAGCTTACACATGACATCAGCAAGCACAATTTCAAATCCATCAATTTGGCATAAGTTTTTAAAAAGTATTTCACATGAATAAACACAAATACATCGCTACAAATTCTCATCATGATTTAAACACACTACAAAACAAAAAGAATGTCAGAATTTGAGGACACTTGGGACGTATAAATAGATACAAATTCATAATTTAACAACATTTTCCAAGTCAAGGCCCTTGCAAACCAGCTTCATCATCAACCTTGAAATGTCCTTTAATCCTGCCACAACACCGCCTTGGAAAAAAAAAGAGATATTCTTTATCATCAACCATGCCTATTTCTTTCATCTGCCAATAAGAATGGTGTTGGATAATGAATAATTAGCAAAAATACTAATCACAATAATACACTGCAGCTATAACATACAACTACAATAGGTAGGTTATTGTCGTCGTTGTCGACTAGATGGACAAATATAAATCAGCCATTCTCGTTTCTATTGTGGATTGATCTACACATCGCTCTGCATTGATCTACACAGGAACAAGGAGCCATAATGCTTGTTAGTACAGTAACAATTAGTACACAGGAAATCAGCCTGGACATATATTTACTTTCTTTGTTAGTCGACTTCGTTGTCTACTTCCATCGCTCTGCATTGAACTACACAGGGACAAGGAGCCATAATGCTTGTTAGTACAGTAACAATTAGTCGCAACTGAAAGTGATCAAATTATTCAGTTTTCATGTTTTTTCCCCATCTTACCAGTGAGTATTGTCTGTGGATGCTTCCCACCCATCATGCAAATGAATTCAGTGAATACCCACTCAAAACTCTCCTCTGTTTCATCCCTGACTAGCACACCACCAAAAATGACACTCTGAAAGTGATTGTTGACTCCGACAAATAATCCAAATGGCATGCCATACATGTTTGTGCGGCATGTTGTATCAAATGTAATTGCATCTCCAAAATAGTGGTACTGTGCTCGGCTGGCTCCTGTTGACCATAACAAATTCCGTATCCGGCTCTCTTGATCAGGTTGTACACTGTAGTACAAGCCAGAATCCTTTGCTCCCAGCTCAGCAAAAACATCGACAGTCTTCTTAACATCATTGTTTGCTTGTTCTCGACTGATCTTACCACACAGCCTCGCAATGCTCTCTTGCTGAACGGTACATTGGTCAATGATCCGAAGAAGCTCCCAATAATATTATAGACTTTGCCAATGCTAATATTATTTTCATGGAGCTGTTTAATAACATCACGTGTGTATATATCAATATGCTTGTGTGAAGGCCAATATACTTTCTCACCATATTTTTCTGTCAGTGCATGGTTGTGATCTGGCCTGTACTCATTTATGTACCACCCATTGTCGCTTGATCGAAGCAATCTTATCATCGCGGGACATCTGCAGCGGCAAGTCCGTAAGTTACTCTTCTTTGGGATCCCCTAAAACAACCAGAACAAGTGCCATTGTGTCATTTTTTGAGTATACTGTTGTATCTATCCTATCAGATATTCATGTGCCACTGGTCTGAAATTAGTACTTACAGAGCAGCCACAAATTACCTCCTGCATATATTTTGTTCTTTCGACATTTAGCCTGCTCTTTCCATATCTTACTCCAAAGCCAATCTCCCAGGAATAGAGATCGTAGTAATCGTAGGCTTCTCCCAGTGAATCAAAGTTGCTTCCCACAACAGGAACTATCATAGTGTCAGTCTTTTTTTCTGCATATCTTCGCAGTGTTGCTTCCAAGGCACTCATCCTGGCAGCACAAGGGGGACGTTCAGTAGGTGAACATCCGAAACGGATTCTGGATCATTTACAAGAATGTAATTCAGGATCATGGTCCACTGTCTTTAGGAAGTATATGGCATACACGGTTGCAATTCAGTAGCCTAGATAGCCTGACCAGTGTGATCTAAGTTATTTTTGTGGAGAGGGCATTTGCACATGAGACGATATATGAAGATTTGGCAGAGTACTTTACCTCTTCGTCCAGCCTGGGGCTTCAGCATTGGTTTTGCCTGCAGATTGTTCAGCGGCTGGTGCCGACAGGGCATTTCCATCGCAGGTGCTGTTCAACTCTAATTGGGCATTCACCGGAGCGTCTCCGGCATCACCAATGCTGGACTCAGCAGGCACACACACCAGCGCTTGGTATGTGTCGTAGGCCACCAAGGGCTCTGCGCCGGCGAGATCCGGCAGGGGGAAATCTTTGTGAAAGGAGGCAACAAATCAATATGGGAAATGGTCTAAATGCAGCAAATACCACATGGGATGGTAAATGAAAGCGAAAAAATTTACCTGTCGATCGGATCTGACAAGAAATCGACTTCACCATCTCCGGTGGTCGCCATCACCATAGCCATGAGCTCCTGGTATTAGGCGGCGCTGGAAGGGAGAGGATAAATTTGTTTTACTTTTCGGCGATGCCCAGCTCATCTTAGGCCCACACTGTGGTCCCCACTTACCGATTCGATGGACGGACGTGGATGACGGAGTCTGTTATATACCGATCCGCTCGTCTTGTTCCAACGGAACAGCACCATCTTAGGCCGTTATTGCCCGGTTAAATGGGACGGATCTGCAACTGTACTCGCCATCTACGGATATGATAGCGTCGAATAAAGTACGCTACGCGTCAGCGTGTCGTTGGTCCACCTATCCAGACCACATGTTTTTCGCCGCGTGCACTAGTTGCAACCTGTTCCCAAATACGGGCCACGAGATTCCCCAGCTTCGCCCGACACGCTGGGGGGGGGGGGGGGGGGGGGGGGGACAAGCAGGCATAGTTATTGTCTCTGAGCTTCATGTTCTTCCTCTTGAGTAGGCCCCTCGTGTTAAGTCTGTCCGCTAGCAGCAACCAAGCGAAAACCCTCCATTTGTTAGTACATTTGGTCTTTCAGATCCACTCAAAGGCCTTGTCAGCCACCTCATCACGGAAGCAATGCAGGTAGAATTTGCCAGATTCAAATTTGTCCGATCCCCAGATGCATCTCCAGGAGTCAGCCGTCTCAGTCAGCTCAATCAGAGCCACGATGTTTTGGAGATCGTCAAGCTCACCCCTTGCCTGCACCGAAAGCGGCAGATGGAAGTTCTGGCCGAGCGTAGCTGCGGTCAGAAGATTCTGCACCGACACGTCTTCATTCTTTGAAAAGGAAAACAACCGAGGGTGGGTGTCAGCCAGTACGTCCTCATGCCACTCATCCTTCCAAAACAGGGCTGTGCTCCCATCCCCTACTTGGACAGTCGTGACACCCCTGTAGACCGGCGCAAGGTGGATGATGTCGCGCCACCAAAAGGATCCACACGGATCAGTCGCATGCGGGACCAGGCCATTGTAGTAAGCTGTCCAAACCAATTTCACCCACGGCAGGTCCATGCGATTATAGAACTTGTGCAGCTGTTTGAGGAGAAGGCCTTGGTTCTGAATCTTCAGATCGATGATGCCGAGGCCGCCTTTGTTTTTAGGGCGGCAGATCAAATCCCAAGCTGCCAGCGAGACCGCTTTCATGCCATCGTCCGTGGTTTTAACCCACAGGCAGTATCGCCTGAGTTTATCCAGGTGCTCAAGGATCTTTGGTGGCAATCTGATGGAGCACATGGCATAAATCGCGAGCGACGTGATCACCGAGTTGACTAGCGTAAGCTTTGAGCCAAGATCGAGGAGAGTAGCTGCCGTGGAGAGTTTGCGTTCCACCGAAGCCACCAGCGGCATGAGATCAGTCACCGTGGGTTGGGTGGTTCCCATGGGCAGCCCCAGGTATGTGAATGGCATGGAGCCGACCGCGCAACCAAAAACTTGTGCCAAGCAAGAAGTCTCAAGCGCATCAGTATTGACAGTAATCAGAGTGGATTTCTGAAAATTTATACGTAGCCCCACTGACGCCGCGTAGTCCTGAAGAATGGCCTTGATGGTTTCCGCCTGAAACTGATCCGCGGGCATCACCAGAATAGTGTCATCTGCGTATTGAATGACGGGATAGTCGTCATCAGGAACTGGGATCGGAAGCTGCATGGCGCCTGCTCTGTACGCATCGTTAATGGCTGCTTGCAAGAGATCGGCCGCAAGCACAAAAATGAGTGGGGACAGTGGGTCGCCTTGGCGCACACCTCGTAAACAGAAGAAAGGCTTGCCCGGGGTCCCATTGAGGAGGACAGAGGATTTGCCAGTCGAAAACAGGCTGTTCATCCACCCAAGCCATTTGTCGTCAAAGCCCATGCTCTTCATGATCTCCATCATCGGGGCATGTTCGATCGTGTCGAAGGCTTTGGCAAAGTCTAATTTCAGAATGGCGATTGCGCGCCCTGATGCTTGGCATTGGTGTATAAATTCAAAAGCCCACCCCACACAGTCCTGGATTGATCTCCCTCGCAGAAAACCATATTGCTACGCCACTCCGCTACGGCACTGTGCTGAATCTTGCTACGCCACTCCGTGCCGTGCCAGTCTCCACCGTGTGACGCGCATGCCTATATATCAATGATCTTGCGGGCTTGTTTAATTATTGAGATGGTATTATCTGCCGACATATTTCTTTTGAAAAAACATGTAATAATCTCTCCTATACTATTCCTAACTCATCTCTAGTAGAGGCTTCCTACCCTTTCAGTCTTGTAGTTTATAGCCCGCGAGGCTCAGCAATACAACAAGCGATTCCACCAATTGTCTCCCCGCTAACCCTCTAACATAAAATATTGGTACAGAAGAGAAATTGAATGTCGCAGTTAGGGAAATCAACTATTCCATAAAATCAAGTGATTTTTTTATCAATATCTTGTGGGCTTGTAAAGTTCAACTAGTCCAACAAGAACATTGGCTTAGACACTAGTAGAAAAAGGGTCAAACGTGAAGAACATTAGTGCCGGTTTGTAAAAAAACCGGCACTAATATGATCAATAGTATCGGTTCGTGGTGGCGATCAATAGTACCGGTTCGTAATGAACCTTTAGTACCGGTTCGTGCCACGAACCGGTACTAAAGGGGTGGTGGCAGGCTGGCGTCAGGCCAGGGCCCCACGAGCCCCTTTAGTGACGGTTTGTGACACAAATCGGTACTAAAGGTCTAACCTATAGTACCGGTTCGTGCCACGAACCCACAGTAAAGGGGGCAATTTTCAAACTCTACCCCCCCTCCCGTGTATCGCCATTTCAGTTTTGAAAAAATCAAAAGAAAATGATAAAAACTTCAAAAAAAGTAAAATTCTTCGAGAAGTAGTTATATTACTACATCTACTAGTTAGGAAAATTTGAAAACTTAAATTTGGACATGTTTTGCAAAAAGTGTAGGGAAAATGTAAAACGGCTATAACTTTTGCATACGATGTCGGAAAAAAACGTATAATATATCAAAAAATTCAGCACGAAAATCCGCATCCGATGGAGACCCTACGGCCCGTTTGGAATTTTTTAGAATCCTCAAATTCCAAAGGAAAAAAAGATATGGTCAAATTTTATTTTTAAATTTTTTTTTGGTTAAATCTGGTCAAACTACTTATTCAAGAAGTATTAATGTTACTACATAATTATTCAAGAATATTAGTTTTACTAAATAATTATTTCAATTTTTTGAATTTTGGTCAAATCTGGTCAAACTATGGTCAAACTGTGGTCAAACTATGGTCAAACTTATTCAAGAAATATTAGCGTTACTAAATAATTACTGTTTTTTTAGAATAATAGTTTCAAACCTAAACGGTGAAATGTGTGACTTCATGCTCAAGCTAAACTCCTGAGGGTTAATAGGATTGACATCTTACTATTGTCAGGAAAACAACAAGTGCAGACTCGGAAACGAAGGAGAATAGAACCCGAAAGTTAAGCGTGCTCGGGCTAGAGTAGAGAGAGGGATGAGTGACCGGTCGGAAAGTTAGATGATTTGGAATGAGTGATCCACACTTGAGCAGTTAAGAGAGGTGATTAGAGACTAAATCATCAAATAATTCAGAAAAAATAAAAATCGAAAAAAAATCATTTTTTTTCCAAATTTTTCAAAAAAAACCATTTACACCAACCGGTACTAAAGGTCCCCCATACCAGGGCGCGAGCTCACGCTACGTGGTGGCACTTTAGCGCCGGTTCGTGCCGAACCGGTACTAAAGGGGGGGGGGGGAGGGGGGGGGGGGAGCTTTAGTGCCCACACTTTAGTGCCGGTTCCATAACCGGCACTAAAGGCCCTTACAAACCGGTTTTAAAGCTCCGTTTTCTACTAGTGAGAAGAGAAAATGAATATTTCCCAGATAGGGAAATCAACTATTCCATTAATTCGAGTGTTTTTTTATCATTTCACCATCTTTTTTATCATGTGGTGAAAATGAGAGATGGATGGTTCCGTACAGTTGGATTTTAACACAACGATTACAAAAGAAAGAGATTCTTTGTGACAATAGTTCGGCAGATGAATAGATAGTGCATTACTTATTTCGGTGCAAGTTTATTTACGTCCTGTGCAACGCCATGGTATAGGCCATGTACATGTTTAGCTTGGAGTTTGCTTTATTTCACGGGGAACATGTCTGTGCAAGATGAGGTCCTTTGGAACATGTGTGCTTCCCCTATACCTGTGTTGGCTGCCAAAACAATATCAGATAAATTAGACAATTAGTATGCACATAACTTGAATATTAATCATCCCGCAAAAAGAACTTGAGTATTAATATGTTAAAGAACAAGATTATGATCAGATCATCAACAGTAGCTAGCTCATTCGATGTTACCTATGTAAGCTTCGTCAATTAGTAGAAGTTCAGTTGTTCCAGTCTTGTAGCCTGTAGGTGGCTTGTTAGCAGAGATAAATTCTGTTGATATATGGGAAAATTTATTGTTAATGACGATACTGACAACCGTGGTAGAGGTAACACCCTACTCCTGCTTTGTTTTGAATCTTGCCGCCGCACGATCCATGCATGCATTCATCTCCATGAAATGGCATCCACAATTACACATGAAACAGCAGCATTGATCGTTCCTAATTCTTCGCCTTCCGTTACCAAGCAAAAGCCCAAGAAGATGCTAGATGCATGCTTAACCTCCCCATCGGAGATCGCATTGCAAATGTGCCAGGCGGACCTGCCAGTGCTCCTTGAGCATCCAGTTGTACACCTCAACGGTGGCTTCGTGGCCATGCATCACGCGGCACCCTCCGTCGAGCGCGGCATCAAGGGCCGGGCGGTGTACCGGCACCCACCCTTTCCGCAAGGACACGACCAGGCGGATCATGTTCATTTCAGGCTTGCCGATGTGAGCCGCACGAATGCAGCCAAGGAGACCGTGGTAGCACGCCATGCAGAAGAGCACCTTATCCAGGATGTGGAACTCGCCATGCCCGCGCTATGGGCGTGTAGATCGTTGTCTCAAACACATGTGTGCCGACGTTCACCCAGGTGCGGACGAGCTGGCTGTGGCGTGCATATGGCCGTATGTGTTGAAAACTTCTGTCGATGGGAACTGACTCTGGGTTAGAAAAATATGAACAAGAAACTTTCTATACATCCTCCGTATGCATCAGCAGGGTGCCTGACGACCTCCACATCAATACAAGGTACAAGCTATACATGCGTCCACATATTTCCTTTCTTTATTTTCAGTTTTAACACCTGATGATTTGTATCCATGTCACTGATTCCTGAAGAGCCACACACACACACACACACACACAACTTCTTTCTCCCTCCACAGCCTCAATTTGTCCAATCCCAGAACAGTTGTTCTCTAACTAATGACCTGTTCATCTCCATTTTTCTTTGTATTTTGTTCCCTGAATATGCTAGTATGAACGGCACCTGAGCAAGGGCATCAAACAGTCTTATTCGGCATCTGAGAATACGTGCACTCGCGTAAGAATGACTGTACATGCACATTTTGATTTCCTCTACTTAGAAAGTGATTGTTATTCTTCATAACTACAAATTTATGACCATTGTTGATTCAAGATACCTAGGTTGTTCCAAAGATGCTTGATGAAATGTTTCTACTATCTACCGAATTAAACATGTTTGAGAAGGTAAGAATATTTGGTGCCTTCTGTATTAAGATTAACTTGCTCTATATGTATCGAGTAATTTTCTAGTGATGAGACAACGAAATGGGTCAATCAGATTCACTCTATGTCTATCCGATAACTTTATGTTAACTAGACAATGTAAGGTTCAATCAGATTTACAGAATGGTTTTGTTACTCAAGTATAGTCTGGGTTTTAGCAGTATTAATGTTGTTTCATCAATTTTGCCAAACAGATATATGCAACAACCATAACCCGAACTAAAGGAGACAATAGCAGCAGCCCAAAGAAATATGAGAGGAGGCTTTCTAGAAATACTATGCTGTTAATGTTTTAATATTTTCTTGATATGTCAAACTTTGACAACCTCCCTCTCATATTCACTGCAGTGGAATCTGGTTACATTAGTTGAATGCTTTAGATAATGTATCTGTCGCACTCAAGTATCCGTCCTACCGATTGTACCTCTCATTTTAGGAGCACCTACAGGTTGAGGTTAGCATGACTAGGTCTAGCTTTTTTTTTCAAGTTTTTTCTATGACATTTATACTGATGGGAGAAAAAGGGGGAAATGTGGCAAAAAATGCTTCTTAACCCAGGAACAACATTTCACTGGCAAAGCATGCAAAATCTCAATGGATGAGACATATAGATTTCTTTGTTATGCATCCACTGTAGAAGACATATAGATTTCTTTGTTATGCATCCATTGTAGAAGAAACGCTATGTGCTTAATCTAAATGATCATGCTCTCATATATTTTTCAATCATGGTTGCATTATATGTTTTTTTCTATATGTTCAAGACATTTTTTCTTAATTTCCCACTGCAATGCGCGAGGTATCTATTAGTATAAACTAGATGATCACCCGCGTTGCGGCGGGAACTTCTAGCACTGCATAGGAGGATTATGGAGTGAAAAATAGTAAACCATTAAAGCAGTATAATATAGGTTTGTTTGAACGTTTAATGTGATTATATGAAATCCGACAAATTATTCCATTGTAGAAGATTATCTCCACTGCGAATTAGAGTTTTTTTTGGAAATTGGAATGCATGGCTAACATAAAAAAGGAGCATATAGTCTGATGAGACTTGTCTCATAATAATTGAAGACAATATAATTTTATGGTCAGTTAGAAATGCAATATATAAAGAAACAAAGAGACTTCATGCAAATTTTGCGGGCCTTATTGTGTTAATGCAGCCAAATAGAAATTAGCTTGCACTGTCTACCTTGATACATTTTTCGACAAAGAACGACCTTACGTACAGAATGGCATAAATCCTGATAAATCTGGCCATATGTTAAGCCTTAGCCAAGCCCGACACAAAAACTTGGAAGCGTGAAACTGTGATTGTGGCCTGACAATTAAACAAACCGAAATTCTAGTTTGGTTATCTGTAATGGAACAAACACCCTTCAATGGAAGCGTACAAATTATACACACATCTAGCAGCAACTTATCAGTAGATTTTAGAATTAGTACATCTGTACATAACCTCATGCCACAAACAAATCTCTGAAGTCTCAGAAAGAAATCACTAAAAAGATGGAAACAGAACATGCATATACAGTTTTACGCATTAGGAACTTATAAAGCACATTGTTCATACGCATCCTAGTTGTTCGGCACACTACAAAATGTCCAGGCCTCTAGGGAACAACAGAGACACGGTGATCTGGACAACGGAACGACCAGAGCGATCTGATCTTCCTGCTCCTACCTTGAATGACAGAGGCAGTACTTTATTGGGATCCAATAGACTTGCCCATGCTTGGCACAGCCTTCATCAGCGCCGCCAAACTACACTTTGCCACTGGCGCTTTCGCCCTTCCATGATATCCCGATTTGGAATCAGAGCTACCAATCAAGCTAACTCAAACTAAAATTGGTTAGATATAAAAGCGTAAGGATGAAGGAGAGCCCCCACCTCTGGCACACGTGATGCTGGAGGAGGATGTTGGGGGTGTCATCGGTGGCTCAGTAAGATGTTGGGTCAACGGCAAGGCGAAGGGCTTGGGCTAGCATTGTCTGCACCGGCGGCCATCACATGGCTCTAGGTCGGCATCAACGCGGAGAGATGTATAAATAGGGGGAAGAAGATAGCATCCAGAAGGACATCGGTGGATATTTATTGATTTGGGGAGATAAAAGAAACCATAGGTGGAAGGTGAAGAAAGAGATTGAAAGACAAAGGGGCGGAAGAGACTAAAACGTTTCGGGGCCGGCGGCCATGCGGGGGAGAAATAGGTTGCGGATGGCCGTGAGGTAGTGGAAAATTGACATTAATTTCCACCACCGTCCATACCTGTAGGCAAGGGTAATATTTTTCCTGTGGGGATTTAGCGCTGGGAGAGAGAGAGAGAGACCGAATGGGGCTAATCAGAGACCGATGATTGGTTGTTGTTTGGAAAATGAATGCTGATGTGGCACCATACTGATGTGGACAATGCGCATGTAGAGAAAATTACTAGTAGTGGGGATCAACTTCTTAAGAATGTAGGATTAAAACAAGGGCACCAAGACTTGGTCTTATACATTCCTAGCTATTTTCTGCAGTCAACTCTACGTATTGGTTGATTCATATAAATAAGAGAGAGTTGTTACTTGCTTGTTGCTTGCGGCAACAATGACATTTTTTGACTTATTGCTATTGATTTTTAAGCCAGCACCTTGGCGTGTCAAGTTAGCTAGCTGTTGTTTTTGGTCAAATTGAATAAATGTTATATACAAGGCACATCAACTTGTGAATCTAGATAGCTGGAGGGTGAGGGGTTCAACATTCTTCCTCTGCTTGCATCCGCTGACTCTATAAGGAAGTTGTCCCATCACCCTTGGGCCCGGCACCAACCAAGAGGAGGCAGGGATCTCTCCAATCATTCGAAGAGCTGAGATATCTTAAAGGAAAAATTAGATAGTCCCTGCGTCCATATATATAGGATCTAATATGTTTTTCGAGACTGCCTTTGACTATTCTAAATGTAAATCATTCGGGGATGGCAGCAGAGCCGGCAAAAGCAAGGAGAAGAGGGTGGTGTTTGTCAGAACACAAGCTGCTATACAAACAGTAACACTAAAACAATGAGAGAAGCAGCTAAAAAAATTGGAAACCAATAAATAAATGTTTTAAACAAAGGTGTAGTCATACATCAGGGCAAGCATGTAATAACGAGTTCAAGTAAGAGAAACGGTCACTTTGACCACCACGACTGCTAGCTTGAGTTGGCATATTATACTTTCCGTGGACTGCGGGAGCTCTCTCGTGGATAAAACTCAACCAAAAAGGCCTCCCGTGGACATTATTGCATGCTGATAACGATGAGAAAGATCATGGACTTGGCCTCCGGTGGACATTATGTACAGGCTTCTAGACATCCGATTGTTTCAAACTTCTGAACGTGATTTGACTAGTAGTGTGGCTAGATCTTAATGGACTGAGACTTAACCAAGTCCTAGTCAAGCGATAGAACATATAAAAAAGGACAATGAAAAATTAAGAAAAAAAATTTAGCACGGATCTCCGTGAAAGATCACTTGAATATAGCATCGACTAAGACTTGATTAAGTCTGAGGTTTAGCAATCCCGTCAAAAAATAAACAATAGCTCTCTGCGATCCACCGATCGAGCCATTTAAATTCAGGTCGTGTGGTCATTCGATGTAAAGAGACACACACAAAATCAATGGAGCCTGCAGCACTTCCGTTGCTCTGGTCCGTCCTCCCCTTAATCATCTTACTCTTCTTACTTGTTGTTAAAATCTACACCTCGTCTCCAGCGGGAAAGCGGCTGCCGCCGGGACCATGGCAGCTGCCACTCGTAGGCAGCCTCCACCACTTGCTGCTGTCGCGCCATGGCGACCTGCCGCACCGTGCCCTGCAGGAGCTCTCTCGCAAGCACAGCCCGCTCATGCTGCTCCGCTTCGGTGCTGTGCCCACGCTGGTCGTCTCCTCTGCCGAGGCCGCCAGGGAGGTCCTCAAGACGCATGACGCGGCCTTCGCCAGCCGCCACCTCACGCCAACGCTGGACATCTTTAGCCGTGGTGGCCAAGACATCCTCTTCTCCCCCTACTGTGACCTCTGGCGCCAGCTCCGCCGCATCTGCCTGCTCGAGCTCATGAGCGCACGCCGCGTCCTGTCGTTCTGCCACATCCGGGAAGATGAGGTTACCGCCCCTAAGCTGTCGTTTCTAAAAATTTGGGGATGCGATGCTTATGTCAAGAAACTTCAACCTGAAAAGCTCGAACCCAAGTCGAAAAAATGCGTCTTCCAAGGATACCCTAAGGAAACCATTGGGTATACCTTCTACCTCAGATCCGAAGGCAAGATCTTTGTTGCCAAGTACGGGTCCTTTCTAGAGAAAGAGTTTCTCTCGAAAAAAGTAAGTGGGAGGAAAGTGGAACTTGATGAAGTATTACCTCTTGAACCGGAGAGTAGCGCAGCTCAAGAAAATGTTTCTGTGGTGCCTCCACCGATTAGAGAGGTGGTTAATGATGATGATCATGAAACTTCAGATCAAGTTGCTACTGAACTTCGTAGGTCCACAAGGACACGTTCCGCACCAGAGTGGTACGGCAACCCTGTCTTGGAAATCATGTTGTTAGACAACGGTGAGCCTTCGAACTATGAAGAAGCAATGGCGGGCCCAGATTCCAACAAATGGCTTGAAGCCATGCAATCCGAGATAGGATCCATGTATGAAAACAAAGTATGGACTTTGACAGACTTGCCCGATGATCGGCGAGCGATAGAGAATAAATGAATCTTTAAGAAGAAGATGGACGCGGATGGTAATGTCACCATCTATAAGGCTCGACTTGTCGCTAAGGGTTATCGACAAGTTCAAGGGGTTGACTACGATGAGACCTTCTCACCCGTAGTGAAGCTGATGTCCGTCCGAATCTTGTTAGCAATTGCCGCATACTATGATTATGAGATATGGCAAATGGACGTCAAAACAGCATTCCTCAACGGCTTTCTTAAGGAAGAATTGTATATGATGCAGCCGGAAGGTTTTGTCGATCCTAAGAATGCTAACAAGGTATGCAAGCTCCAGCGCTCCATCTATGGGCTGGTGCAAGCATCTCAAGAGTTGAAACATTCGCTTTGATAAAATGATCAAAGCGTTTGGGTTTATGCAGACTTATGGAGAAGCCTGCGTTTACAAGAAAGTGAGTGGGAGCTCTGTAGCATTTCTCATATTATATATAGATGACATACTTTTGATGGGAAATGATATAGAACTTTTGGACAGCATTAAGGCCTATTTGAATAAGTGTTTTTCAATGAAGGACCTTGGAGAAGCTGCTTACATATTAGGCATCAAGATCTATAGAGATAGATCGAGACGCCTCATAGGTCTTTCACAAAGCACATACCTTGATAAGATATTGAAGAAGTTCAATATGGATCAGTCCAAGAAAGGGTTCTTGCCTGTGTTGCAAGGTGTGAAGTTGAGCTCAGCTCAATATCCAACCACGGCAGAAGATAGAGAAAAGATGAGTGTCGTCCCCTATGCCTCAGCCATAGGGTCTATCATGTACGCCATGCTGTGTACCAGACCTGATGTAAACCTTGCTGTAAGTTTAGTAGGAAGGTACCAAAGTAATCCTGGCATGGAACACTCGACAGCGGTCAAGAATATCCTGAAGTACCTGAAAAGGCTAAGGACATGTTTCTCGTATATGGAGGTGACGAAGAGCTCGTCGTAAAGGGTTACGTCGACGCTAGCTTCGACACAGATCTGGATGACTCTAAGTCACAAACCGGATACGTGTTTATTTTGAATGGTGGAGCAGTAAGCTGGTGCAGTTGCAAGCAAAGCATCGTGGCGGGATCTACACGTGAAGCGGAGTACATGGCAGCCTCGGAGGCAGCACATGAAGCAATCTGGATGAAGGAGTTCATCACCGACCTAGGAGTCATACCCAATGCGTCAGGGCCAATCGCTCTCTTCTGTGACAACACTGGAGCTATTGCACTTGCCAAGGAGCCCAGGTTTCACAAGAAGACCAGGCACATCAAGCGTCGCTTCAACTCCATTCGTGAAAATGTTCAAGATGGAGACATAGATATTTGCAAAGTACACACGGATCTGAATGTCGCAGATCCTAAACCTCTTCCGCGAGAAAAACATGATCAACACCAGAACTCTATGGGTGTTCGATTCATCATAATGTAACTAGATTATTGACTCTAGTGCAAGTGGGAAACTGTTGGAAATATGCCCTAGAGGCAATAATAAAATGATTATTATTATATTTCCTTGTTCATGATAATTGTCTATTATTCATGCTATAATTGTGTTATCCAGAAATCGTAATACATGTGTGAATACATAGACCACAACATGTCCCTAGTGAGCCTCTAGTTGACTAGCTCGTTGATCAACAGATAGTCATGGTTTCCTGACTATGGGCATTAGATGTCATTGATAACGGGATCACATAATTAGGAGAATGATGTGATGGACAAGACCCAATCCTAAGCATAGCACAAGATCGTGTAGTTCGTTTGCTAGAAGCTTTTCTAATGTCAAGTATTATTTCCTTAGACCATGAGATTGTGCAACTCCCGGATACCTTAGGAGTGCTTTGGGTGTGCCAAACGTCACAACATAACTGGGTGACTATAAAGGTGCACTACGAGTATCTCCAAAAGTGTCTGTTGGGTTGGCACGAATCGAGACTGGGATTTGTCACTCCGTATGACGGATAGGTATCTCTGGGCCCACTCGGTAATGCATCATCATAATGAGCTCAATGTGACCAAGTGGTTGATCACGGGATCATGCATTACGGTACGAGTAAAGTGACTTGCCGGTAACGAGATTGAACGAGGTATTGGGATACCGACGATCGAATCTCGGGCGAGTAACGTAGCGTTTGACAAAGGGAATTGTATACGGGATTTCTTGAATCCTCGACATCGTGGTTCATCCGATGAGATCATCGTGGAACATGTGGGAGCCACCATGGGTATCCAGATCCCGCTGTTGGTTATTGGCCGGAGAGTTGTCTCGGTCATGTCTGCATGGTTCCCGAACCCGTAGGGTCTACACACTTAAGGTTCGATGACGCTAGGGTTATTAGGAAGACTTATATGTGATTACCGAATGTTGTTCGGAGTCCCGGATGAGATCCCGGACATCACGAGGAGTTCCGGAATAGTCTGGAGGTAAAGATTTATATATGGGAAGTTGTCATACGGTCACCGGAAAGGTTCGGGGGCATATCGGTATTGTACCGGGGCCACCGAAGGGGTTCCGGGGGTCCACCGGGAGGGGCCACATCTCCCGGAGGGCCTTATGGGCTATAGGAGGAAGGGAACCAGCCCCAAGTGGGCTGGGGCGCCACTCCCCCCTAGGGCCCATGCGCCTAGGGTTGGGGAAACCCTAAAGGGGCCCCCCCTTGCTTAGGGGGCAAGCCCCCCTCCCCTTGGCCGCCGCCCCCCCTCTAGATCTCATCTAGAGGGGGCCGGCCCCCTTTCCCCTATAAATAGAGGGGCGAGGGGAGGGCTGCACACCACATCCAAGGCGCAGCCCCTCCCCTCCCCAAGACCTCTCCTCCTCCGTTAAGAGCTTGGCGAAGCCCTGCCGGAGTACTGCTGCTCCACCACCAGCACGCAGTCGTGCTGCAGTTGGAGCTTTCTTCCTCAACCTCTCCCTCCTCCTTGCTGGATTAAGGCGCGGGAGACGTCCTCGCTCCGTACGTGTGTTGAACGCGAAGGTGCCGTCCGTTCGGCGCTTGGTCATCGGTGATTTGGATCACCACGAGTACGACTCCATCAACCCCGTTCTCTTGAACGCTTCCGCTCGCGATCTACAAGGGTATGTAGATGCACTCCCTCTCTTGTTGCTAGATGACTCCATAGATTGATCTTGGTGAAGCGTAGAAAAAAATTTATTTTCTGCTACGTTCCCCAACAGAAATATCGACAACGACGACATACATACACGGGAAAATAATATTATCGGGGAGGGGATATATCAACCCCCCCTCATGTTGAAGTTATCGGGAGGGGTATATCAACGACGACAAACCCGATAAAACATAAGAAAACAAAGAAGAAATAAAAAGCGGAGAAGAAGAAAGGAATAGAGGATAAGATCGAAGAAAAAAAAGAAGAAAAAAAAAGGAGTCTATTTTTTCTTCTTCTCCTCTATTCCTTTCTTCTTCTCCTCTTCCTTTTCTTCTTTTTTCCTCTTCTTATTTATTTCTCCTCTTCTTCCTCTCCTCTTCTTCTTTCTTTCCTCTTCTTATTTTCTTCTTTCCTATCCTTCTTTTTCTTCTTCTTCCCTTCCTAGCTAGATATTTAAAACTTTTCTAAAATTGTAAGTTTTGCATATATAAAACTTTTCCATGGATCATCATTTCTCATATATATCGAATATATATCCATTGTTATATATAAATTTTTTCTATATATGAACAAAAAAACTTTCTATGAACAAAAAAACATTTTTGACATATATATTTAGCATATTCTAGCCACATACACATATACATCACATACACATATACATTATAGCCACATACACATATACATCACATATGAACAAAAAAATTAAACTAATAAAAATAAAAAAACATATAGCCACATATGAACAAAAACATATAGCCACATACATACACACATATATATATATATATATATATATATATATGAACAAAAAAATTAAACAAATAAAAAAACAGAGCCGGGGCGGCAGCTCACAGCGGGGGCAGGCGAGGGCGCCGACGCGTGGGGGTGGGACGGGGCAGGGGTAGGGCGACGGCGAAGAGGAGCGGGCGGCGACGGCGAGCACGTGGCAGGGGCTCGGGGCGCCGGGGTGGCGCGCGCGAGCAAGGGAGATTGAGGCGACGACGGGGGCGGTGAGGGCGCCGGCGCGCGGGGGCGGGACGGGGTAGGGGCAGGGCGACGGCAACGAGGAGCGGGCGGCGACGGCGAGCACGGGGCAGGGGCGTGGGGCGACGGCGACGAGGAGCGGGTGGCGACGGGGAGCATGGGTAGCCTGGCGGCGTCAAGGAGGTCGGTGTCGTCGGGGGCAACTGGCGAGGGAAATCTGAAAATTTCCCAAGTGTTGCTTATATAGCAAAGGCTTTGGTCCCGGTTCGTGGCACAAACCGGGACCAATGCCCCCTTTTAGTCCCGGTTGGTGCCACCAACCGGGACCAAAGGCCTCTTTTCGTGGCACCAACCGGGACCAAGGGCGGGAAGCGGCGGCCTTTGGTCCCGGTTGGTGGCACCAACCGGGACCAAAGGCCTTGTGCTGGAACTGGCGCGGTGTGGTGGGATGTTTAGTCCCACCTCGCTAGCCGAGAGGCCTCGACAGTGGTTTATAAGCGCTGCTGCGCTGACCACTTCGAGCTCCTCTCAAATGCAGGCTTACGGGACTAAAGTCACTTATCTGCCTGTGGGCCTACCGGGCCTCCTGCGGGCCTGAATCCTGGCCCATGGTAGGGTTTCTAGTCGTATTCAGACCTTGGGGGCCCAGTAGGTGGCACTTTTTTGTTTTTTTGTTTTCTTTGTTGCTTTATTTATTTTATTTTGTTTCTACTTACAACAAAATATTGTTGCTATCTTTATTTTTTTCCAGCTTTTTTGTTTTGTTTTCTGCATTATTTATTTTCTTTTGTTTTTTGCTTTATTTTTTAATTCTTTTTGCTGTTAGTTTTAGAAAAATTATAAACTTTCTGTAAGTGCCATTAGTTTTCAAATTTGAAAACACTTTTTTTGTTTTTTGTTTTCTTTGTTGCTCTATTTATTTTATTTTGTTTCTACTTACAACAAAATACTTATTGTTGCTATTTTTATTTTTTCCCAGTTTTTTTGTTTTGTTTTCTGCATTATTTATTTTCTTTTGTTTTTTTGCTTTATTTTTAGTTCTTTTTGCTTTTAGTTTTAGAAAAATTATAAACTTTCTGTTAGTGCCATTAGTTTTCAAATTTGAAAACACTTTTTTTTTCTTTGTTGCTTTATTTATTTTATTTTGTTTCTACTTACAACAAAATACTTATTGTTGCTATTTTTATTTTTTTCCAGTTTTTTTGTTTTGTTTTCTGCATTATTTATTTTCTTTTGGTTTTTGCTTTATTTTTTAATTCTTTTTGCTTTTAGGTTAGCAAAATTATAAACTTTCTGTTAGTGCCATTAGTTTTAGAAAAATTATAAACTTTCTGTTAGTACCATTAGTTTTCAAAATTGAATAGTTAAAATTTGAATTCTTTGAAATTTGTGTGAATCACAAGTTTGTGATTAACTTTACTAAAAAAATGAACATAGATGCGCCTTTAGAGAAAATTCAACCTAAATTCATAATAAATTTCTATGAATTTCAGAGAAATTCACTATGAATTTAGGTCAAATTCCATGTATAGGGGCATTTATTTTCACTTTGAGAGGAGCTCAACAAGGCAGAGAGGGATGAGCTTATAAACCGGTGTGAGCGCCATTCGGTTGGCGAGGTGGGACTAAGACCACAACGAGGACCAACCCTTTAGTCCCGGTTTGTGGCACAAACCGGGACTAATGGTCATGGGCCAGGGGCGAGGCGCATTGGTCCCCGGTTCGTGCGAGGAACCGGGACCAAAAGGTCCAGACGAACCGGGACCAATGGCCCACGTGGTTGCCCTCTTGAGAGTGTTCTTGGCGAGAACATAGTTGACAAGGAGTGAACCGGGAGTAATGGTATTACGAGGGCCGAACCATAAGACATTAAAGCATTTCAAATGAACTCTGAAAAATTTGAAAGTTGGCATGGTATCATAATTTCACCCACATAGCATGTGCATGTACAAAACGGACAATGGTATCATACTCGTCTGTCACATAGTTGGCATGGTATCATCATAATAGTTGCGGGAGAAAGTCTTCACTTTTTCTTCGCTTGTGTCATTTACTTATTGCGCCGTAACCATGGATAATCTTCATCGTTTATCAGGATGCTTGGGTCAGCCTTGACTTTGAAGGGAGGAATTTCATGAAACTTTTCATAATCTTCAGACATGTCTGTCTTGCCCTCCACTCCCACAATGTCCCTTTTTCCTGGAAGAACTATGTGGCGCTTTGGCTCATCATATGATGTATTCGCTTCCTTGTATTTTCTTTTTCTCGGTCTGGTAGACATGTCCTTCACATAGATAACCTGTGCCACATCATTGGCTAGGACGAACGGTTCGTCAGTGTACCCAAGATTTTTCAGATCCACTATTGTCATTCCGTACTGTGGGTCTACCTGTACCCCGCCTCCTGACAGATTGACCCATTTGCACTTAAACAAAGGGACCTTAAAATCATGTCCATAGTCAAGTTCCCATATGTCCACTATGTAACCATAATATGTGTCCTTTCCCTTCTCGGTTGTTGCATCAAAGCGGACACCGCTGTTTTGGTTGATGCTCTTTTGATCTTGGTCAATCGTGTAAAATGTATTCCCATTTATCTCGTATCCTTTGTAAATCAATACAGTCAAAGATGGTCCCCTGGACAACAAGTACAGCTCATGACAAACAGTGTTGTCACCTTTGAGACGTGTTTCCAACCAACTGCTGAAAGTCCTGATGTGTTCACATGTAATCCAGTCGTCGCACTGCTCCGGGTGTTTGGAGCGCAGACTGTTCTTGTGTTCATCGACATACGGGGTCACCAAGGTAGAGTTCTATAGAACTGTGTAGTGTGCTTGAGACCAAGAATATCCGTCCCTGCATATTATTGAGTCCCTTCCAAGCATGACTTTTCCAGTCAGTCTCCCCTCATACCACGATTTAGGGAGACCTATCTTCTTAAGGCCAGGAATGAAGTCAACACAAAACCCGATGACATCCTCTGTTTGATGGCCCATGGAGATACTTCCTTCTGGCCTAGCGCGGTTACGGACATATTTCTTTAGGACTCCCATGAACCTCTCAAAGGGGAACATATTGTGTAGAAATACGGGCCCTAGAATGACAATCTCGTCGACTAGATGAACTAGGACATGCGTCATGATATTGAAGAAGGATGGTGGGAACACCAGCTCAAAACTAACAAGACATTGCGCCACATCACTCCTTAGCCTTGGTACGATTTCTGGATCGATCACCTTCTGAGAGATTGCATTGAGGAATGCACATAGCTTCACAATGGCTAATCAGACGTTTTCCGGTAGAAGCCTCCTAAATGCAACCGGAAGCAGTTGCGTTATAATCACGTGGCAGTCATGAGACTTTAGGTTCTGGAACTTTTTCTCTGGCATATTTATTATTCCCTTTATATTCGACGAGAAGCCAGTCGGGACCTTCATACTGAGCAGGCATTCAAAGAAGATTTCTTTCTCTTCTTTCATAAGAGCGTAGCTGGCAGGACCTTCATACTGCTTCGGAGGCATGCCATCTTTTTCGTGCAAACGTTGCAGGTCCTCCCATGTATCTTTTGTCTTTCCATACACGCCCAAGAAGCCTAGCAGGTTCACGCAAAGGTTCTTCTGACGTGCATCACGTTGATTGAAGAGTGGACCTCTAGGTCTTTCCAGTAGGGTAGGTCCCGAAATATAGATTTCTTCTTCCACATGGGTGCGTGTCCCTCAGCGTCATTCGGAACAGCTAGTGCGCCGGGACCCTTTCCAAAGATTACGTGTAAATCATTGACCATAGCAAGTACGTGATCACCGATACGCATGGCGGGCTTCTTCCGGTGATCTTCCTCGCCTTTGAAATGCTTGCCTTTCTTTCGACATTGATGGTTGGTCGGAAGAAATCGACGATGGCCCAGGTACACATTCTTCCTGCATTTGTCCAGGTATATACTTTCAATGTCATCTAAACAGTGCGTGCATGCGTGGTATCCCTTGTTTGTCTGTCCTGAAAGGTTACTGAGAGCGGGCCAATCGTTGATGGTCACGAACAGCAACGCCTTTAGGTTAAATTCCTCTTGTCTGTGCTCATCCCACGTACGTACACCGTTTCCATTCCACAGTTGTAAAAGTTCTTCAACTAATGGCCTTAGGTACACATCAATGTCGTTGCCGGGTTGCTTAGGGCCTTGGATGAGAACTGGCATCATAATGTGTCGGTGGGAACGACACCTATGGGATCACAAGAATCCCTACTACGGTTGCGGGGCGCGGGGTCGTGAGAAGAGCAGATCAAACAGATAGCACACGGTTCGTTTACCCAGGTTCGGGCCGCGAGGATGCGTAAAACCCTACTCCTGCTTTGGTGGATTGTTTATCTGTGTTCTTGAGCTAGCTATGGGGCGTGAGGAGCTCTAAAAAGCCGAATCCTCTTCCTGGTCGCCTCGGTCCTCCTTTTTTAGGAAAAGGGGTTGCCACAGTGGCACACAGGAGATGGAAAGGGTACAGTGATGCGAGGTTATCCCTCACATTACATGACAAGGTGCATTTAATGCGTCTTGCCTAGGTGTCCTTGCTTTATCGGGGGCGGGGGCGAAGCCTGTCCCGTCCATTGCCGCTTCCCCTCGCGTTGACACGCGCCCTTGCCAGCGATGCCCTATGTGCCATGTAGGCAGGCAGGTAGCTGAGGTGGCGCAGTGGTGGTGTCTTCACGAAGATCTGCATGCCGCCATGCAGGTGCCTGCCCAGCTGGTTGGGTCGGCAGCTGCATGCGTACGACGGTGGAGACTTGGTTGGCGTGGGCCTGATGGTGGCCTGTAGGTGTCCTCGGCAAGGGTCTTGCCGGGGCCACGGCAAGGGGTCTTGCCGAGGCGCCTGCTGTCATCCCCGGCAAGGCGCTTGCCGGGGGCCTTGTGGTCCTCCTTGGCTGGGATCCCGCTAAGGGTCATCATCTTCTTAGTGTGTATCTGGTCTTGAATGTCTTCACAAAGATCTGCATGCCACCACGGGGATGTCTCCCGAATCCTTGCCCCATGTGGGCAGTGGACTCAAGCGTGATTCGCTCCGTAGGTGTGGGGCG